>JBBPBP010009777.1:17649427-17742362 GCA_037974735.1 Cicer chorassanicum
TTATATAATTTATCATTTAAATGATATTTAATATTTTATGTCCATGAACCATGAAATGTCAGTTAAATGGTATAAATTTGATATTGTAGATAGAGTTATGATTAAACTTTTGCAAAATATTGTTTTTATAATTTTTTAGGAGTAAAAATACTCATTTAATTACACTATAATTTCTTTTATCCCATTTATTTTTCTAATAACTATAAAAATTTACATTAATATATATATATATATATATATATATATATATATATATATGACCTAAAAAAATTAAAACTTGTTAAAATATTATATTAGAATGTAAATAATTAGATTAGATGGGCTGTAAGTATTCTGGCCCGTTAGTATTACTGTCTATTTGTATTCCTGTTATTATGTTTGTCTATACACACGGGTTATTCAATATGTCTCTCAATACTCTTTGTATTTAACATGGTATGAGAGCTTGTTGAGAGACAACCCTAATCGTCAGCTACCCGGTGGACCCACTGTCTTCGGTGAATATTTTTTCCGGCAAACCGTGTTCTCAACTCCGGTTTCCTCCTCCCTGCCTTTGATACACTGATTTCTAAATCTGTTATCCATCCGTCCACGCTCCGCCGCCACTGCCGTCACTGTTGCTGTTGTCTTAGACAATTTTTTACGACGAACGACCACGCCAGCAGTGTCGCACACCCGAGATCGGCCTACCCCTTCAAACGCGCCACCAGAAAAGCCTTTACGCGCCCCCACGCGCCTCCCACGCCACCAGCTTCCACGCACGTGAGATCCACGCGCCGCCAACAGCCACCACGTGTGACGTTGCGTCCGGCCACCCGTTCACGGTGCCGCTTCTTCCGTGGCACTCGCCTCGGCCTCCTGCTTCCATATCTGCCCTCAGTTTTGAGTTTCGAGTTACGGATATACGAGTTTCAGTTCAAACAACCCCTATTTTCCCGGTTCCGACGCGTTTTCTGGCACTCTTTACTAACCATGACGTCATAGTCTGAAACAAAGAGCATCTTCACCAACTACATCACTTCTCCTCTCTCTGTCGAAAAATTGATTGGATCAAATTATGATAGTTGGGCCGCCGACATCAAACTATGGATGCTTGGTCAAGGTTACAAAGACCATCTCACTCAAAATCCTGAAAAGGTGGTTGTGACTGAAACATCCAAAAAGAAACAAATAGATGCTCAGTTGTGTAGTGTAATTAAGTCTACACTTCATCCAGATGTTAAATCGATTTTCCGTCATCATCTCACGTGTGAATAAGTTTGGAGTCAAGCAAAGGCTCTCTATACTAACGACACTCAACGTCTCTATGGAGTTTGTCACTGCTTACTGAATATCATTACTCCGAAGACAATAGATGGCTCTATTTCTTCGTATCTAGGCACCGCTCATAGTGCACTTCATGATTTTAATGAGCTTCTCCCTCTTGCTGCAAGTAATCCAGTTGAATAGAAGAAAGAGTTGGAACAACGCATCACCTTCTTCATGCTCCTTGCACTCTATGGCCTACCCCAGGAGTACTCTGCAACTCGTGATCAAATTATGGGGTATGTTACTGTTCCGGATATGTCTACTACCTCAGCGATCCTTCTTCGAGTACCAGCAAAGCATCCAGTTGAGCATTCTGTTACTTCAGCTCCGGGTGACACTGCTGCCCTTGCATCTCAGGGACATAATCAGAATCGCTCTCGTGGAGGACCATCCAACTTTAAGCCTCGTCCCAAATGTGAGCATTTCCATCGGCTTGGACACACTATTGATCGCTGTTGGAAGTTGCATGGTAAGCCTCCACCTTCAATAATTGCAACTCAGCTTGATCCTTCTGCCACTGTTCAGACTACACCATCTCCACAAGGCTCCCCGGCAAATTATGAAGATTTCCTTCGATGGGTTCAGAGTCATCCGAACTCTAGTTCTCCTACTTCGGTTGCACATACTAGTAACTCATCTGTTTACCTCTCTCACTCATCTTCTCTTGGCCCTTGTGTTCTTGATTCTGGTGCGTCTGATCATGTCACTGGTAATAATGGTCTCTTTTCTTCACTCTCTACATTTGGTTTTTTACCTACTATAACTTCTACCAATGGCACTCAAACCCGCTCTCAATGAGTTGGCACTGTCCAAATTCTTCCTTCCATCTCAGTTGCATTTGTTCTCTATGTACCTGAATGCTCTTTTAATTTACTTTTAGTTAGTCGATTGACTCGATCCCATGACTGTATTATTACTTTTACTAATGATAATGTTACCTTGCAGGACCGGAGTTCGGGACGGACGATGGGCGTCGGATGTGAGTCTCAAGGCCTCTATTACCTTTCTACATCTTCCAAGACGTGCTCTGCAACAAAGTCCCCTCATACTATCCATGCTCAGCTAGGACACCCAAGTCTTACCAAATTGCAAAAACTGGTGCCTAGTTTGTCTAAGTTGTCTACTTTATATCGTGAGTCGTGTCAGTTAGGGAAACACACCTGTAGTAATTTTCCTGATCGAGTCAATAAAAGAGTATCATCTCCCTTTGCTTTAGTTCACTCTGACGTTTGGGGTCCCTCTCGTAATGTGTCTACTTTAGAGTCTAGGTATTTTGTTACTTTTATTGATGATTACTCTCGTTGTACGTGGTTATTTTTAATGAAAAATAGAGCTGAATTGTTTTCCATTTTTGAGCAATTTTATCAAGAAATTAAAACTCAATTTGGAGTTTCTATTCATACCTTAAGAAGTGATAATGCTCGGGAATATTTGTCCCATCAATTTCAAAATTTTATGACTTCCAATGGTATTCTACACCAAACATCATGTCCTCATACACCCCAGCAAAATGGGGTAGCCGAATGCAAAAATCGTCATCTCATTGAAACCACACGAACCTTACTTATCCATGGCAATGTTCCATTCCGTTTTTGGGGGGATACCGTCATAACGGCATGCTACCTTATCAATCGTATGCCGTCTTTTGTCCTTGATGGCAATATCCCTCATTCGATCCTCTTTCCTCATTCCCCTCTTCACCCACTACCACCTCGTGTCTTTGGGTCCACGTGTTTTCTCCACAATTTATCTCCTGGTTTGGACAAATTGTCAACTCAATCACTCAAGTGTGTCTTTCTCGGTTATCATCGGTCCCAAAAGGGCTATCGTTGTTATTCTCCTACACTACACCGCTATGTTAAATCAGTCGATGTTATCTTTTTCGAGCCTGTACCATATTTTAAATCTACCCATATAGCTACTGAGCCCCATCAGGACATTAATCCCTAACCTCCTCAGGTAGTTATCCCTATTCCACCCACTCTTACTCCTATTGAACCTGTCGAGTCTGCCCCCCAACCTCCACGACCACTACAAACATATCAGCATCGTCGCCTACCCTCTGTTGTGCCTGTTCCTGTTCCCATTCCAGACTCTCCTCCGACACCACCTCCAGATCCGGCCCTGCCACCTGAGCATGACTTTCCCATTGCTCTTCGTAAGGATATTCGCACAACCCGTAATCCATCTCCTCATTATATTGATTTTTGTTATCATCGTCTTTCTCCTTTGCATTACACTTGCTTGTCCTCTTTTTCTTCTGTTTCTATTCCTAAAACTACAGGTGAAGCATTATCCCACCCGGAGTGGAGGCAAGCAATGCTTGATGAGATGTGTTCTCTACAAAGCAGTGGTACTTGGGAACTGGTTCCTTTACCTCATGGGAAGTCTTTAGTTGGGTATCATTGGCTCTATATAGTGAAGGTTGGCCCTGATGGTAAGATTGATCGATTTAAGGCTCGGTTGGTAGCCAAAGGGTATACTCAGATTTATGGGTTGGATTACAACAATACATTCTCACCTATTGCCAAAATGGCATCTGTTAGATTGTTTTTCTCCATTGCAGCAATTCGACATTGGCCTCTCCATCAACTTGACATTAAAAATGCTTTATTGCACGGTGATCTTGAAGAAGAAGTTTATATGGAGCAACCACCAGGGTTTGTTGCTTAGGGGGAGTTTTCCACCATGGTTTGTCGGTTGCACAGGTCTCTTTATGGTCTTAAACAGTCTCCTAGAGCTTGGTTTGGCAGATTCAGCTCGGTAGTACAAGAGTTTGGTATGATTCGTAGTGAAGTCGATCACTCTGTATTTTATCGTCACTCAGCCCAAGGGTGCATCTATCTTATTGTTTATGTGGATGAAATTGTTATAACTGGTAGTGATCAACAAGGAATACTCCAGTTGAAACAACATCTTTCAAATCAATTTCAAACTAAAGACCTTGGTAAACTCCGTTATTTTTTGGGTATTGAGGTAGCCCAATCCAAGGATGGCCTTGTAATTTCACAAAGAAAATATTCTATGGATATTCTTGAAAAAACAGGTATATTAAATGCCAAGCCAGTTGATACTCCTATGGATCCAAATGTCAAACTCCTACCTAATCAAGGGGAGCCTCTATCAGATTCAGGAAGATATAGAAGATTGGTTGGAAAATTAAACTATCTCACAGTTACTCGTCCTGACATTTACTTCGCTGTTAGTGTGGTAAGTCAGTTCTTAAATTCTCCTTGCCAAGGACATATGGATGCTGTAATTCGAATTCTTAAATACGTCAAAAGTGCACATGGAAAAGGTCTCATTTATGAAGATAGAGGACATACTCAGATAGTTGGCTACTCAGATGTCGATTGGGCAGGCTCACCCACAGATAGACGATCCACTTCCGGGTATTGTGTACTTGTCGGAGGAAATTTAATATCTTGGAAGAGTAAGAAACAAAATGTTGTTGCCAAATCCAGTGCTGAGGCAGAATACAAGACCATGGCACTAGTAACATGTGAACTCATCTGGTTGAAACAGTTACTGAAAGAACTTCAATTTGAAGAGGCCAGTACAATGACACTAATATGTGATAATCAAGCTGCATTGCGCATTGCCTCAAATCCTATTTTTCATGAGAGGACCAAGCATATTGAGATAAACTATCATTTTATTAGAGAAAAGATCGAATCGGGTGACATCATCACTAGCTTTGTCAATTCCAATGATCAGTTGCCAGATGTTATTACAAAGTCATTGTGAGGTCCTAGAATTAGTTATATATGTAACAAGCTGGGTGCATTTGATTTATATGCTCCAGCTTGAGGGGGAGTGTTAAAATATTATATTAGAATGTAAATAATTAGATTAGATGGGCTGTAAGTATTCTGGCTCGTCAGTATTATTGTCTATTTGTATTCCTGTTATTATGTTTGTCTATTTAAAGAACTTCCGCTGTGTAGTTGAAACACACGGGTTATTCAATATGTTTCTCAATACTTTTCGTATTTAACAAAACTAAACCCGTGCAAAGCGCGGGTCATATTCTAGTTACCTATAAGAATAATGCTAACAACGTACTATTTAACATATATTAAAATTTACATGGGTCCACTAAGTTCATATGTAATTCACATGATTTGGTGGGATCCATGTAGATTTTAATTAATCAAAGAGAGTGGGTTGATCCATGTAGATTTTAACCAATCAAAGAGAGTGTGTTACTTGTACTCCTCTTACCTATAAATACAAATGAATTATTGCTTAAATTTCACTAACACACATAACAAAAATTTAATAAACTTGAAACAAAAGGTTAAAGTTTACGAAATGTTATATCTCTAAAAAAGGAATTCTAAAAGTCATTACAAATATATGGAGCATTACTGTATGAAAAATCTTAATGTAAAACATTACAATTGGTTTGTCTTTGCTACACAAAATGATAAAATACAAGTCTTTTTTGGAAGTGATTATGTAGGATACAATTAAAAAATCATACACTTATCATCATTCAAAAGCAATATATATTTTCTTACAAAAAGGAATATATATTGTAACACATTTCCATTTTCCCATTTAAATTAACTATTTAATTGATTTTATTCGTTGATATATTAATGATGGTGTGCTAACATATGCCGACAAAGAAAAAACATACAAGTTAATTATCATCTTTCCATTTATAGTTAATTCTACAACTAAAATTACATTTTTTTTTAACTAAATAGCGATATTCATTCATTAAAATTGATAGAAATTACAACATTCAAAAACATTATAATTCAAAATCGCTAAAAACGAAAAAGGATGAATATGAGAATAAACTTACATCACCCATGTTAATAGCATAAAATGACATAATATCTACAAATGTGACAAAGCCTATAGAGCTTAGGTGTGCGAAATACCCATGGTCCCGAAGCTGTAATGTTGCCGATGCCAAAGTCATTTACTGAATTTGTACTTGATCGAAGTTAATCTGTCAATCTCAGAAAAGCCCAAATATTGTAGTCCATGTGTCTCACTTATTTAAGTGGAGAGTTCTCTAATTAGGGTTGCAAAAGAGAGACTATTTTGAAAGGAAAGGCAACCACAAAAGAGAAAAGAGAAGAGTAAACCCTATTCCCGATTTGTTAAATCAGTATCAGAAAAACATTGATTGCGCATCCGTTAGCCGTTGGATCGGGCTGAATTTTGGACAGTAGGTTTGCAACATTTAGGGCTTCGTTTCCAACGGTCAGATCGGCGAAACGACGTCTGGAGGGGGAGAAATCATGCTCGCACAGTAGCAGGTTTTTTGGATGTTTTACTTCTTGCTTTTCATTTGTTAGCTTTAGTGCTTTATTATTTTGGATGGTTGTAGGAACACTTTGTGCATCATTTTGAGACTCTCTTGTACCCTTATTTGATTATAATGGAGCTATTTCTTTGGTCTTGACCCGTGGTTTTTACCCTTACATTGAGGGGTTTTCCACGTTAAAATATCGGTGTTCTTTACGCTCTTTTATTTTGATTAATTTGCTATCATATATTTGTTGTTGCTCCTCACGGGTACTTGCAAGTTGGGGGAATTTTATATCCGCTGCGTATTACTTGTTATTGCGTTTCTGTGTTTATTCCCCATTAGAGTGGCATCAGAGCTCTTGGTTAAAGGGTTATTTGACTTGCTTGAAGGATGGACGCAAATATGAATATAAAGATGGTATGCTTGAATGGTACTAACTACCATTTGTGGAAGGGCAAGATGAAAGATTTGTTATTTGTGAAGAAAATGCATCTTCTTATTTTTGGTTCTAAAAAGCTAGATAATAAATCTAAGGAAGACTGGGAATTTGAACATCAACAGGTATGTGGTTTTGTTAAGCAATATGTACAAGATAATCTTTATAATCATATTGCTAATGAGACAAATGCAAAAACTATGTGGGATAAGATACATACTTTGTTTGCCTCTAAATCAGGGAATAATAAATTATTCTTACTGAATAGTTTCATAAGTTTGAAGTATAGGGAGGGAACGTCTATTTCGGACCACTTGAGTGAATTTCAGGGGCTCCTTGATCAAATGTCTGGAATAAGTATCGAGTTTGGTGATGAGCTATTGGGACTATTTTTACTATTATCTTTACCAGAGTCTTGGGAGACATTTCGGGTTTCTATAACGAGTTCAGCTCCTAATGGTGTTTGTTTCTTTGGAAACAGCTAAGGTTGGTGTTTTGAATGAGGAGATGAGAAGGAAGGCACAGGGTTCTTCATCTCAATCTGAAGTTCTTGTCACTGAAAATAGGGGGAGAAGTCAGAAAAAAGAACCGAATGGTGGTATAGAAAACAGCAGAAGCAAGTCCAAGTCTAGATAAAAAAATGTGGAATGTCATTATTGTCATAAAATAGGGCACATACAGAAGAATTGTTTTCTGTGTAAAAAGGAGAACAAAGGCAAGAAGGGTAAGCAGAAACAAAGGGGTCGTGATGATGACCGTGTTACTACTGCTACTAGTGATGATCTTGTTATTCTCCGTGACTATAAGTCAATTAATCTTGTATCTGATGAGAGCATGTGGATAATGGATAGTGGTGCTACACTACATGTTACACCGAGGAAGGAGTTCTTCACATCTTATACTTCAGGTGACTTTGGAGTTTTGAAGATGGGTAATGATGGTGTATCTAAGGTAATTGGCGTTGGTGATGTATGCTTGCAAACCAACATGGGAATGCAATTGTTGCTTAAAGGAGTCAAACATGCTCCAGATGTTCGCTTCAATTTGATCTCTGTGCATATGCTTGATGAAAGTGGTTTTGATAATCATTTTGCTTCTGGAAAGTGGAAACTCAATAAAGGTAACTTGGTTGTGGCTAGAGGGGAGAAAATTAGTAAACTGTATTGGACAAAAGCTTTAGTTGTAAAAGACAGTGTGAATGCCGTGGATATGGAATCATCTTTGTGGCACCGAAGGCTTAGCCATATCAGTGAAAAGGCGTTAAATTGTTTAGCTATAAAGGATGTGCTTCCAGGATTGAAGAATGTAGATTTGGAAAAATGTTCTCACTACATAATCGGTAAACAAACTAGGGTATCCTTCAAAAGGCATCCTCCCTCTAGAAAGTCATAGTTGCTTCAGTTGGTGCATTCTGACGTCAGTGGCCCTTTAAAGGTAAAATCTTTTAGTGGTGCACTTTATTTTGTTACTTTTATTGATGACTGTTCCAGGAAACTATTGGTTTATGTTCTGAAGACAAAAGACCAAGTGTTGGAGAAATTCAAACAATTTCATGCTTTAGTTGAGAGGCAGACAGGAAAGAAGCTGAAACGTGTTCGTACTGACAACGGAGGTGAGTTTTGCGGACCCTTTGATGTCTATTGCAAACAACAGGGTGTAGAAGATGAAAAGAATCCTCCTAAAACTCCTCAGTTGAATGGTTTAGCAGAGAGGATGAATCGGACACTTGTTGAGAGAGTGAGGCGTATGCTCTCTGAAGCCAAATTTCCTAAACATTATTGGGGTGAGGCACTGTACAAGGCGGTGCATGTTATTAATCTTTCTCTTACTGTCGCTTTGAATAGTGAGGTACCAAACAAGGTATGGTTTGGGAATAACGTCCAGTATGATCACTTGAGAGTCTTTGGTTGGAAGGCTTTTGTGCATGTCCCGAAGGATGAAAGATCCAAGTTGGATGCAAAGTCAAAGCAATGTATCTTCATTGGTTATGGTGAGGATGAATTTGGCTACAAGTTGTACGATCCTATAAATAAAAAGGTTATTAGAAGTCATGATGTAGTGTTCATGGAAGACCAAACTATTGAAGACATTGATAAGGTGGAGGAGAGTACACCTGAGAGAGATAACGTCTTAGCTGATGGTGATCAAGTTCGGTCACCTATTCCTGATTTGGATACTACTGATGGTAATGTTCAGATTGATGAGCCACATGATTGTATTGATGATCATCGACTTAGAGATGAGGTAAATATACTAAATAGTGAAGATCAGGAGTTGTCACACGATGATAATCTTAGTGATACTTTTGAATCATCTTTAACCCAACTCAGGAGGTCTAAAAGGAAGAGACAACCATCTACAAGGTATGTTTCTGATGAGTATGTGAATTTGACTGATGAAGGGGAGCCTGAGTGTTTTCGAGAGGCCATGGAGAGTGAAGAAAGTCAAAAGCTGTTGGATGCAATGCATGATGAGATGAAATCCTTCCATGATAATCACACTTATGATTCGGTGAAGTTGCCAAAAGGTAAAAGGGCTTTGGAAAACAAGTGGATCTATAGAGTGAAAACTTGAGAGTTACTCAAATTCTCTGAGGTATAAAGCCAGATTAGTGGTGAAAGGTTTCCGTCAAAGAAAGGGTGTTGATTTTAATGAGATTTTCTCACCTGTGGTAAAAATGTCATCAATTAGAACCGTGTTGCGTTTGGCAGCTACTCTTGACTTAGAGGTAGAGCAAATGGATTTAAAAACGGCTTTCCTTCATGGTGATTTGGGGGAAGAGATTTACATGAAGTAACCTAATGGTTTTCTTGTTGAACACAAGGAAGACTATGTGTGTAGACTAAGAAAGAGTCTATACGGTTTGAAGCAAGCTCCAAGGCAGTGGTACAAAAATTTTGGGTCTGTTATGTGTGACCAAGGATACATGAAGACTACTTCTGACCATTGTGTATTTGTTAGAAAATTTTCTAACGATGATTTCATTATCCTGTTATTATATGTTAATGACATACTTATTGTTGGGAAAAATATTTCCAAGATTGACAGGTTAAAGAAGTAGTTGGGCGAGTCCTTTGCCATGAAAGACATGGGAGTAGCTAAACAGATTCTTGACATAAGAATCATGCGTGACAGAATGGAGAAGAAACTTTGGATGTCACAAGAACACTATATTGAGAGAGTGTTACAAAGGTTTCAAATGGAAAACTCTAAGGCTGTAAGTACTCCTCTTGCTGCTCATTTTAAGTTGAGTTATAAACAAAGTCCTTATAGTGAAGATGAGAAAAGAGACATGGAACGAGTTCCTTATGCTTCTGATGTGGGTAGTTTGATGTATGCAATGGTGTGTACAAGACCAGATATTGCACATGCTGTTGGTACAGTCAGTAGATTTTTGTCAAATTCAGGTAGAGAGCATTGGAATGCTGTAAAATGGATTTTGAGGTATCTTCATGGTACTACATGTGTGAGGCTTTGTTTTGGAGGTGACAAACCTATTTTGGTGGGGTACTCCAACTCAGATATGGCTGGAGATATTGACACTAGAAAGTCAACTTCATGCTACATGATTAAATTTGCAGATGGATACGTGATGCTTTGGAAGCTAAGTTGTTGGAGTTGGCTAAAGTTCATACTGGTTATAATGGTTCTGATATGATGACTAAAGCATTACCAAGAGGGAAATTTGAAACTTGTTGTGATATCGCCGGTTTGGCGATTATCTCCACATAGTTGTGAGGGGGAGATGTGTTGGGTATTGGGCTCCCTTCCTATGTGGAGAAAACCCAAATATTGTAGTCCATGTGTCTCACTTTATTTAAGTGGAGAGTGCTCTAATTAGGGTTGCAAGAGAGATACTATTTTGAAAGAAAAGGCAACCACAAAAGAGAAAAGAGAAGAGTAAACCATATTCCCGATTTTGTTAAATCAGTCTTAGAAAAACATCGATTGCGCATTCGTTAACCGTTGGATCGGGCTGAATTTTGGACAGTAGGTTCGCAACATTCAGGGCTTCGTTTCAACGGTCGAATCGGCGAAACGACGTCTAGATGGGGAGAAATCGTGCTCGCACAGTAGCAGGTTTTTTTGGATGTTTTACTTCTTCTTGCTTTTCATTTGTAAGCTTTAGTGCTTTGTTATTTTGACTGGTTGTACGCACACTTTGTGCATCATTATGAGACTCTCTTGTATCGTTATTTGATTATAGTGGAGCTATTTCTTTGGTCTTGTTGACCCGTGGTTTTTACCCTTACATTGAGGGGTTTTCCACGTTAAAATATCAGTGTTCTTTACGCTCTTTTATTGAGGGTTTTTACCCGTGGTCTTGCTGTCGTATATTTGTTGTTGCTCCCACTACGCGAAAAAGCGCATTTTACAGCACTTTTTTTAAGCCATTTACAGCGCTTTTTTTTTTAAAAAAAAACGTTGTAGTTACTAGCGCTGTAAAAAGATACAACAACGCTTTTTAAAATAAAAAAGCGTTGTAAAATAGGTGGATATATTGCGCGCTTGTTATACTCGTTTTATAGCTCTTTTTTGAAAAAGTGATGTAAATCCCTGTAACAGCACTATTTAAATCCCTGCAATAACGCTTCATATGCATGCACCTATTACAGCGCTTATGTGAAAAAGCGTTGTCATAGGTGCATTCAATAGATGCATTATTATGCACCTATTACATCGCTTTCATGAAAAAACGCTGTAATAGATGCATTTAATTGTTTGATTATTATGCATCTATTACAGCGCTTTTCACAAAAAGCGCTGTAATAGGTGCATTCATATAGATGCATTATTATGTACCTTTTACAGCGCTTTTTCCAAAAAGCGTTGTAGTAGGTGCATTCAATAGATGCATTATTATGCACCTTTTACAGCGCTTCTTCCAAAAAGCGTTGTAGTAGGTGCATTCTAATGCACGTTTTACAGCGCTTTTTTGAGAAAGCGCTGTAAAAGGAACTTTTTTTTTTTAGTTTTACTAAAAATGCTGTAAATTTTAAAAAGCGCTTTTTGGTTTTTCATAGAATTTTTTTAGAAAGCGTTGTCTTTTAATTTTTATTCCAAAATCATTTTCATCCAGAATCAGTTCACAATCATCTCACAAAATCAGTACACAACAACAATAGAACTACATATTCACAACAATCAGTTCATATTTACATATTCACAACATCCCATAACTACATATTCACAACTACATATTCAGAATAAAACTACCATATTCACAACAGCCGATAACTACATATTCACAACTACCTATTAATATAACTATCAGATTCACTATCATATTCATACAACTACATACTCATATTCACAACTATCAGTTCACAACTACATATTCACAAACAGCACAGAACTACCATATCCCTTGCAGTATGCCATTTCCTAGCAAATCAAATAATCTTCATTTCAATCACATACTGACACCAATCTTCCTTTATTTCTGTTAGATCTTCTTCAGAATATGTTGGACTGGAATTGTCAAAGTACTGTGCGATATAAAAATTGAACATAAATAAGTTAGAATCAAATATATACATAGTTTATATATGAAAATCAAATAATGAAAATACCGTACCGTTTCTGGGATTATAATTTGATTCTTATCAACAATCTCCGTCATGAATCGCAATACATAGTACCCACAGTCGATGTTGTTAGTTTGACGAAGGAACTATAAAATAAAACATATAAGTCAATAATTATTTGTGCATTGATTGTAAATGAAATTTTAAAAGCATATATTTCAAACCTTTATTGGAATCCATGTGATGTTATTTGACTTTTGCTTCGACACTGTAGCACCTTTTTGAGCTCGAAAAACTTGTAAAGCACTATCGAATAAATAAATGTGATTATTATAGCATTAACAAACACATTATTTATATATATATGCAAAAAATAAATGAATATTACTTACGTGTCGAACATAGTCTTTATCTCGGGGTGATTGTTGTAATGGTAGTGCAAGGGATCTAGGTAGTATATAACTTCAGAGGTCGCATTGATTGCAAATAGCACCCAATGTGCCCTACAACAACAAAAATTTGGTTTACACAACTAATAAATTAAGATCTCATAAATTAAAAAAGATATAAATAAAGAATATATAATTATGTATCCTGAATTATATGGTGCAAGGAACAACTTATCCTTCTCTTTATTTCCTAATAGTATATCTACAACGTATTTCTTTACATTCACTGGATCGTATTTAAGCATCGAAATCTTATGCGGAGACAATAATGAAAATCTATTTGACAATCTGCGCGTGCACACGAACTTCTCATACAAAAACCTTCAATGAAAATTTCAAATTAGATTAATTACCAATAAATTAAATTAATTACAAATAAATGCAATTAAAAGTAATTTTTACCTCATGTATAAGCTGATGACAATAGCACTCAGCTCCTTATGGTCGAGAAGTTCATATATGTGCTCTTTTTCAAAAAATTCTTCACACTCATCTCCTAATATAGCTTTATCCATGTTTATTATTCGTGAATCGTTGTGCTGCCCATTTTTTTTTTTGCCAGTATGTCAAGTCACGACCCATATCAAGCAAGTCGTGGCTGACTTATTTTAGGAGCAGGAGCAGCAACTGATTTTACACGATCCAGTTTTTGAGCAGCAACTTTAGCCGCTTTATTACCCTCCAGCTTTTGCAGTTTGCCAGCTTTATTACCCTCCAATTTTTGAAGTTTGCCGGCTTTATTTTTAACACGAACATCCAGTCGTGGTGCGGCAGCAGGCTTGCTGGCTTGCTGTGCGGGTGGTTTATTGAATTGAATCTGAAAAAAATGATAAACCTTACAGAATAAACATGACAAACCTTTTTGGGCGATGTGACTGTTTCGTTTCTGGGAATCTTCTTATCATTCCCTTTAGACTTTGTTTGAATCTAAATAAATGTGAAATTAAAGTTAACATGGAAAAATTCAGCAATTAAATATAATCAATTAAACATACATTTCAATTAATTAAACATACCTTATCAAGGGCAACAAGATGTTTGGGCCATGCCACGTAACTGCCAATTGCTTTGCCCAAATAATTCAGATCTACATCGTTGTCTAGTATAGGCAATGGTGCATTTGGTTCCAAAGCAATAACTGGTGATACTCTGACATGGCCCGCAGGGATCGGTGTGTTGTGCAATACTTCGCCTAGAGTATTGCACAATGTTCCTTTTATGACCTTCCGATGAGTAGGGGATGATAAGTACAGCACGCATGGAGTGACACCCTAAATCAATGGTTAATACATAAGTATGTGAAACAATTAGTGAATGAATTTCTTATTTTATTAAGTAATTAATTACCTCAGGAAGACTTTTGAGACCAACGTTGCAACTCGCATTTTCGCTCTCCATTTGATTTTCACATTGGAGTTGATCCGCAAGTTGCTTGTCTTTATTCGTCTTCACCAAGAATGCCACTTGCTCTGTTAATACTTTGATCTTCTCTAATACTTCCTCATTAGATGGATTTTGGTGCTTCTCTTGTGAAAAATAGCTTCTAGAAGTTACGCCAAATCCTTTCCCCCTCACGCGGCCTGAATATTCAAGAACATTAAACACTTTACCTAGTATGTCCCTGCAACTAGCCTTGTTGCCTCTTGATTTTCTGAACTTTGTTCGAGATTCGCCTAAAATATATACACGTAGCATTAAAAAGATTAGTTCAATATCAATTTTAAAATACAATATTAAAAAATATTAAAGTGATAAATATACTTACACAAAGTTCTATTACTTTTTGAACATTTTCGTTATCAACCACTCCGTCTTTATTTACGCGAGCTTCCTTCCACAATATATGACGATCCAACGGTTGATCGGATTGGGTGTCTTGTAGCTATTCTCGTTAATATCATAAACAAAATATTAGTTAGAAAGTATAGTTTATAATGTACCACATTATATAAAAGTGATGTTTAATTACTTACAAGTGTTTGCTCTATACGTGCATATCCCGTACGAGATTTCTGGTATGGGTGGGGAATAATTTTTGCCCTCTCGTGATTTGCCTTACTAATATTCTATATAAAAAAAATAACAATCTTGTAAAAATTTAAAATACGCTATGAATATGAATAATAAAACACAAATGCTAATAAATTAATCACTTACAACAAACGCGGGGTCCGAACGTTTTGCTACAAATGCGCTCCATTCCTCATTTGATATATAATGTTTATATATTTTTGGAGCTTCCACATTCATATTGCCATCTCGGTCTCTTAGATAGCAATTTGAGAGGTGAGATCTAAAACCCCGGTGTATTTTCCCGACAACTCTCAGCACGTAACTCTTTATCACCTCGTCAACATCAAAAGTTGTCTGCAAACCAAATAAAGATATAGTTTGAGTAAAGTACTTGAAAGCAGTTTGTAAAAAACTATAAGTAAAAAAGTGGAGTAAAAAATTACTTATATATCAGCCCACAATACATCTTTTGCATCCTTCAATGCCTTATCTCTCCAATCATCTATTGTGATGAGGATATTCTAACGAACAACAGCTCCAATATAACTTACAAACACTCTCATTCCTACCCACCTAATAAACTCATATACTAAGTACCTCAAATTATAAACAGCAAACAAAGTATAGTATAAACAACAAACAAAGAAAACAGCAAACAAAGTATACCTCAAATTTTTGCCCAGTTCTTCTTGGTTTATAACATTTTGCATTATGGTTGCACCACGTTTGACTTCATTTTCGTAAGTCTTGGTGTTACCAACTTCTTCATTTTGACATTCTAAATCTTTGTTGGTATCCATTTATCTACAACAAGTTCAACATGCAATTCAGTATAAGTTCAACAAGTTCAACATGCAGAGTCTAAGTACGTAGCAGTATAAGTTCAACATGCATTTTAGTGAAAAAAACTAATAAACACAATACCTGAAATAGCGCTTTTTAATACTTAGGGTTACGGGTTCGCAGACGAACAACGCAGAAGACGATGAAGATGAAACGAAGACGAAATGATCGTAGGGTTAGGAGGTTGGCAGACGAAACGAAGATGAACGAAGACTAAAAATATATGGTTACGTAATGAGAAGGAGGATGAAGATGAGGAGGAAACAGGTGTATGATGTTTACGTAATAAGGGTAAGTAATGAGGATGAAACAAGGGAAACTGAAACACTCGTAGGGTTCACAATGAGAAGGAGAACGAAGAGGAAACTGAAACACTCGTATGAAGTTTACGTAATGAAGATGAAATTGAAGAGGTTTACTGTTATATATAAAAACCTATTAAAGCGCTGTAATAGGTCTCATTATTTTCTTTTTTAAAAGCCTACTACATCGCTTTTTTAGAAGCTTTTTAAAGCGCTTGTGAAAAAGCGCTGTAAAAGATCTCCTTATTTTTATTTTTTTAAAAGCCTTTTACAGCGCTTTCATACAAAACGCTTTAAAAGGCTTCTTTGTTTTATTATATGCAAACACTATGTGAGCCTTTTACAGCGCTTATACAGAAAGCGCTTTAGAAGACCTCCTTATTTTATTTTTTTAAAACCCTATTACAGCGCTTTTTCAAAAGAGCGCTGTAATAGGGTTTTATATATAAAATGTCTCTTTGTTTTATTATATGCAAACGTTTTGTGACCCTTTTACAGCGCTTATGACTAAAGCGCTGTAAATGATCTCCTTATTTAATTGTTTTAAAATCCTATTACAGCGCTTTTTCAAAAGAGCGTTGTAATAGGGTTTTATATATAAAATGCCTCTTTGTTCCAAGGGCTGTGAAACCCTTTTACATCGCTTATGAAGAAAGCGCTTTAAAAGACCCTTATTTTATTTTTTTAAAACCCTATTACAGCGCTTTTTCAAAAGAGAGTTGTTGTATCCTCCGTAATTTTTAAAAAATTATACAACAGTGTTTGTATTTAATAAGCGTTGTAAAAAACGCGCTATAAAATGTCATTTTTGGTGTAATGTCCTCACGGGTTCTTGCAAGTTGGGGGAATTTTATATCCGCTGCATATTACTTGTTATTGTGTTTCTGTGTTTATTCCCCATCATGTATCACATCAAGAAACAATATAAAATTTATAGTTTTAAATGCTCAGAGGTTCTTCAACAAAAACATTTATAGCTAATTCTTCAACTAAAATTACATTTTTTTTAACTAAATAGCGATATTCATTCATTAAAATTGATAGAAATTACAACATTCGAAAACATTATAATTCAAAATCGCTAAAAACGAAAAAGGATGAATAATAGAACAAACTTACATCACCTATGTTAATAGCATAAAATGACATATTGTCTACAAATGTGACAAAACCTATAGAGTTTAGGTGTGCAGAATACCCATGGTCCCGGAGCTGTAATGTTGCCGATGCCAAAGTCATTTACTGAATTTGTACTTGATCGAAGTTAATTTGTCAATCTGAATAAATAAAACACCGCAACAAGACATGAAATCAAAACACTGCACCAAGATAATGAACAAACATAGCGCCACACTAAAGCGACGAAACTACAAAAAGAATAAAAGAAAAACTAAATCCGTATAGAAATAATTTATTTAGGTAAAAAAAAGATTAAAAAAAAAGGTCAAGATGGATGATTTTAGACCATAATTGATCATAAATCACTCATCTCTAATGAAAAATAAAAAAGCGATCAAATGGAAGAGATAGGTGACCGACTTAGAGGAACCTGATCGAACCAACTAAAATTACATATACACATATAAAAATATATTGTGCGGGTGACAATTTAGTTACATTTAATATATATATATATATAAAAGGAATAAAGGGAGAAAATATCAGGCTGAAAGTATACCTCAATCTTGTACTTCCATGTCTTATTTCGAAGTACTCTTACTTTTTGGCTCTTGATTTTGTTTTGAAATACAACTACTTTTGGGCATTCTAATAACAAATTCTTACTATAAAGTGCATACAATACAAAGTGTAACACATAATTCCCAGATGAGTTGTTTTTTCTTGTCTTGGTAACAAAGTACAATGTTGCTTGGGACACCCTCATAAACATTAAGAGAAATGAAATTTTGTTTGTTGGTTTTTTCTTATACTCTTTTCTTTCTTCGACACATGTACATAGGAAAATCGATGCTTTAAAGCATTTGAGTAATTTGAGAGTTTTCTTCTTCACTTTTTTTTTCTTATAAAAAGTTGTACAAGTCTATCAAAATAGAGATTTGGGGACATGATAAATAACTATATTGCCCTTGTAATATTTAGGAATTGACAAAGACTCCCCCATGTGTATCTGATTTTCAATTCGACAATGACTAATATTTAAAGTTCATGATTTATTATTTTATGAATTTTAATTGATATACATTATCAGTTTAAATAGTTTTACAACGATAGTCAATATAAATTATTGATTGTATAATTATTTTAAGATGATAATTACAATTGAGTTGTAAGACAATAAAATTAATTTTTTTTTTATTTGTGCGCCTAAAATTGACTACATTGAAATTAGACTGTCTTTTTTCTCTTATTTTATTTTATGTTTTTTTGTGTAAAAACAATTGATGTGTGTATGCAGGGAAATTAGGTAATGGAAAGGGATTAACTTAGGGGGCCATAGAAATAATTTGACAGCTAGGACGAAAATGATGGTTCAAAGAATGTGTCATAGTTTATATACATAGTTGAAAAAAATCTTAAGAAATGGATCTACTATTAATCATGGATTTTAAACAAGGTCAATTTTCATGAAAGCTGTAATAGATCACTTTGTTTAGACGAGTTGTCCTGTTACAAAGCCAAAACTTTTTCTCTGTTTTAATTATAATGTTTTATATCATGATATTGAGATAGGAATAATTAGATTAATTTTAATTTGAAAATAAATTAAAGGGTAGGAAAAAGGAGAAGTTATAGGGTAGTTATTATGGATAAGAAATACACGTGTAGTCCTTGAATGACAAGTAGAAATCCTTATCAACCCAGGAAGATAGAGTAAAACACCCATAATTTAACCATATTAAGTAATAACTAAGTTTTAGATTTAAATTTAGTCAAAAAAAAATTTTAATATATTTTTAACCTCTTAAAAGATATAATATTTTTAGTTTTGGTTTCCAAAACTTTTATGCTTTTACATTTTGGTCCTTAATTATGAATTATGAAAATATGTTAAATTTGGTAACCATATAACCAACTCCTATAGTCAAAGAGTCTATAGCAAGGATATTTTGTTAGTAAGGTTCTCTTACTAACCAAGTTAGTTTTTTTTTTTTTTTGTGACTGTGCAAACAAAGTTAGCTACTTGATATCAAAGTTAACAAATTTTCCAAATGAAAAACAAAAATGAACCAAATATTTTTGTGGGGCTATAAACAAAAAAATTACTGCAGGACCCACCCATGTTTCACATTTTCTTTTTGACTCACCCATGTTTCACATTAACAAACATATTAGAAATATTTTTATATGCCTAAGTTTTTATATCTTAATATTTTTATGACCGACCCATATATGCTTCACTTTTTCAATTTTTTTTAGAAAAATCTTAGGCCAAGCAGTAGACAAGAGTAATCTTGTGATTGATATAATTTAATCTTCATTCATGCTATCTCTTGTGTTGCAACCAATTAACTTTTGACAAGAAGTACTAATTTATAGTATTTAAAAATACTTTTAACTTAATTGCAATTATTCTTTTTAGTCATTGAGAAGTAAATTCTGCAGGTTATAGTGAACTTCATAAGATTAAAAGGTGAAATTTTGTGTACTTAAACAGATCTAAGTCATAAAATCTTGTATGTTACATGATGGAAAATTAGTATATGTTGGTGACTAAAATTATATTATAAGCCTAGATTTTGTCTTAACATTTCAAATGATCCATCTTTCACTTTTACATTTTTGGCCAAGCAATAGACAAAAAGGTAATTCAGATTGACATGATTAATCTTTATTCATTCCGTTTTTTTAAGTAAACAATTATATTGATCCGCATTGGACCACTGAGACGGCCGGAGTCTGGAGATGATGTCAGTTGATGATGGTTGACAGTTGTTTAGCTCCTAGAGGGAAAATCCCAAGTCATTTGAGAGCTAGTGAATGATGTGTACCTGATTGTTTGGATACAAAACCTCTTTTATAGAGATTCTCTAGGTGTCGATGACATGGTGACAATTATTCTCTGCCAAAATGCGGGTAGCCTGTTGATCGACGATCAAGGATCCTGATAGATAGGGCGCAAAATCGGCGCCTCAAACGAAATCGGCGATATAACGTGTCTTGAATTAGCCCTTCATTGGAGTGGACTAAGGCTCAAAGGTCGCTGTGCATTGGACCTGAGTCTAGTCCGAAACATATATCATGCGTGAGTAACTGCAAAGACTAATTCCTCAACAATTGGATACATGACCAAATGGTTAAGAGATCTAAATCAACCACTTGTGTCATGTCATAGTTTCTTACGTTGAGTTCAAATGCTGAGTGATTAAATCCCACATTGACTATAAATGAGTTCAATGTTGATAAAATAAAAGAGACAACTTATATACTAAATGTCTTAAGGTTTTTTTTAGATAAGTGATGTTCAAGTCTCTTATGCTTTCCTATCTCTGGACTCTCCAACAAATAATATCATAGTACAAGTAAATGTATAAGAGAGATAACTTATATACTTATATCTTAAGATTTTAAATATCTCCTGTAACCAAAGTATTTGATTTGTTAATGCTGCCATGCCCAGAATTCCCAACACTTTATTCTATCTTTTGTTGTAACCAATTAAATTTTGACAAGAAGTACTGATTAATTAATAGTTTTGAAAGTACTGCAACATAATTTCAATTGTCCTCATTTATATCAAGTAATTAAGTTCTCCAGGTTAATAATGAATTTCAGAATAATTTAAAAGGTAAAAATTTGTGTACTTAACATCTCAAAGTCATAAAATCTTGGATGTCCTTTTCATCTTTACAGAATGAGAGCCTTAATCTCCAATTTATAAGAAACACAAAATTATGCCATGAAAAGAAAAAAATAAAGGGAGCATTGCTTTGTTGGGTGGTGTTCATTGTTTGCTTCTGAAGTATGTCATTAAGTGGTTAGCCCCCTAATGAAACTCATGCATAAAATGTAAGCTACACACAACAATATAATAATAAGTTTTACATTAACAAACCATTGTCAAGCATTCTGCCCTTTTACCACTAAATTAAAATCCAAACAAACTCAAGAACAATTAGAATGAGATAACTCGGATCTCTCCCGACTTTATTAATAACACTGATCTCGAATTTGAATCAATCTTTATAAATATAACTCATTAAAACTCTCGAATAAAAGTTCTATAGTTTATATAGTCTTATCTATAATTTGAGAAATTAATCTTCCTATTATGTATTTAAGATATGTCTAGTCTCTCTGTTTCTCAATACAATAAAATAATAGTTCATATAGTACTAAAAATAATAAAATTAACACAGTAAAAAATTAAATCCTTCTTTAATTTTTTCATCATAAAATTAAAGACGAATTTCATATTAAGTACAATCATCGTACATTTTTAATATCAAATAATTTTATACAAATATTCAATAAAATAAAAGACCAATGTATCTCTATCTCATATGATATAAATTCTTATTAGATATTAATATAAAAGAGTTTTAAACTAATATTACATACTCTTTAATTTCTCTCGTTGATTTTTTTTTTTTTAACGAGCGATAGACAACATAGTCCTCTCTCTATAGGCTCAATACACGTGAATTTGAAGTTTAAAAGCAAGTGAGAGAGTATTATGTGAAGTGGAAGCAAAATAGTTTCTGTTCCATATAATAATAATAATAATAATAATAAAAATAAAATAAAAGATTATGATTACCTTGTGAGTGAAGTAAAATGTATCGAAAAAGACAAGAATTGAGTCAAAGACAAGAAGACCAACCATCCTTCTCTCTCTTGGGGTCCCCCTCCAATCCGTTTTCCACTCTACCTATATCAACCAACACAATCTCTTCTCTCTCTCATTCATATTCATATTTTAAGCAAACCGCCAAACCCCACAAACCATCACTATCATCATTAACATTTCCCACCCCATGAAGCTCTCTCTCTCTCTCTCTAAATCATCACTCACCTATATAGCTTTCTCGAATATCTCTTTCACAAATCACTTAAAAACAACAACAAAAACCCTCAAACTCAAAGGACTTCTTCATAAGAACTACTCTCTCTCTCTCTCTCTCTCTTTTTATAATGCAAATGAGGAAACCGGATTTGATCATGGGAAAAGACAACAAAATGAACAACATTAACAAGAACAAGCTAAGGAAAGGTTTATGGTCACCTGAGGAAGATGAGAAGCTTGTAAGGTACATGATAACTAAAGGACAAGGTTGTTGGAGTGACATTGCTAGGAATGCTGGTCTTCAAAGGTGTGGCAAAAGTTGTCGTCTTCGTTGGATTAATTACTTGAGACCCGATCTTAAGCGTGGCGCATTTTCGCCACAAGAGGAAGAACTCATCATTCATTTGCACTCCATTCTTGGCAATAGGTACATTCTCTCTTCATAATTCACTTCAACAATGATATATATTTTTCTTCAAATTTTGACTCGTGCATAGCTCTATCCTGTGGTCTGTTATTGTAATTGTTGGTGATATAAATATTTTAGTGGTATATGCAATGTCATTGCAATCACAATTGTAGTTGCATTGGTTTTTTTTCTCGCAATTTATTACAATATCAAAATTTGTAATGTAATTACAACTACAACTGCAACTGCAATTGCAATTTAAAACTATAAAGTGGTGTCTCCAAACTAGTTTACATGGAATAATTTGTGCAAAGAGTACATCTAGATCTCTAGTTCGATTTCCATTGAAAAAAAGATTCAGGAGTGGTGATAGATACATGAAGGTTCAAGAGTTACCTTTGATGGAGAAAACCGATTAAGAGAATCAAAAAATGAATAATTTTCTTGTTGATACAATACATTTGTTGAGTGTTGATATAAGACATTATGAATCAACACTTACATTTTCCAATCAAAGACAAATTAAATGACTAAAAAGGAATGCCTTTTACAAAGTATTATAGATGAATCACTAAAGCTAGAAATTTGAAGATATTCAAAGCCAAAAAAAAATGCTGATTTCAAAACTTTTAAAAGGGCAAATATGTAATGACCAAATTTTACCCCTTAAACAATTTTATTTTAAAATATTATAATTAGCACACTTGATTCTTCATATACAAAATTTAATTAATTAGTATAAATAAGGAATTATCGGGACTGGTCTCCTAAGTGTTCCTCACTTATTATAATTTCAGATCTTAACATTTGTAGGTATATTATATATAGAATATATAATTTGGTATTTTTTATTTAATTTAAAATAGAGTTTAATCCACTGGTTTCATAACAAAATAAAATGCGTAGCATAAAAGCATGTCAGGGTTAATGCATTAACTATTAAGGTGTATAACTTTGAACTTAAGAATGGTCTGACCTGACCCATAACTATACTCGTAGGCTTTAAAAATCTCTGCTAAATCATTATTATTGTTTTTGAAGGAAAAATAATCCATTATTGAATATTAGAACTTTTGTACTAAACACGTAGGTATGATGCAGAGATGCAAATAAGAATATCAGATAAATTTTAAAACGGTTAAAGTGTATTAAATAATGTATTATTAGTATAGTTTTAAATGTCATGGTCGTGGTTGCAGCGGCGTGAATTTAATTATTTTTAATTAAAAAAATATTATAATTAATTGTTAATATTTTAACTCATATATCTTTTATTTTATTTTTAATATTTCATAAAAATCTGATTATCAATTTTTTATCATTTTAACATATTAATCATTTAAAATACATTCTAAGTGTATGATATAAAAACAAAATAAAATAGAAAATAATTTATTTAATCACTACATAGTTGGTTGTTTTTTAATGCGGCCGTTGAAACTTATTGGGTTGTGGCCGTTGGGCATTGTGATGCAGTTTTTTGTGTGAATTACGATCACACATCAATTGTAATCTGATGCAGTTGCAGCCGTTACTGAAACCGCATTACGGCCGCATCACATCATATAGTTGGCAATTTGAATATTTGGTTGCTAGCACTCTTCTAGATGTTAAGATTCTGGGTTATACTCCGAGCTTGAATACGAGCACTATCGAAACTCTTGTATAGTTTGTTGTTCATTTGGGTTTGACAAACTTTGAAACAGTTGAGCATCTACAACGCGGTGAACTCAATATGGGTTCATTAAGTGGAGTCCACTGTGCCACATCATCTTAAAGTAACTCAGTCATTTTTTACGAACTCAACATGGGTTATTAAACAGGGTCCACTGTACCACATCATTTTAAAACAATTCATTCATTTGTTACGGTTTAACAAAACCATATTACATTAATACATTAATATTTTAATTATATTTATACATTAATATTTTAATTATATTTAATTTTATTACAACTTAAAATATTAATTTAAATATTTCAAATAATATTATTATACATTATTTTAATTTTAATTTAAAATAAAATAAAATTGAACTTAAATTTTTATAACAATAATAAAAATTAAATGTTAAATACATTACATAAATAATTAAAAATGATAAAAGTAAGAGTAACAAAAACAAATTGTTCCTATTAATATACAAATTGTAACAAATAAATAGAAGAAAAAACTAACCGTCATAAATTAATAAAAAAAGAAGGTAACGGTCATAAAATTATTATTATTAAGGAAAGTACCGTTCCTTCATGAGAGAACCGTGATTACAGCTTGGCAGAACTTCAACGGTGAACTCTCCAAAAACTCACAGTTACGTTATTCCACGCTGACGGACGAACTTAATTTTACTCCCGCTGCAGATGCTCTTAGTATTCAAAGTTGTGCATAAAAGATTGGATATATTTAAAATTTCACATTTGTATGTAAGTTTATTTATATTTTTTTTATAGATAAAAAATAATATATAAATTAATATGTAATAAAATAAATCAATATAACAAATATAAAATCAAAATATATATGATTAAATTCCTATATTAGAGTGGCTAATTTATTTTATATAATGAAATGATGTTTCTGGGGGAAACACTTCCTTTTGTGAGTCTAATTTATAATTTTTCGTATAAAAAACTCAACTATATATTGAATCATGTAACACGGATATGTTAAGTCAAAATGTAAGATTGATATAAAAAAAAAATGTAATATTGAAATGAAATCAACAGTATGTGATATCTGTACGGATCATGTTTTTAAAGTAAAGAATGGATTCAAAACTATGTTAGATGGGGCCGGCAACAAAAAATTTAGTCATACATAATAGGTTTTGAAATTAAAGAATAATAGTAATTTTTTGACATAGAAAATAATAATTATGATTACATATGTTTTTAATTTTTTTAAAATCTCAATCTTTAAAATTTAATTGTAAAAAAACTATTCACATTTTGTCCCTAATTCGAATGCTTTTTTTATAAAAAATAGATATTTTTAGTCCCTCAAAATAGTCTCTATATATAATACATAAATAAAAAATGAACAAAAATTTAAGGAACTAAACAGGAAATAAATTAAATTATATATCTTATGGTTAGTATTTGTTTTATCTAAAAGTATATAATTTCAAATAAAGTTGTTTAAAATAGTTATAATTAATTTCAATTTTCTATGAAATCAAGTGTATTTATTTTTCTTTTAATTTATTAGATGGATTTGTTGAGTTTATCTAATATGATCTTCTCAAAATGAGTCTAAGAGCGGACCCTTACTATTTTGAATAAAAATGAATTTTTTAATAATAAAAAATTACATACAATTGTTATATTTTATTAAAATTTACTAAAAAATAATAAAATTCAAACACCTTTAGACCAAGTCTACATTAGACGTTGGGTTTCGTATTAAATTAAAATAATTGACAAAACTTTTTATTTTTTAATTGAGAATGGAGCTCCCCCATTCTTCAACTATCGTAGTATTTTAATTTTAATTAGTGTAATAGATTTTGATTATTAATTTTTATATTTGAATAAAATCTCAGATGGTCTCAGATTGCAGCACGACTACCTGGTCGCACCGACAATGAAATAAAGAATTTTTGGAATTCCACGCTTAAGAAGAAATTGAAAACCAACAACAACACCACTCAATCCCCAAGTGACTCATCAGATCAACAAATAGATGTTTTTGATATGAAAAACAATATGATCATGCCAATTAATGAACAAGATCTCATGACATTATGCATGGATAATTCCTCATCATCAACATCATCATCATCCATCCAATCCATGCAAATGCATGCCATGGTTTTATCTGACCAATTTGATCATCCATTTTCCTTGTTGTCCAATATTAACAACATACCTACATGCTTAACACAAGTTGGCAATATGGTTGTTGATGATATTGGGCTTCATAGTGATGATCATTATGGGATTTTGGAGGCTAATAATAAAATGGGGTTATTAGAAAATGACTTTGAACTTCCTCCACTAGAAAGTAGAATTAGCATGGAAGACAAGAGTATGATCCCATTAATTAATCATAATGTGATGAAAAGCTATAATATCAACCACTTCAATAATAGTTGCTTCAATAACACTAATCAAATTCAAAATTCCAAGGTTGAGGACTTTTTTGGGTTTGGAAATCATGGACAAGGGGAAAACTTAAGAATAGGAGAATGGGATTTTGAGGGTTTGATGCAAGATATGTCCTATTTTCCTACCCTTGATTTTCAAGTTTAATTGTCCTTCAATTCTTTGAAATTTCCATATTCATCTACTATCTTTTTTATTTCTTTTGTAAAATTTCAACTTTTAAATTAATTTATTAGTTGATAGACTATTACTATCAACTGTTAAATTAATTTAACAATTGAGATTTTTCAAAAGAATTAGAAAAATAGTCTGGAAAAGCCCACCTAGCAATCCACTCTAGAATCCTTCTCTCTCATACTTTATATCTATTCTCTTTATTATCTCCTCATTTCTTCTTAATCTTCTCTCTTATTTTTGCATAATATACACAATTAATTCTCTCAATATACAAGGTGACCCAAACAACTTAGGGAATTTCATTTGGGCACCCATTCTTTCTTATCTTGTCTTGTCACACATTGTTTCTTTTCTTGTTTTTCAAATTAAATTGGGTTTCCTTATGTTGTACTTCGTGTCATTTTTTTGGTAATAGGTTGGTGCAATAACCAAAGGATCTTATATCTTCAAGAGAAATTAAATGTGAATAGTGTTCATTTATTAGAATTGTCTAAAGAGGCAGAATAAAGCTAGCTAGTTGAAATTGTATATGTAGCATTGTGTATAGCACTCGGAATTGTGGAGTTGCAAGTTGTTATTTTAGTAGTGATATAGATACCCAAGATGTAATTGTAAACACACAAATAAAGTATCAAATTTGAAATTCATTCTCTTTGTCTCTATCTTAGTTTTTGTTATTATTAGAGATTTTTACATGATAAAAAATCAAATTTTTAAAAAATAGATACTTCTTAAAAAATAATTTTTATGAAGAGTTTTTCAAAATAACTTTTTATGATAAATTATTTAAACTGAATTTTTATTTGAAAATTTATTTTTAAAATTATATTTAAAAAAGGTTATATTACCAACAGATAGAATACCAAAATAAACATTTATAGAAAAAGCTGAATAAACAGACCCATTATATACAGGTTTACTGTTGGGATTATAAAGCACAATAGAAACTCTTTAAATTAATTATTTCTCATGGAACCGGAACTTAGAAATTACCAACACAAGGAAGAAGAAGTGTTGATTGTTGGTCAAGTAATTGCTGATGAGCTTAATATTTAAATTTGGTTCCAATAGTCCCCAACAAGCTGATGGATGTTAGATATCTAGCACACCAAGCTTGGACATGTAACTGGAAAAATAACTTAGATAAGACCTTTGGTGAATAAATATGCAATCAGATCAGTGCTGGAGACAGGGAGTAGCTGCATGGTTCCATTGTTGGTTTTCTCTCAAACAATATGACGATCAATATCAAGATGTTTGGTTATCTCATGAAAAACTGGATTTGCTGCTATATAAAGGGTGCTTTGATTGTCCCAATAAAGAACTGGTGCCTTGATAGAAGTAATTTTCAAGTCCTCAAAAAGATATACATGCCACTGTAATTCACATGTTATTGTTGCCAAGGCCTTATATTATGTTGCCAAGGCCTTACATCTACTCATAGTCTGAGTACATTTGTTTGATGCATGTCCTAATCTAAAATGCCAAAGAACTGATACATGAATGTTATGTATGATATTTACATTATTTTCAAAATTCCTACAATCTAGATTACACTCTTGAAGATAGAACAATCCATTTTTCAACTTAGTTGAACCAATCTTCCCTACAATCTTGTTGTCCTGTATAACACAAGCATTAGTATGGAAAATAATGGAACATTGGAGTGATTTACATAACTTAGCAATAGAAATTAAATTAAAAGAAAATTGTGGTAAATATAGCACATCATGTAATCTTAAATAGTTAGTAAATATGACTAATCTTGCATAATGTGCTATAGCTGAATTTCCATTTTGTAAATTGACTGTAATGGGATTCATTTTGAAAATTTTGGAATAGAAATTTAAATTAAAACAGATATGATATGTGGCACAAGAATCCAATATCCAGGATTCAATTTTCAAATCAAAATTAGAATAACGATTAATTGGTTTACCTGTTGAATCATTTGTTGGTGTTAATCCAACTTGTGACGAAGATAATATATTGTTTGCATAATGTTTTGATTCAAAGGTGCTTGTTGAATTTGTAGATGGAAAATATACAAGAAAGGGAAGGGGGTTTGAATTGTGTATTCGGTTATTAAAAAAATTTATTAACAAATGGTGAAAATAAAACAAGTCAAAAAAAACAGAGGCAGTAAACAGAGGGAAAAGGGATAACACAATAATTTATCCTAGTTCACCACCAACTCAGTAGCTACGCTAGTCCCTTCACTTAGAAGGATTTAATCTAGTAATTCAAGTCAAATTACAACCACTTAACTTCACAAGTTAAGTCTTCTCAACATCCAACTTGAAAACCACAAGTCATTGAGGATTTACAACCACTATTGGCCCAGGTTATACAAGTATTTAGTTTCTATTTCTGGATTTACTCTCACTAGAGGATGTTTACAGTATTGCTCACTGACTTAACATAACAAAAATGATATTACAATTGAGTGTTGAAAAATCTAAGTATTTGATGATTGATTGATATTCAACTCGTATATTTTTTGTTCTTGTTGCTTCGTATCGTGTGTAGCTCCTCAAGTGATATAGATGCCAATAGTTTGAGTTTTTCAAGTTTTTTCTTCTTCTTCTTCTTCTTCTTCTTCTTCTTCCAACGTTCAGATTATTTACTTCTGGTTACTTCAATTTTCTAATCTTCCTATTGCATTCAAGATCTAATGATTGTTGCTTTGATTTGTGTCTAGATGCTTAGTCGGTCGTTGCTTTGAATTTGTTTTTCGTTCTTGAGCTTTGAATTTTATGATCGTTGTTTAACAGTTGTTGAAATTTATTTCTTGTCAATTACTAAAACTCAATTCTTGATCTTTGCTTTGATTCCAAAATGTTCTATCTTTGATTGCATGGATCCATTATCATGAATTTGAATTTGACCGTTTCTATTTGATGAGATATTCAATTTGGTGCAGTTAAGAATGTAAGTGAATGGCCACTTTAATCCATTCAAGTGTGGACAAAAGTAATTGCTTGGTCATTTGAATCTTCAGTATTAGAATTAGAGGCAGGCAATGAGCCTTCATTAGATTATGTTTTAGAGTCTTGTGTAGAACGTGTCTTCAGAGTTAGCTTTTAGACTCATGACTTTTATCAGAGTCAGAGTCGTTGACTTTTTTATGTTAGGTTGGCTTTTACAAGTTGCGTTGACTTTTTCCTTAGAGGAATTGACTTTCCTTAGAGTTAAACACTTTGCTTTTATTGGAGGTTAAGTCTAAAAATTAGAGTCAGAAGTAGTGTGATTTCCTTAGAGGCATCTCCTTTAGAGACAACGAAGAGAGCGTGTTGTTCCTTTCCTCTGATTTGTTTTCTTTTTCTAGTGACTTCCTTTGGTCACTTCCTCTGGTGTACGTGTTTCCTCTGATCTAAGGCGTTTCCTCTGATTCTTGGTGCTTCCTCTAATTATGGGCGCTTCTAGCTTATTTTCTACACACTCAATTAAATTATTATTGCATTAAATTGTTCCCACGAAATATCTTCTGTCATCATCAAAACAAAGCAAGGAACTATTCTCCAAACCATCCTAGTTCTAGCAGAATCAAGGCCATGATGCTTTTAAATTGATCCTGAGAGAAAGGAGCTTGATCCTTGCTTCCATCATTTATTTTTTTCTGAATCTTGATCATCATCTAACCTTCCATCACTCTATTCCCTATAAGAATTGTTTGAATAACTACTAGTCTTTGATTTTAGTGGAAAACCATGTTTTTTTGTAACATATCTCAACAGTATGTTCCAATTTTCAACAATAAGTGCAAGATTTACCTCTAGTTTTTCCTTTTCCATATCTTTTTTCATTAGTAGCTTTAGCAAACGCATTGGAATCTGAATTTTCATTGGTATTACCGTGTTGCTTTCTTTGTATCGACAATAAAGAAAGAACTTTATTTATATTTGGTAAAGGTTCTATTAAAAGAACTTGAGATTTCACAACTTCAAATTGTTCATTTAGGCTAGTAAGTAAAGTTATGACTCTATCTTCTTTCGTATATTTTGAAAGATCACATGTACATTAAGGAATAGGTCTTAAATTGTCTAATTCCTCCCAAATCACAGTAAGGGAAGTAAAGTAATCAAAAGTAATTAATTCTCTTTGTTTCAAAGTATGCATTTCTTTTTGTAGTTATGAAATTCTAATCAAATCACTTTGTGAGAATATGTCTTTAAGTTCATTATGTATTGTGTGAGCATTGTCCTTGAAGGCTAGACTTTGAGCAATGGAGGGAGAGACTTAATTAATCAATTTGTGTGTAGAGTCGAATGTGTCAAGTAGAAGGATGCTTTCATCAAGAAATTCCAATTTATTATTTACAAGAAGCGCTAGTGTCATGCATGTTACCCAAATATAATAGTTGTTGCCATTGAGAAGAGGTGTCACTGTGAGGAAGGTCCTTCACTTGGATGACTCTAATAAGAGTTGTGATTGTTTTGCGGAGTATCAACGTTCCCTTGGTTCAAATTCTTATTGTTGTTGTGATTATGATTAACCATTGTTGAAAAAATGAAGACAAATGATCAAGACTCTTAAACTAGAGCTCTTGTAACATAATAGATGGTACAATGATGATTGATTTTATGGAATAAACCTCATATTGATTGAATTAAACGATGAAGGATTATATGATTTAGCTCATAAATCAGCTGCTATTAAAGGTGTTAGAGGTTGACTATTTAAGTTAGTTAGCTTGGAACTGACAAAGCTAATAACTTATAACCGAACAAAATTTAATCCTAACCGATTCTCCCTAATACATAGTAAAAGATTTATCGAAGGTAAAACAAAGTAAATGAAATACAAAAATGTTGATTGCTGGTCAAGTAATTGCTGATGAACAACAACAACGACAACAACAACAACAACAACGACAACAACAACAACGACAACAAACAACAACAACAACAACAACAACAAGAACAACAACAACAAGAACAACAACAAGAACAACAACAACAACAACAACAAGAACAACAAGAACAACAACAACAACAACAAGAACAAGAACAAGAACAAGAACAACAACGACAACAACAACAACAACAACAACAACAACAACAAACAACAACAAAATTAGCAATTTTGTTACAAGAATTTCCTTTCCTACCACCTGTTGATATCTTCAATGATAACATTTGCGTTAAGGCATAAAAACATCACCAGTTCAATACATATTGGCTTAGATTTCACAAAGAAGTACTTTTTCCAATCCATATTGAAGTAGCAATGTCAATTTACAACGAAAGGGGTTTGAATTGTAATCTTCTCTATTTAAAATTTCCTGTTAAAAACTTAAGAAAAACAACTCAAGAATGATCTTGGTTATGAAAACAGAAACGGAGAACGTTCTTGATTAGTTGAAATAACAGTTTTTTAGTTTCTCTATTTAACTTGATAATAAGAAATAACTGAATGTAAATAGATTTAAGGAAGAGATACCACACAAAGATATATCCTGGTTCACTCAACTCGGGCTACGTCCAGTCCTCACAACTGTGAGATTTTCACTAAGTGTTCGAAGAACGGAGGTTACACAGTGAAAGATCAACCTTGATCTGTAACTACATTTCCTTTCCACCCAAAAAGGATTCAATCAAGTCACCTAACTAATATGCTAGGATTTTACAGTTAACTCTTTTAATCACACTCAAACTATAAACAATCCTTATAATTATGAGTTTACACAATAATGATGTAAAAGGTTTAGTTGAATCTGATTATGCTCAACTCTTGTTTGAGAATAGATTCAGAATAAAAAGAACTCAGTAGGATAAACTGGAAGTATGTAATGGTTTCAGCCTGATTTCTTTTGTGAATGAGAAGCTTCAAGAATGCAAGTGAATATGATTTAATGAGAATACTTGGCACTTGAAGTTCTGAATGATGCTTGCGTATTTACCTTCCTTTTATAGATGATTTGAGCATTTAATTCTGGTCAGAAGAGCTATTGTTAGTGCTCTGTTTTCTTCTGACTGAAGCAACATATCTATTGACAAATAATCCATTCATGTGACAGTTTTGGACCTTGCTTGACTGAGCTGTTTTGCTCAATTTCAAACAGATTTCCTACGCGCTTAATGACCCATTAAGTTTCGAAAATACTTGATGATAATTGGGCTTTGATATGGATGCTTGATTTGATCCACAACTGTTTGGAAATGAGTGAACCACTTCTGCAGAACTGAGAAGTCTGTTTATGCAGAAAACAGAGATTGTTCTTTTCAGAAACGGAGAACGATGATTAGAAGTGAAGATTGATGATCAATCTGGTCTGATAGTCTTCTAGACAATCTGGGGACTTATAATCAATCTTGAAATTCAGTCTTGTTTTAACTTTCTTGACAGTTCCAGACTGGAGAAAGTTTACAGTCCGTTTTGACATGCTTTGATTCATGATGATTTATCTTAGTGATTCGAGAACCTCTTTAAGTAATAATGATTCCTATTTGTTCTTTGCCATGTACTAATAAAATTGGTATATAGAATTAAGGCAGAATCATTGTTAAAGTGATGGAGAAAGATTGGTGAAGTGGTTGCGACAATCAATCTTGATTCTGCAGAACATTCTTTGTTTTGTTCAATTTATGATCAAGAATGTTCTGTTTTAGTTTTTCATCTGATTTCTTTGCTTTGCTTGGTTCCTATCTTTAATAAAAACACTCAAGAGCACATATTAAATTAACATAGCATTTAGAATCATAATTAACATTCTTAATTAACATTTATTTATTTTCATCAAAACTTAATTTCAGAGTTTGTCTTAACACATATTACTAAAGGTTGTTTATATAAAATCTAAATCATGTGATGTTCCGCAAGACTAATTAGATCAACTAGTGATTCCATTATAACTAACAAATCTTTAGACCTTAAAGTTTTAGCAAGAGATGTAGAGACTTATTGACAAGCAAGTCATTGTTGATTGCAAAGAGACCACATAGAACTAAAAGAAGGTTTTAGGTTTCAAAAGTGTAGACCAAGGAAAAGTGAGTGAGAAATGTTTGAAATGATTGAGGTGAAGTGAGTTTTATAAAGATTAGTTTCAACTGTTGACATTTTTTTTTTCAACATAAAAACGGCCCAAAGAAAAAAGGCGCATTTATTTTTGAGGGTGGCAAATTTTTTATTATCCTTTTTATCTACAATACACTATAAGAATTCTCAACTATACCAAAAATACAATTTTGTCCTTCATAAATTTAACCTTTGCAAAAATTTTAAGGTCACAATTGTAAATTACTCTAGCTTTTTGCACATAATCCAACTTCTTCAAATAACCCAACTTATTCAAATTTTTGTCATTTTGAAATATTTCTGGTTTATACACTGCAACACTCCAACATTTATGCAAATCAAACAGATTCACAGAAAAGAAAATCAAACAGATTCACAGAGAAGAAAATTAGAGAGATTCAAGAAGAAGAATATCGCAAATGGAACAACATAAAGAAGGGGTTGCCACAATCTGTGATACAAGTATGGTCAAGGTTTGTCACTTCCTCCTTCAAACCCATTCTAATTTTCATTTATTCCTTCTATGGACATTTACATATGTTATCTCTCTTTCGTTTTTCAAATAGACTACAGGAGGTTCAACCACCACCACTAAAAAGGTAACCCACCTACTTCATATTCCTTTGCATTTTTTTGGTTTTTTGTTTGTACTTCTAAATGCTATTTGTTTGGTCTTTAACTTTTTCTAAGCCTCCATGACAAAAAAACGTACCCAACCTCTTCATCCTCTTTTGCATTTTATTTTATAGGGTTTTTTGTAGTTCTAAATGTTCTTAAAAATACTATTTCTTAGTTCTTTAAGTTATTCTTGGTAACCCACCTTCTTCATATTTCTTTGCATTTTTTTAGGTTTTTTGTTTGTATTTCTAAATGTTATTAAAAATACTATTTGTTTGGTCTTTAATTTTTTTCTAAGCCTCCACCACAAAAAACGTAACCTAACTTCTTCATCTTCTTTTGCATTTTATTTTTTAAGGTTTTTTATTATCTATTTTAAAAACACTATTTCTTAAAAACTCTATTTCTTAGTTCTTTAAATTATTCTTGGTAACCCATCTCATTTCATATTCCTTTGCATTTTTTTAGGTTTTTCGTTTGTACTTCTAAATGTTATTACAAACTGAAATTGCATCTTCAACTTCTTTAGGTTTTCTTGGCTCTTTAAGTTACAAATCTTTTGCATTTCATCTTCAGAGATATATTACAATCTGAAATAAATGATTAATTTTCAATTTATGTTTATAAAATTTGCATTGGTTCACAGACAAGAAATGCACACCATTGAAGCACATTAACACCTCAAAGGAAACTTGGAAAATAGCAGTTAGAGTCACAAATTACTTCACTATTATTAGTAAAAATGGGAATGTGCACAATGAAGTTATTAACAAGTCTATATTTTAACTTTTTCTTTATGTTTGGTTAGCAAATATCTTCATTCTATTGGTTAGTATCTCATTTTATAAATTATTTGTTATTAAAAGCCTGATCAAATACATGTTGTTATATGACAAGATGATTTTGTTAAATGGAGGGCAAACTCAAAGAGAATCAAACATACATCATCCATAACTTTTCAGTGTTTCCAAGTACTTTCCAGTTTAAATATTGCCTCCATGAATTCAAAATTGTTTTCGATTCTACTACTTTTGAAGAAGTGATTGATCTCCCTGAAATCCCACTGACTCAGTACCGTTTTGTGTCTTTTAGCACCATTTTGAATGGGCAGAACCCTCATAACAACTTAATTGGTAATACTATCATTTTTTTTTAATTGAATAATATATATGTGTTTTATATTTTTCGTGTTTCAATGGATAACTTATATTTTTTATTTATAGATATTATTGGGGTAATGGATGAGGTCATTTCGTCAACTTTAACATCATCAACCCAAAAAACTTATGTCACCGTCAAAATCAAATATCTCAAGTAACAACAATATTTACATTTAATTAATATATTATACAAAGCATGTTTCAAATGATATTATTCATTTGATCAGCGGAAACATCCTTACTTGCTCCCTATGGGAGGCTTATGGTACACGTTTCCTCAATTATGTTAATGCTCGCCCCAACTCTAGTTCCATCATTTTAATCTTCCACCATGCACGAGTCAAGCCTCCATAAGGTATTATTAATTCAACACAAGTACTATTTGTTTAATTAAAGATTTTGTTTGTTATAATTTACTTAAATATAGTTGTTAATTAATTAGTTCTATATGGCAGGAAACAACGGGCACACAATCACTAATGCATGGAGTGGAACTAAACTTCATATCAATGAAAACATGCACCAAATCGAGGAATTTAGAAATCAGTAAGTTGATCAACTCTTTACAAGTGTCTTCCAAATGTTGCAGTTATGATTTAGCTTGATGAGAGGTCAAGCAATTTTAATGATGTCGACCACTCATCTTCAGTTAGCAGTTTTGTTTATAAGTAATCGTTTTTTCTATTAAGTAGTCAATTTTTAATGAATGCAGGCTACCTGCAATAGATGATATAGATAACTACATTCAGGATAGCCAACTACAAACTCAGATCACATCTTCATCTCAATACACTTTATAAGAGAAGTTTATGTACAATGCTCAAACTAAAACTCTTCGCCAAATCAAGGCTATTGGACATGTAACTATAATTTCATAACACTATTTTTATGTAGATATATACATTATTTATTTGTTACAAATTTTTTAATTACAACATGGTTTTTAGAAAATGATTTGTGTCACTGTGGCAACTCTGTCAAAGGTTGTGCCAGACAAATTCGGTTGGTTTTATCTTGGTTACACTAATTGCACAGTCAAAGCTAAAGAAGGAATTACAAATTATCAATGTAAATGTGATGTTCAGGTTGACGAACCAATTACAAGGTACATCAAACTTTAATAGATGCTGTTTTTTTATATTTTAGAAGTATGTAATTTCGTTTGTTCTTCATAATTTAAAATATATTGTCCAATCAAAGTAAAAATAAATGGTTACAATTTTCTAACTTATAGACATATGGAATAAAGTAGAAACAATTTGTATATTATTAAGGGTTAGTGTTACTATATGAAAGGTTTTCTCTTAACTGTCATATAAGGATATGAATTTGTTCCCAAACTAAAAGCAAATAGCCCATAGGAGTAGTTCAATATTCAACCTTAATTTATCAGAATTTATAAATCAATATTAGAGTCCTTATATCAAACACTTATTGGTATCAATACTAACAACATAAAACAGGTACAAAATGATCATTGAAGTTTTCCACGACAATTGCTTTTGTAACTTCCTTATGTGGACCAGGATTGTACTTCACTACTTGGAATTTCAGCACTTCAAATGAGGAAGAATATGATTGAGGCATGTATATAATGCTTAGTCCAAGTAACGTCATAGTTTGAATATTTATTGTTTACCACATAATATGACATAGCTCATTTACCTGAAACATGTTAAAGGCTGGTGATACTGACATAAGGATATATCCATCAAAACTTCAAGACATAATGGGGACCACTCTAGCTTTTCGTGTAAAACTACAACCATCACACTATTGTTAGAAAAATGAGAGCTACTGTTAATGTTAGCAATATCAAATATTTATTGTTCATAAATTGGTTTAGCACTGTCATTGTAGTTTTTGGTAAGATTAAAACATATAATATTGCTTATCATGATATAAATAAAATTTTAGATTTAACATGAAAAAAAATTAACCTTCATCATGAAACAATACTCCATTATGAAACAAAAATTAACCTCCATCATATGGATGAGCTTAAACAATTTTCAGAATGGATCTTAAAATTAGGAGATAGGAAGCTTTCAGAGCCTAATGACGGTCATGCAGAGATCCAAATACCACAAGAGTTAACAATCACTAACTACAATGATCCACTACAAGCAATTGTTGCACATATCCAAATTAATTTAATAAAAAATTACAAGAATGAAGATTTTTTGCAATGTAGAGCAATTTTGGCATCAACAATAGAGATTGTTGATTCAATAAATGAATATATGATGATCTTAATATCAGGTATTATTATTATTATTATTATTATTATTATTATTATTATTATTATTATTATTATTATTATTATTATCTATTATATATATTAAAATAGACTCCCACATAAACATCATCTAATATTGTGACATTTCATTCAAATATTGCCACCTCAACAAAAAATCCTATGTGGCATATCTAAAATGATTTTCCTCTTCAATTCTCCTTATTGTTCAACTTCCAATTTGCTTTAACACACATTATTATTATTATTATTATTATTATTATTATTATTATTATTATTATTATTATTATGTATAACTATTAATGTGTCATGAGTTACAAATTAAATTATAATCAATATATAATTTTTTTTTCCATATACTATTCTACTTCTTCAAATAATCTTTACGATTAGTGTCTTGCAACCCAATTATTTTCAAAGACATAGATATAGTTGGAAAATTAGCGTCTTGCAACCCAATTATTTTCAAAGACGTAGATATAGTTGGAAAATTCTTTTTTTTTTAAATAGACTCCCACATAAACATCATCTAATATTGTGTCATTTCGTTCAAATATTGTCACCTCAACAAAAAATCTCATGTGGCACATCTAAAAGGTTTTTCCTCTTCAATTCTCCTTATTATTCAACTTCCAATTTTCTTTAAGACACATCTATCTATTATCTATTATATATATTAAAATAGACTCCCACATAAACATCATCTAATATTGTGACATTTCTTTCAAATATTGCCACCTCAACAAAAAATCCTATGTGGCATATCTAAAAGAATTTTCCTCTTCAATTCTCCTTATTGTTCAACTTCTAATTTGCTTTAACACACATTTTATTATTATTATTATTATTATTATTATTATTATTATTATTATTATTATTATTATTATTATTATTTAGCATCTAATATTATATTTAACTATTAATGTGTCATGAGTTACAAATATACTATTCTACTTCTTCAAACAATCTCTACGATTACTACCTTGCAACCCAATTATTTTCACAGAAGTAGATATAGTTGGAAAATTCTTTGTTTTTTTTTGCACAAATAGCTTTTGAGTAAGTGGTACTTTGTAACATATTATACCTATTTGCTCAGTTTTCTCAAAACCTTGATTGTTGTTAGTTAGAGTATTATTTTTGCAGACATATTTGATCTTATCTACGACATGAAAATATATTGGCTCCCCAAAAGACAAAGAAGATTGTCCATATTCTGCTTTATATGAGTGTTATTATTGTGTCTTCGGGAGAAAACTATTTACCATTTATAGATAAAAGAATAATGTTTAATATTTAGATTAAAAAATTATTTGTTGTTTTTTTACGAAGATGTTTTTGTTGTCAAATTTTTTAAAAATACTATCAATTTGAAGTTTCTACATCCGTTTTACTTCTACTCAACCGTACATACGGGTTGTTTGTGAAAATTCTCAACTCATGTTGTATAGAAGTCTCATACTCAAAATATTGGAATTTAGATTTGTCATTTCTTTGTTAGGATTAGAATGAAATGAATACCAAATGACAAAATCATTTTTAAATTTTTCTAACAATATTTTGACTATAAATTTAAATTTGACAACACAAAAAAAGAGCATGACTAATCTGATTTTGCAGTAGATAATTACATATATTAATATTTATTAAAATACTTTTAAGATTTTTAACACTTAATATAATTTATGAATTTTTTTTGTAGGATGATCTTCACTATGAATTTTTAATACTAAATATATGAATTATTTGCAATTATGTTATGCATAACATTTTACATATTCTCAAATGTGTGTTTGTCAACTCATATATAATAATTACTCAAATAAACTTACTTGAAAAAAAATACTCTACAAACAAAATGAATAAATTATATTATTTTTGAAAATTTAAAATCTTATTCACCATATTACTAATATGTTAAAGTCTATATATCCCGTGCAACGCGCGAGTTATATTCTAATTATTATTATTATTAAACCTTTATTTATATAATTATAGTTATTGAATTATGTGTATATCCAATTAATGTCATTGCTTTATTGTACTAATTATAGGAGAAGAAAATGAGTATTTAAGTTTAGATTCTGTTGATTGTTCAGAAAGTCATGGAAATGAATCTTTTGATATCCTTACACCTGAATTTTTTAGCACATTAACTACCTCAGGTCTTCCAAACCACAAAATAAAACTAAAAGTTGGAACTCCAATCATGCTTTTGCGAAATCTTGATCAATCTGAAGGTTTGTGTAATGGAACAAGACTTATTGTTACAAGGCTTGCAAATCATGTGCTCGAAGCAAAGATAATTTCAGGAAAAAATATTGGGAACTTGATATATATCCCACGAATGTCTATGCCGCCTTCTCAATCACCTTGGCCTTTCAAGCTAATTAGGAGACAATTTCCCACAGTTGTTTCCTATGGTATGACAATCAACAAATCACAAGGACAATCATTGAACTACGTTGGGATATACATGCCAAAGCCAGTCTTTAGTCAAGGTCAGTTATATGTAGCTATTTCAAGAGTTAAAAGCAAGAATGGGTTGAAGATCTTAATACATGACAAATATAAGCAAACATCATATACAACAAACAATGTTGTATACAAAGAGGTTTTCCAATTTCTTTGATTTGTAAGTATATTATTTTCTTTAATTATTCCATATGCAAACTTAAAAAAATATATACAACTATATACATTGAAAGCATCTAAATGATCAACATAACCTATAAATTTAGATCATCACTCACTTAATCAACTTTTTAATGAGTTAAAAGGTTTTGCTCAATTATTTTGTAATTCAATATTGTACTTTAGACTAATCTATTAAGTATTCCATCATGAATATGTCACATTAATGTTTTACCATAGTATACATAAATCTAATTTAACAAATGTGCTTAATTTTATAGTAAAGAATACAATTAGCAATTTGGATTTTTTGTGTGTGGATTTTTGCAATAGAAAGACAATTTTCAATCATTATTATTTTGCTGAGACGGATCATCAACTAACATTGAACATGTTATAGAAAGAATATACTATAGAGAATATAGTCCAACCATTAAAAGTTAAAGTATGTTGTTAACTCTATTTCTCACATTATGTTATCTTATCAAACAATAAAAATAAAATTGAAATTACATCATAAGATTATATTAATTAACATGCAGATTATGTTACAGGGTTTTGGTGCAGATTATGACCCTTGATGCGAAAAAATACAAGAAATGAAGTTGTCTTTCAACATTACAAAAGTTATTGATGATACATTACTAATTTAACATTAATATCCAACCTACAACGATTGATAATGTATGGATGACATTTCTACTGTAGATTTCTTTACATGTAAAATATATTTTAGTAAACTATGATTTATTATTATATGTCTTAATCAATAGCATTCAAATTCTATTATTACGATGGTTTTATTATAACTTGCATGCCAATTGTCTTGAAAAATTGTTTTCTACAAATCATTATTATTTGGGATACTCCATAGCAACCACAATACTATCACTAATAAATCTTCATGAAATTTTAACTCTCACAACTACAACCACATCATAAATTATTTTCTTATGATGGTAATAACTTTAAGTACAACTAATATATTAGTTTGGTAATTAACTTCATTTATTTTGTTCAATTTATTATAAAAAATACTTAATTAAATAAAAATATATAAACGACTCACACGGGTATTATACTAGTTTATGTTAAAACACAGTAGATTTATGGCATGTAATTCAGTATACATGTGGGATTCAAATTATAAATCCAATCGCATAATAAAATATACTACCCCTCACTACAAAAAATTGTCTTATCGTGACACACAAAGTTTGTCACTAAATGTCCAAAACTGTAGGTAAAAGTCAGCAATACTTTGAGTGACACCCAAATCTAGTGTCAATTTTAAGGGGGCGTTATGCTACACTTTGAGGAGTGTCACTCCATGTTCTGACGATTGTCACTACATGTTTTTTATTTTTACCTACAACAATGACTGTCACTAGAAACTAGATAAATATAAGTAAAGAATAAATCTATTCCTACAGTATTGTCTGTCACTAAAACCTAGAAAAATATAAATAAAGAATTGATCTATGCCTACGGTATTGTCTGTCACTAAAACTTATTATTATTTATTAAATTAAACTAAATTTATTTTATCTCCCTACTAATTGTAATTCTAAATTATTAATACCAGTAAATTAAATTTAAATTTGTAATTTATTTTTATTAACTAATGTCATTGAAACATACAATAAAAATATAATTTAATTTTACTAATTCTATTAAATGCAAGATTTTCATGTTAAACTTGGAACATTAAGCTAAAATAGGAAGAATAGGTGTCAAAATGACTGAAGATATAAACAAAATTAAGAAATAAGAATTCAACCACAAACACCTCACCAACAAACCAAACCCTTTTTGCAAGCAACTAATTAAGAGATGATGATGAACCAGAACGTGTTTCTACTGAAAAATGTGGAATATGGTGCATACAAACATCACCCAAGTGAATAATAACTTCAGCTCATATCCATTGATTGAAGCAGCTGAAGAAATTGTTTGAGGCCTGAAACAAGAAAATCAACATCAATATTTAACAACATTCGCGCTTTTTTTTAACTTAGGGTAATTGATAGAGAAGGAAGGATTATGGAACATGCTTGAGGCATGAAGGAAGAATTATTAAAAATTGAGTAAAGCTTAGCGCTTGTTCAATATTGAATGAAAGCCCCAGTACCTTAAAGTGTGTATCATATGATTCCATATCAAACACATAACTATTCACATATCAATGTCACAGTTCACTGGTAGTTTAAAATGGGGTTTGTTATGATCATAAAATTAATCAAGTGATATGAACATAACAGGTTTTAATGAGGCATTTGACGGTTCACGAAAACGTAAAAGTTTAACTACAAAAACACGTCAGTGTTTGCGAGGAGCTACATATATTTTAAGACAGAAAATATACCTGTGCTGTAGTACGAGCTATTCCGTCCCACTTGTTATATGTACCTCTGTTATTCTCAGACCAATCACCAAAGTCCATCCTGCAGACGAAGAATCAATTTGTAAGCATTGGTGGCTGCTGAACCAAGTAAAAGTGTTACATCGTGTAAGGAATTAAATTTAAAAAGAGAAGGAACTTGTCATTACCCTACTACAAAAAATGCATATCCATTCAAGTGATAGGTATGCATCTTGGTGTCATTGTTCTGCAGTATGATTTCCATAAATCCTCTATAACTTCCATTGATTACCGACGCTTCTGCCCGAGGAGGTCCGGTTAGAGGATTCGAGGGAAAATCGAGCTTGTACACTCCCTTTAATTTGAATTGGTCAGCAAGCCTGATTGGAGTGGCAGGATTTTTATAAGAGATTCCACTAAGTGTTGCTCGCCGCTTGCCAACAATTTTCACTGGTGCCTTATTTTTTAATACATAAATCTTTGTCACATTGATTGAACCATATCTGAAAGATCCTTGTGGGTTTGGACGAGCACCACTTGCTGATACATTCCATCTACACAATTAACCACAGAATTGCAAAATGAGTCTTGAATTTTTTTCAACTATATCAAAACACAATGAAATATAATGTTATAGAATTGTAGCATAATGAGACCTGATGGATCTTGCTTGGTTCATTGAGTAAGTTTTGTCAAATTGATCATCCAGACCCGGTGGTAATGGACCTCTTGCTTTCCCCTTGGAATTCGTATAGTGCAAGATACCAACACCGGTAACCCTTTTCCAACGCGATTCATTCACCATCCTAGCACTTGCTACAATGTAGTAATCTGAACTTGCATTCTGATCCATGGTTACAAGAAAAGAATAAGATTGTCCAACGTGAATATCTAAGGTGTAGTTGCAAGATTTTCTCAAATTTTTCTTCTCTAGATGTTTGTCAAAATATTAATCCAAACCGAAAAAACTATATCCAAACTCAAATGAGTATGACCTTTATGCACTTTATAATAGAATAAGACGAATGATCTCTATCCATATGGAGAGAAGAATGAAAAACCACTAGTAACACAACCAAGATAACAACTACATAATATGCATGCTATCTTATTATTCAATCACATACCAAAGATATTATACTAATTCATCTAAAATAAACAATGGTGTTCACTTTATAGTGTAAAGTAAGTAATATCACTCATCAATGAAAAAATCAACCATACATATTATACGTACATAATTGATCATTCTTATATTTCAATATCAATTCATGACTTCCTCACTTTTTAACAACTCAATTTAGAAGAGCCAAAATCTTATAACCAGTGTTGTCAATCGCAAATAGCAGAAAATAACTATTTGTTCAAATCACCCTACATTGCAGTGCTATAACGATGTTATAGCCACTATTTGACAATATTTTTGTACTAAAAATTATAAATAAAAAAATACATTAGTCAAATCAGTGCTGATAATGTATACTACTATAAAAAAATACATAGAAGAGTTAAATTACTGCTATACTACTATTTAAAGAATACATTATGAGTTATAAACTAATAGTTGAAATCAAATTCATAAAATTGCCTATACAAAAAAGCATCAACATCATAACTAAAATAATATAATTTGAATGTCTGGTAGTGAAAGAGTAACTGAGGGAACGTTGAATTGAATAACTCGTACATAGACACATATATATATTACTGAACAGTGTTATAGTGATATATGAAGTAGTCCTTGTTCTTGTTCTTTTATGTCTGTGACTGAGAGAGTCAGAAATGTGCAAAGCACTAGTTAGTCTCCTTTTGGACCAAAAACAACAACAACAGGTCCCATACATGCATTCTCACCGCACCACACCTTCAAGCTTCAGAATCAAAATCCTCTTTCTAAACTTACTACTGCTGAATTAGACAGTCCAAATATATATGGCTTTTATTTCTATCACCAACCAACTACAACTAGTCACAATATGCATTTCAAATGCTATTAAATGTCAAATTGTAGCAATCAAATGAAAATACTTTATAACTTTGAATTTAAATATAGCACCTTTTTCCTAGACCCATTCCATTTGCAGCTCCATGCTTCCCACAAGCAACATCCACCTGATATGGAATAGAACAAATACAACTAGCTCAGAACTTCTAGATGAGTTAAAATAAAAAAACCATACAGAAATATACACACACCGCACTTTGAGGATCAGCAAGCATGGAAAATGTGACATCGCAAGATGCTGCTACTTCCTCAAGAGATGATTTATATCTGCAGAACAAATTAGAATGTGAAGAACTAGTAAACATCCTGTGCAACAATATTGCACATGGTTTCACATTCAGGTGGTCAAGGCATATTAATCATAAGTAAACTAAAGAATAAAATTTGGATGAATTTCTTTTAAAAAATTGAAAAGAGGAAAATTATTATTTAATAAAGTGAACTAAATTTATTGACGATACCTCGTTGGATAGTAATATGGCCTGAGTATTAGTTATAAGAGATGGGCATGTCTAGCTTACAAGCTAGTTTTGTGGGGTTGAGTCATGTCTAACCTAAATTTTAAGAGTTTCGTTGACAATTCATAGTCATCTCCAAAGCCTACAAGGTCAAAGCACTTGATTGGAGATATTATAACACAAGATTTGTATACAAATAATAAATGACAATGTGCTCTGGTCATTAAAAGAAAGATTTAAATTATTTGTCATTAGATATTGTTATTAATAGGAGATTATGGTGTCATTTGAATCATCAAGCCAACCCCACCTCTGCCTAGTACTAAAAGGCATTGGTTGTTCTTGTATGTTTTGGTCAACTATATACCAAAACCCTAACATCACAAAACAACTTAGACCACATAACTTGCAGAATGGTTGAACCAACCTTCAGTATGTCGGCCACACCTTCAGGATAGAACTCCCTATGTCTAGTAGTCCCTGGAACTGCATCCCCTTCATCATTTTGTTCAGCTTTTTCTCTTTCCCCCCCACTTCCTTTATCAGGCAATAGCATATCAATGAATGTTTCCATCTCGTGCAATTTTTTGCAAGCAGCTAGACAAATGGCCTACAAAACACAAAAACAATAATCAATGCTTGCATATAAAGACAGGCAGAAACAAGGAAGTTCATATTAAATTATGACATGCCTGTTGTGCCAAGTGCATTGAACTGCAGATAGGACCCTCCAGGTTTTCAAATGGTGCATTACACGGCAGTTGAAGCTTGCATGAATATTCAGTGGAAACTCTAGGTTTTTCATGCCTCTCCATAATAAACTCCGGACGAAGAATCGAATATCTGGAAAATGAACAGAAGACACCCAAATCATAATTTATAGCTCAAAATACAAAAGCTAGTAAAGGAAACCACCAATCTCAGATAGAAATGCAGCACCTGTCACTAGGTAGCTAAGAGCAGTAGAAGTGGACAAGACCTGCAGCAGAGTTTAAGCTAACTACTGCACCAGTAGGTTTCACCTGATATGGGTATCTACAGAAATCAACCTTGAAGTGTCTTTCAGATGACTAAGGTCTGTTCTTTCTATTGCTTCTCTCCGCAAAGTTTCCTCACTATTCCTGGCATTCCTTAGGAATGCTTCATGAGATAAATTTCCCCAACATACAATACAATTCAATCCAAGTTTTCAGTTATTCAGCACTTATTGTCATATGAAACAAACACCAGATCCATAAAAAATTCCCAGCGTCGGTTTCTGCACGTCTATTGGAGAAGAAAAAACAGTAACATTTGACAGCATAATTAATCATTGATTGAAAACTCAAACACATTTGCGATTAAATCATTCTGACACTAAATAAAAAAAACAAGTTTAATCTTTATTTCATATGGAAAACCAATTAGCTCAAGTGGCACATAGTTTAGACTACTTGATCCCGCACTGATTATTGGACCTCTCATGCAACAAACACATATAATTTTGTTATTTAATAAAAAGAAGAAGCACCTAAAAAAGAATAAACATTTTCTACACTAGTTGAATGGGCAATCTGAACCTTTCACCACACACTCAGTATGACAGAATCAATGTTATTATAGCAGGTCATTGACTTGATTTTATGCAAACCATAAGTAAGAAAACAGGTCACCCATAGGCCAAACATAATCAATTCCCTCATAAAGAGGTTCTGATTTTCTTGGGCTTACCATAGCTCTAAAAAACAATACTTCAACAAACACAAAAAAAATAAAAAGAAAATGCCAACAGATGACACAACCATAGCAAGTACCTCTCAACCATTAGGATGTAATCAGAACCAGGGTTTCTAGCACGTCCCCTAGACTGAATGTATGCCAGAACAGTCTTTGCAAGATCAAAGCGAATCACAACATTACATTGTCAGATATCAAGTCCTTCCTCAGCGACACTTGTGGCGACTAACAATGTGACCTACATATGAGTAAAATGAGATCAGGAGAATACAAGGGATTAATCCCCCCCCCCCCAGAATCTTCCTGTGGAGTCAAGATAACATGAAATAAATCTTACCCGCCCATCACGGAACTTTGCAATAAAGTGAACTAAATTTGGATAAATTTATTTAATAAAATTTGGATGAATTTCTTTTAAACGTGAACTACTATTCACGTTTGTTGCGATTCAAGAAAAGGCGTCATCGACGATACCTGAAAATCTGAAACTTCCGATTCTCAAAATAATATTGCTTAAATCGATCCTCTAACCCTAATGTCTGATGAATATGATAAGCTTTATACAACGGAGTCAAATCAAATCCTAAAACTCCACCGCCGTTACCATTTCCGTAACTGTCATCTCCGGTTCCCGCAGAGATTACATCTTCATCCTCTTCCTCCAAAGCATAAATGAAATCCCTAACACTGAGCCTACTCTGTTCCTCCGCTTGGCGCTGTTTGATTCTGAGATCCTCTTCTCTCTGTCTTGCCGATGAAGCTTGACCAATTGCCAATTGACCTAAATTGCGACTCACAACACGGATCTCAACTACCCAGTCACCAAACTCTTTGTTCACTTCTCTCTCTATGTAAGAACGAATCTTTGGAATCTTCTTCTCAAGCATCTTCTTTAGAGTCGACGACGCCATTTTATCCAAGAAATTTCTCTCGATTGTATCAACGCACTTGAGCGCCATGTAGAAGTTGTCACCGGAAAGGTGACAGTTAGCGCGGGAGCAAACTTCCATAAGGTGAACACACGCTTCGACTGATTCGATTGCAAGGTTAACGTTCTTCCAAACGTTTCGCGTTTCGACGAAGGAGTCGAGGGAGGAAAGGAGAGGACGAGCGACGGATTGGAGTTTGGAGTTGGAATACGAGAGTGATGACTTGAGGGGTTCGACGTCGGAGACGAGGGATTTGAGGTCGTCGAGGATGAAGTCTTGGTAGTGTGCTTTGCAGACTTCTTCGATCATTATCAGCACTGATTTGACGAGGGATTCTTTGGAGCGGGCGAAGTGCTTGAGGTGGTGTTGGAGGCTCTCTGGTTTGCCGGAAGCGAAAGCTTTGCGGACGAAGGAAATCGAATTGTTACCGTAGAAGTAAAGCGATTTCTTAGAGGGAAAATGGAACAACGATTTCAACCTAACTACAATTGTGAAAAAATTTCTGAGAGGGAAGTTAGGGAAATGAGTTTAATGAAACGAGATAATTGGAAAGAAAGGGAAAACATTTTCTATTTTTAAAGATTTTTGTTCATTTAATTTTTTTTATAAAAAGAGTATAATATTTTTAGAAATAGTGACACCTTAACTGTAGCTAAAAGTAATTTTAGTGACAGATACAAACACATCACAAAATCTGAGTGTCACAATAGATCCTTTTTTTTGTAGTGCCTCTTGTAACAAAAACAAAATATTAGTTAGAGTTCAATTTGAAAATTTGCACTTGAATGTGTTTAAGATAGTAACTATCATTCCTTTTACGGATAAAAAAATGAATTTAATTTTTATGCTTTTACGGATAAAAAAAATGAAGTTAATTTTTATGCTTTGTGGTGTAAAATTCATTTTATACAATGAATTACAACTATCTAATGTTCAAAAATTTTTGATTTATATGACGACTACTTTTAAAATATTAGACATAAGTAGTTACAATTTGTTGACCGTAAAATATTTTATATTGTTAGTACATGGAAATTAAACTAAAAAAAAATTACCCCTTTCGATCTTAATTATAATAGAATGTTGGTTGCCCTATTTATAAGAAAAGTTATGACTTTTAATTAAGGTATTTTCATTATTTAAATTATTTTTTTTCCCTCATTTAAGATGTTTGTCTTTTTTAATATTATTAGTGAATATTTAATTATCTTTTTAGTGGTGGCGTGTTGTTTTCTCATTTTCTATGTGAATCCGATATTATCTCTCAAGTTGGATATGACCATAATGAATGACAAAACTCTCCCTTAAGAGATTTAACACTGTTGCATTTCCATAGCTAAATGTGAATATGAGACATTTGATTAAACTAAAAGACTTACCATCTCATTTAAATGTTCTTCGATTGTTTTTTCCTCTTATAAATGAGACAATAATTATTTTATTCTCTAAAAAAACAATTTTTGTTTAAATTGTCTTTTTAAGTTAATAGTTAGTATTTACTCTTATGTCCTAAAATAGTTGTCGCATTTAATCATTTCATACAATTAAAAAAGGATAATAAATGAATTAGAGTAGTAGATTTACTATGTATAAGACTGCACCTATTACAACGCTTTTTTGAAAAAACGCTGTAAAACGAGTATAACAATCAGCGTATTTTTAGAAGGGATTTACAGCGCTTTTCAAAAAAGCGCTATAAAAACGAGTATAACATGTGCACAATATATCCACCTACTTTACAGCGTTTTTTTATTTTAAAGAGCCCTGTTGTATCTTTTTACAGCGCTAGATACTACATCGTTTTTTTTTTTTGAAAAAGCGCTGTAAATGGCTTAAAAAAAGCGCTGTAAAATGCTATTTTTCGCATAATGATTGATGTATTTCAAATATCATAAATCGAAAGTGGGAGGATATTATGTCGTTCAATAGAAATAAACAAAATTATACTATGTATGTCTTTTATGATCTTATTTACATGTAATAGTTCAATCATTTATTTTATTTTTTGAATTTTCAATTTTGGGATTTGTAAATTTTGGTGATAAAGATGTTGGTTATTGGAAGTTGGTGTTGTTGAAAGGGGAATTGATAGATCGAATCTCTAATTTTTTTTAATTGAAGATGAGAACTGTTACGGTTCATAATTTTTAGAAACCCATAATTGAATTTAAAAAAAAGTAGGTGGAAAATAACTTTAAATACAAATTATATGTGTAGTATAATTTTGCATATCATTTTTCCCTTTTTTTTTCTCTTTGTTTGTCTTCCATTGAACCAAATAAATCTTAAGGAATATTTTTACAAAAAGAAATAATAATTTTTTTTGTTTTATTTACAAGAATAGTTAATATTTAGTAAGTACTTTCTCTGTCCTAAATTATGAAAAGAAATTATTTTTTATCTCAAATTATAAGGGGAAAACACCAACCTTTATTTATTCTTCAAATATGTATACTTATTTTCATAAACTTAAGAAATGAATGAAAATTTACGTTATAAAAAAGAAATTACTGTTGGGCTAAGACAAAGTAGTGTTTTATGACATTGAATTTCTAATTTGATTCGCCCATGAATTGCAACCCATACTATATACTGTGTTTTATGGGTAAAATAAAATCATGACCTGTTTGCTTTGGGCCTTGTGCCGTTTTTGTGAAGAAAAAAATAATTAGAAAATATGTCGTTCTATTTTTAAGTTATATCCAGTAGATTCATATAGCCTATGCATGAATGTGTCCATTATGGTCACATGAATATAAAATCATTGATACAGATCTCCAGGACACCGGTTAAAAATAAGGGGAATGTTCATTTAATCCTTTAATTTGTGTAAAGTATACTATTGAATTTTAATATATTTAAATGTAAAGTATATTATTGAATTTTAATATATTTAAAGGCTGAGAGACAAAATCGAACAAATGCATGAGCATTTATTTATTAAAAGTATTTGTTATTTTTGAATTTCGAAAAAACTTTGAAAAAATAATTTATGCCACTGAAAATATTATTGGATTGAGTTGCGGACTAGGTCGCTCTCTTTAAGACGTTTCGAGGCACCGCCTAAATTGTGCAAGACAGACTATCAACCACGAAGTCCCCAGGATAAAACAGCTCAGATAACTGTATCGGAGTCCTACTGCACCGTAGAAAACCGTTCTAGAATTACACCCTCAATATGGCAGTCGAATGACTGCCACTCATAATATGGCACTAAGGCCACTCGAAAGAAAGAGAAGAAAAGGTAAGATACAGAGAGCTTTTGGTGTGATTTTCCAACTGAGGAGAACCCTCTATTTATAGAGAAAATCCGCAACTGTATCAGAGAAAAAGGCGCGATCCATTAGGTCTTATACACCAAACGTGCGCTCCAATTGACCACAAAATGTGCCCTCCAAACTTAGGGTTTTGACTCTGAGTTTTGACCAGGCAACAAATGGTACGTGAGACCAAAGATTAGGGTTTTGACCGGGAAAAAACAGACGCACAAATGCAGGAAGGAAGACTGAATCAGATATTCAATGTAGACTCGATGAAGGGCAATTACGTAATTAATGTAACAATAAGAGATAAAAACGCAAACATTCTTTTAAAAATAAATAAATAAATAAATAATTTATTAATTTTTCATATACTAAAAAATAATACACCACTTAGCTAGGACCTAATCCTGGCCCGGCCGAGCCGAGCCGGCCGGATGGCGGCGGCGGCGGCGCCCGCGTATGTAGTGGTCAACTTTGCATGCGTTCTTCCTCTTTTACAAAATTGGGGTACCCCTTGGAGCACACCCCAAGGTCCATACCTCCACATTATATACACTACTAGTGTGTGATATCTCTTCTATGTGAGACTTCTTTATTTTTTCAATTCACAACACTATCTCTCTCATTAATGTCATCATTATTTCCAACAATCTTCTATTAATATCATCATCATTTCTAACATTATTTTTGGATAAATCATATTTTAGTCTCTGAATGTATAGGACACTTCCATTTTAATATCTAACTTAGTAAAATAATTTAAATTAATCATTGAATCATTAAAATATCAGTCAATTTAATCTTTGATATTAAAACAATTGAGTTATTTTAAAAGTAAATTGTATCTTTCAACAATTTGTATAATAATAAAATATATTATTTAAAAACTATTTTGATAATTTGAGAGTTAACTTAATTTTTTAGTTGAGCCAATGATTAAATAGACAACATCTTACATCTTCAAAGAAAAAAATAATGATGTATCCCTTTATTATTACGTTTTATATATAAAGAGAATACAAGCCCAAAGCAAAAAAGTTGCAGATTTTCTTTTACCCTTTTAATGGTAAATACATACGGCTTGCCGGCTTGGATTTCCCGTAAATTGCATAACATAAAATTCTACTTTATCTCGGTCCCACAATATTCATAGAAAAAAATTTCAACATAAAAAATTCAACAATTTTTTTATCAAATTTTTAAATAACGATAACAATAAGTAAAACCGTCTTAGTTGAAAAAATATAGCGAAAGTACAAGGTTTATTCATTGAGTTGTTTGAATACAAATAAAATAAAATAAAAATAGATAGTGATTATAAAAAAAACGATTAAGTATTCGAATCACTTCATTTTTACTATTTAATTATTAATTTATTATTTTAACGATCTAATTTATTTGATTATGTCAAATTAATCAATTAGACTAAGAAAAATTTGTTGCCTCAATATCTATTTTTTATAACAACGAACCTTAATTCTTTAGATGATAAGACTTGTTACTCAAAACATGTACGAATGTTAATTTCTTATAAAATATGTTAATATTTTATATTCTATAACAATATTGAAATATAAACATCTATTTCAGTTCGAGTTATTCCAGTTATTACGTCCTCTTTTTCAATAACGAAGTAATACTTAGATTTAATTTTATATTGACCAGTTACAAAAATACATTAAGAACAAAAATAGATGAATAATCAAACATTTTATAATTACATAAATAGTATAAAAAAAACTAAAATTACATAGATTCAAGAAGGTGTATCTAATCTTAATCAACAAGTAAACTAACTAATCATAATGTTTGATAAATAATAATGATAAAAAAAAAATTAAATTTAAATATTACACAAAGACTCCTCTAAAGTGTATCTTTGAATCTAAAATTCACTTAATTCCTATTTCTTTTCTCATTCAACGTTTGCCAAATTTTTTACAGCACCTAGCCAACCACCCCCATCTTTCAGCGCTCTCTCTCTCATTTATGTATGTCTTGCCAAATCCTTTTTGCCCCAATAAGAATGTTCTTTCTCGGGCCAGCATTGCCAATAATCTTTGAAAAAAAGTTGAGGGCATAAACCTAATCCACAAAAGAAAAAAGAAAAAAGTGTCAAAAAAATTTATCGAATCATGCAGGTTTTCTGCCCATTCGGCGAAAATTAATATCTACTGTCTTTTCGTCATCTCTTCGATTTTTTTTTTGTTAGCATCTCTAAATTTTAAAAATTCCTCTAATACCTCCAAGTCTTGAGAAATCCTAGGATGTCAATTATCATCATAGCGTTTGAGTTGACTACTAAATCAGAAGATATATTATGATTTTGAACATTGTTCTGCTCTAATATTGCATCAATCCAAGAACCAACGATACGTATATATGAATATTGATGATTCTCTTGTAGATGACTTGTGTTAGTCGAATTAAATAAGCTGGAACCAAATATCTCAAGAATTACATTTTTAGGACCTTGAGTAAGTTGAACCTCAAATTCTTGAAGTGTCTCTGAAATTTCTGATGCTCCAAAATTATTTGAGTTTGAGTTAGAAGCTTATTCACGATTTTTATTAATTTTTTCCTAACTTGACAGGAAAAATTCTTGAAAAACAGTGGTGCCTCCTAGATCTACATTGGGAATATGATCAATAAAAGAAGAGTTAATAACACAATGAGTACTATTACCTTGTATATCTTTGTTTGTACATTAAGTGTCGACCTTGTACGGAGCAGTGGTGTTTTTAGGGACATATTTCTTTACCAACATATTTGCAACTATAGTATCTTCAATAGATTGAGTCATTCCATGATCATTGGAACTTTTGAAAATTGTCTATGAAATGCCCGACAACCTTACGTGATTCACAAAACAATGACAATTTTTCATGATCAATGTAAACAAAAAACACATACCCTTCACGTTCATCAAGAATGGAATCTCTCAGCTCTTGTAACATGTCCAAATTGATCAAAACTCAAGCGAAATGTCCCAATGTTTTTGAGTGCGTTTGAATCTAAATTGTATTTTTATAGTTAAATTGGTTTTTCTTATGTGCTCGAATCTAAAATAATCAAATCAAATAAATCCAACCTCTATTTATTTTAGTATAGTTTAAAGTAATTTATAATTGATTGCCCAATATTCAAAGCAAAACATAGTTTATCTACATTGTATCAATAATGTTATTTTAAAAAAGGTGTTATGTTTTTAAATATATTTTAATAATTATAAATTATTTTGTCATTGTAGTTAATAAACTAATTTAATAGTATAAAAAATTGTGTTAAAAAAAAAATTAGATATGATAAAGCTGATTTGTTATTACTAAATATATATCAACCCAAATTCGATCCACTCCTTCTCTCTGATAAACGTAACAAAGCAATGTAGAACCAAGTTACACCGATATGTAATTCACTCATTTGGTTCAATTTTGCTTGAATTTTGTGAAAAATATTGTAAAAGTTCAACCAAATGGACTATCTTTTTTGTTTAGATTTTTTCTTCTCCAAATATTAATATGAACCGAAACAATTCCTTACACTCCTAGCTACATTTGTCTCAAACATTTGAAGTCTCTCTTATGTTCTCGTCCCTCCACTATTGCATTTGTGTTACGTTTATATTTGTAAATTTATAATTTATATTTGCGTTCAAGCTCTATCACTGCTTTTTTTTTAATATGTTTTTGCTTATATTTGATACTAAAACAATACTACTACTAGTCCTTATGTATTATAAAAAGAAAAAAAAAAGCAAAAAGAAAAGAAAAATATTATTCTCGGAAAAAAAGTTAATTAAAACATTTTTATATTTAAAAATTTAAGAATTTTTTTAATTAAAGGTATATTTGGATTGACGGTAAGATTGTTGGGGTTAATCGCCTTAATTTACTAGATATCTCCAACTCTGATTTTTTATCGATAAAAATAAACTAAAAGTATACCAAGAAATTTAGCAAAAACTAATATTTGTATATAGTATTTTAAAATGAAGTTTACATATTTATATTTGAAAAAATAATCTTAATTATAAGTCTCCTTTAAAAAATCGTCCATAAATAAGACTCATTTTTAACTGCTTGATATAATTTTTCTCTTTATTCTACTTATTAATACTATTAATTTATTTATTAAAAATTAAAGTTGGATACATCTATATAGACATATCTCCTCCACAATAAATGATGAAATCGATACATGAATCATGTTGGTTTGGATCAATTTTATTTGAGTTGAGTTTTGTTTTAAATGTGTAATTTTTACACGATATTTGAACCAAACCAACCCAATTTTATTTGCAGGTCATAAAAAAAATATTTTTAAAATTATTAAACAATAATATAATTAACTTTTAATATTTTTTTGACTAAAAAATAATTTTTAATACTTGAACATATTAATAAACATAAAATTTCATCACAACACATTATTTAATATTTAAACAATATACATTTTTCACAATTTTATTTGTCTTTAAATATAAGACCCTTTACATCTTTTTAAATACATTTATTACTCTTTTATATATATATATATATATATATATATATATATATATATATATATATATATATATATCAATGTTTTTTAGAATAGGCAATGTTAGTAATGTTAGCATGGTTATAAATTTTTATTCATGCTGAAGATTGGGATCAATATCAAGACCTCTCATATCACTCAACTTGTTAACTTTATCATTTCAGCCACCAAACCTGTTACAACCAAATTGGATTGAAGAACAATGACCCTTATTTGATTTGACGATAACAAAAATTATTTTATGGGAACAATTTATAGCACTAATGAATTCAAATAAGTGTGTAGTTCCCTTGTCAGAAACCTTAAAGACCTTATGTTTCATTCTCTGATGATTGGAGTAGATAAACAAGGAATATAAGGCAATGCTCTGGATGTGGTTGTTGCCATCAACATCTTGACTGTACTAAACTAGAAGGTTGAGAGGAGTTGACACAATCAGAATGGCTAGTAGAAGTTCAGTGAACATGTGATACTGTTGGTGATTAGTGGATTAAATCATTCAGTGTGAAGGAACTGGACGTAGTTACCGTATTGATGGCGAATCAGGATAATTAGACTTATGTTCCTCTCTTATCTCTTTATCTGGTCTTGCTTTCAACATCGCCAGTTTATAATTAAGTTTTTAAAAACAAAACACAATTCAAACCCCTCTTTCTAGTGTTTTCTCTTTACAATTGGCATCAGAGCTCGATCTTTAGGCTAAGCATTTAACCGTGTTTGAGTAAAGATCTTATTTTTTATTATAACTAACTCTAGTGATGAAGCTACAGGTGAAAATTTTAACATGCCTTCTTTTTTTGATGGGTGAGATTTGAATACTAGAAGGACAAATTGGGAAGTTTCTACATCTTACATGATCCTGAACTTTGGGATATAGTTGAAGATGGTTATGAAGCTCCTAAAGATGTTGCTTGTGTTGAATATCCAGAAAGGATCTCGACACTAATAAAAAGAAACAATACAAGATGCAAATGCTATCACTTTAAAAGAGTTCAAAAAATGAAGTAATAAAGAAACAACAAAAAAGCATCTTCGATGCCCCGATCCTCAACTATGATGGAAATAAACAAGTACATGAAGCTAAGGAAAATCTTCTTGTCATGAAGTATGAACTTTTCCAGATGCAAGAGGATGAAGATATTGAGAAAATGTTCTCTAGATTCCAAACTCTAGTCTCTGGATTAAAGGTTCCCCGAAAGAGTTACACTATAGCATATCATGTCAAGAAAATCCTTAAAAGTCTACCTAGCAAATGGAGACCAAAAGTAATAGTAATTCTAGAGGCTAAAGACCTTAACAAATTGCCTCTAGAGGAGTTGATGAGTTCACTCAGATCCCATGAGATTAAACTAATTGAAGATGAACCTAAAAGGAAGTCAAAGTCTTTGGCTTTCAATTCTAAAGGAAACCAAGCAATTTCCTAGGCTCTACAAGCTATGGAGGACACAAAGAAAAGTGAATCAGAAAATCAGAGTGAAGAATCAAATGATGAAGAGATATCATTCTATTCCAAAAAAAATCAGTGCATGTGGAACAACGGGAAAAAATCATTTCCCAAAAAGGATTTAGGCGATCCACAAATAGTAGGGAAAGAAAAGAAAAAATATAAAAAAAAAAGAAACTCATCTGCTATGAATGCAGAGAACCAGGACATTTCAAAAATGGTGTCCCAAGCTTGAGAAGAGAAACTCTCATAGAAAAGACTTCTATGTAAAGAAGAAAAGTCTAATGGCTACCTGGGTGATTCAGATGAATCCTTTGATGAAAATGAAGACCACACAAACATGGTTCTTATGGAAGATGTTTGTTTTGACTCTGATTCTAACAATGAATCTGTTGATGAGGAAATTGAGGTACTATTTGACCTATCTCGCAATGAACTTATAATTATGTTAAATGATTTTATGAAAAAGAACCACAATGTCTCTTCAAATTTAAAATATCTCAGAAAAACTCATTCCATCTTAACCGATAAGTATAATTCCCTTACAAAAGCTTTGAAAAACATAAAAACAAAAAAATCTAACTTTGAAGGACAATGTTTCAAAAACCTTAGAGGTAAGTGTTTATAGTTCTGTTAAGTATGAAAAAACCTTTCAAGAATTTCTTGAGAATGGCATAGACAAAGCAAACAAACTTCTATGATCTATGGTGTTAGCCGAAACAACAAAAGAGGTATTGGTTTTGAAGAATTAGAGGAAACTCCAAAGTTTAACTTACTTGAAACTACTTTCTTATATTGCTTAAAGAAAGATCATAGGAGAATTTTTCCTATTTTGAAAACAAAATATGAAGTAGCAATATCAATCAAAAGGAAGGGGGTTTGAATTGTGATCCATTTTTAAAATGTTAATTTCTGTTTTTAATTTAAATTAACTCAAGATCAATCTTGGTTACAAATAAAAATCTAGGAAGGTAAGTCAAAAATGAACAAAGAAAATTATTTCTAGGTGATATGTGATAGTGAATGAGAAATAAATAAGGATAGAGATAAGAAGATCACACAATGATGTTTCTGATTCACTCAAGTGGGCTACGTCGAGTCCTCCCAATTTGTGAGTTTTTCCACTAATGTGCTTCTCACAAGAACATTCTTGCTTTCACACTATCTTTCTTGATCATTTTTGATCAGTTACAAAATTCACCTTTCAACCTTGAAAGGATTTTTGCAGTTACCTTTCAATGATTTTTAACATGAACTCTAATAAAATGATGTCTTATTTCAATATGTTTTGATCTTGAATGTTGAATGGGGGTTTTTTGAAAAATTTATTGCACTTGCATTATCACAGTAAATTTGGACATTTTTATAACTCAGAAAAGTCTTCAAGTTGGTTTTTGATCCACAAGACTTGAGAGCAACAACTTGCAGCTGAGACATATTCAGCTTTAGTTGTTGACAACTTAGTAGGGCTTCTCCAAGAAAATTGACATGCGCCACTTGTGCTTTTTCTTTCAATATTATCCCTAGCATAATCAGCATCAAAGTAGGCGACAAGATCAAAATGAGTTCCTTTGCTATACCATAGGCCAAGATCAGTAGTACCGACAAGATTATGAAAAATTATTTTTACAACAGATAAATGAGTTTCTTTATGTAAAAATTGAAATCTAGCACATAATCCTACTGCAAAAACAATGTATGGCCTGCTTGCAGTTGCATATAACAATGAACCTATGATTCCTCTGTATTCGTTTTCAGAGATGGATTTTCCTTGTTCATCTTTGTCCAAATTTGAGGATGGATGCATAGGAGTTGTCATTGTTTTGACTTCATTCATTTTGTATTTCTTTAGAAGATCTTTGATATATTTTTCTTGACAAATTATGATTCCATTTTAATACTGTTTGATTTGCAAGCCAAGAAAGTATCTCAATTCTCCCACCATACTCATTTCAAATTCACTTTGGTTGAGGTTTGAAAATTCCTCTTTTTTTTTTTTTTTTTCATTTGTTGATTCAAAGACGATATCGCCAACATACGCTTGAACAATTAATAAATTAATTTTATCAATTTTTCTAAAGAGTGTAGTATTAATTTTGCCTCTCGAGAAACCATTTTTGATTAAAAAAGAACTTAGTCTTTCATACCAGAATCTAGGGGCTTGTTTCAGTCCATATAAAGCTTTAGTAAGTTTGAAGACATGGCTTGAGCCACTAGTCTTGATTTATTCCTTATTACTGTTCCTTCTTTATCCAGTTTGTTTCTAAACACCCATCTCGGGCCAATAACTGTTTGATTTTAAATATTTGGGACAAGAGTCCAGACCTGAGTTTTTTCGAATTGGAGAAGTTCTTCTTGCATTGTCATGTTGTTGTGTCATCTTTAATAGACATTCTTGTTCTAATGCCATCAGATGTGTTTCCAATGATTTGATTTTGTGGATGATCTCCTAAAGTTTTCCAGCTTCGCAGATGAGTTTGAGATGGACATTGATGATCAATCTCATTTTTTTAAGGAATTATCTGTTGATGTTGCTTAGATTGTTATTTTTCTTTATTATCTATCTTTTGTATATCAAGATAATTAAATTCATCAAATAACACATGCATACTCACATCCACAGTTTTTGTTCTTAGATTACATATACGATAACCTTTGGAATCAGTGGAATATCCTAAGAATATGGCTTTGTCTGATTTAGCATTAAATTTTTCTAGATTTTCTTTGTTATTTAAGATATATCAATAGCAACCAAACACATGAAAGTATGAGATATTTGGCTTTCTATTTTTCCATAATTCGTTACGTGTTTTGTTGATAATTTTTCTTATTAATACATGATTTAAAATGTAACAAGAAGTGTTAATTGCTTTAGCCCATAAATATTTCTCAACATTTGATTCTTCCAAGATTGTTTTTGTCATTTCTTTTCTTTCTTTCAACAACTCCATTTTGTTGAGGAGTTCATGCACAAGAGAGATTGCGAGAAATACCATTTTCATCAAAAAAAAGTTTTTAAAAGAAGCATTTATGAATTCTCCTCCAAAATCACTTCTTACACAGATTATATTAGAGCATTTTTCATTTTGAACCTCTTTACAAAAGGTTTGAAAGCCTTCAAACGAATCATCTTTTTGTTTTAAGAAAAGTACCCATGTGAATCGCGAAAAATCATCAACAATAACAAAGTCATATCTCATTCCTCCTAAGCTTGTAGTTTTGATAGGACCAAATAGGTCAATGTGAAGTAATTCAAGAGGTTTTTGAGTTGAAACAAAATCTTTTGAATGAAAATTGCTTTGACTTATTTTCCTTTAGCCCAAGATTCACATATTTTATCTTTTGTCAAAACCGAATTTTGGCAGGCCTCTAACAAGACAAAGTTTGGATAATTTTGAGATTTTTCTCATGCTAACTTGCCTAGTTCATTTGTGCCATATCCACATATCTTTGTTTATGGACATAAAACATGATTAAGTCCGTAATTCTTCTAGATATTAAACCTATACATTTTTCTTTCTTGACCTAGAAAAGGAATTTTTCCAGAAGATGATTGCTTGACTTCACATATGTTTGGTTTTAAAATAATTTCAAAATCATTGTAACACAATTGACTAATGCTTAGTAGATTATGTTTTAAATCTTCAACATATTGAAAATCAACTATTTTTGTAGAGTTTTATTTACCTATAATACTCTTACCTTTGATCTTTGCCTGATCATTATTCCCAAAACCAAGTCCAGCTTTATCAAATATGCTTACCTGAGATCCCATAAATTTTTTGAAAGTTTTAGTGGATTTTATAAAGTTTGACAAATCATTTTTAAGATTCTCAATTTTTTTTTTTGAGCAGAACGTTCTCCTCTTGGGTTGTAGAACGTTCTTGACACTCATATTTTTTAGATATTTTAATATGAGAATCATGTAGGCTCTGAATGACTTTTCTGAGTTTCTTATTCATAGCTTGAGATTTCTCTTTTTCTTCTTTTTCTTTACAAAATTGTTCTTTTAATGAACCACATTTTTTAGCAAGAAAGTTTGAGTCATTTAACAGATTATCAAATTCTTTTTCCATTTGCTTATATAAAGGATAGAGTTCATAAATGATTACCTCATCGTTTTTTCAGTTTCCCATTAGCCACATGTTGGCTTGTTCATTTTCTTCTATGTCTGATTCTTCAAAATCATCCTAGGTGACCATCATGGATTTTTTTGTCAATGGAAATAAATTTGGTGCCTTTTTTTTTTCTAAAGGACAATAAGTTTTGTAATGTCCTAGTTTGTTGCACCCTTAACATGTAATTTGATTCTTATCTATTTCTTTTTTAGATTTTTCCCTTTTTCTTGGAAAACTTCTTTTGATCGGATCTCTTCTTCTCATCATTTTTTGAATTTTTCTTGTAAGAAGAACTACTTCCTCATCAACTTTTTCTTGACCAATTTCTTTGGAATCTTCTCTTTCATCTTGTTGTGAAGATGAGCTTTCTTGAAGATTTTGTGAAGCTTTTAAGGCTATTATTTTGTCTTTCTTTGCTGGTTTATCCTTTTGCAATAACACTTCATGTGCTCTAAAAGTTGCAATGAGTTATTTTAATTCGAGTGTCTCAAGGTTTTTGGCTTCACTTATGGATGTGATCATTGGTCTCCATATGATGGGGAGGCATCTCAGAATTTTTCTTACTTTGTCTTGGACTGAGTATGCCTTGCCAAGAGAGCGCATTTCTTTTAGTACGGTTGTGAACCTTGAATATATTTCATCAATATTTTCTTTTTCATTCATCATAAATAGTTCAAATTTTCGTACATCAATATCAATTCTTGTTTCTTGACGCGGCTCATTCCTTCATGATGAGTTTGTAATGAATCCCATACTTTTTTTGTCTCATCACATTTATCAACTCTTTCGCCTTTCTCCCTGTTCAAAGCACAAGACATAAATAATTGAGCTTTACAGTTTAGAAATACCTTAGCTTTGTCTTTTGTTGTCCAGTCTGCTTCTTTCTTTTCAGCAAATGTTGGATCACTTTTATCAACTCTAGTATGAAGTTTCCATTTGCTATGACATGCCACATTCCTTTATCCTGTGATTTAAGGAATACTTGTATTTTCCTTTCCAAAAGTAGTAGCATGTACCATCAAAATAAGGTGGTCTATTTGATGATGATCCTCCTTCAACAATATAATTGGCTTTTGACATTGCTTCATGAATCTTTTCCTCTAACACTTGTGAGGTGCTTAACCTTAGAGGCAAAGCTCTGATGCCAATTTAAGTACTAATGTCAACCACAAGGAAGGGGATTTGAATTGTGATCCCTTTTTAAAATTTTAATTCCAGCCTTTAATTTGAATTAACTCAAGATCAATCTTGGTTATAAATAAAAATCTAGAACATTCTAGGTAAGTTAAAAACGAATAAAGCAAATTGTTTCTAGGTTATATGTTATAGTGAGTGAGAAATAAATAAAGATAGAGATAAGAAGATTATACAATGATATATCCTGGTTCATCCAAGGTGGGCTACGTCCAGTCCTCACAATTTGTAAGTTTTTTCACTAATGTGCTTGACACAAAATGTTCTTGCTTTCGCACTATATTTCTTGATGACTTTTGATCAGTTACATAATTCACCTTTCAACCTTGAAATGATTTTTACAATTACCTTTCCATCCAGAAAGGATTTTTACAAGTTATCTTTTAATCACTAAAAGGATTATTACAACATACCCAAACTCTCTTAAGAGATAGACTTGAGTTTCAAATGATAAGTATGATAAAAAGTTTTAGGATTAGAATTTACTCAACACTTGTTTGAGATTGATTGTCAGCAATAACTCGATAAAGAAATCCTTGAATATAGTAAGAGAAAACTGGATTTTCTGCTTGATTGAAGAGTTTTGTTTGCTTGAGTATGATTGTTTGAGTGTTGCAATGATTGCACTGAAAAACTCTTGCTATTGTCTTCATCTTGATGTTATTTTTATAGACATGGAGAAGGTTAGGAAAAACTCATTAATAGCCGTTACTAATCTTGAGGAAAAACGTCTGTTCATAGTGAGATGTAATAGGCATGTGTGTTATTTAATCCAAAATGTTCTTATTCGAAACCAAAACGTTCTTGGTTTTGTGTTGTATGGAAAACATCGATGAGTGATTTAGTAGTTGACTAGTGTTAGTCCTTTGTCTTAGATGTATGATGAGCTTTTTGCAAAAAGTGTAGCAGTAGTGTCCTTTTGTCCTTGCTTCACAACTCATCAATCTGGAGATCGATATGATCATTGATCTGAAGTTTGTTTTGCTTATTTGGGCTTTCAGCTTGAATAATGAGCTTGATTATAATTTTGAGTAGTGTTGATATTCTACTATCTTTAGATTTTGACTATGGAGAATGATTTGTTTTATTACTGTTCGTAAAATGAAATAACCAAAATGATCTTTATAAACCAGAATGATCCTTTGATAAACCAGAATGATCTTGATTACCTAAAATGATCTTGTAATCAATTTCCAGATCAATTAAGGCATGATGTTCTATGATTTACATCATGATGAGATTGTTTATTGTTGTATTAATGTATTTGATCACCTATATTTGAATAAACCACTAAAAAACACGAGTTAAATAGTAACACAATCAGGATCATGATTAGAGATTAATTAACTTATTTGTTTATTTTCAAAACACTTAATTTCAGATTTTTTCCTCAAGAAAATACTCTAATAAACTAGGACCCAATTAAAGGTTGGTACGTAAGAACAGTATAGGATATAATATAAGGTGGGTACGTAAGAATAAAATATTCTATCTTGCAGATATCCTTAGCAACAAAGTTGAAACACCAGTCATGGTACATGGACAGTGGATGCTCACGACACATGACAGGAGAAAGTTCTGTGTTCCAAAACTTGACCCTCATGGAAGTAGGATTTGGAGGAAATCAAAAGGGTAAGATCATATAGTGTGACACTATAGGTAATAGTTTTCTTCCCTCTATTATAAATGTTCTATTTCTAAAAGGACAAATGCATAACTTACTGAGCATAAGTCAATTAAGTTACAGTGGTTATGATGTTTTTCAATCAAAAGTCGTATAAGGAAATTAATCAAACAGGTGAATCTATATTATTCACTGGTCAGAGGAAAAATAATATTTACAAAATAAATCTACTATTTTTCATTGAGTGAAATCTATAAAATTTCATCATTTTATATGAGATCTATTTTATAGGGGAGGACCCACGTTTGCTTTACCCAATATAAAAGTGAACTTTAAAGTAAGTGTTAGACAGCAAATCTTTGTAGCACTTCTCTTCGGTCAAAACCATAGAACAATAATGATGCAAAACACATGCCAAAATCAGAAAGCAAAATGAATAATGCTCACACAAATTATCCACCTTCATTTTACATTTTCACATTTAAAATGTTAACTCTCGCTACCCGATAATGTTTTAAATTCATTATTCGTTATTTCTACCTAAAATTGATAATGTTATTTCATTTTTCAAATTTCAATAATTTTTTACACATACAAAATACTTATATATAATTTTCATATACTAAGCTACAGAATAAAAATTTAAGAGATACAATTTCAAAGTGGGTGAATATACATATATATATATATATATATATATATATACCAAGAAAAATAGTGAAAATTTAAGAGATACAGTTTTGAGAGGTAGATGGATTTATCTAGAGTTTTGGAGAATGAATTGTTATGAAGCGAAACGTTTTGGAAATGTGAGACAATTCATGTGTGGATATCATTTCCCTCTTGTGCAGATAGACAGACTTGTGAAGAGGTGAAACATTTCTAATCTTGGTTGATCATTGAAGAGCAGAGGCATCTCAATCTTGGATGATCGACATCCCAATTCTTATTAGGTGCATTACAAAATTTCAAAGTGATTTACTCAATCAAAATTTTTTACTTCGTATTGATTGTAAGTCTGCAAAAGAAGTTTTACAAAAAGATGTTCAAAACATTGCAGCAAAACAAATTTTCGTCAGATGGCAAGCAATCCTAAGTATTTTTGATTTTGAAATTGAATTTATTAAATGAGATCAAAACTCAATTCCATATTTTCTAACTAGATAATTTCTCCAAAACAGGACTTGAGTGATGCCTAGAAAATCCAAAAGAATTGAGGTCCAAAAGGACCAACCACAAGTAAATCCAAAACCCATTTCTTCTACGAAACCCATCAGATCTTGGCCCCAAGCTGTCGAAGAAGATGAAGCCCAAAACCAAATTCAAAATTGGCTTGACAGCCAACAAATTTCACAACCTCAGAACATTGAAGCACTACAAGCTTCAATAGCAAAAGAAAAGCTTTATTTACAAAAAATCACAAAGCTCCAAAGCCTCCAAAAAGAAATTGAATATCTCTCCATGGGACTGCCATTTCTTGACCCCCATGAGAAGGGAGAGTCTTCATCTTCAAAAACACCTTCAAAAAATATTCTTTCAAAACCTACACATGAGGGATCATCCTATAAAATCATCTCAAAATTCCCGCAAGATGAATTTTCAAAAATTATTTTAAAACAAAATGAATCTCAGGTTACTTTATCAAATTTTAAACTAAAATCTGAGTATTTTGTTAAAACAGATTTTCAAAACATCTGGACAATAGAGGATAACTTTTTTGATAAAAATCCTCAATTGACCATTTCAAAGGTTTTCCCAAACGACTGGTTTTTCAAACCATGTAATTTATCAAAACCCCAGCCATATTATAAGTCTATTCTTGAATTAACAGGTTCTATAACCATTCAAGACAATCCAAAAGAAGGCCCAGTTGGCTATTCAACTGCAAAAATCGACAAAATAATCCCCCCCTTCAGAATGGGGAACAAACATTCATACACCGAAACATTTCCCTCTTGATTTCAAAACGACAATAAACCATTGCAGAACCTTAAACTACTGGGACTACCAACAGGCCTGGTACAATGTTTTCCTCATCCAAAATTAGAAATGTAGTCATACTTGGCTATTTTTCTTCGATCTTACCATGGAACCCTTAAAAATCCCTTACTGGTTTGCCCATTGGTGGAAACTTTATGGCTCCATTCCAGATATCCTAAAACTGGAGGTCCAAGAGAGTTTCCGTCTATACAAACCCCACTATAGACCCGTAGACAGAGAACACATTTTTCACCCTCTAATGTTTTTCTCTACCAAATTCTTTTTACCATGGGTATTAGCCTGGTACTTTGAATTTGAGCAAAAGGAGGCCAAAACCATTCACGTTAGGAGATTCAAAGTCAGATGGTGGACAAAATTCTCTATTCCACCAAGTATCAAAATACAAGCTGTGTCTACATGGCTACAAAAACAACGATTGAAAAAACCAGACCCAATGGTAACCCAATTCCTAGCCCAAAAATCATTTTCCCAAACTCAATTAGCAGCAGCAAAAACTAAAGAAGAATACTTCGAGATCATGGCCCAGCTTCTCAAAAGCAAGGCCCAATCCTCAAAAGCTTCCTCAGGCAGTGCTTCAAAAACTTCCATTAATTCGGGAGATGATAATGAAGACGACTTCTTTGGCATATTATTGATCATCAAGTAAAATCAACACAGTGGTCCATCCTTTATTGGCCCAACAAAAAATTGTAGATTTTGTAATTCCAAAAACAGCATAGTCCATCTTGTAATGGGCCTAACCCATATTTGCTTTACTATAGACTTTGCTATGAAAAAAAAAGGTAAATAAACAGGAATCTTTTCTTTTTTGAAGATTGCAATAGCAAAAGCAGATCGTGTCTACCACCACCACCGAAAGTGGAAGGAATCTTATCTTTTTCAGATATTGTTTGCCACCACCACCTAAAGAGGAAGGAATCTTATCTTTTCTTCCCCTAGGTCATCATCAAAGGAGGTACAACTTCACTATAAAAGGAGGGCGTCTCTTCTCCTTCAAGGCAGAACTTTTTGGAGAGAATGAGAATAAAAAATACTCTACTAAAAAAGTGTTTTTATAATTTTGGAACTCAAGAAATTTTTTTACATCTGAGGTTTGAAAGGAGTTCTGCATTTTTATCTTTTAGGTGAGATGGATCACCTATGAAGTGCAGACTAATTGTGTGAATTAGTTTTGCAACTGCATCAGGTACTGGGTTTCCTATCTCATTGAGGATGGGAGTTCCTTCCTCAGTGGTTTGGATTGCATTCAATATTTCTATTTGTTGATGGGGTGTAAGATGGTAATCCCACCATCTTTTAAGTTGGCTTGAAAATCCTACAATTAGGAGTTCATCGATGGCTTTATCAGGTGTATTGGTTTAGGGTTTGTAGGCATTTGATGCCATTGTCATTTGTTGAAGGAGATTAATGATATTGTATTCTGACATACCATCTATATTCCATTAATAGACTATACTGTCATTGAACTTAGACTGGGAAATGACATTGGGTCTTTTTTTCAATACGTAGGTCTGGTGCTGTTACCATGGCCAGAGGTTGATTTTTTTGCCATTGGAGTTTGCACAACTGCTGATTTTGTGGTTCTATATCAACTTCAGAAACCTGGTCTAAAGTTGTAACTGTTTTTTCTAAGGTATCCTTAGCTACCAACGGTGAAGAGGTAGAAGAATGTTCCACCCTACTGAGTTGGTCTCTTAAGGCTTGAGTAAATTCTGACTTTCCTTCTCTAAAAAGGTTTTGGCTTGTTTTTGAGACATGAAATGGCTTAAAGACCGCGTTTTTTAGTTTTGATTTGGTTGTCTCAACAGGAGAGATAACAGTAGTCTGTTGGTATTCCTCTATCTTAGTCAATTGTTTAGCAATTGTGCTAAGATGGGCATTTGTAATATTATTTTGTTGAAGGATATTCCTAATATCCTTGTCTGGATTATCACTTGGAGTTGTGTAAGGCGCAACATCTACTGTTTGTTCATGATGTGTTATTTTGATCTGTCTTAATGGTGGATGTTCATACTGTATTTTTCTACCATTTGACATTTCCCATTATGTATTTTTATTTCTAGTTGTTATGGGATTTACAGAATTCTGGTTTTGTTTTAATGGATATGAAATTTGATTTTGTGATGCATAAATTTCAAACCAATCAAAAAATAAAGTATGAGTTTTGTTTTGTAAAATGAATTCATAAAATTCATTTTGGATTTCTTTTCTTTGTTGTAGAATTTTTTTGAAGAACCATGTTCTTTTATCTGTATTTTGGGAAGCATAAAAATCATCATGTAGAATTTTTTATCAACTTCAAATTCTTTTTCTAACACGTTTAATTCGTTGATAGCATTTTCAGTTATTGCAGAAAAGGATGGTGAAGTTGGCGGAGAAATGTTTGGTAAAATATTTTGTTGTTTCCCGTTAGTAGCTTGAGGCGCTGTATAGATTTGATGAGGCACGTTTGTGGAATAGTCAACATTTTTAAAAGGAGCACTTGGAATGCTAGAACACGAAAAACGTGGTTTTGAAAAGCTTTCAGGTAAATGTATTACTGAGGGGAGTCTTGAGGTTGTTTCAAGGTCAACAGTACTAATGGAGGAACCAACATATGATCCTTGGCACTGGAAGCTCTTGAAAAGCTTAATTTTGCTCTTCCGTCATTGTACTGGATAATATCTCTCAAATGTGTGTTTGGCTTTGATTGTTCAAGAGACTTGGGTTTAACCGCTCCTTCAAGTATCCATTCTTTAGGAAGATCTATGTCCTTCCATGTGATGGTTTTTGGAATAACAGTGTTTGCTTTTGATAAATTGGTTTGTAAAAATAGGGTTTCACCTTTTTTAATTTCAATAATGGTCACTGGCATCAGTTTGTAGAATTCTCTTTCCATTTCTAGGAATTTTCAGGGCAGGTGGAGTTTGTGCAATCTTTTTTAGGGCTTTGATGGCTTCAGTATGCTTTGTTTCTCATGGTGGAGGATTTTTCCTGAGTAATTGTGACAGAGGACTTGTACATTTTGCAAGCTTTGGTATAAAATTCCTGATATAATTGATTATACCAAGAAATTGCTGGATTTGTTTAATGGTGAGATTTTCATCAGGAAAATTCAACAACTCTTGAGCAGTGTGAGGTTGAGGTTGATATTTTCCTTGAGAGAAATGCATTCCCAAAAAGTCGATTTCTGTTTGGGCTAATTGACTTTTCTTTTCAAAGAGCATCATTCCATGGTTTTGGGCTATTTGGGAAAATTGGCCCAATAACTATTTATGAGCCTTTTCATCTTATGTAGATGAGGATACTATTGAGAATGGGCTCAAAAATTCTACTCATGGCCTTTTGAAATAGTGAGGGAGCTCCCTTGAGCCCAAATGGTAATATTGTCCATTGGTATTGGGCATTAGGAATGCAGAACGCCGGCTTGTAACGGTCCTTAGGATCAATACCCAATTGCCAAAATCCCAACTTCATGTCAAACCTTGAATAGATCTGAGCATCTTTTAGGAAGATGTTTAGTGAAGAGGTTTTCAGAATGGGAAAATGATTACTAACCCAATTGCCAAAATCCCAACTTCATGTAGTCCATTACTAACCTCTTTTTTCCTCCTATTTTTTCAGATCTCTTTTCAACATAAAATGCCTGGCAAGCCCATTCAGATTTTATGGGTTCTATTAGACCTTGTTTGAGTAACTGGTTACATTCTTCCCGGGCCAAAGCTAAATCTGATGGACTCATTCTTGGATGAGTAGCTTTGGTTGGATTGATATCCACATTAAGCTTGAAAGGAAGTTGGACAAAAAAGTCTTCGTTAGTCCATAAAGGTTTTGGATGGGTAAATTCCTCATGATTGTCTGCACAAAGCTTGAGCAATTTGGACTTAATCTTTTCATATCCAGCAGGAACTTCAGAAAGGGAATACAACTTTAGCATTCCTGAATAAGGTTTAAATTCTCGCTTAAATTTGATTCCTGTAGGGAGAATTTGAAGCCTATTTGTTACTGAATAAACATCCATACCCACAACAATATCTTTATTTGGGAAGCTGCTACCAATGACCTTTGTCCAAACTATGCATTCGGGGAAGAATCTGATTCCAATTTTCTCCTTTGTCATTAGACCTGTTCTGCAAACTTTTCCATCTGCTGCTACAAAGTATGTAGCATGTTCACCCATGTTTTTGTAGGGAGGATGCTCGGGTTCATTATTGTTATTTGGGCACCTGTATCCATATAGGCTATAACTTTCTTAGGACGAGAAAACTTTGAGGCAAGAACATGGATTTCGACACAAGGGAGTGGAGGAGTAGGAAAGGTACTTCCTACTTCTTTGAACGAGTAAATCGGAAAACATTTATCATCTCCTGATTCAGCAAACGATGCTTTTTCTGAAGAAGAGTCGTCTGAGAAAGAGTTTTGAAGAGCAAAAATTGTTTCTTCATCAGAAGAGCTTTGTTCAGAATACAAGGATTCCAGATCTCCTTCTAGAGGTTGAAGAGAGTTGATCAAATTTGCGGCTTTTTAGGTTTTGTTAGGACATCTTTTAGAAAAATGTCCTTCTTCTCCACAAACAAAACATCTTTGATTTCTCCTTTTTCCTCTGAATGGCTTTCTTTTAAAGAACTTCAAAGCTCTCTTTTTCCTTTCCTTCATGAAGATTCTAGAAGGTTTAGTGTGTCTTCGCCAATAATATTTCTTTTTTGTTGAGCAGCTGCATTTGTTATCCTTGCACTTGATCTCCAGATATGGCTTTTTCCATGCTTTGGTGAACTTGGATTTTTGTTCTATTATTTCTGAGAAATGTTGGTGCAATCTATATAGCTTTTCCAATGCCTCCAATGTTATTTGATGTATCTGGCCGAGACTCATGGCTTTAATATCTTTCTGGGTTGTTGCTATCATCTTATGGATTTCTGGTTGGAGTTCTTGGGGTAGTGACGAGATATATGTATTTTTTAGGCTATGATCATTCAATCCATTGAGGACATAATATCTATGGGCCATTCTTTGATAATGTTTTTCAAGATCTTTGACTCTAAGAGAACAACATCTCATCTCAAAGAATTCTTGTTTGCTTTTTCTATCAAATATCTCCATATCACCAATGAATTCGTTGTGAAGAATTCCAAGGACAGCAGTAGTATTTCCCAATTTGTGTAATTCATCTTGTTTGAATGTACCAAGATTATGATACCGTTCATTCAACGTGCCTTTCATTGTACAGCAAAATTCTTCAATGACCTTATAGGTTTCTGCATTTGTTTTCATTATCTACGTGTCAAGCCAGGCACCAAAATCAAGGAGCCTTTTTCTCCAGCGACTGGGTGGTATATCATCAAGCGTGAACCATGGTCCACTATTTATTTTTGTTTTTTCAGAGGCTGGATTTTCTTCAAGGGATTCTTCATAAAATGATCCTTCCTCTTTTATATTCACCATAAAAAGTCTGGAGACATTCATGTAATTCTTTTCCGATTCTGATTCCTGGTCTGATACTAATGAAAAGGATTCAGATCTTCCATCAACTGAGGTATCTTTGGAAGAATCATCCTCTTCAAAGGAAGATGAATAGGACTCAGATCCTTCTCTTGAGATTTGGGCTAGCAAATTATTTTCTTGGAGGAATTCATGGTCTTGTGTGATTGTCATGGCTTGGAAACCTTTATCGGGAATTTCTTCCCTTTGGAATTCCGGATGAGGTGTTTCAGGAACATCTTAGGAGTCAGAGGATGACACACTTAAGCAAGTGGTTTTTTCTTTGGACCTGGAGGTTGAGGGTTTTGTAGTTCTGGCAGATTTTGGTCTTTAAGCTGAGAGTATATATTTGGCATAATCTGGCGGTGATGAAGCATAGGTTGTGTGAAATAATCTGAGAGTATATATATAGAGGAGATGGCCTTTATGGTTGTGTGAAATAACTAGGAAAAGTAGGAGGGTTGAAGGAAGGATCTTCAACAGGTTTAAGTTTTTCTTCTTTGGAAGCTCTTAAGAAATCATCAATCTCTTTTACTTGGCTTTGTAATTTTCTGATTTCTCTTTCCTTGCGGTCAAAAACTTGGCCAAAAGTTCTTTCGTGCAACATCTTTCTTAAGTCATGATCCAACTGAAAGACTTGAGCTTTTAAGGTTCTGTAGTGTTTTTACATTTTTTTGAGAAAAAACTTTGAGATCTTCATCTGTTTCGTCTATTTTTTATGTGAGTTTATTCATCTTTCTGTCTAGATTCTGGAGAATGTCATTTTAAGCAACCATGTTTTCTGATTGCTAATTTAGAACTTCCTCCGCCTGGGTTAGAAGTTTAAGTCTTCCATCAGATTGGACTTCATTGGGTTGTATGAAAGGTTTGGATGATCTATTTGTGATTGGATCAGTTTTTCTTTCTAAAGTAGGGAAATGTTGGTCGTATTCTGAGGTTGATGCTGACATCATGAAGCAATGAATTGGTTCAATGTTTTTGGGAGGTTTTATTGGGTCATTATGGTCTGAGGGAGATCATGAGATAAGGTTTTCTTCCCTGAGGATTCTAAGAGCTTCCTCATAAATTGGGAGAGGAGGAGCTTTCTTGCGAATTCCTACCCAAGGACCATTATCTGGATCAGTCCTTCTTTGAGGAGGTGGTGGTTGTTTACACCTTCCTTTCTTTTTCCTCTAAGGGCGGATGACATCTTCATCCATCTCATCATCATTCATCCAGCAGTCACTGTCTTCACACTTATTGGGATCTACATCCCATATGAAATGTCCATCTATCTTGCCTGTATAGATGGGTTTTCCATCTATTGTAACCGCAGGGATAGGACACCAATCTTCCTTGAGTATTGGTTGGATCATCAAGGTTTGGAAGATCGGAGAGGGTGAGCTAGTTCCTTCGTCTGGTTTCTTGAAGATGGTCTTGACTGTCTTGTCAATAGATGATCTCTTGAAGGTTGCTTCCTGAGACTGAATTGGCTTTCTATCTTGCTGTATCTTTTCGTAGTTGGTGATCCATTCAAGAGGAATTAACTGTGCCAGTTCTTCTCTTGATATTCTTCTAGGAATTTGGACAATGGATGGTGTCTCTTCTTCTTTATTGGTGATTACCAATAGCGAATCTGAAGAGCATCTTGTGGGTGGTAAATCTATCGAATGATTTTGAAGTCGATAGATTATCTGGTGATGGAGAGCGGCTGACATAGCTTCTGGTACTTGGTTAGTTCTGGTGATCTGAACTTGGACCTTCAATCTTGTGGACAAAGTACTGTCATTAAGACTTATGTTGTAGTTTGGGAAGATAGTGAGAACTACACTTTCTGCATGTAATGAAGTCAGAACAGTTCCAATCACTGCGTTTTCATAGTGAAGATAGCTAGAGTCCAACAACGTTATCTTACAGAAAACAGAGTGTTTTTTCCTTCCATGGAGAGAAAGGATCAATCTGACAGCTCCAAAGTCTAGAGTTGTGTATCGTTCGTTCACTTTTTCAGTGATTTATAAGGTTCTGAGTAATCTCTAAATCAACATATTGCTCTTGATTTGTCGCCCTAAGGCTACACTGATCAAGTCGTGAGGACTGAATATATTCTTTCATGTAAGGGTGGTGGGTTGTGATTAGGTTTCTGATAGGTCTGGTGAAAGATCTTTGTCTTTTAAAGATATTATAAGGGCTCAACTCAAAAGAGGTGGTATAGTTTCAACAATTTGGGCATTTTCAGGAAGATAAAAGTACTCAACAAGGTTTCCTATTTTGTGGGAATCAGTCTTTTTACAAGATTTAGGAAGTGTTAGTGAAGAGGTGAGAGTAATGGGTTGTTGTGTTGGTTCTGGTGTTTCCATAATTGATTGGTTTCCTTCCTTACTCACTCTCTTTATTATATCCATACCATATGCACCCTCTCTTCTAGTGCAGGCTCTGATACCACGCTGGTCGGGAGCCGTCCATACCATAAGAATAGTCCTAATTGAATGGTCATTAAGCCGAGATAACAAATAGCCATACCAAGGCTTACAAATCTCAAGGCACAGACTATCAATTAAAACTAAAATCCTATGATAGAAAGGACCGTAGCAAGGATCAATAGTCAGATGTTTTCTGTTACACAAGATTCTCATTTCTGAGGTGAGTGTAGAGCATACTTGCATCTCTTATGGGGAAATTATGATATGAACATAATACTTAGAGTTTTCAGGAAGAAGAAGAGAAAATTTAGAAGAACATGTTTATACTCAACAATAGTACTCAACAAGGTTTTCTATTTTTTGGGAATCAGTCTTTTTACAAGATTTAGGAAGAGTTAGTGAAGAGGTGAGAGTAATGGGTTGTTGTGTTGGTTTTGGTGTTTCCATAATTGATTGGTTTCCTTCCTTACTCACTCTCTTTATTATATCCATACCATCTGCACCCCGTCTTCTAGTGCAGGCTCTGATACCACGCTGGCCGGGAGCCTTCCATACCATAAGAATAGTCCTAATTGAATCGTCATCAAGCCGAGGTAACAAACAGCCATGCCAAGCCTTACAAATCTCAAGGCACAAACTATCAATTAAAACTAAAATCTTATGATAGAAAAGACTGTAGCAAGGAACAATAGTCAGATGTTTTCTGTTACACAAGATCTTCATTTCTGAGGCGAATGTAGAGCATACTTGCATCTCTTATGCGAAATTATGATATGAACATAATACTTAGAGATTTCAGGAAAAAGGAGAGAAAATATACCATAAGTGATATATTTGGTGTGCAACTAGTTTGTATGTTGTGCCTGCTTATGTCCCAACTGAAGCAATGTACAAACATCTGACAGATCCATAAAATCACAACTCCTTTATTTGGACTACACTTGAATGGTACCCTCCACTGGAATTGTGGAGAAAACAACACAACAACCCATTACTCTCACCTCTTCACTAACTCTTCCTAAATCTTGTAAAAAGACCGATTCCCACAAAATAGAAAACTTGTTGAGTACTCTTATCTTCCTGAAAATGCCCAAATTGCTGAAACTTTCACCAGATCTATCAGAAACCTAATCACAATCCACCGTCCTCACATGAAAGAATATATTCAGTCCTCACGACTTGATCAGTGTAGTCATAGGGCGACAAATCAAGAGCAATATGTTGATTTAGAGATTCCTCATAACCTTATAAATCACTGGAAAAGTGAAGGACACACAACTCTACACTTTGGAGCTGTCAGATTGATCCTTTCTCTCCATGGAAGGAAAAATCTGCCTGTTTTCTATAAGATAGCATTGTTGGACTCTAGCTATCTTCACTATGAAAATGCAGTGATTGGAACTATTCTGACTTCATTACATGCAGGAAGTGTAGTTCTCACTATCTTCCCAAACTACAACGTAAGTCTTAATGACAGTACTTTGTCCACAAGACTGAAGGTCCAAGTTCAGATCACCGAAACTGACCAAGTACCAGAAGCCATGTCGGCCACTCTCCATCACTAGATAATCTATCGACTTCAAAATCAATAGATTTACCACTCACATGATGCTCTTCAGATTCGTTATTGGTAATCACCAATAAAGAAGAAGAGACACCATCCATTGTCCAAATTCCTAGAAGAATATCAAGAGAAGAACTGGCGCAGTTAATTCCTCTTGAATGGATCACCAACTACGAAAACATACAACAAGATAGAAAGCCAATTCAGTCTCAGGAAGCAACCTTCAGGAGATCATCGGTTGACAAGGCAGTCAAGACCATCTTCAAGAAACCAGACGAAGGAACTAGCTGACCCTCTTCGATCTTCCAAACCTTGATGATCCAACCAATGAAGATTGGTGTCCTATCCATGCGGTTACAATAGATGGAAAACCCATATATACAAACAGGATAGATGGACATTTCATATGGGATGTAGATCCCAGGAAGTGTGACCCAGACTGTGACTGTTGGATGCATGATGATGGGATGGATGAGGATGTCATCCGACCTAAGGTGTAAACCACCACCACCTCCTCAAAGAAGGTATTAACCTAGTGTATGAAAGGTTTGGATGATCTATTTGTGATTGGATCAGTTTTTGTTTCTAAAGCAGGGAAATGTTGGTCGTATACTGAGGTTGATGCTGACATCATGAAGCAAGGAATTGGTTCAATGTTTTTGGGAAAGTTTTATTGGGTCATAATGGTCTAAGGGAGACCATGAGACAAGTCAGGATCATTTTGTGGAATAAGGTTTTCTTCCCTGAGGATTCTAAGAGCTTCCTCATAAATTGGGAGAGGAGGAGCTTTCTTGTGAATTCCTACCCAAGGACCATTATCCGTATCAGTCCTTCTTTAAGGAGGTGGTGATGGTTTACACCTTCCTTTCTTTTTCCTCTTAAGGCGGATGACATCTTCATCCATCTCATCATCATGTATCCAGCAGTCTGGGTCACCTTTATTTTAGGCTGATAAAAAATTATAACTTATTCTTCCCCTCGTTTCTCCGAAGCAAGAAAACCCAAATTTCGTTTGGATTTGGCCAATGCAAACTTATTATATTTCTTGTTCATAATTTCCTAAGGGGGAGGAATCTTGTGACCATCTAGCAGTTGAGTCCGCTTTTCTTTCAATAAGTAGTCAAATATTTTATTAGCTTTGATAATGTCAATCGCATGTTCAACCTTACCTTTAGATGTGCTTATGTATTTCCCTTTGAATGGCCTTAGGGCAGAACATGAATAAGTTTTCCAATTTAGGACATGATATATGTCGTATAATCAGTTTATGTAATAATCGTATTCTTCCATATCAACTATAGAAAACGATCGAGAGCCTTTCCGCAGCTACTACATATCTTTTCTTTTCCTTGAATATATTTTTCAATACGTACTTCATGTGAGGCTAACCCATTTAAGTTGCAACCTATATCTATAGATGGATATTCTATTTCAAGAAATTGTATAGAGCATTTCCCGACCATCTTCTTGAATCTTTCAATGAAATCGATTGTTGACTCATCAATTTTTTGCTTCAAATTCATGAGATTGGCTGTCGTAACTTCGGGTTAAGACAATAGAATTTGTCATGGAAGCATCTCTTAGAGTCTTCCTAAGTTTTGATGGAAATTGATGGTAGAAAAAAGTACCAAATAAATGTTGTCCCTAAAAGTGGTTGTGTCAATAGTTTGTGAAATTATATTGGTTTTCTTCTCCACATTGTACGATGATTCTACCAATGTGCTTCTTTGTTGATTTTTCATATTCCCCAAAAAAGGTAGAGAAGTAAAGAGTTTTATATCCCACCAATATGTCCACCCATTCTAGATAAGACATTGTACATGGGCATATGCAAGGTTGCAACTATATCCCAAAATACCTTTTGATAAATTGTAAAGTAAGCAGAATAATATTATAATATCAAGTTCATCTAATTTGATGCGAAAATAATAAGGAGCGATAGAAGAAACTTTGTAGCATTAAAGACCATGTTGAGGTTCAATACAAGCTAGTAACTTACCATTCCAAAGTTTATTTTGAAAACATAGTAAACTATTTTTAAAAACATCAATTCTGAATTTGATTCATAATATAGTATTCATTTAAATTTATTAATCAGAATCAAGTGTCTTTTCTTTGTCAACGTGGCATCCTTCTAACACCTAACCAAAACAATTTTAGGTCTGTACGAACGATGTTTACCTGATAATCAATGGTAAGCTTCCTGTGAACTGCAAGAGCACGTTGAGTGACAATTTCCTCTGCCATATTCATCATGCTTTGGTAGTCTGAGTATGCTTCGTACATCTAAAGATTAGCTAATATGAATATATTTCAGAGTGTAATTCACGATAAAATGAAAGGTACAAACTATACAACAACGCAAATTAAAACATCATGCAAACATTGTAAAAACAATTAGCTTGAAAGCTTAAGCCATGAATAGTTAGGGGAGACATTATATACACTTGTCCCAAAGTACTAAATCTAACTTAGATTTTCGGGGCACACTTGAAAAGACATGTGTTGATTCACATTAGGATTTGACAGTTTTTTTATGGATGTTGGAGGCCTGAACAACCATTTTCTTTTATTTGATCGTGGGACTGGATGTGTAAAGATCGGCAACAAAGTACAAAAAAGGCAGACAAGTGCTATAAAGCTCCTGCCATAGAGGGTGGGATTCACAACCATTTTGCATTACGAATATATTGTATATTTGTAGGTAGCTTTACCATGCATTTGTAAGAGACTAATTAGACAACTCAAATCCATGACCACCAGTCACATCGCAACAACTTAAATAGTTGTTCCATGCATTATATCCAAAATAACATCCAATTAAAAATAATCGAAGCAATTCTTCCTAAATTTAAGCTTCAATTTACCTCTATAGTTTGTAAATTCAGGATTGTGGCGAGTTGATATTCCTTCATTTCTAAATTAGCAGTGCTGTTATTTTAGTTACCATAAAAAGTTTAGTACTGAATTGATAATGGCAAGGAATCAAATCAACTCGGAAGAAGGCAAAAAGAGGAGGCAAATTGGTCAATTACTTATCACCAATAAATTAGCTTAGTAAAGTCACAATTAACGATGATATAATCAACTATTTAAGAGTAACAGGTGGGACAAAGCCATTTAATTGAGAGACAGAGCAATGTCTCAATATATGAGAATAATAATACAAGTAGATAATGCTTACCAAACCGACTTGTTAGAATATCACAATTACTTCTGAGCCATTTAATTGTGACTGCGATGGTATCTGGAGATATTGCTGTTCATACATCTGTGCCTGAGGTAGTTGCGGCGGTATCTGTTCCGGGAATTGTTGTAGTTGCAGTGTTTCATCTCTTAATGGTTCTTCAAGGTTCAAAGTTGTGAGCATTTCCAACTCTTGGATTGCTGCAATTGTAGTCACTGGACTTTCATTATCAAAATAAGGCTTAAGCACTTCAAGAGATTCCTTAACCTTTGATTGCTGAAAAAGTAAACAATAAAGGCATGAAGAAATATAGCAATTCATAATTTGAGAGTATAATGATCAATAAAATGGAAGATTATTTCAACTTACAAAGTATTCAAATTTCCTTCTTAAATCTTCATCAGCAAACTTTTTTGCAGCTTTGTCAAACTATACCAAAATAAGCTAAGTCAAGTCAAGCACACATAAATGAAACAATGATTGCAAGCACAACAAAATTAAGCAAAAACTAACTATCACCTTTGGGCGGCCAACGGGCCTTCGGGTGGAATTCTTGGGCTTACCAACGACAGCAAGCTTCGGAGGACTCGGCAGTGCATTGACCACAGATAATGCGGAAGCTGCTCCGGTACTTGGCACTACCTCATCTGCATATCTCTTGGGGCGGCCTCTGGGCCTGGGAGATCCAACAGTGGGCTCCTCTTGAGCATGAGAAGGAAAGGGAACATAAGCGAAAGGGATGACAGTTGGTTGGGATTGGATTTTAGGCGGGCGGCCTGGACGTCTTTTGAGAAAAGTGGGAAGGGAGAGAGGTTAAATGGAAAGAGAGAGGGGGGAGTTGGATGAGAATGAAGTTTGTTAGTTGGAACTAATGTTACATCGATGAGAATGAGGTGCGATGTTTACGCCTATCTTATATTTTCTAAATAAATAAACAAAATACAAATCAAATCAATAGTTATCATGGAAGGAGACACAGAACGTTATTGTAGCTAGCCGTTGCCTATTTTATAAAATTAAATATTTAACTCCTTTAACGGTAAAGGGAATATCTTTTTTTCTTCGTAACAAAAATAATAATAATGCTACATAACACGAAAACGAGTAGGAGGAGCGTTTTGTTACGTTTCGTCAACTTCCCTGAAGAAGTGTCGGTGTAGGATCGCACCTACAAAATTGTCATTGTCTTCGGAGGTTGTGCATATCCACTTGTATGCAATTGTAGTATTTTGCTTACTCCAATTTGGTTACTGCAATTTTAGTATTTTGCAATTTTAGTATTTTGCTTGTCTAAAATAAAAAGGTATAATAAATGGGTCAAGCAAAAAACTATAATATGGGTCAAGCAAAATGTAAAATAAACACAAAAAGATTAGAACATAAAAGTATAAAATATAAATTATATCATACAAAAACTACAAAGCACTGGGTGCAAAAGGACAAAACTTTGGTCAAGTGTCGTATATACATACCCTATTTTCAGTATTCACTACGCCAAAAATGACATTTTACAGCGCTTATTTAATACAAACGCTATTGTATAATTTTTTAAAAATAACTGAGGATACAATAGCGTTTTTTTGACAAGCGTTGTGGAAAAAGCGCTGTTGTAGGGTCATATAGGGTCAGATAGCGCTTGCACATAATGTTTACAACTCTTTTACAGTGCTTTTTAGAAAAACGTTGTAAATTGAAGCGCTCTCACATAGCTTACACAAGCGTTGTAAAATGTAGCGCTCCCACCTTATGCTACATAGTTTTTAAAGCGCTTTTTGTAAAAGCGCTGTAAATTACATGCGCTTTCATATAATTAAATGACCTATTAGAGCGTTTTTTATACAAACGTTGTAATAGGCTTGCGCTTTCACATAATTAAAGCACCTATTAGAGTGCTTTTTATACAAGCGCAGTAAAATCATTCATTTTAAATAAAAATCATTCACTTTAAATAAATAAAAACAAATTTAAAACAAATTTAATACATTGTCCTAACCCTACGAACCCTCATCTCCTCTACTCTGGGAACCCTCCTTTCCTCTACTTTGCGCCCATCTACTGCTCCTCCTTTAAAACAAATTGGATACGTCGTCTCAGATACTGTATTTATTAACTTTTTGTTGTCACTAAAACTGATAAATTGTTACATAATAAATCATATAAAATCTATTCTTTTTTGAAATTTGTTGATCTGTTCTGTTTTGAAATCAGACTTGGACCTTGGTTTCCATTTTCCAATATTAGATATGTGTACTATAGATTGGTAAAATGCTATCAGTAGCTTATTATTTGTGCAACTGCATTTATATAGGTCATGTAAAATGGACCGGAAATGGATGTCTGCCAATCGATTGTCAAAAGAGTATGAAAATGGAGTGAAGGAGTTTGTTGAGTTTGCAGTGAAAAATGCAAAAGATCCAAATAGAGTCGTTTGTCCTTGTTTAAAATGTTGTTTTGGAAAACGCGTTAGAGCAGATGGATTGGAATGAAATTTAGTATGGCATGGAATTGATCAAAGCTATACATGTTGGATAAGACATGGTGAGAAAAAAAATGGAAACATTAATTTTGAGAATGGTTCGACATATGCTTCAACTGATTTCGACACAGATACATATGAGCCGGACCGAGTTGAGGAGATTGCAAAAGCAGTTGAAGAAGATCTTCGGGATTGTCCTAAAATGTTTGAGAGCTTGTTGAGTGATGCAGAGAAACCATTATATAATGGTTGTACTAAATTCACAAGACTGTCAGTGATATTAAAATTGTACAACTTAAAAGCGAGTAATGGATGGTTTGATAAAAGCTTCACAGAATTATTAACACTCTTAAAAGATATGTTGCCAGATGATATTGAACTTCCCAGTCGAACCTACGAGGCTAAACGAATTTTGTGCTATATTGGTATGAGTTACTAAAGGATTCATGCGTGTCCTAACAATTGCATTTCATTTCAAAACAAATATGAATTACTAAAGGTGTGTCTGAAATGCAATATCTCTCGATATAAGAAGAAAGAATCTACTCCAGCAAAAGTTGTGTGGTATTTTCCTATAATAGCAAGATTTAGGCGCATGTATCGCAGTGAAGAAGATTCAAAACACTTGACATGGCATGCAGATGAAAGAATTAGAGATGGAAAGTTTCACCACCCTATAAATTCTCCACAATGGGCAAAAATTGATCACGAGTATCCTGAATTCGGGATAGAGTCAAGAAATCTACGACTTCAACTTTCTACTGATGGAATGAATCCACATGGTCTTCAAAGCATCTCACACAGCACGTGGCCTATGATTTTGTTGATTTATAAGCTACCTCCATGGTTATGTATGAAGCGTAAGTTTATGATGTTGTCTCTCTTAATTCCTAGACCCAAACAACTAGGGAATGATATCGACGTATACTTGGCTCCTTTAATTGAAGATTTAAAAATTATGTGGGAGACAGGTGTGGAAGTTTATGATGGGTATAAGAAAGAATGTTTCAATTTGAGGGCTATGTTGTTCGGCACAATTAATGATTTTCAAGCATATGGTAATTTATCAGGATATAGCATTAAAGGTCACTGTGCATGTCCTATATGTGAAGAGAGTACAAATTGGATGCGGTTGAAACATTGTAAGAAGAATGTATTTCTTGGACATCGTAGATTTTTACCTTATAATCATCAGTATCGTGGGTGGAGAAATGCATTCAATGGAAAATCAGAGGAACATAGAGCTCCTTTAGCACCGACTGGATATCAAATACCTGAAAAAGTACAAGGTTTGACCAATAAATTTGGCAAACCTTTTGCGGGAGAGCTAGTAAAAACTGGGTGGAAGAAAAAGTCAATTTTCTTTGAATTTCCATATTGGAAGTCATTGTATATAAGACATTTCCTCGATGTGATGCATATTGAAAAAAATGTATTTGATAGTGTTATTGGTACGTTACTCAATGTTCCCGGAAAGTCTAAAGATGACATCAATGCAAGATTGGACTTGGTCGATATGGGAATAAGAAATGAATTGGGTCCCGTAAAGAAAGGAAATCGCACATATCTACCTCCAGCCGCTCATACTCTATCTAGAAAGGAAAAAATTGTTTTGTGTAAATTTCAACATGAAGTTAAAGTTCTAGAAGGATACTCTTCAAACATTAAAAATTTAGTTTGTATAAAAGACCTTAAGTTAATAGGTTTGAAGACCCATGATTGTCATATTCTAATGGAGCATTTGCTACCAATAGGTATACGTTCCATTTTACCTGAAAAAGTTCCATGAGCCATAACTAAATTATGTTTCATATTGTTAAGGAGACACAACTTTGTGGGCCAGCTTATATGAGATGGATGTATCCGATATAATGATATATGAAAATATTAAAAGGGTACGTAAAAAGTAGAAGTCGGCCAGAAGGTTGTATTGCTGAACGGTACATTGTCGAAGAAGCTGCTGAATTTTGTACTAAATATCTGTCCAATGTTGAATCCATGGGGCTTCCCATGTCTCGTCATTCGGGAAGAATATCAGGAGAAGGGATAATTGGAAAAAGACTAATGACTATATCAAGGACAGAATGGGAGCAGACATAATTGTATGTTCTGCACAATGATGATGAGGTTCAACCGTATATTACAATACATATGGATCAGTTATCTAGTTTGAACATGAATAGGAATCAAAATCGGATAACTCGAGAGCACAATCGAAGTTTTATAACATGGTTAAAAAATCACATAAAGTCAAAGTTTGATGTAGACCCCGGATCAATTTCACATAGATTGAGTTGGCTAGCAAATGGTCCGAGTTTACATGTCTTTTCTTACACCGGTTATGTAATTAATGGCCACACATTTTATACCTAAGAACAAGATGATCAAACCACTATGCAAAATAGCGGAGTCACTCTCGTAGCTGAAGCGATGCATATCTCAAGTGCAAAAGGCAAAAACCCAATATATACAAATCTATCATATTTTGGGGTTATCGAGCGCATATGGGAGTTAGACTACACAATGTTTCTTGTTCCCATATTTGGTTGCAAGTGGGTCGATAATAATAATGGCGTTCGGATTGATGAGTCAGGATTCTTGCTTGTCGATTTTAATAGTGTGGAATACAAAGATGAGCCTTTTATTTTAGCGTCGCAAGCTCAACAAGTGTTTTATGTCACTGATCCTGCTGATGATAAATGTTATGTTGTCTTATCGACCAATAAAATAAGTGATGATAACAATAATGATGATGATGTTGGTAATGATCTTTTCGTTGCAACATAACAACCACATGAAATTGATTCAACTGATGATGGTTTATATCTTAGAAATGATCATGATGAGGGAATTAGTATTAATCCATCGTTTCGTATCGTTAATGGACAAACAAATGTGAATCCCACCAGGAAAAGAAGAAGGGCATCTTAATGTGTTTAATTGTTTTATATAAGCCATGTAATCTGAACTGAGTTCATGTAATTTAATTGTTTGATCTGCCTGAATTGAGCATTTTAGTATTTAGCTTGAACTTTATTTGATTTTCTGCTTATACTTATTTTCTATTTATATTTAGCTTGATCTTAGTGGTTTATACTAAGTTCATGTAATTTAAGTGTTTGACCTACCAGAACTGATTTTTTGCTTATATTGAACTTGAACTGATCGTCTCAATATGAGCTGATCACGTAATTTAGCATTGATATATATATATATATATATATATATATATATATATATAGGTATTTAACTAATTATTTGGAAGAAAAAAATCCAAATATAGGTATTTTACTAATTATTTAGCATTTTACAGAAACTGAACTTATATTGTAATTTAACATATTTAACTTGAACTAAACTGAACATAAACTTTGTAATAAGGAGGTCTTTTACAGCGCTTTTTCAAATAGCGCTGTAATAGGGTTGTTAAGGCAAAATCTCAAATTAAATGTTTTCATGATAATTAAACAAAAGGCTAATTAAGAATTATAATTATGATTCTAAGTGTTTTGGTATTTAACTTGTGTATTTGAGTGTGTTAAACAAGATAGGTACCAAACAATTCAAAACAGATCTCATTAAAATCAAAGAAAGCAAAAACAACAAAACGAAGATCAATCCTGCCATACGTCTGTAAAACGAAGATTGATCTTCACTTCCATCAGAATCAAGAATGATTAGTTATGTGTGAAAGATTGCATCCTAGAAGCTTTATCAATCTTATATCTTTATCAAGATTAAACAATGATAGATCTAAAACAAAATCAGTCCAAAATTCGAAGAATCAAGACAAGCTTCATGAAGAAATATAAAAGCAATATCATTATTCATTTGGAACAAATGCAAGTACAATGGTACATGCTGTAAAGTACAATACATTTGTATCAAGGCATGCACACTGACTCAAAGCAAGCAAGTCACTTCAGAAAAGTTACTAGATTGAGTACAAGTCATATCACATTTAACTAAACTAAGAATCGATCATGGATTTCAAGAATGCTCTTGGATTCAGCTTGTTCACTCTTGCTTTTGGTCTCCTTCAGTCTACTTACTTTCTTATGACAGTTGGCCTCATCTCAACGGCTATGTGAGCTGTCCTAACCTCTCTTGAAGCTTATAAATACAACATCAAGATGAAGAACAAATCACAACTCAAAGTGTCAAGCAAAGCACCAATCATACATTCATATTCGAGCTCTTTCAAATATCATTCTTTAGCTTGCAAATCCTTTTCTTTGTGTTGTGATAGAATCAGTAACAACTGAGTTTTAAATTACAGAATCTATTTCTCAAACAAGAGTTGAGTAATATTCAGATTCTAAACATCTTCATAATCATTACTTTGTAACTCAAGGCTAGTGTATTATCATAGCTTGAGAAGTGGGTGAAAATCCTTTTATGTTGTAAAAGGTAGTTCGTGAAATCCTTTCTGAAATAGGTTAAGGTAAATCTGTGGAAATCCTTTCTAAAGTAGAAAGGTGGAAGTTGTGTAAAGATCAAGATTGATCTACGAAAAGTTGTGTAACAACCAAGAACAATCTTGCCTTGAGCACTTAGTGGAAAATCTCACATTTGTGAGGACTAGACATAACCCAAGTTTGGGTGAACCAGGTTATATGCTTGAGTAATCTCTCTATCTCTATCTCTATTTACTACATGCATTGCAATCAGTTTTACATTGATTAAATCAATATTGTTGTTTTTACACTAACCAAGATCGTTCTTCGTATTACCAAGATCAATCTTAAGTAAACATTTTAGTTTCAAATAGGAATTTTTTAAAAGGGGCAATTATAATTCAAACCCCCTTCCTCTTCATTCTCCTTCTCATTGCGAACCCTACGAACCATATTGCCAACCATCTTTGTCACTAACCCTCATTACGTAAACTTCATACGCTTGTTTCCTCCTCATCTTCATTCTCCTTCTCATTGTGAACCATCTTTGTTACTAACCCTCATTACGTATTTCTGCGAACCATACTCTCCTACGAACCGTTCGTATTTATGCGTTGTTCCTCTTTGTTACTAACCCTCTTAAATGAAGCCGTAACCCTATGAACCCTACGTATTTCTTCTCACTTTTTAGGTATTGTATTTATTAATTTTTTGTTTCACTAAACTGCATGTTAAACTTATACTGCTACGTACTTAGACTACTGCATGTTGAACTTGTTGAAGTTATACTGAACTGCATGTTGAACTTGTTGTAGATAAATGGATTCCAACAAGGAGTTATATTGTCAAAATGAAGAAGTTTTCAACACCAAGACTTATGAAAATGAAGTTAAACGTGGTGCAACCATCATGCATAATGTCATCAAAGCAAGAAGTAGTGGCATAAAACTTGAGGTATACTATACTTTATTTGCTGTTTGTTTTTTATCTTTTTTGAAAGCATGTACTTACTATATGAGTTTATTAGGTGGGATAGAATGAAAGTGGTCAGCAAATTGACCCCAACAGTTCCATGTTTGTAAGTTATATTGGTGCTGTTGATAGTCAGAATATCCCCATTACAATTGACGATTGGAGAGATAAGGCGTTGAATGATGCAAAAGATAAATTGTGGACTAATATACAAGTAACTTTTTTACTCCAATTTTTTGTTACTTATAATTTTTTCCATTGAAATACTTTACTAATACTATATCTTTATTTGGTTTGCAGACTGCTTTTGATGTTGACGAGGTGAGAAAGACTTACGTGCTTAGAGTTGCCGGAAAAATACACATGGGTTTTAGATCTCATCTCTCAAATTGCTATCTAAGAGATTGTGATGGAAATATGAATGTTGAAGCTCCAAAACTTTATAAACACTATATCAAATGACGAATGGAGCGCATTTGTAGCAAAACGTTCAGACCCCGCGTTTGTGGTAAGTGATTAATTTATTAGCATTTGTGTTTTATTATTCATATTCATAGCGTATTTTAAATTTTTACACGATTGTTATTTTTTTTTATATAGAGTATAAGTACGGCAAATCGCGAAAGGGCAAAAAATCCGACGCATCCATACAAAAAATCTCGTATGGGATATGCACGTCTAGAGCAAAAACTTGTAAGTAATTAAACATCACTTTTATAAAATGTGGTACATTATAAACTATAGTTTCTAACTAATATTTTGTTTATGATCTTAACGAATAGCTACAAGAGACCTAGTCCGATCAACCATTGGGTCATCATATTTTGTGGAAGGAGGCTCGTGTAAATAAAGATGGAGTTGTTGATAATGAAAATGTTCAAAAATTGATAGAACTTTGTGTAAGTATATTATCACTTTAATATTTTTTAATATTGTATTTTAAAAATGATATTGAACTTATCTTTTTAATCCTACGTGTATTTTAGGAGAATCTCGAACAAAGTTTAGAAAATCAAGAGGACAACAAAGCTAGTTGCAGGGACATACTCAGTAAAGTGTTTAATGTTCCTAAATATTTTGGCCGCGTGAGGGGAAAAGGATTTGGCGTAACACCAAAAGCTATTTTTCATAAGAGAAGCGCCAAAATCCATCTAATGATGAAGTATTAGAGAAGTTCAAAGTCCTAACAGAGCAAGTGGCACTCTTGGTGAAGACGAATAAAGAAAAGCAACTTCCGAATCAGCTCCAACGTGAAATACAAATGGAGAGTGAAAACGCCAGTTGCAACATTGGTCTTAAAAGTCTTCCCGAGGTAATTAATTACTTAATAAAATAAGAATTCATTCAACCTAATTGTTTTACATACTTATGTATTAACCATTGATTTAGGGTGTCTCTTCTTGCGTGATGTATTTATCCTCCCTTACTCATCGCAAGGTCGTAAAAGGAACATTGTACAATACTTTGGGAGAAGTATTGTACAACACACCGATCCCTGCCGGCCATGTCAAAGTATCACCCGTGATTGCTTTGGAACCAAATGCACCGTTGCCTATACCGGACAACGATGGAGATATGAAGTATTTGAGCGAAGCAATAGGTAGTTACGTGGCATGGCCCAAACATGTTGTTGCCCTTGATAAGGTATGTTTAATTGAAATGTATGTTTAATTGATATGTATATTTAGTTGCACGATATATGATTATGATTGATTATATTTAATTGCTGATTTTTTTCCGCTGTTAACTTTAAATTCACATTTATTTAGATTCAGACAAAGTCTAAAGGGAATGACAAGAAGATTCCCATAAACGAGTCAATCACGTAACCGGAAAAGGCTTGTCACATTTATTCTGGCAGATTTGTCATTTTTTCAGATTCAATTAACTAACAAACTGATTAACTTCATTTTTTCAGATTTAATCCAAACCACCTGCATAGCAAACCAGCTTCCAGAATAAAGTCGCACCACAGTTGGATGTTCGTGGTAAAAATAAAGCTAGAAAACTTCAAAAATTGGAGGGTAATAAAGCTGACAAACTTCAAAAGCTAGAGGGTAATAATGTTGCCAAATTTCAAAAACTGGATCGGGGAAAATCAGTTGCTGCTCCTAAAATAAGTCATCCACGCCTTGCTCGATAAGGGTCGTGTCTTGACATACAAGAAAAAACGAATATGGACAGCAACGATTCACGCATCATAATCATGGATAAAGCTATTTTCGGAGTAGAGTATGAAGAACTATTTGAAAAAGAGCACATATACGAACTTCTCAACCATAAGGAGCTGAGTGCTACTGTCATCAGCTTATACATTAGGTAAAAATCACATTTAATTGCATTTATTGGTAATTAATTTAATTTATTGGTAATTAATCTAATTTGAAATTTTCATTGAAGGTTTTTGTATGAGAAGTTGGTGTGCACGCGCAAATTGTTAAATAGATTTTCATTCTTGTCTCCGCATAAGCTTTCAATGTTTAAACTCGATCCAGTTAACGTAAAGAAATATGTTGTATATATCCTATTAGGAAATAAAGAGAAGGATAAGTTGTTCCTTGCGCCATATAATTCAGGGTAATTATATATTCTTTATTTATATCTTTTTTAATTTATGAGATCTTAATTTATTAGTTGTGTAAACAAAATTGCCAACCAAATTTTTGTTGTTGTAGGGCACATTGGGTGCTATATGCAATCAATGCAACCTCTGAAGTTATATACTATTTAGATCCCTTGCACAACCAATACAACAATCACTCGGATATAAAGACTATCTTCGACACGTAAGTAATATTCATTTATTTCTTACATATATATATAAATAATGTGTTTGTTAATGCTATAATAATCACATTTATTTATTCGATAGTGCTTTACAAGTTTTCCAAGCTCAAAGGGGTGCTACAGTGTCGAAGCAAAAGTCAAATAACATCACATGAATTCCAATAAACGTTTGAAATATATGCCTTTAAAATTTCATTTACAATCAATGTACAAATATTTATAGACTTATATGTTTTATTTTATAGTGCCCTCTTCAAAATAACAACATAGACTGCGGGTACTATTGCGATTCATGAAGGAGATTATTGATATAAATCAAACTATAATCCCAGAAATGGTACGGTATTTTCATTATATTTTGATTTTCATATATAAACTATGTATATATTTGATTCTAACTTATTTATGTTCAAATTTTATATCGCACAGTACTTTGACAATTCCAGTCCAACACACTCTGAAAGAGATCTAACTGAAATAAAGGAAGACTGGTGTCAGTATGTGATCGAAATGAAGAATATTTGATTTGCTGAGAAATGGCATGCTGCAAGGTTGTGAATATGTAAATGTATATAGTTCTGTGATGATTGTGTCAATATGTAAATGTAAATACTGTTGTTGTGAACTGATTGCTGATTCTGTGTTGATTGTTGTAAATTCTACAAGTTATATAAATATGTAAATATGTATATAACTTTTAAATGTAAATTCTGTGATTGTGAATTCTGATTGTAAATTCTGCAAGTTATATAATTCTGTGATTGTGAACTGATTATAAATTCTGCAAATTATATAATTCTGTTGTTGTGAACTGATTGTGTCAATATGTAAATGATTGTGAACTGTGATTGTGAACTGATTCTAGATGAGAATGATTTTGGAAAAAGATTAAAGACAGCGCTTCTTAAAAAAAATGCCATAAAAACCTTAAACTAGCGTTATTTTAAAAATTCCATTTACATCATTTTTTTTTAATAAAACTAGAATAAGAATGCACATTTTACAGCGCTTTTTTAAAAAAACGTTGTAGAATGTGCATAAGAATGCACTTATTACAACGATTTTTTGAAAAAGCGTTGTAAAACGTGCATAAGAATGCACCCATTACAGCGCTTTTTTGAAAAAGCGCTGTAAAATTAATAAAACAAGCAGCGTGTTTTTAGAAGGGATTTACAGTGCTTTTTAAAAAAAAGTTGTAAAACAAGTATAACAAACTGCGTGTTTGTAGAAGGGATTTACAACGCTTTTCAAAAAAACGCTGTAAAACGAGTATAACAAGTGGACAATATATCCACCTATTTTACAGCGCTTATTTTTTTGAAAAAGCGCTGTAAATGGCTTAAAAAAACGCTGTAAAATGCGTTTTTTCGCGTAGTGATTGTCAAACTTCTCTTTCTTGTTGGTTATCTATGTGTGTTCCCTTTTCATTACGATAAAACACAACTTCCAATTGCATAATCCTTTGTTGAACCATAATCTAAACTTCCTTTGTTAGAGAACGAAAGGTATCTCTAATAGAAAACTCACAATTTGCTTTATTTTAAATATTAAGTACAAGGAAATATTTATAGGTACCATAAGAGAACTCTAGACATATTTCTAGAACCATCCCAATTAATACATACTTCTAAATATTTTCTATACTTTTCTATATTTAATATAGTTATAGATTTTTTAATAGATATTATGACTTATCTAAATGATTCTAGATTATTCTAAATTTCAAATTATCCTTAAAACAGCTCCCCGATCTTGCTCTCAGTCCCTGCCAATCTTTCTTCTATGTTAAAATTTTATTCTCATCTCCTTTGACGATATAGCTCAATAATTGCTTAATGTATACCTCTTCTTCAAGATAACCATTTTGGAATTTTGACTTCACATCAAGTTGATAGATTTTCTGTTTTATTTGAGCTTCTCGAATTGTATTCGTGTAAAAATCTTCATAGTCAACTCCATGTTTTTGTTTGTATCTTTTGATGACGAATCCTTCTTTGGATTTTTCTGCTGCTCCATTAGTATTCTTTTTAGCCTTGGGTATAGTTGGTAATTCTCGAATGTTTTTCTTCATAATTGATTTAATCTCTTCATTCATGGCTGTTGTCTTTTTCCTTTTATAGCTTCATCAAAACTTGATGGTTCACTATATACCGAAAAGCAATATAACTCTTCAAAGTCAAAAGTAATTTCATTAGCCCTTTCATAAATTTCATTCATGTCTCTCTTTCTCCCTGGTCTTTCACTTGAACTTTCTTCTTGAAAAATAGATAAAGGAGGTGGTGGAGTTGCATCTTGAATAGGTGTCGTAGTCTTTTGGTCTCCTTCTTTCCCTTTAATTTGCACATCTGGTGAGTCTTCAATTGATACATTTTCATTCACCTTCTCATTAAGCTCCGTAGAACTCTCCTTGCATCCACACATATGATTACTTACACCATTGTCCAAATACCAAGTAATATTAGTATCCTTATCTTCTTCCTTGAGAGTTATCAACAAAGTAAACTTTTCATCTTCATGAACAAAATTAGTTGCTTCTTCTTGATTAGGAGCGTACGACATCCCAAGAGAAATGACCAAATTTATGACAATTATAAGCCACAATCTCTTCCTCTTCCTCCAACATCCTTCAATGAAGCTTTGGTCTTGAGAACTTGCTCTAATGGCTCATCTTGCCTTTTCTTCATTCTTTCTTCATGAGCTTGCAAAGAACCTTCTAATTCCTAAATGGACATTGAGTCAAGATCTTTTGATTCCTCAATAACACACACCACATAATCGAACTTAGGAGTCAAGGAACGAAGGATCTTTTGAATTTTCCGGTTGCACAAGTTGATTGTCAGCCCTAATGGAAATGAAACATCGTTAAATTTAAAAATATTTAAATACTTTTTTCTAAGAATGTTTATAACATTATTAAAAGTTTATCCACAAAAGTATAAAATTTTCAAGATGAATTAAATATAAATTTTTTAAATGTCATATATTTAATATAAAAAGTAAATAAAATATGGACCTAAAAATGAGATTTTGAGATATTTTTTGTAGAAGAACCTTTTATAATACTATAAACACGTCTTGCAAAAATATGTGTTCATATTTCAACAAAGACTAAACACGTTTGTGTGATAATTTTATTGGGACTAAAAAATGTGATTTTTCGTATGAACTAAAAAAGAAATTTCAAAATTTTATAACAATTAAAAGCTTATTTAACCTTAATTTTTATACTTAGAAAAAATTCAAAATAAGTAGTCAAAGAACACTACCCAATTCCCAATTATATATATGGGTACTTGTTAAAGCCCCATTTAAGGGTACTAGATTTTTCTAGCTAAAATGTACCAAATCAATTATTATATTAATTATAATTTATTGTATAAATAATATTCAAGAAAAATATCAATCACTAATTAATTAGTTAAATGATGGTCATTCACAAATTAATTAGTTAAAAGATAAATATGCATTGATTACTTGTGTGTTTTTTAAACATTTGTTAGATAAAAGTGAAAAAATTTATAATATAATAATTATAATATATATGAATC
>JBBPBP010009777.1:17756228-17769239 GCA_037974735.1 Cicer chorassanicum
TATTTGATATTCACTTCTACGAACGATAAAAATTCAAAAAATTAAAATTTATTTTGACTAATAAAAAATAGCTTTAAAAAAACTTAACAAATGTATCGATACATGTCAAATTGTACAAAAACTATGAAATTAAGGCTCTAAGCTAAAAAAAGAGAAAGAGCAATAGAAAAATTAACTAAAAATTTATAACATTATTTTTCGTTCATTTGGTAATTGTAAATGTCTCATTGAGACAACATGTATAGTGCAAGGGTAAATAAAATAAAAAGCATAAATGCTAAAAAGGCTAACTAAACAATAATTAAAATAAAAGCTTAACTAAAATAAAATTATGCATCTAAATTAAATATTTAAATATAATTGCATGCTAGCTCTATCAGAGATGGAGTGATAATGTCGCCAATCAACCCAGAACCAACTAATGAAGATTCCATTCTCCACTCATAAAAGCTACACCAGGACTTGAGTTTTTAGCCATAAACAATTTTCAAGAAGAAGTTTGAATATAATCCACCACTTGCTCAATACACGGAGTCTTGTTGGAAAAAACGAAACTTACAAATCCAATTATCTAATTTTCAAAGTTGTTAGATTCTCATAAAATCAGAGGTACGTAAAACACAAGGCAGAATAACAAGACCTTGGAGCAACACCATGACGTTACTGTCATGTTTTGCCATCCATTTACGAAAATATGATGGTGATGTCTTTATAGCAGAGAAGATAATCAACAACAAGCATAAGTTCATTGAGGTCATCACTATGTGCTCAAACCTGTCTCTGTCGTATAATCAGATTAATTAATTAGATACATACATACATTTATTTTTTAGTTTTTTATAACCCAAATAAATAAAAAGACAAAAAATAATCTATCACACAATAAATATCATTTTATAATAAAAAAAAAAAAATTTAGAATGAATGTCATCGTTGTTCTTTGAAGTACTCTTTATTCAACACTTACTTTTTAATTGAGTGAAATTCAAGAGTCACACCGTTGATCCATCTCAAAAACGTATGACCCACGTAAATTTTACTAAACGAGAGTGAAAGGTTAAAAAATGAATGTTTCATTATACATTTATGATAGTAAATGATACATAAATTATAAAAAAAATATAATTCAGTAAAATTGTCTTTATAAAGTATTATCTTTATTTACCGTCATTTCTAAATAGACATGAAACGAGAAAAAAAAACAAAACAACGATAAATAAAAATACAGATCAGTAAGAAGGTAATTAAATTAAAGCAATTGAGCCTTATTACAAAGTTAAAGGGATTGATTGCCTTAGGTTATAATTGGATTAGAGAATTTAGATTCTTTAATCCCAATCACTTATCTTTCATGCTTTTTCTCTCTTACAATAACAACTTATGTATGTATAATGTATGTTCATGAGAAATAAATACTAATTAATCCAAAGAGAATAATAATAGTAGAATACCTTTTAGATGAATTAGATTTTTCCTTCACGTTCACATTTGTGGATTGATTTTTTATGACAATAGATTTATCTTGTATCACATGAATAGCAGCTTGATCTTTCATTATTTCTTTATACTAGAGTTAAGTAGATTGGAGAGTTAATTAATATGCTTGATTGAGGACTAAGTAGAGCTTGAATCGTAATTAAGTAACTAACACTTTACCACAGGAATGAATGAATATATAAATACAAATTTTGGGACTATATAGATGGATATAAGTTTGTTACCGCTTTTGTCCAAAAACATAGTTTGCTATCGAACTACTATTACTAAGTCAAAATAAAAAATAAAAAATAAAAAATAAAACTACACCAATTTTATTGTAAGACTATTTTTTAAGTTAAAATTAAAACTAGAGTAGCACCTTCATTCCCATTTTTGTTTAGTTTTTATTTTAAATTTGGATGGGTGAACCACTAAATACCATAGGATTGAATCATTGGTCGAACTAATAAATCAATAGTAAATCATTGGCTTAATTGCAATTTTAGTCCCTCTATTTTTACTGATTCATGAAATTGGTCCTCCTATTTTAAAAGTCGACAGTTTTGGTCCCTCATTCTGATTTTTTAACTAAAAAATAATGACGTGATATGTTTTAAATAACGTGATATATGATACGATAATGTAAAATGATTACCACCTATGAAGTTGGAATAAAACACCATAAAAACTTAGTTTCCAACTTCGGAAATTTTTTATATTTTTAATTTAATTAATGACATATGAATAATTAATGCATCTAAATGGTTCTATATAATAGAATTGTATGTCACGTCATTAAAAATATGTCAATTCGGCATTTTTTAGTTTAAAAATCTAAGGGAGGGACCAAAACTGTCGACTTTTAAAGTAGAGGGACCATTTCCGCGAATAGTTAATAATAGAGGGACTAAAACTGCAATTAAACCTAAATCATTTATATATATTACGAAGAAAAAAAAAATCATCAATGTCATCTCCTCTTAAAGTCCTCTATTCCTTTCCTTTCGTCCTTCCCGTTACTCGATTTTTACAAAACTCTCCTCTCTTAAAATTCCAAACATAGCCTAAAGGATACCATGACCAAGGAACAATACACAACTTAATTACTTATCGGTATATAAGAAATTATACATTTAACACGCATGCAAATGCAATAGTATGTTGAGAATGCAAAGTAATTTTATTGTCAGCACAACCAGGGCCGACCAACATGGTGTGCATCAAGAACAACATCGTAGGGCCCAAATTTTTTAAAGAGTATTAGGATAAAAAAAAAATATTTGTATCAGAACCTCTAAAATGGTTGAGTTTTTTTTTTAAGAGTGTTAAAAATCTAATTTTTTAAATTAAAATAGGGCCTTCAAAATGTTTAGTCGACCCTGAGCACAACAATATGATAAAGAAACTCAATCTTCTGTGCAAGTCATCATATATAGAATTAATATATGACTGAAGACAAATGAAAGCTCGTCGTAATTGTACTTTTATAGATAGAATTTACTTTTAGGTTTAGTTGTCATCTTGGATTGGTTTATCATGTCAAATAGATGTAATGTTGTCTAGTATATGTAGTTTGGTTGGTAAGTTAAGAGACACCGAATGAATTATAAGAAGGAAATCTCAAGTTCAAACTTTAGAAAACTATCTTAACACCTAATTTATTAACATTTGAAAACAAAAAAAAATAAATGTAGTGTTTTTCCTTCTATTGTTAACGAGTCACTATTATTTTGAGGAATTAACTAATTATCCATATTTGGCCAATTGTTTTTCTGCTGCTAAATAATTAAACTTCAATCAGGTTAATTAATTTGCTTTGTGGGCATAAATACTTGATAGTTTCCAATTTTTCATTTTTTTTAAAGAAAAATATAAAAAATAATCTAACTTGGACCACGTCAATATCAAAACAAAATCAAAACTATATTGATTTTGACAATTGATATGAACTACACAACCCATGAAACAATTAGACAAACTCCTGACATGATATTAACACTATTAATATGCACTTTTTTCGATTTTAAATATAAACAAGAATAAATTTAAAAAAATTGATGCATTTGAATCAAATTTTAAACTAGGTATATCAATTTTGTTTACATTACTTCTTATATAGTTATATTTGAGATAAGAGAGAGTAATGAAGTATCAACTTGTGAGTTCTGACACTCAACACTTTTCAATCTCATACAAATTAAAACTATTAATATTTAAGGCATATGAATGACTAACTGATAACACCATGAACTTGAGAAGTAGAAAGTGAGATAATTCTTTTCTTCACCTTATCTAAAGATTCCAATGTTGTGTCAAAAGTTGTAGGAATAATTGATACTTGTCCAGGATTTTGACTATTGAACACTGAGAACACAATAGCTTCTTCAAAACCTTGATTTAGAATGTAATGGAACAAACCTTTAGGGAAAACACAAACATCGCCAACTTTGAGAACATTTTGAAAAACTTGGTTTTGTGTATCAATAAATCCAGCTATTAATACACCTTTTGTAACAAAGATAATTTCACTAGCTCTAGGATGATAATGAAAATTTACTAATCCATCTTTATCAATGTTGATTCTTCCAATTGATAATCCGAGAGTATTCAGTCCTGGAAATGCAGCAGCGTTGACGAGTTTTACGGAAGCACCGAAAATGTCGGTCGAACTAGGTTTACTTAACTCCATTGTCTTGAAATCTTGAGCTGTTACATTATTTGGATTTTTACAAGGTAGACCATTGATGAATGTTGTTTGTTTATTTGGTGAACTTGATGGACATGTGTCTCGTAGGTTATCACAATTTGCTAAGACAACAAAGAAGAACACAAAGAAAATGTAGTAAACAGAGGATTTCATTTTCACTAGTAGAATTTTATATTTTTAAGTCGGTTAAAATGTACATTTTAAGTCAGTTCCGTGTCCGAGTTAATAGCAAACGACTTAATAAATATGTTGTTTTTTAAGTCGTTTCATGAACCGACTTAACAGAGTTTCGTCTTGTTAAGTCGGTTCAGCTTAACTGACTTAAACATCATAAATTCAGTTCAACAAATCATCTTTTTAAGTCGGTTCTTCTAATCAACTGACTTAACAGATAGAGTTAAAATATTTTTTTTTTTAATAATTTTTTTTATGCTCCTGCTCCATACATACATACATATATACAATATTTCGTATTAAATTTCAAATCAAAATTTTGTACTTTCAACCACAATTTTATATAACTATCTAATAACCAAAATATTCAATATCAGAAGTTCGTACAAAATATAAAGTACAAAGAAAATGTATCCGACTACTCTTGACAAGATGAAAAATAATTTAGATGTCCATTAACAAAATTACAAAACCACATTTAGCAATATTCAATAGACATATATTCAAGCACCGCCATTTTCTTCAATTAATTCCAAAATAAAATCCACACAGCGTTCTTGAACTTCTTTAATTTGATCCGGATGAAATGATCTCGAGTCGTCAAATATCTGGAAAAGAAAAAATACAATCAATATCGATTGAATCCTAATTTTTATCATACGAACATTAAAAAAACACAATCAATAACAACTTATAATTATTTTATCATATGAACATAATAAAACACAACTAATAACAACTTGTAAAAAATTTACGTACTTGCATCCATGAATCAACAATACCAGCTGTTACAATGTTCAACATATGTAACATGACATAATAGCCACACTCATAATTAGAAGCTTGTCTCTGACTCTAAAATTGAAATCACAAAAAAATGTTAAATGCATAAATTATAATATTATAAATGTAGTTATTTATTTGTAAACAACTTAATATAGGAAAACTCCATGTTATCTTCGGTTTAACTCTCAAACCTAGCAACCTATAATAACCTTCGAAAGCTCTACAAAATTAAAATAATTATTAAAATTGTTATAAAACATATTACAATACTTATAAACAATATAAATAAATTAAATACTTACAAATCAACAATGTGGCATATTTTTTTATCTGGTTTCCTTCCCAATGAACATATAAAGACTACATTGAGCTCTTTAGGATTAATAATAAGCAATTGCCAATGACGACTACAATAAACAATTAAATATATGTTATATTCAATTTACTCTATTATAAGCGATAACTATAATAAAAAATACTTACTTTATGAGATAAGGTGCTAGGTAACAAGTTCTTTTTTCCTCGTACAACTTCTTTTGAATGTGGACTTGAGCATTAGTTGAATCATTTTCACTTTGGATGAAACATGGATCAATAAATCCATACACTTCACTCTTTCCTAAGTCAATACAACGACGATGTAGATACCTAAGATATGAAACTTAATTTTCATTATAAATGAAATTCATAATTTGGCAAAATTTACAAATTTACAAATAAAACATACTTACGTTAGCCAAACTTGTAAAATGGTGATGCATATCTCTTCTTTACCCATACACAACTCTATAATATCTTTCATTGGAAGGAAAAAAAAACTAGTTCCACCATGTTCCAACTTAAATTCTAAAGGCTTTGACATTTTCATTGTCATTACCATCAATTGTTCAACAGAATTTAGTTGAAAGTTTTGCCTTTTTGGTGGAACATCATCTTTCTTTGATACCTCAACAGACTAAACCATTAAAATAATATATTAGCCAACATAATTAAAAGGATTCAAGTATTTAATTACATAAAAAAAATATGTGTAACAAATACCTTATTGGAAACAAGTCGCAAGAGTCTTTTTGGCCATTGAATAAAATTGTTGGGGGCTTGACCAACTGTTGACACCTCATCAGTGGGCATAGGTACTTGAGCATTTGCATCTAGCACCTTCGTAACCACAACCCTCACCATATCATTATTTAGAAGTTGATTATGTATAGTGGGTCCCAACTTGTACACATCAGCATATGCCACAATATGAGTATGTCTATCAATATATAATTCACAATGTTCTGGGATATCATCTTCTTCATCTAATATAGAAAAAGATTATTGTTATTATTTTGTGAATATCTAAGTACATGTGAAATTTACAATAACAGAATAATTGAAATCACGGAGATAAATGATAAATGGTGAGAATACGATGAATTCATCTAAACAGAAAAAGATGGAGAACAAAAGAAAATATCATAAAGGTGGAGTTAACTTCAGGAATAGTGAGAAGAAGGCATCGACGGAGAGCAAAAGTGTTTATCAAACGGCACAAAGCAGTTTATATACGCGAAAGGAGTTGCGATTAGTTGAAATGCTTGCTGAATGCTATTGGGGAAACAAGAATACCAGTGACCGTGATTCAATGGTGTTGGAGACAAAGGATGACAATGTTAATCGGCGAGATACAAAACCGCTGGCTTCTAAGGAGACACGTCCATTGATATGGAGTCTAAACAAAGTAGAAAAAGTGCCTAAAACCAAGGAGGATGAAGAGGAGCTGTGGAATGAAATGAGTATGTTGTTTAGAAAAGAAGAAGCTAAATCCATGGTAATGTTCATTTTAATTTTTTTGTTTGTGAACTATTGTGAAGGACTAATGCTAAAGCTGCTTGTGATTTTTTAATATATTGATTATATGCTTAAACTTTGTTCTAAATGATATGTATAAGATAATCAATTAGATTATATTTGTTAAGAGAAATCAGTTACATTGATTAACTTTGTGTGTTATGTTACTATCTGCAGATTGGCAATATTGGAACAAATGAAGCCATAGAAAAATGGACAGTCAATACGCTAGTTGTAAACACGACATTCATCTTGAAGACGATATTGGGAGTATTGCAAATTGTGTGGTTGGGTTGTTACAGAGATCAAATATATCTCACCACCAGTGGTAAGCTTGGTTTAATGTTGATTTATATAAAATTCACGGTTGAGTGTTGATTATTATCTATACTATAGAACTTTGATGCTACTACTATCAAGCTACTACTATCAAGCGCCACATGAAAATTCGAATTCTTCTATGTACTGAGTTTACAATTCTATCTACTAATTTGAATTTTTAATTAAATTAAAGACTAAAATAACAGTGTTTTATTAAAATAAATTAATAAATAAATAAAAAATCGAATCAAATTATAAAAAATTAAAGATCTACTGTCTCTAATACATAAAAAAATGAAAGATGTACAAACATGAAAGATGAAAGATGTAAAATATGTCCACACAAATTATAAAAAAATGAAAGATGTAAAATATGTAATTTAACTTGAGAAACAAACCTGTTTTAATGAATTGATGAAGTGGTGACGATAAAATGCGGGTTGTGAAGTTGACGTAGAAAGTGCTTCACGATGTAGAGGTTAGGAATAGAAGGTGGAGGTTTACAAGGTTACGGGAGCGGGAAGATAATTAAGTGCACAGTATTTTTTATATTTTTTGGCATGCCTTAAGTCAGTTATCAATATAACCGCGTTAAACATGTTTAACATATTTACAAAATTGCCACCGCCTCATTTTATTAAGTCGTTTATCCAAATAATCGACTTAAACACTAAGGAAGATGAGATATATTAATTTTTTATTTTTATCCCTATTAATTCGGTCGCCAATATAACCGTGTTAAACATGTTTAACATATTTACAAAATTGCCACCGCCTCATTTTATTAATTCGTTTATCCAAATAATCGACTTAAACACGAGGAAGATCAGATATATTAATTTTTTAATCGGTTGCCAATATAACCGTGTTAAAGGTGTTTAATATATTTACAAAATTGCCACCGCCTCATTTTGTTAAGTCGTTTTATACATGCAACAGACTTAAATATACCTCCGCCTCATTTGTTAAGTCTGGTGGCACGTAAACTACTTAATTATCTGTATTAAAAACTCAATTTTCTACTAGTGTTTGAATATTTTCTATTTGGTTACTATTTCTTGCACTTTATTTTTTTGGCTGAATAAATTATTCAATTCAATTCAATTCATATTCATATATATATATATATATATATAATAGAATTAAGTTCTTGATGTGAGACTATGTTAATGTGGATTGTAAGTAATGATATTATAGTCTTGGAGTTCACTTCTGGATTTGAAGTATAATGTAAGAAGTGTTTGCTTGAAACAAAGGAAACATTTGATTCATTGAGTTATTGTTCAACATGTCCTCCTATAGTTAAATTCCACTTTTGGTTATCATTTTCATTGGTCAAAATTAAGTAAGTTATGATGTCAAATTTTAGGCTATGTTTCTATTTTGGATAGAGCTATATAGTTAACTACAAGTTTTAATTATTTTTTAAAGAGAAAGTAAACTCTTATTATATTAATCTTAGTAAAAGTAAATGCAATTAACATTGTTAAAAAGTTAAAGGGTATTCAGTAGAATCTTTTTATGGTAAAGTGTTTTTGACATTGACAATCGTAGGATACATTTGGTGTATAATAAGAAATTTGTGTACTACGCAAACAGTAAGATGATGACAGTATAACAAAAATGTCTACACTTTATTCGATCAGGATTCCAATACTTGTGTTGTCAAGTTGAATTTTGTTCTTTAAGAAAATTATAGAGAAGGGTGAAGACATATTGTTAGATATATTTAGAGATATATTTATGTTTGGATATATAAGGATGGTCGATGACCCATATACTTAATACTTTAAGATTTTGGATTGAGAATTGGTGTAAAAGTATCTCATAAAGAATGGGTGGTTTGGTCAAGTCTTCTTTGGTGGTTTGGTTAATGGTATCAGAGTTTAATATAAAAAAAAATTAATAATGCATTAGAGTTGACGAGAGTCTAATCTTAAAATCTCAAGTCTCTTATTAAAAAAAGATAAGGTCTAAAAAATGTATAAAAAAGACACAAATTAGATCTAATATTAAATTTTAGTCTATTTATTCCCACCACACACCAAATTATCCATACATTAAGTTCAATAATATTAAATGTTACCTAGACATTTTGTTTTGTCTGTCATGAACCACTTGATAAAAATGTCCCAAAAAATAATTCAATATTCATTTGGAATGAAAACATTGTACATTGATTTGTCACAACAAAAACAACTATGCCATTATCTTGGATGATAAAGATTACTTTCTTGTGAAGTTGTGAGCTAGAAAGGCAGATTGCCCATACTTTTTTTTGTTTACTTGTATCTACTGAATGGTGACCATTTTTAACAAGTGTTTGTTCATCATTTTTTGTCGTTTAAGACAAGTTGTTTCTACAATAGAAAAATAAAAAGAAGGATATTATCGATGTTACATGTTCTTTTTTTCAAAACATTCATTTTTTACTAATCTATTTTTCAAAACGATCTTAAACATTGGTTTATTTTTTTATCTTAAAAATTGAATCTCAAACAAAAAGAAAGTGTAACTTTAATAATAAAAAAATTAAATTAAATTTTAATCTTTATAAAAAATTCTCTATAAAATTTTTTTATTCACTTTTAATCTTATTTTGAAAAGTTTATAATAAAAAATTGATATTTTTCTTTTAAAGATTAAACTTGAAAGATCATACTTTTGTTTTATTTTTGTTTATTTAGCAAATGCATTTATATGTGTTTGACCTTCTAGGTTTAATTTCTTTTCCTGATGTTTTATTTGAGAAATAATCCGGTGCTTCCTTTATTTTGTGAATTTTTGTTATGGATATATTTAAATAATAATAATAATAATATGTGTGGTTTTTGTTTTTCGTGTCTTCATCTTTACGTTGGTTTGTGTATAGTGGTGTATTTCATCAAATGCTGGAAATTAGTTTTAGTTGATTATGTAGTTTTGATTTGTTATGTAGATCGTTTGATTTGCATTATTGAAATTGTCGATTTTCAATATTGTCTTCAATTAACTTCAATGATACCATGAGATGATACGAAATGAGTTTGGATTCTTGTTTGTCTTTTTGCAAATAAAAAAAAGAAAAATTGTAAATATAAAAAGAGAAATAAAAAAGTTCAATTTTTGATGGAGTAAAAAATTGGTGAAGACTAAACTCATTTGGGAAAAGAATGAAGTTGGAAAAGAGAAGAGGAGGGTAGTGACCATGGAAAAGTGAAATTGGTATTAAACTCAAGATAGTTACTTACTTTTATTATATATATATAGAGAGAGTCTATTATAAATAATGTTTTCACCAAAAAAAATTGATTTCTTGTGAGAAGTGGTGGCAGAAGGTTATGACAATGCTGTTAACTGCTCATCTTTTTTCACGTAGATATCAGCGCGTGAAAGTTAATTGTGGGTCCACACTCATGATTTTTTCTAAAAAGAAAAGTAAATGAAAGTTATGCTTTTCTGCATATACACTAGAATAGCTACTCTAACTAAACTACCTCTTTCACATAAAAAAAAATAGACCTACAAGTGAAAATTTTCCTCTTTCAACAAAAATTCTAAATATTCTTAATTTCAATTTTTTTTATGTCAACGTTACATGATATATGTTAAGATGTGATTAAATTTTTTTTTCTTTTCTGCTAAATATGTTTTTAGCGTAACCTTTTAATTAGGAGCAATTTCTCATATTAATGTTCTAGTTAAATTAAAATTTCGGCACTTTGATGTTCATGCAATTCAAATGCATTTAGGAAAAGACAAACTTTTTTATTTTTCCTCTCTATCTATTAAATATGATTTACTATCCTTATGCTCGTGGGTTTAAACTACATCCATTGCAATTGTTTTCAAAAAAGAGTTTTTCAAAGGAGACTTTGTAGTAAATGCAGTCTTCAAATATTTCACTTGTTTTAAAAAAGTAATTTAGCTAAAACCCACAATCATAAGATAACACAACATAATTAGTGGATAAAATTTGGATAGACTAAAATGAAATTGACACATTATAGTAAGTGTAAAACAGAACTGTTTTCTGAAATTTGTATAATAATTTTAAATATTGCACATAAAGAGGATATAAAAAGTTAGAAATTTGAGTAAAAATGATCTGAAAGAAACATCATGTCTCTAAACCAAACCAAACCTCTTCCATATTTTTTAACTATTTGTTACATTTTTTCTGTGATGTGTGTTTGTATCTTTGCCATGTCATGCGCCACTATTCCTTCATTGTCTCGCTCTTAACTTATTACCTTATAACTAATAGTATACACCCGCTCATTTTTTATTACAAAACTGGCATTCATACTTATTCATTTTCGTTAAAAACTCAACTTTTTCTAATTTTTTTTGTCATGGAAAACCCTTCTCAACTCCGAGACCACTCAACTATATATGAGTGATGAGAAAGATTTAAAAATATGATCTCCTGTTTTTTCCAACTTATGCTGGTATTAAGAGCATTTATTTCTTGCACGAAACAATACAAATATTTTTGAAGAATCACCTGTTTAAAATTATTTTTATTTACATTTCTAACTGTCATAAATTGTCTATATGCTCAATATTTAACACTACCGTTGAAAGGCGACAGTTGTATTTTGCAATGCTTGTTTATTATAATGGGTTGATTTCAGTTTACTCTGTCCACGTTTGTGCACGTTGTATGCCGTGAATGTGCTTTCATAAAGTGTCTGGCTTATATCTGTATTCATTAGTGTCTTTCAAAAATGGAATGACTATCCTGCCCTCAACTAAGTAAACAACTTTGAACCGGTTACTGTATCGTTGTTTGCGGGAGGAGGGATGTTGTTAGTACATGTTTCAAATTCTTAATTAGTTTGCTTTTAAAAAAGACAATAATGAATATAAACTAGACACTTCTAGATATGAAAGCACATTCACACCGCATAGTGGATAGAGTAAAATGAAACACGCTAATAAACTTACTGTTTTCAGGCCTTTCAAAGGTAGTGTTAAATATTATCAAAGTATATAGATGAGAGTTAGAAATGTAAAATAAAAATGTAAAGATCGGTGATTCTCCAAAAATGTTTGTACTGTTTCACTCAGTTCTAGAGAAAAATAAATGCTCCTAATATCATCCTAATATCAGCCTAAGTTGGAAATATTTTTAAATTTTCTCTACATAGATCAGTGTTCTAGGAGTTGAGAAGGAATTTCCATGACAAAGAAAACTTAGATAATGTTGAGTTTTTGATGAAAATGAGTGAGTAAATACCATTTTTTAATTAAAAAAATGAATGGGTGTATACTACTACCGGTAAGATAAGGATGTAAGAATGGAGAGAATGAAGAAAGATCGCAGCGCATGACAAAAAAAACCCAAGGAGGACACAGCAGGGGATTTGTCACATAGGTGAACAAACGGTCAAAAAATTTATCTTTTTTTTAAATTTATTTATTTATTTATTGTAGACTAAATTACGGTCCTTAACGTCTATTAACGTTTTTGTCATTTATCTTTTTTTTTTTTGATTTGGTTTTTTATTCTTTATTTGATATTGTTAGAGATGAAAATATGAATTTATTTAAAGATTTAAGTTATGAATTTGATGAAATTTGCATTATATTGAGGATAATAATTAATTTTACGGGTTTTGTTTGAAATTTTTGATGAATTTTTGCAAAAAAGAAGGATAACATTGTTGATATTTTAAAACATAAAAGATCAAATTGTCACTTAAAATTAAAATAAATGACCAAAT
>JBBPBP010009777.1:17769535-17806612 GCA_037974735.1 Cicer chorassanicum
ATAAAGAACTAAAACGTTAACTAAAATTAAGTTAACGGATCACATATGCAATTTAGCCTTTATTGTATCTATGTATTATTTCTTAATTTTTTGTTCCTAATAATACTTATTAGTTTATTTAATATTTCATAATAACAACCAAGATGGTGGTGTTGGAGTAATTTTTTATCACAAATATTTGTAAGAGTGAGTGGCAAATAAATATGTATTATAATTTTTTATATGTTTTTTATGCATGAATGACAAATTTGTGTACAGTGGAAAGATAACGTAAATATTAAGAAAGAGTCAAATATTAAAAAGAATTTAAAATTTAAGTATAAAACTTAACTTATCAGTATAAAAATTAGAAACATATTTCTTTCATGACTAATTTATTGGTGATCTTTCAGTTAATTAACTAATGATAAATATTTATTCTGTTTGATCCATATATATTATAATTAGTATATTATAAATTTTTTCACTTTTATCTAACAAATATTTAAAAGACACACAAATAATTAATACATATTTATTTTTTAAGTAATTAATTTGTGAATGACCATATTTTAACTAACTAATTAGTGATTGATATTTTTCTTTTAAGTATTATTTTTACGATAAATTATAATTAATATAATGATTGTTTGGTTCATGTTAGCTAAAATAAATCTAGTACCCATATATGGGACTTTAACAAGTACCTTTATATGCTTTTAGCCTACAGTCGTGGATGTATTGATCCATTATGTACCATAATTTTAAATCTTTAGATTAATCTATATCTCACAATATTACGATGCACCCTCAGCACACTCTACTTGTTTTTTTGTCCTCTAGCTACCACTATTACGAGAAAACAAAAATTATATGGAAACTTATTGTCACCGATAAAACAAAAATTATATGGAAACGTATTGCCACCGATAAAACAAATAGCAACCACTAACCCACCACCACTTGTTGATAGCTAAAATTCTTACCCCTTCCTTTTCCGTGTAGTTTTGTACCTTATCTCGGTAAGTTTCCATTACCATTTTGTCAACATATTAAGATTAAGATATACTCCCATGTACACCCATATATATAATTGGGATTTGGGTAGTATTCTTTGACTATTTAATTTGAATTTTTTTAAGTATAAGAATTAAAATTAAATAAGTTTTTAATTGTTATAAAATTTTCGAAATTTCTTTTTTGGTTCATACGAAAAATCACATTTGTTAGTCGCTATAAAATTATTGCATAATATTTTTAGTCTTTGTTGAAATATGAATACATATTTTTGAAAGTTTATTTTTGCAAGACGTATTTATAGTATTATAAAAGGTTCCTCCGCAAAAAAATCTGAAAATCTCATTTTTAGGTCCATATTTTCTTTAAAAAATTCATTTAATTTATCTTAAGTTGAAAATTTTAAATTTTTGTAGATAAATTTTTAATAATGTTCTAAACATTCTTAGAAAAAAGTATTTAAATATTTATAAATTTATCATCGTTTCGTTCCCGTAAGGCCGACGACGGTCAACTTGTGCAACCAGAACATTCACACAAACCCCAACTAGAGAGGTCCTAATTTTTTTAATAGTATATCCTGAACTTTGAAAAATTGCATTGATATCCATTCTTAATTTTGTACCTTGACCACTCTAAATTTTATATAGTCTGAACAAAGACTATATTTTTTCTAACCATAAACTAAACTTAATTTCTATCAACTGTCATCTCCTCCTCACACCAGTGACAACAGCTGCTGCCTAGCACCACCACCCACTACCAAATATTAGAATCTTGAATTTTGATCTAAAAATTTTGTAATTTTAGAGGTCTAATTTTTTATATTCGAACATGACTTCTAAAAATAATAAGCCAGTGATGTTCTATTCTACACAATTTTTCTAAAATGTACTAACTATTAAATTTGGTGCAGAAGTAAATTTGATTTATTATATGATTTGGATTACATATAGATGTAGTAATTTTTTACCTGTACCAATCGTCGACATATGCCTTAGGCATCTAAGTTCATTCCTCAAGCTCATGGCAACCACATTAGGAAAGTTAGCTTTTGTATCCTACCCCCATTTTGCCTTGTAACCCCCAATTTGTTAAAAATTCAAAATTACCCACATGATTTTTATTTAGTAAATGGTAAAAAAAAATTACTCTCAAATCTCACCCTCACAACCCAATTTTTGGTATCGGATTTTTGGGACCCCCAATTTTTTAAAAATTCAAAATTACCCACATGATTTTTATTCAGTAAATGGTAAAAAAAAATTACTCTCAAATCTCACCCCCACAACCCAATTTTCGATACATAATTTTTTTCCCAAAAAATTCGGTACCCAAATTATAACTACCGGAAATTTCAAAACTCTGAAATTTCCGGTAGTACATTTTGTTCACCGGAAATTTCCCCAAAAAATTTCCGGTACGTTATTTGTACTATCGGAAATTTCAAAATTTTGAAATTTCCAGTAGTTATGTTGACCGGAAATTTCAAAAATCTGGTTTTTTTGTTGTTGTTAACTTTTGATTTTTGTTGAAATAGGTATGAAAAAAAGACAACCAGTGTGTATAGATTTGACTGAAGCATTCACAACTGATCAAATTTTTGAGTCATGGGAAGTCATTACATGGGCAAGAGAGGTTGACCGACAAAATCGAGTAGCTGTTATCATAACTCGATCATCCATATATTAAAGACATAGTTAATGTTAAAACAAATGGAAACTGTGGATATCGTGCTATTGCTGCTTTACTTGACCATAGTGAAGAATCTTGGAGCCTTGTGCGTCGATAGTTGTATACAGAGATTAAGTCCAAACCTGATTTATATGTTGCATTATTGAAGGAACGTTTGCAAGAAGTGACTGACTCTTTACTTGTAACTGATTTGGGAAACCAACCCAAGGAGAAGTGGATGAGCATTCCAGATCTGGGTTACGTGATATCAACAAAATATAATCTTGTTCTTGTTACATTGGCAAAAACTTTTTGTTTGACTTTATTCCCATTGACAGGTGCACACAATGGAGACCTATCACGTGATCGTATTATCAGCATTGATTTTGTTAATGAAAGTCATTGGGTTCAAGTTAAATTGAAATCAACATGTCCATTACCTCTACTTGCATGGCATTGGAAGGAGCACCGTAGTGATGAGTTTACATCATGGGCTATAGCTTATGCAGGACGTCTACAACATTAAGGTTCATTAGATTTAGAAAATACATCAGATTATATGTCTTTATCAGATGATTGACACTTTTGTAACAAATTTTATTCAATATATATTATATGTTGTTTTCAATTAGTTAGTTTACATTCCTTTTTGTAACAAAATTCATTCACATAAGTCAATCGAGATAAATAAGTCTGAATAATAAAATAAGACAATAAAAATAAGTCTAAACAAATAAGTCTGAATACTAAGTCATAAAAATAAGTATAAACAAATAAGTCTGAATAATAAAAATACAACATCAATACTACTAATAATCTCCTCCTCTAGAAATGTATAAAACCCTCTCTAATAAAACACGCATGTCATCATCAGCAGCTAGTCTATCTAAATCTAAACTCTGCTGTATCAGACCACCCATTTATTGACAATGTGTATACCATTCCCCATGACTAGGATCAGCAGCATCAGTAGGACCAACAGGACCAGCAGCATCAGTATGACCAGCATCATCAGTAGGACCAGCACTAGGACCAGCATCTGTAGCAACGTAAGGGGTCATCCTAGGATGAGATATCCTATAGTACCACTGGATGTAACCCTCAACAGACTCGTGTGGATATGAAGCCCGATGCAACACTATACGAAGGGCTCGTACAGAGTTTCTGTACATACTCCATTCAACATCCACATCACGTACTACGAGCATCGGTGGTGTAGGAGGGATATGCTGAGTATACCCGAACTGTCGTATACACCTCTCTGGTAAATAAGGTACAATAGTGGAACACCAACAAATATATCCAGTAAACAACGGCACAGACTGAAATCGTGTGGTAGAGTCTTCATCGTAATTTACTGTCCAGATAACCTCAGAATCTCTCAAAGCATCCAATTTTGCTCTGTAGTATGCAACGCTCCCAGATGTTTGTTTTGGAGTCCAACGAAACATCCATGGCATCGAACAAATAGGCTCATTTAGATCCCTTTTACAGATGTAAGGGAAGTGCTCATAAATTCAGGTATGTAAATAATAAAAAAATACAAATAATTAAATAAGCATATTATCAAATAACAATATAATAAGTATGAAAAATAATATAATAGTACCTAAAATAGAGATAAATATCCTCTGATATGCTTCGTTGCAGGCAGTGTACTATCTCTAAGATAGTCATACAAAACAACAAGCGCTGCTGGTCCCCATGCCCATTTACCACATGTATCAAGTTCTTGAATAGAAACAAATATTTTGCAGATAGTAGTGTAAAACTTTTATCAGCTAAAATGGTACACCCTACAAAATGAAGTAGGTATGCCTTTGCTGCACAATCGCACCGTCCTTCACGCATCTGTGTAAAAAATACAGCTTTCAATCACTCGAAACTGTATGATGCACCTCTGTTAGTCCTAGTTTCGACCACTGCTTCATCATAAGTAACTCCCAGTAATTCAACAGCAGCAGTAATAGCCAAATCTTCATTGACATTAGTGGGAGGTGTGAAGAACTCACCATAACATGGGATGCTGAGAAGACCCCTGACATCATCGAGAGTAATAGTATTAAAATAATAAATAATTATTTACTAACCTCCCCATTTCACACTTTCACAACTATGTGGTGCTCATAATCCTTGAGGACAGATAAATCGTAAGGGCCTCCAGGAAATAATGGAGCATTAGGAAGTTGATCCTGTTCATCATCAATATAATCATGCTGCTGCTGCTGATCTTACTGAAACTCATCCTGAATATTATAATCATGCTGCTCTATTTCTTCATTCCTCTTTCTTCTTTTCTCGACTGCAGTTCTCCTATTTGATTGTGTAGGAGGCCGAACTCGAGAATGTTCACCGCTGGTTTTTGCTCCTCTAGTCCTCAATGTAAAAAAATAGAATGAAAAAAATGTATCAAATAAAAAAATAACAAAATATTAAAAAAAAATACAACCACCGGAAATTTCAGTGAGAATTGAAATTTCCGGTGAGTAACCCGAAAATTTCAAAAATTCGGTACACAACATGCATACCGGAAATTTCATTTTTGAAATTTCCAGGAGTTGTACCCGAAAATTTGAAATTTTCGGTATTGAAAACAAACTACGGGATTTTTTAAATTTCCGGATACAACTCCCAAAAATTTCAAAAATGAAATTTCTGGTATGAATGTTGTGTACCGGATTTTTCAAAGGTTTTGAAATTTCCGGTGAAAACCTTAAAAACCAAAACTCACTTTTTCCGAAAATTTCAAAATGCGGGGTATGAGGAAAGTCTTTGTTTTTAGTGAAATTTGAGGGTTATTTTAGTAATTTCACTAAAAAATTAAAATGGGGGGTACAAGGCTAATTGGGGGATACAAAAACTAACTTTCCCACATTAGGCACTCCATTGAAAAGGGTGCCCATTTTAGTGAGGCCCGTAATCCACAAGTTTGGGTCAAATTGGTCGCCGAAGAACCCATTGCCGTCAGTGTTACTGCAACACCATCCTGGTTGGGTCATGTGGTTGTCCAAAATCACCATCACATTATTGTCCCCAAGACTTTTCACAACTTCCTGTAGTAATACCAACAACATTGCTCCATTATTAAAAGGAAAGAAGAAAAAAATGACAATGATATTTAAAATATATAAAATAACAATGATTATATTTGAAAAAAAAATGACTAAATTGAATTAAATAACATGTTTCTTTCAAATCATTTTTATTTAAACTTCTGATCTTTTTAAATTGTCGGTTTGTCAGGGCAATATTTAACCCTATTATACAAAGTCTTGAGAATTATTATGCACCTATTACAGTGCTTTTTCAAAAAAGCGTTGTAATAGGTGCATTCATATAGATGCATTGCTATGCACCTTTTACAACGTTTTTTTCAAAAAGCGTTGTAGTAGGTGCTTTCAATAGATGCATTATTATGCACCTTTTACAGCGCTTTTTTGAGAAAGCGCTGTAAAAGGTGTTTTTTTTTTTTTTTTAATTTAGTTTTATTAAAAATGCTGTAAATTTTAAAAAACGCTTTTTGGTTTTTTTTAATTTTTATTCAGAAATCATTTTCATCCAGAATCAGTTCACAATCAGTTCTCACAATTAGTTCACACAATCAAATTAACTTTATAACTATACATATTTACACAACCAGTTCACAACAAATTACATAACAGCACAGAACAAATTACAACATATCAGAATACATATTCACAGTTTTTCACATATAGACTACATATTCATATCAGAACAAATTACATATTCATATACATATTCACATATATACTACATATTCACAGCTATTCAAATGTGCCCTATTCATATAACTACATATTCATATACATATAACTATCAGAGAAGTACATTTCAGAATAGAACTACCCCTTGCAGCATATAACTATCCCTTGCAGCATGCCATTTCCCAGCAAATCAAATAATATTCATTTCAATCACATACTGACACCAGTCTTCCTTTATTTCAATTAGATCTCTTTCAGAGTATGTTGGACTGGAATTGTCAAAGTACTATGCGATATAAAAATTGAACAAAAATAAGTTAGAATCAAATATATATATATATATACATAGTTTATATATGAAAATCAAATAATGAAAATACCGCACCGTTTCTGGGATTATAATTTGATTCTTATCAACAATCTCCTTCATGAATCGCAACACATAGTACCCACAGTTGATGTTGTTAGTTTGATGAGGACACTATAAAATAAAACATATAAGTCAATAATTTTTTGTGCATTGATTGTAAATGAAATTTTAAAAGCATATATTTCAAACATTTATTGAAATCCATGGGATGTTATTTGACTTTTTCTTCGACACTGTAGCACCTCTTTGAGCTCGAAAAACTTGTAAAACACTATCGAATAAATAAATGTGATTATTATAGCATTAACAAACACTATATATATATATATATATATATATGTAAAAATAAATGAATATTATTTACGTGTCGAACATAGTCTTTATCTCGGGGTGATTGTTGTAATGGCCATTCAAGGGATCTAGGTAGTATATAACTTCATAGGTCGCATTGATTGCAAATAGCACCCAATGTGCCCTACAACAACAAAAATTTGGTTTACACAACAAATAAATTAAGATCTCATAAATTAAAAAAGATATAAATAAAGAATATATAATTACGTACCCTGAATTATATGGTGCAAGGAACAACTTATCCTTCTCTTTATTACCTAATAATATATCTACAACGTATTTCTTTACATTCACTGGATCGTGTTTAACCATCGAAATCTTATGCGGAGACAATAATGAAAATCTATTTGACAATCTGCGCGTGCACACGAACTTCTCATACAAAAACCTTCAATGAAAATTTCAAATTAGATTAATTACCAATAAATTAAATTAATTACAAATAAATGCAATTAAAAGTAATTTTTACCTCATGTATAAGCTGATGACAGTAGCACTCAGCTCCTTATGATCGAGAAGTTCGTATATGTGCTCTTTTTCTAGAAATTCTTCATACTCATCTCCGAATATAGCTTTATCCATGCTTATTATTCGTGAATCGTTGTCGCTACCCATATTTGTTTTTGCCTGTATGTCAAGACACGACCCATATCGAGCAAGCCGTGGCTGACTTATTTTAGGAGTAGGAGCAGCAACTGATTTTACACAATCCAGTTTTTAAGCAGCAACTTTGGCCGATTTATTACCCTTCAGCTTTTGCAGTTTTCCAGCATTATTACCTTCCAATTTTTGAAGTTTACCGGCTTTATTTTTACCACGAACATCCAGTTGTGGTGCGGCAGCTGGCTTGCTGTGCGGGTGGTTTATTGGATTGAATATGAAAAAATGAGGTTAATCAATTTGTTAGTTTATTGAATCTGAAAAAATGACAAACCTTACAGAATAAATGTGACAAACCTTTTTGGGCGATGTGACTGACTCATTTATGGGAATCTTCTTATCTTTCCCTTTAGACTTTGTTTGAATCTAAATAAATGTGAAATTAAAGTTAACATCGGAAAAAATTCAGCAATTAAATATAATCAATTAAACATACATTTCAATTAATTAAACATACCTTATCAAGGGCAACAAGATGTTTGGGCCATGCCACGTAACTGCCAATTGCTTCGCCCAAATACTTCAGATTTGCATCGTTGTCCGGTATAGGCAACGCTGCATTTGGTTCCAAAGCAATAACTGGTGATACTTTGACATGGCCAGCAGGGATCGGTGTGTTGTGCAATACTTCGCCCAGAGTATTGCACAATGTTCCTTTTCCGACCTTGCGATGAGTAGGGGAGGATAAGTACAACACACATGGAGTGACACCCTAAATCAATGGTTAATACATAAGTATGTGAAACAATTAGCTTGAATGAATTTCTTATTTTATTAAGTAATTAATTACCTCAGGAAGACTTTTGAGACCAACGTTGCAACTCGCGTTTTCACTCTCCATTTGATTTTATCGTTGGAGCTGATCCGCAAGTTGCTTGTCTTTATTCGTCTTCACCAAGAATGCCACTTGCTCTGTTAATACTTTGATATTCTCTAATACTTCCTCGTTAGATGGATTTTGGCGCTTCTCTTGTGAAAAATAGATTCCCCCTCACGCGGCCGGAATATTCAGGAACATTAAACACTTTACCTAGCATGTCCCTGCAACTAGCCTTGTTGTCCTCTTGATTTTCCGAACATTGTTCGAGATTCGCCTAAAATATATACACGTAGGATTAAAAAGATAAGTTCAATATCATTTTTAAAATACAATAATAAAAAATATTAAAGTGATAAATATACTTACACAAAGTTCTATTACTTTTTGAACATTTTCGTTATCAACCACTCCGTCTTTCTTTACACGAGCTTCCCTCCACAATATATGACGATCCAACGGTTGATCAGATTGGGTGTCTTGTAGCTATTCTCGTTAAGATCATAAACAAAATATTAGTTAGAAAGTATAGTTTACAATGTACCACATTACTAATATTCTATATAAAAAAAAACAACAATCTTGTAAAAATTTAAAATACGTTATCAATATGGATAATAAAACACAAATGCTAATAAATTAATCACTTACAACAAACGCGGGGTGCGAACGTTTTGCTACGAATGCGCTCCATTCCTCATTTGATATATAATGTTTATATATATTTGGAGCTTCCGCATTCATATTTCCATCTCGCTCTCTTAGATAGCAATTTGAGAGGTGAGATCTAAAACCCCAGTGTATTTTCCCGGCAACTCTCAGCACGTAACTCTTTCTCACTTCGTCAACATCAAAAGCTGTCTGCAAACCAAATAAAGATATAGTTTGAGTAAAGTACTTCAAAGCAGTTTGTAAAAAATTATAAGTAAAAAAGTGGAGTAAAAAATTACTTGTATATCCACCCACAATACATCTTTTACAAACTTCAATGCCTTATCTCTCCAATCATCTATTGTGATGGGGATATTCTAACGAACAACAGCCCCAATATAACTTACAAACATTGAACTGTTGGGGTCAATTGGCTGGCCACTCTAATTCCATCCCACCTAATAAACTCATATAGTAAGTACCTCAAATTATAAATAGCAAACAAAGTAAACAGCAAACAAAGTATAGTATAAACAACAAATAAAGAAAAGAACAAACAAAGTATACCTCAAAATTTTGCCCAGTACTTCTTGCTTTTATAACATTTTGGTGTTGCCAACTTCTTCATTTTGACATTCTAAATCTTTGTTGGTATCCATTTATCTACAACAAGTTCAACATGCAGTTCAGTATAACTTCAACAAGTTCAACATGCAGTAGTCTAAGTACGTAGCAGTATAAGTTCAACATGCATTTTAGTGAAAACAAAAACTAATATATAGAATACCTGAAAAGTGCGAAGAAATACTTAGGGTTACGGGTTCTTAGGGTTCGGTTAGTAACAAAGAAGAACAAGAACAGCGCAGTAGACGAAACGATCGTAGGGTTTCGGGGTTCGCAGAAATACGTAATAAGGGTTACTAAAAATATATGGTTACGTAATGAGAAGGAGGATGAAGATGAGGAGGAAACAAGTGTATGATGTTTACGTAATGAGGGTTAGTAATGAGGAGGAAGGGTTCATAGGGTTCGCAATGAGTAGGAGAATGAAGAGGAAACTGAAACACTCGTATGAAGTTTTCGTAATGAAGAGGAAACTAAAGAGGCTTACTGTTATATATAAAATCCTATGCAAAAAAGCGTTGTAATAGGTCTCATTATTTTATTTTTTTAAAGCCTACTACAGCGCTTTTTTAGAAGCTTTTTAAAGCGCTTGTGAAAAAGCTGTAAAAGACCTCCTTATTTTTTCGTTTTTAAAAGCCTTTTACAGCGCTTTTATACAAAGCGCTTGAAAAGGTTTCTTTGTTTTATTATATGCAAACGCTATGTGACTCTTTTACAGCGCTTATGCAGAAAGCGCTTTAAAAGACCTCCTTATTTTATTTTTTTAAAAGCCTTTTACAACGCTTTTGCAAAAGAGCGTTGTAATAGGGTTTTATATATAAAAGGCTTCTTTGTTTTATCATATGCAAGCGCTATGTGACCCTTTTATAGCGCTTTTGCAAAAGAGGGTTGTAATAGAGTTTTATATATAAAAGACTTCTTTGTTTTATTATATGCAAACGCTATGTGACCTTTTTACAGCGCTTATGAAGAAAGCGCTTTAAAAGACCTCCTTATTTTATTTTTTTAAAACCCTATTACAGCGGTTTTTCAAAAGAGCGTTGTAATACGATATATATATATATATATATCAATGCTAAATTACATGATCAGCTCATATTGGGATGATTAGTTCAATCTCAAGAAAAATTCCCATTATAAGCAAAAAATCAGTATACAATTACATGCAGTATAAGCAGAAAGTTACATACAGTTCAAGATAAATACCAAAATGCTCAATTCTGGCAGATCAAACAATTAAATTACATGAACTCAGTTCAGATTACATGGCTTAAAAACAATTAAACACATTAAGATGCCCTTCTTCTTTTCTTGGTGGGATTCACATTTGTTTGTCCATTAATGATATACGATGGATTAATCCAAATTCCCTCATCATGATCATCTCTAAAATATAAACCATCATCAGTTGAATCAATTTCATGTGGTTGTGATGTTGCAAAGAAAAGATCATTACCAACATCTTCATCATTATTGTTATCATCACTTATTTTATTGGTCGATAGGACAACAGACCATTTATCATCAGCAGGATCAGTGACATAATACACTTGTTGAGCTTGCGACGCTAAAACAAAAGGCTCATCTTTGTATCCCACCCTATTAAAATCGACAAGCAAGAACCCTGACTCATCAATCCGAACGCCATTATTATTATCGACCCACTTGGAACCAAATATGGGAACGCGAAACATTGTGTAGTCTAGCTCCCATATGCGTTCGATAACCCCAAAATATGATAGATTTCCATATATTGGGTTCTTGTCTTTTGCACTTGAGATATGCATCGCTTCAGCTACGAGAGTGACTCCGCTATTTTGCATAGTGGTTTGATCATCTTGTTGTTTGGTGTAAAATGTGTAGCCGTTAATTACATAACCGGTGTAAGAAAAGACATGTGAAGTCGGACCATTTGCTAGCCACCTCAATCTCTGTGAAATTGATCTGGTGTCTACATCACACTTTGACTTTATGTGATTTTTTAACCATGTTATGAAACTTTGATTGTGCTCTTGAGTTATCAAATTTTGATTCCTATTCATGTTTAAACTAGATAACTGATCCATGTGTATTGTAACATTCAGTTGAACCTCATCATCATTGTGCAGAACACACAATTGTGCCTGCTCCCATTCTGTCCTTGATATAGTCATTAGTCTTTTTCCAATTATCCCTTCTCTTGATAATCTTCCCGAATGACGAGACATTGGAAGCCCTATGGATTCAACATTGGACAGATATTCAGTACAAAATTTAGCAGCTTCTTTGACAATGTACCGTTCAGCAATACAACCTTCTGGTCGACTTCTACTTTTTACGTACCCTTTTAATATTTTCATATATTGTTCTATCGGGTACATCCATCTCATATAAGCTGGCCCACAAAGTTGTGTCTCCTTAACAAGATGAACAGTAAGGTGAACCATTATATCAAAAAACGAGGGTGGGAAATACATTTCAAGCTCACACAAAGTAACAACAACTTCCCTCTGCAATGTCGGTAATTTCTGACGATTGATCAATTTACTACAAATTTCCCTGAAGAAGAAACATAATTTAGTTATGGCTCGGCGAACTTTTTCAGGTAAAATTGAACGTATACCTATTGGTAGCAAATGCTCCATTAGAATATGACAATCATGGGTCTTCAAACTTTTTAACTTGAGGTCTTTCATAGAAACTAAAGTTTTAATGTTTGAAGAGTATCCTTCTGGAACTTTATCTTTGTGTAGAAATTTACACAAAATAATTTTTTTCCTTTCTAGATAGAGTATGAGCGGCTGGAGGTAGATATGTGCGATTTCCTTTCTTTACGGGACCCAATTCATTTCTTATTCCCATACTGACCAAGTCCAATCTTGCATTGATGTCATCCTTAGACATTCCTGGTACATTGAGTAATGTACCAATAACACTGTCAAATACATTTTTCTCAATATGCATCACATCGAGAAAATGTCTTACATACAATGACTTCCAATATGGCAAATCAAACAAAATTGACTTTTTCTTCCACCCAGTTTTGACCAGCTCTCCTGCAAAAGGTTTGCCAAATTTATTGGTCAAAGCTTGTACTTTTTCAAGTATTTGATATCCAGTCGGTGCTACAGGAGCTCTATCTTCGTCTGATTTTCCATTGAATGCATTTCTCCACCCACGATACTGATGACTATAAGGTAAAAATCTACGATGTCCAAGAAATACATTTTTCTTACAATGTTTCAACCGCATCCAATTTGTACTCTCTTCACATATAGTACATGCACACTAACCTTTAATGCTATATCCTGATAAATTACCATATGCTGGAAAATCATTAATTGTGCCGAACAACATAGCCTTCAAATTGAAACATTCTTTCTTATACCCGTCATAAACTTCGACACATGTCTCCCACATAATTTTTAAATCTTCAATTAAAGGAGCCAAGTATACGTCGATATCATTCCCCGGTTGTTTGGGTCCAGAAATTAACAGAGACAACATCATAAACTTACGCTTCATACATAACCATGGAGGTAGGTTATAAATCAACAAAATCATAGGCCACATGCTGTGTGAGATGCTTTGAAGACCATGTGGATTCATTCCATCAGTAGAAAGTGCAAGTCGTAGATTTCTTGACTCTATCCCGAATTCAGGATACTTGTGATCAATTTTTGGCCATTGTGGAAAATTTGCAGGGTGTCGAAACTTTCCATCTCTAATTCTTTCATCTGCATGCCATGTCAAGTGTTTTGAATCTTCTTCACTGCGATACATGCGCCTAAATCTTGGTATTATAAGAAAATACCACATGAATTTTGCTGGAGTAGATTCTTCCTTCTTATATCGAGAGACATTGCATTTCAGACACGCCTTTAGTAATTCATTTTCATTTCGAAATAAAATGCAATCGTTAGGACACGATTGAATCCTTTCGTAACTCATACCAATATAGCACAAAATTCGTTTACCCTCGTGGGTTCGACTGGGAAGTTCATTATCATCTGGAAACATATCTTTTAAGAGTGTTAGTAATTCTGTGAAGCTTTTATCAAACCATCAATTACTCGATTTTAAGTTGTACAACTTTAATATCGCCGACAGTCTTGTGAATTTAGTACAACCATTATAGGACAATCACGAAGATCTTCTTCAACTGCTTTTGCAATCTCCTCAACTCGGTCCGGCTCATATGTATCTGTGTCGAAATCAGTTGAAGCATATGTATCTGTGCAGGTGTTTCCATTTATTTTCTCACCATGTCTTATCCAACATGTATAGCTTTGATCAATTCCATACCATACTAAATGTCCTTCCAATTCATCTGCTCTAACGCGTTTTCCAAAACAACATTTTAAACAAGGACAAACGACTCTTTTTGGATCTTTTGCATTCATCACTGCAAACTCAACAAACTCCTTCACTCCACTTTCATACTCTTTTGTCAATTGATTGGCATACATCCATTTCCTGTCCATTTTATATGACCTATATATATAAATGCAGTTACACAAATAATAAGCATGATTTCAAGTCTGATATATATGACCTATATATAGTACACATATCTAATATTGGTCCAAGATTGATTTCAAAACAGAACATATATATCATGAGAACATATCTAATATCATGTAACAATTTCAAAACAGAACATATCTAATATGTAACAATTTATCAGTTTTAATTATTGACAACAACAAATAAATAAATACAGTACCTGAGACAACGTTGATCAATTTGTTTTAAAGGAGGAGCAACGTAGATCAATTTGTAGATGGGCGCACAGTAGAGGAGAAGAGGGTTCCCAAAGTAGAGGAGATGAGAGTTCGTAGGGTTAGGACAACGTATTAAATTTGTTTTAAATTTGTTTTTATTTATTTAAAGTGAATGATTTTTATTTAAAATGAATGATTTTACAGCACTTGTACACAAGGCGCTCTAATAGGTCCTTTAATAATGTGAAAGCGCAAGCTTTTTACACCGCTTGTATGAAAAGCGCTGTAATAGGTCATTTTATTATGTGAAAGCACAAGGCTTTTACAACGCTTTAACAAGAAGCGCTTTAAAAGCTATGTAACATAAGGTGGGAGCGCCTACATTTTACAACGCTTGTGTTTAAAGCGGTGTAAAAGGCTATGTGAGAGCGCTTCAATTTACAGCGCTTTTTAAAAAAGCGATGTAAAAGAGTTATAAACATTATATTACTGAATAAATCTTATTATTATTTCTCTTAATTTGTCAAAGAATACAAGTTGGGTTTATATAATAATAAACCATAACAGAATAGCTACAAATAAGGAGTATTGGCAAATAACTCTATCATAAGGGTTAACTAATTATAATAACCTAACTAATTATTTTCTAATAGCCCCCGACAAGCTAGTGATGTATGCTAATCATTCCTAGCTTGCTTATTAAAGTATTAAAAAGATTAGGATCTAAAGATTTTGTGAAAACATCAGCAAGCTGTTGAGAAGAAGTGATAGGCAGAAGTTTGCAAAGTTGTTGTTGTAGTTTTTCTCTCACAATGTGGCAATCGATTTCAATATGTTTAGATCTTTCATGGAAAGAAGAATTGTTAGCGATGTGGCGAGCGGATTGGCTGTCGCAATAAAGGAGAGCTGGAGTAATAATTGGAACTTTGAAATCCTGCAATAGATAGGAAAGCCACTGTAGTTCACAAATTGTGGTGGCCTTACTTCTATATTCGGCTTCGGTAGATGACTTGGATACGGTAGCTTGCTTCTTAGACTTCCATGATATCAAAGAGTCCCCAATGAAGATACAATAACCTGTTATTGACTTACGAGTTTCTGTACATGTAGCCCAATCGGAATCTGAAAAAGCTTTGAGCTGAAGTGTTGATGTTGTAGGGAATATGATGCCTTTGGCTGGATCTGATTTGAGATATTTTAAGACTCAAAGAGCTGCTGCATGATGATTAATGGTTGGTTTGGTCATAAACTGACTTAGTTGTTGGACGGTGAAGCTAATATCTGGTCTTGTTGTTGTGAGATAAATGAGCTGACCAATTAATCTTTGAAATGATGTTGGATCGGATAGAGGTGTGCCATTTGTGCTGATCAGCCTGGTGTGTTTCTGCATTGGTGTGGAGAAGGGCTTTGCTGCCAGAAGCCCAGTGTTGGATAATAAGTCCAGAGCATATTTCCTTTGACATAGGTGTATTCCGGTTTTTGAACCTGCTATCTCCAATCCTAGAAAATATTTCAATGTGCCCAGATCCTTGATTTTGAAATGCTGGTTTAAAAAAAAACTTGATGTGATTAATTTCATCCATGTTATTCCCTGCAAGAATCAAATCATCGACATAAATTAATAAGACGATAAAAGAATTATTTTTCTGCATTGTGAACAGAGAATGATCATGGGCAGATTGACTAAACCCATTTGAGATTAATGCAGAAGACAATTTTGCAAACCATTGTCTACTAGATTGTTTTAAACCATATAAAGATTTTAAAAGTTTACAAACTTTATTAGGAGAATGTGTTGAAATACCAGGGGGAAGTTGCATATATACTTCTTCATTTAAATTTCCATGTAAGAAAGCATTATGCACATCCAGTTGTTGTAAAATCCAATTTTGAGATGAGGCAATAGATAAAAGAACTCTAACCGTAGTTAATTTCGCAACTGGAGAATAAGTATCGAAAAAATCTATACCTTCGATTTGAGTAAATCCTTTTGCTACAAGACGAGCTTTATACCTTTCTATTGTTCCATCAGAATTAAAATTTATTTTCTAAACCTATTTACACCCAATGGGATTCTTACCTGGAGGTAAATCAGTAATCACCCAAGTTTGATTTGCATCCAAAGCTGCCAATTCATTATTCATGGCATGGATCCAAGCTGAGTCTTTAATAGCTTGTTTATAACTAGTGGGTTCACAATGAGTAGATATGGATGCTATGAAATGCTTATGAGATGATGAAATGCCATTGTAAGATAATACATCAGAGATTGGATATTGTACGACATGTGGAACACATTCAGTTCTCAAAATATTATTCAAGTAATAATCATTCAAATAAGATGGAGGATTTTTAATCCTATCAGATTTCCTAATGGCTTGGTTTTCAAGTTGAGAATTATCATGAGTAGGATCATATGCAATGACATCAGATTCATTAGACATGGCAGCTAAATTAGTTGTATTGTTTTGAGTATCAAAATTGTCATGAGAATGTATATTGTTACCAGTATGAGAAACAGTTGCATTAAATTGAGGTAAATCAAGGAAACTAAAAGGATCTTCTGTACTAGATATCTCAGAATTAAAAATACTAGGATCATTGGATGCGTGAGCAGAATTTGTTTCATGAAAAGGAAAGACAGATTCATAAAAAACAACATGTCTAGAAATGAAAATATTCCTATTATGTAAATCAAATAATAGGTAGCCTTTTGTGCCAAACCTGTATCCAAGAAAAACGCATTTTCTTGCCCTTGGATCTAACTTGGTCCTGTTTTGAAGAAGAGTTGAGGCAAAAGATAAGCAACCAAAAACCTTTATGTCAAGAAAGGTTGGTGGCTTATGGTATAATTTTTCAAAAGGTGTGAAATTATTCAGAACAGGAGTAGGCAATCGAATAATAATAAAAACAGCATGAGACAAAGCATAAGACCAAAAACATTTAGGCAATTTAGCATGAAACAATAAAACCCTAGTAACATTCAAAAGATGTCTATGTTTTCGTTCAACAGTGGAGTTTTAATGGGGAGTTTCCACACATGAAGTTTGATGTATAATTCCTAGATCAGAATAAAAGGAAGGCATTAAAAATTCAGCCCCATTATCAGACCTAATTATTTTGATCTTTATAGAAAATTGGGTGGAAACCATGTTTATAAAATCCTTAATGCATGTTCTAGTTTCAGATTTTTGTTTTAAGAGATGAATCCAAGTGTGTCGAGAGTAATCATCTATAATGGTAAGAAAGTAACGATGCCCATGCAAAGAAGGAACACCTATGGGTCCCCAAATATCCATGTGTAACATTTCAAAAATATGAGAAGTAGTAGTAAGATTATGATTAAAAGGTAATCGATGTTGTTTAGCATAGTGACAACTATCACAAATCTGATTTTTATTCATAGAAATGTAAGGAAAAATCTTACAAAGTTGCTGTAAAACAACACGTGATGGATGGCCTAACCTAAAATGCCAAACATCAAAATTGTCATTGTTAATACATGTATTGATCATATAAGGCAAAACAGCAGATGTAATACAAGAATTATCAACATTAGAAGTGGTACTACTATCAAGAATGATTTTGGGGGATAGATTGAGAATGTAAAGATTGTTTAATAACTCAACATGCCCAATCATCTTCATTGTATGTAAATCCTGAATATCACAAGACAAATGTGAGAAAACTAATTGGCAATTAAGAGTTTTGGTTAGTTTAAAAATTGAAATTAAACTAAATTTGAATTGAGGGATATAGAAAACATCAGTGAGATGCAAGTATGAATTGAAATACACAGTTCCAGAGAAATGAGCAGTAATAGTATTTCCATATGGAAAATTTATTGAAATAGGAGATATTTGTTTAATAGTTGAAAAAGATTGTATAAAAGGGCAAACATGATCAGAAGCCCCTGAATCTAAAATCCAAAAAGAAAGAGGATCAGAATAGTTACCTGATTTGGAGATACTAGAAACAACATGTTGAGTTGTATCATTAGAGTTTTGTTTGATTGATTTATTCTTGGATGTTTGAAGAAGAGTAATCAAATACTTGTAATCATCTTTAGAAATATGCATGGAATCGTCAGCTTGATTATTTGAGGGAGAATTAGTATTGCTCTTTGGGTCATTACTAGTAGATATCATGTTAGTGTTGGTGGGTTGGTTTTTAGAGGCATACCTAGGGGGGAAAACCATGTTTAAAATAACAATTTTCGATGGTATGATTTGTTTTCTTGCAATGAGTACAAAGCATAGAGTTTCGAGTACCTTTACCACGGCCCCTACTTGAATTATGGTTTCCTTTCCCTTGACCAGAATTGGTAGAATTAACAGCACATATGGTAGAATCATTATGAGTGGGAATAGGGGTTATATCTTGTTGAATATCAAGAGAATAAACCTTGGTAATTGAAGGCAAATGATCCATGAGAAGAATCTGACTTCTAACATATTGGTAAGAATCATTTAGGCCTTTCAAAAAACAGATTACATATTCATCATGTTTGTAGGTGCGGACAGCAGAACTAAGTTTGCAAGAACAGGGAGTCGAACATGTACAAGAAGGTGTAGGTCTTAGATCATCTAATTCATCCCAAATGATCTTCATATCCGTAAAATAGGTAGAGAGGGATATTTCACCCTGTTTAATGGAATGTAAATCATGAAGCAAGTCGGAGAATCGAAAATGGTTACCTTTCGTAAATCTTTCGCGGAGGTCGTTCCATAGATCGAACGCACTGTCAATACAAATTGTGCTTTGGGTGATGTGTGGGGAGAGAGTCCGAGTTATCCAATAAACCACCATGTTATTACAACGTTCTCAAAGATCGAAGTCGTTGTCGGTGGTAGACGGTTGTGGGAGCTTACCGTTGATGAAAGAAAGTTTGTTTTTGGAGGAAAGAGCTCGTTTCATAGATCAACTCCAGTTGTAGTAGATGTGGTCGTTGAGGGGCGGAGTGACAAGAACCGCGCGGGGATTCTCACCGGGGTGTAGATAATAAAGATTTCGGGGATTTAGGGTTGGATCTTGAACGACCGGTGATGGTGGTGGTGGTACAGCAACATCAGAAGGATCATTGTGAATGTTCATCTTGTGATGAAATTGGGAGAAAAAACTTGGGATAGGTTGAAGATGATGATGAAAAGAAACGATGAATGAGGAGGTATGAGCGGAAGTTATGGGGGAAATTTTTGTTTTGCGACTAATACCATATTACTGAATAAATCTCATTATTATTTCTCTTAATTTGTCAAAGAATACAAGTTGGGTTTATATAATAATAAACCATAACAGAATAGCTACAAATAAGGAGTATTGGCAAATAACTCTATCATAAGGGTTAACTAATTATAATAACCCAACTAATTATTTTCTAATACATTATCTGCAAGCGTATGTGACCCTATATGACCCTACAACAGCGCTTTTTTCACAGCGCTTATCAAAAAAGTGTTGTTGTATCCTCCATAATTTTTAAAAAATTATACAACAGTGTTTGTATTTAATAAGCGCTGTAAAAGACGCGCTATAAAATATCATTTTTGGTGTAGTGAGGTATCATAAACAAGCCCCACTATCTATTTCTAGTAGTGTCTTGAAATATTGAAATAAAAGAATAAAAGTGTATTTTTGAAAAACAAATCGAAAATAGAATAATCCCTAAGGTTTTTCCCTTCATCAAGAGTCTTTCTTTTCACTTATAAAGTATCACACACTGGTTTAACTATAATACTTTTGCTATGCTGTAATATAAAGTATCACACACTGGTTTAATTATAATACTTTTGCTATGCTGTAAGTCATAGTAGTTTTTTGCTATACAATGCCATCTTTCTTTCGGTTAAAAAAATGCCATCTATCTTGTTTAGGTGTTATTCCAAATACAACAAAAATAGAAGTTAAACACTTCTGAACTTACAATAACATGAATATTCCTTAAAAAAAAACACTTGAAGATAAACCTACATCATGACTTACAAAGAATTCATAACATTATCTTATATTCATCTCCTACTAGGGTATTTTTAATGCTACATCCATTGCAATTGTTTTCAAAAAAGAGTTTTTCAAAGGAAACTTTGTAGTAAATGCAGTCTTCAAATATTTCACTTGTTTTAAAAAGTCATTTAGTTAAAACCCACAATCATAAGATAATACAACATAATTAGTGGATAAGATTTGGATAGACTAAAATGAAATTGACACATTACAGTAAGTGTAAAGCAGAACTGTTTTATGATATTTGTATAATAATTTTAAATATTACACATGAGGATATAAAAAGTTAGAAATTTGAGTAAAAATGTTTTGAAAGAAACATCATGTCTTAGAATGATCTCCTCATATATTGCTTCTTGTATATACAGAGCAACTAAGGATCCCAACACTAGTATAAAATGAAAACAAATAAGTAATCACATTCTTAAACCTCTCACGATCACTTACAAAGGAGTGTTCTAGGAGTTGAAAAAAAGGAGTGCAGGATTTTCCATTGCAGGAAAAAAACGTTTAGAATTAATAACGTTGAGCAATACTATTATTTATAAGACAAGAATGTAGGTGGAAAGAAACTAAGAGGAAGTGGCGTGTCATGCTCACTCATGTGAAGGACACAAACACGCAAAGACCTTGACCATTATCAATCTAATTAAGTAGTGAACAGTCTCTTCTTCGCTTTGTCGCTTTCTCTACTCCCTAATCCTAAGCCCACTAAGAGTGTGTGATAATATGCTAAAAAAAATCCCTTTTACATTTTTATACTATTTACCTTTATTTCTTATATTCAAAAATATGTATTCAATAATAGGATTATAGAACCCAAGCATATAGAACCTACAGCTGAAACGATGGATTGGATAACCATACAGTCGTAGATTGTAAATGGATTAAAATTAGAAAAAGAACACACTATAACATTTATGGTCTCTGGCAACATTCTTTTAAGCAACATGTATAAAATGTTGCCTAAAAATAGATAAGGCAACATTTTATGTCTGTTGTCAGTATTGTTTTTGCAGCACTAAAGAAACGTTCTATAAAATATTTTTGGGTCCAGTTTTAAAATGTCCCTATAATAACTCTATGGCAATATTTGATAATTGTTCTCTTAGACATGTCTAGGAACATTTTTCGATTGTTACCTTATTTTCAATAAAAGGCTACAATTATAAAATGTTATTTAAAAATTTAACATTCATGAAATTTTTTGCGGGAATAATTTCCTCCAAATAAAATATTAATAATATATATATATATATATATATATATATATATATATATATATATATATTTAAATATTATATTATTTTTTTATTATATAAAATAAAAGTAAATTTAAAAAAAAAAAAGTATCTAATTAACGTGGACAGAAGAAAGGTCAAGCACTCTTAATCCCTAAATCCTCATCACCGTCAAGCTTTTTTCACTAAATCCCTAGTTTGTCACCACATTGCGCCGCCTTCATCACCGTCAACGCGATATCTCCTTCACTCACCCCCTCCGTCTTCATCACCACATTGCATCGTCTTCATCGCTGTCTTCATCACCACATTGCGCCGTTTTCGACTCGTTTTTTTCTCTTATTCTCCGGTGTTCGTCTCCTATTTGTGTACTAACAAGTTTGCATCTTTGTTCATATGTGGGTTGCTCTGTACAATGTTTGGTTTATGGTTCATCTTCTTTGTTTTGTTTATTGTGTTTCTTTTTGCTTTGATGTTTGCTCTGATTCGTTTTATTTTGCTTTTCGTTTCTTGTTCGCTTTGGAACTTCTGTTTGTTGTTCACATCTTGAAAATTAATTTTTGTTTCTTGCTCTGTACAGTTGTCCTTCACATCATATAACACATTAATTATGAATTTGAGAGTTGATTTTATAACATAGTATGAATATGAAATTATCATGGATCCAGGAAATTGCAATATTTTTTTTTTTATGATTACATGGATCCATGAAGCATGTCTAGCAGATTCATTTGAAAATTGTGTATCTTCAATTGATTTGAAACCATATATTATACATGATATTCTCTTATAGTGATATTTTTTAGCATTGAAAATGGTCTTTCTGTTTGTAAAAAAAAAAAAAGATGGTCCTTCCAACTTGTATGCAATTATTTCTATAATAACATAAAATAGAAGTTTCATTTGTTTATTTGTTGGGACAAGATATTTGGTCTTTGTAATGAAGGTTAAAATATCATGAGTCCAAATAAGAACCCTACATTTTGTTTTTGTTGTTCATCAATTCATAGAGAGACTAACTTAACAGGACTTTTGTCAAATTTATCACTTAATTGTAAAGAAAAAGTAAAAATAATCAAAGTTCAGATGTTATAAACTCGGATCATTTTCCCTACAACTAATGCTATTTAATTGTTTAGTTTTAGTTAATTAGTGAGATTACTATGATTATCAACATCATTTTTATTTTGCAATGTTTAAATAGTACTAATAGATATTATTTTGTTAGAGGAGAAGATGAACCCTTCTTTTGTATTGTTATTATTTTATTGAGGATTAAACTCTCGTTTTCTTATTACTTAACTTTTTATATTTTTTATTTTTATTATTAATGCTAGTAAGAAACTGATTACTACTAATGTCTTAATCGAACCAACCATTATTCTTACATAGGTTATAAATTCATTTCATGTTCCCTCCCCAATCTGCAATTTATTCCACTTAAGTAATTAAAAACGTCAACTTCAAAAATCTTATTTAAAAAATATGCAACTCTGCCAGAAAATTCCAATGCATTTGTCTATTTTTCATATCATGTTTTTCGTTTGTTTTGGAATCCTCCTTTGTTAAGGTCTTCCTTTTTTTCCATTATTTTTATGGTTGTCGACATTGATATCATTTTGATCTCTAATGTTATAGGTTACTGATTGGTTTTGATGCTTAAGATTATAAAATTATGACTTGTGTCATATAGGTTACTGATCTCTATTGTCATATTTGTTGTTATTAGCTTAATTCAGTTTTTTGTGACTATTAGCTTTAGGGGGATGTATTATAATCCAATACACCCCTTATATTTCATTAAAGTACATATTCCCTTATATACTTATATTAATAAATTAATATCTTTTTAGTAAGCCAAACATGATAAAGAAGGATTGGATGGACTTGCCTCCATATAGTCAAAGGTACAAAGATGGCGTTAATTACTTTTTGGATATTGCATTCACCAAAGGAATGGTTGAAGGAGACCATATGTTGTGCCCCTGTGCTTTGTGTTGCAATGATAGTTGGGAAAAAAGAGCTATAGTGTATGACCATTTGTGTAGCAAAGGATTTATAAAGGGATACACATAATGGATTTACCATGGTGACGATAAAAGTCTTATGGATGTTGATGATGATACTAATGATGACACATCATATGATGATATTGATGGCTTGTTGTTTGAGACGTTTAGAGATGTTGCTGAAGTAGGTGGAGTACACGAAGGACCAAATGAAGATGCTAAGAAATTTTACAAACTTGTTGATGGTGCAAATCAAGAATTGTATCCTGGTTGTAAAAAATTCTTTACATTATCATTCATTATTCGAATGTACTTGTTGAAATGTATCCATGGGTGGAGCAATGCATCGTTCACTGCTCTTTTAGAGTTGTTGAAAGGGGCTATGCCAGATTTGAACATCCCTATCTCTTTCAATAAAACCAAATCTATGATAAAAGATTTGGGGTTAGACTATAAAAAGATTGATGCATGTCCCAACAATTGCATGTTGTTTTGGAAAGAGCGCAAGAAAGATGACTCGTGTCATCATTGTGGAGCATCAAGGTGGATTGAGTATTCTGAAGTTGATAAGGATCTTGAAGAATCTAAAAAAGCTCACAAGGTTCCCGCTAAAGTTCTAAGACATTTTCCTTTGATTCCAAGATTGAAAAGACTCTTTATGTATTCAAAGACAGTTGACACGTTGAGGTGGCATGCAGAAGAGCGTTCAAGGGATGGTGGGTTAAGGCATCTAGCCGATGGCCAAGCATGGAAAGAATTTGACATAAAACATCCAGATTTTGCTCTTGAAACTCGTAACATTAGGCTTGGGTTGGCGAGTGATGGGTTTAATCCATTTAGGACTATGAGTCTTTCAGATAGCACATGGCCTGTCGTATTAACTATATATAACTATCCGCCAAATTTATGCTTGAAGGCAGAAAATTGTCTGATGTCGCTACTTATTCCTGGACCATGATCACCCGGAAATGCAATTGATGTGTATATGCAGCCACTTATTGAGGAGCTAAAAATATTATGGGATGTTGATGGATCCATGCGGTTATGTGTGGACTATAGGCAGTTGAATAAAGTAACTATAAAGAATAAATACCATTTGCCACGCATTGATGAGTTTTTTGATCAACTTCAAGGAGCTCAATGTTTTTCAAAGATTGATTTGCGCTCGGGGTATCACCAGTTGATGATAAAAAGGGATGACATAACGAAGACAGCTTTTCGCACGCGTTATCGACATTATGAATTCCTGGTTATGTCATTTGGGCTTTACTAATGCCCTGACAGCTTTAATGGATTTGATGAATCGCGTTTTTAGACCATTCTTGGATCAATTCGTGATTGTGTTTATTGATGATATCCTTGTTTATTCCAAGAGTAAAGAAGAACACGAGCAACATTTGAGGTTGGTTTTGCAAACTTTAAGAGATAAACAATTATATGCCAAATTCTCTAAATGTCAGTTTAGGCTGGATAGTGTGGCATTTTTAGGTCATGTTGTGTCTAAGAATGGAATAAGTGTTGATCCAAGTAAGGTGGAAGCTGTGTAGAGGTTGCCTAGACCTACCGCGGTAAAGGAGATTCGAAGTGTTCTTGGTTTAGCTGGTTATTATCGACGTTTTGTGAAGGATTTCTCAAAAATTGCATCTTCGTTGACTAGGTTGACCCAGAAGAAAGTTGAGTTCCGATGGACTGATGCATGTGAGGAAAGCTTTCAAAAATTGAAGGAGTACTTGACCTATTTTGGCATTACCTATAGGTGGTGAAAGCTATGCAGTTTATTGTGATGCTTCTAGAGTTGGTCTCGGTTGTGTACTTATACAACAAGGTAAGGTTATTGCCTATGCATCTAGACAACTCAAGAGGCACGAGGTAAACTATCCTACACATGATTTGGAAATAGTTGCAGTAATTTTTGCTCTTAAGGTTTGGAGGCACTATCTATATGGTGAAACTTGTGAGATTTATACCGATCATAAAAGTCTTAAGTATATTTTTTAACAGCGAGATTTAAATTTAAAACAAAGAAGATCGATGGAACTCTTGAAAGATTATGATTGGACAATCTTATACCACCTAGGGAAGGCAAATGTTGTTGCAGATACTTTGAGTAGGAAATCCATGGGTAGTCTCGCTCATATAACAGAAGTAAAGAGGCCAATAGTTAAAGAATTTCAAGAAATTGTTGAAAGTGGAATTCAATTTGAACTTGGTCATTTGAGGTTATTTTTAGCCCATGTACAAATTCGTCCAAGGCCCATACTTGGTGAATATGGTAAATAATGTTCAGAATGGTAAAATTTCAAACTTTTCAGTTGATTATGAAGGTGTGCTGAGGTTGAAGTCTCGATTGTGTGTTCCAAATGTTGGTGGCTTGAGAAGGAAAATTTTAGAGGAGGCTCATCATTCTTCTTATACTATTCACCCAGGTTCTAATAAGATGTATCAAGACTTGAGAGAGTTGTATTGGTGGGAAGGGATGAAGAGAGACGTAGCAGATTTTGTCTCTAAGTACTTAGTGTGTCAACAAGAAAAGGCTGAGCACCAAAAGCATGCAGGGTTACTGCAACCTGTTGAAATACTTGAATGGAAGTGGGAAGGCATCACTATGGATTTTGTCACAGGATTACATAGAACCCAGAAGGGTTATGACTCAGTGTGGGAGATTATAGATCGGTTGATCAAATCTACACATTTCTTGCCTGTGAAGACTACTTATATTGCATCTCAATTTGCTAAACTTTATTTAGATGAAATTGTCTCTTTGCATGGTGTACCGATGTCTATTATTTCTGACCGTGGGACTCAATTTACTGCTCAATTTTGGAAGTCGTTCCAAACTTCATTAGGAACTCATGTGAAGCTTAGCACGACTTTTCATCCTCACACAGATGGCCAGTCTGAAAGGACTATACATATATTGGAAGATATGGTTTGTGCTTGTGTTCTGGATCTTGGGGGTAGTTGGGATCAACATTTGCCCTTGATGGAATTTGCATACAATAATTGATGGAGTTAAATATTACAAGGAGGGTTGAATAGGAATTTTGGCGTTTAAAAAGGTTTTAAAGAGTTTTTGAAATGTTGTCCTCTTTGAGGACATAAATTTAAACCTTTAACTAAGAACAAAATAAATGCAAGGAGAATATAAAGATAGTGACACACAACTTTTATACTGGTTCACCCAAATGTGGCTACTTCCAGTCCTCACAACCTTGTGAGATTTCACTAAAAATCAATCAGATCAACCTCTTGCAGAGGATGATTACACTTTTATATGGTGGTATTGAATCATATTTTCTTCCTTTTAGTCTTTATGATGAATAACCTGTTTTCTACTATAAATCCACTCAAGAGCACATATTAGTCATTAATCACAATCATAACCTCTTAAGTAATTTTGTTATCATTAAAATCATTTGAGAGAGATTTTGTCTCAACAATAATAGTTATCAATCTAGTATTCAGATGGCTCTGTTTGAGGCTTTGTACAGAAGATGGTGTAGGTCTCCGATTAGATGGTTTGAAGTTGGTGAAGCCAAACTAGTCGGTCCAGATTTGATTCAAGATGCCATTGAAAAAGTTAAATTGATTCGGGATCGCTTAGTGACAGCTCAAAGTAGACAAAAATCTTATTCTTATAAGAGGCATCGTCTCTTAGAGTTTTCAGTGGGAGAACATGTGTTCCTACGTGTTTCACCAATGAAAGGGGTTTTGCGGTTTGGTAAAAAGGGAAAACTAAGTCCAAGGTTCATTGGACCATTTGAAGTTTTAGAGAGAGTCGGACCGGTAGCGTACCGTTTGGCACTTCCATCGGATCTCTCAGTAGTTCATCCTGTCTTTCATATTTCGATGCTTCGGAAGTATCTTCATGACCCTTCTCATGTGATTAATCATGAAGACGTGTAGTTAGATGAGAGCCTATCATACGTTGAACATCCAGTAGCTATATTAGATCGCCAAGTGAGATGTTTACGCTCAAAGGATATCGTTTCAGTAAAAGTTCTTTGGCGTGGTCCATCCGATTAATAAAACTACGTGGGAACCCGAAGAAGTCATCCGTGCAAAGTACCCACACTTGTTTGAAACTTAAGGTCAGTATTATAAAGAGAAAAAAAATATCAAATAAATTCGAGGACGATTTTTTCTTAAGGGGAGGAGATTGAAATGCTCCGTTTCATTAAAGTTTTATTTTTATTTTATTTATTTATTTTCAATATTAATATTAATAAATAAATAAATAAAACCAACCCCACTTTTTTTTTTCTTTTTTTTTTTCATCTCACTCTTTCTTCCTTCTTATTCTCATGTTTCTTCTTCTCCTCTTTCTTCTCTCCCTCTCGGCCAAGGCAACCCATCCCCCATTTTTATTTGTTTTTTTTTCTTCTTTCCTTCTCCTTGCTTCTTCTCACTCCACAATACTTAAACCCTTAACCCTTAGAAGGAATTTAATATCCCCAAGAGCATAATTTCTCATACTCTTACAAAAACTCTTGGTTAGGATTTTGGGAGTTAGGGTTAGTGATTCAAGGAAGGAAAAGAGTACTCATTTCTTGAGAGTTGTTATTGAGACTCTTTGAGGTAAATACACAACTCTTATGCTAATAATAAATCTCTAGGAAATGTAGTTTTGTTTAAAAATCTAATTTTTGTGCTTAGAGTATATTTAAGGATTTTTATGCTTTCCTGGAGTTAGCTAAACTTTAGAATAATTTATCTAAAGTCTTTGAGAATATTTTTGATACTCAGATTTGTTAGCTGAGGTCCTGCTGGCTACTCTGGGAATTGTTGGAGAACAAGCGTAGCCGATTCTCCATAGTTGTGAGTTGACAAAGGTCATCGTCATTTATGTTTATAATGCTATAATTATTACTTTACTCGTTTTCTATGTTAAAGTGTTTATTTAAAAATTGGGGGAACACAACCTTTGAAATTTATCTGGATTTCTTCATTTATTTATTTTAATGGTCTTTGTTATATAATATGGTATTGTTTGATTTATTTATGAGTTATAAAGTATTTAAATATTGAATTGTTATACAGTTGAATATAATTTTTTTACGTTTTGGAAAATCGTTGTTATAGTTGTGAAATCGTTAACAACGGTAGGTGCACCTAGTTACCTCGTTTTGATTAGGAGGAGAGGGCTATCAACGAGATGTAAGCTCCCTAATTGATGCGTGATGATGCGTTGCGGGATTGAGAGGAGAGGGCTGTCCGTTAGATGGAGCCACCCCTAAATGAAAGGTCACCCTTAGAAGAAAAGGGCTATCAATGTGATGAAGCCGCCTCTTGGTTCTCAATAATTAGTATTTTTACTTGTTTGATTTTCTATGATGATTTTAATGTCATTCATTTTGATTTCACTTCACTATTAATTGAATTTTTAATATTTCTATTTGAACGGCTAAATTATAAATTTAATGATTTTATTATGTGTATAACATAATTGTCTCAAGGTTGTAAAACACTTATGTTAAGACAAACACTCAAATTAAAGTTTTGATGAATATAAACAAAGGTTAATTAAGAATGTTAATTATGATTCTAAATGATATATTAATTTAATTTGTGTTGTTGAGTGTTTTTATTAAAGATAGGAACCAAGCAAAGCAAAGAAATCAGATGAAAAACTAAACAGAACATTCTTGATCATAAGTTGTACAAAATAGAGAATGTTCTGCATAATCAAGATTGATTGTCGGAGCCACTTCACCAATCTTTCTCCATCACTTTAACAATGATTCTGCTTTAATTTTTTATACCAATTTCATCAGTACATGGCAAGGAACGAATAGGAATCATTATTACTTAATAAAATCATGATGAATCTAAGCATGTCAAAACGGATTGTAACTTTCTCCAGTCTGGAACTGTCAGGAAAGTTGAAACAAGACTAAACTTCAAGATTGATTATAAGTCCTCAGATTGACCAGAAGACTATCAGACTAGATTGATCATCAATCTCCACTTTTAATCATCGTTCTCCGTTTCTGAAAAGAACAATCTCCCTTTTCTGCAGAAACAAACTTCTCAGTTCTGCAGAAGTTGTTTACTCTTTTCCAAACAGTTTTGGATCAAATCAAGCATCCAGATCAAAGCTCAATTATCCTAAAGTATTTTCGAAGTTTAATGGGTCATTAAGAGTGCAGGAAATATGTTTGAAATTGAGCAAAACAGCCCAGTCAAGCAAGGCCCAAAACTGTCACATTAATGGATTATTTTTCAACAGATATGTTGCTTTAGTCAGAAGTAAACAGAGCACTACCAACAGCTCTTTCTGACCAGAATTAAATGCTCAAATCATCTATAAAAGGAAGGCAATTTCGCAAGCATCATTCAGAACTTCAAGTGGCAAGTATTCTCATAAAATCATATTCGCTTGCATTCTTGAAGCTATGTCATTCACAAAAGAAATCAGGCTGAAACCATTACATACTTCCAGTTTATCTTATTGAGTTCTTTTATTCTGAATCTATTCTCAAACAAGAGTTGAGCATAATCAGATTCAACCAAACCATTATTGTGTAAACTCATAACTATAAGGATTGTTTATAGTTTGAGTGTGATTAAAAGAGTAAAATTGTAAAAGCCTATCAGATCTGTTAAGTGACTTGATTGAATCCTTTCTGGGTGGAAATGGAGTGTAGTTACAGATCAAGGTTGATCTTTAACTGTGTAACCAAAAGATTGTTCTCGAATTCAATGGAGTTGCCACCAAAACTTATTTTAAAATAGGGAAAATATTGGAAAAACCCTTAAAAATAAAAAATAAAAAATGATCTTTGAAACCAAATTTTGAGTTCGGGAGTCGATTATGCATAGAGAAGGTATTAGCCCCCTACGACATCTGTTAAAAAAAACGGTTACCTATAATTAGTTGTGCAAAATTAATATTAACTTAAATCTCTTTATTTTTACTTATTATTAAATATGAATATCAATTGTTTGTTTTTTGAACGAGATTTTGAAATAAAAGTATGCTTAAAAAAAAAGGATTTTTATTAATGTGTTTGACAAGAGTGTGATCTTATTCCTACGTATCTCCCGGTGGGATGGAGAAATCAAAGCTACGTAGTTCTTGGATAGAAAATGTGGATGTGTTGATTATTTGTTAAAGAAAGTGTGTTTTGTTATTGATAAAAAAAAATATTTTGACCAAAAGATGAATTTGTTTGATTTGAATAATTATTTTGAAATACGAGTTTCAAGACTATCAAGTTGTACAACTTGTGTCTCAAAAATTCAAAGATTAAAAAGATGTCACATGGGTTAATTTAAAAATACGTCACATCTAAATTAATCAAATTTTAAAAGTTGATTTTCGTTTAATTTAAAATCGAGTGTTAGAACTATCAAGTTGTCACCACTTGTGTCCTAAAAAATTAAAAAATGTCACATCTAATTAATCAATTTAAACTAAATTTTGTATATTTATTTATTTGGGAGGATGAGTTTTAGAACTATCAAGTTGTCACAACTTGCATCCTGACAACTCAAAGGTTAACAAATATCATATCTAATTAACCTTTCAATATTTGATTATAATTTTATCTTTGTTTTCTTTTTAAGAACTTAAAAAAATTGATTCTAAATATTAAATAAGTTTAAATGATTATGCGAAATAAAATCAGTAATAAACAAAAAAACAAAATAGCAACAAAACAAATATATGGGCTTGTAACAACAACACATTTTAATAATAGAACCAAAATTACTAATTACAAGTGTGAGTCTCTTTTAAAACATGTATTTTAATTAGTGAGGTAACAAAATTCATTTTAATATTAAATAGCACAACCCAAAAAGAAAAATCTGTTATCAAATGGATGATATTTATCGCTATTTAATTATGTTCATAATTATTTATATTAAACAAAACTATTTATGTTAAATGGAATAAATATAGCAAGACATTTATTAGTTAAATAGAATAAACATATGACAGCAATAATTTTTAGCTAACATGGAAGAAAGCAGTGACATTCAATAGACTCTGACCAAACAAATCACTCTTTTGAAGAAAAGTATTTCAGTCAAAAAAAATAGATTTTAAGTTTTCCAACGCACAAGAAAACAAAAAAAAGTCATCTCAAACAAAAACACCACATTTTAACCGTTACAAACACAAAATCTCAGCCAAACCACCATTTACATAGAAACAAACAAAATCTCGCCTTTCACATAATCAACTCTAAAAGTTTTAAATCTTAGTTTCTAAAGTTTACATCTTTCAATAATATACGATTTGAACAAAAGAATGAGAAAATACATGCCTTTCCGGAAACCGGTGAAGATCGAGGCGATGTGCGGCAGTAACGGTTTTCACTTCTATCTTTTGAGTTTTCTCTTCCGAAAAATAATGTCTTCTTTGCAACTGATTTTGTTTCAATTTATAGACTATAAGGATTAATCTTTGTGTCTATAAGATAAATTTAAATTCTAAATTTTTCACTGTTTTGTAGCAAATATTAAGCAATCTCATAAAAATAAGAAAATAGGCTGCTCATCTTTTTTGTTGAGTGTCCAATTAGAAAAAATAATAACCTTATTAAGAATTTAAAAAATAAATAAATAAATAAATAAATAGGGGAGGGGTATTGTTGCGTGCATGAAGTGCTTAAAGTATCTTGAAAGCAGTAAGATGGAGGAAGTGTTTGGTGATTTGCATTAGAGAAAGGGAATACTTTTTGCATGTTAGAAAAAAAAAAAGATAGTAAATGTGTAAAACATATTTTCTTTGTTTTTGTTATTTTTTTCTATTTAGTTTTTTTTTTTTGGGTAATGTAATGGAAATATATATGTAAATATAGACTAAAAATTGAGTCAGATTTATAAAATAATGATTTTTAGATTTTTATAATAATACTTGTAAAATATTTATTAACCGTATTATTACTTATTTTTTTAAATTACTTTTAATTAGCCGAACAAAATTGAGGTACTATAGCTGTCCCTATTTAATTATATTTTACTAGAAAAGATGGATAACGATGTTTTCATGTTATCGTTGTAAAAGATAAGTAAACATAAGGATCCAAATTTTGTCAATCAAATTTTGCATAAAATAATAATAATACAATGAATGAATCAAGTAAAATGTAGAATGAGTTTGAGAAAATTAAAAATTGCTAGAATAAAGCCAAATGCGAGTATAATGTGAAGAAATGGTTCCTAGATCGACAAAAATAAAAATGATCATCTTTGGATTACTTACCGATGCGTAGATCAACACGAATAAATATTGATCGTGTTCGGTTTGGTTACCGATGCGTAGATCGACAAGGATGAAAAAATAAGGATGGGCGATATGTTTTAAAATAAAATAATAAAATAAAATAAAAAGCAAAATATGTTTATGATAATTGCAACGCTAACATATAATGAGCAATGTAACACAAAGTTGTTGAGTATAAATAAAAAGTAAATATGAGATATCCATGATTCACTCTTTATGCATTGCAAGGCTGTTGAGTATATGTAAAATATGAATGATGATGCATAGATCATGCGTGCGTATATGTAAAATGCATGGATAAAGTGTTATGCAATATAGATAAATTCTTGTTCATGTTTTAGTTCACCAGACTCAATGAATGAATATGGAAACCGTTTTTGCATGATGACTCTAGTACATCTGTGTGCCTTCTTTTTTTGAGGCGAAGCAAAATTCATTGTTTAAAATGATTACCCTCCTTGCTTTTTTTTGACACCCCATATATGTTGAGAATCTATTGAGTTACCGTGTATATATTTTTAGATTAAAATATTTTTTATATTTACACATATTTCCAATTCCGACATTTATTATCATAAAATAAATTTTTTTTTAAATGCTAGAACAAAACAAACATGAGACAGAATTAGCTTATAAAAAAAAGGTAATGTACAATATCGAATGACAACATTGGAAAAAGTACATTCATTATTGGGAACAAAACAATTGAGGTAGATGGTTACAATGTAGGGATGAATGTGTGTTATCTTTAGTTTAAGGGATAACAAACGCTAGTCATTCTTGTAATTAACGAATCCTGTTAGTCAACTTCCAAGAATAATAACTGCCCTAGTCTGAACCGCTTGATCTTTTTTTTTTTTATCCCTAACTTTTGCATGGACCGCTCTTCCAAGCTTTCAATCCATCGGAATGCTCTAATTTTTGTCTAGGTCACATTTTCAGGTTTTCAACCTAGCGAGCCCATTTTTTTTATCATTTTTTTTAAGCATAATATTTTTTGAATGTATCTGAATTTACTGGAAGTGAAAAGTCATCTCCATCCATTTTTGCGAGTATTAAAGCTCCCCCAGAGAAAGCCTTCTTCACAACATATGCTCTCGAAGTTTGGGGTCCATTTTCCACGAGAATCCTTTTTTATGTGCAATATTTTCTTTAAGACTAAGTCCCCTTCTTGAAACTCTCGAAGACAGACCTTTTTCTTGTATGCTTTTTTAAGTCTTTTTTGATATAGCTGGCCATGGCATAGAGCTACCATTCTTTTTTCTTCTATGACATTCAATTGGTCATTCCATTCCATACACCAATGAGAAAAGAGTTGCCACTGTTGAGGTGCGAACAGAGGTTCTATAGCCATGTAATGCATAGAGAAGCATTTCATGTCAATCCTTATATGTCTCCACCATCTTTTGTATGATCATCTTGATATTCTTATTTGCTGCTTCTGCAGCCCCATTCATTTTCGGACGATATGGAGAAGAATTATGGTGCTGAATTTTGAAACTATCACACAACTCTTTCATCATTTTGTTATTCAGATTAGTCGCGTTATCTTATTTGGCAAGCTATATCGACAAATCAATCCTCTTTTGATGAATCTGACAACCACACTTCTCGTCACATTGGCATAAGAAGCGGCTTCAACCTATTTTGTGAAATAATCAATAGCTACTAGGATAAACCGATGCTCATTTGAAACCTTAGGCTCGATGAGTCCAATAACATCCATTCCCCACATTGAAATTCATATCATGATTTCTCTTGTAAAGCACATCACCATTTAAGAAGAAGTTCATTGACAATCTCCTTAAAATCCTCTTGTCGTTCTCTAAAATAAAAAATAAAAAATGGTCTTTGAAATCAAATTTTGAGTTCGGGAGTCGATTATGCATAGGGAAGGTATTAGCACTCTACGACATCCGTTAAAAAAGCGTTTACCTATAATTAATTGTGCAAAATTAATATTAATTTCAATATATTTATTTTTACTTATTATTAAATATAAATATCAATTGTTTGTTTTTTGAACGTGATTTTGAAATAAAATTATGCTTAAAAATAAGGATTTTGATTAATGTGCTTGACAAGAGTGTGATCTTGCTCCTACGTATCTCCAGGTGCGATGGAGAAATCAAAGCTACGTAGTTCTTAGATAAAAAATGCAGATGTGTTGATTATTTTTTAAAGAAAGTGTGTTTTGATATTGATAAAAAAAAATTATTTTGACCTAAAGATGAGTTTGTATGATTTGAAAAATTATTCTGAACTACAAGTTTCAAAACTATTAAGTTGTACAACTTGTGTCTCAAAAATTAAAAGATTAAAAAGATGTCACATGGGTTACTTTAAAATTGAGTGTTACAACTATCAAGTTGTCACAACTTGTGTGCTACAAGATTAAAAAGATGTCACATCTAATTAATCAATTTAAACTAAATTTCATATATTTATTTATTTGAGAGGGTTAGTGTTAGAACTATCAAGTTGTCACAACTTGCGTCTTAACAACTCAAAGGTTAACAAATATTGTATCTAATTAACCTTTAAATATTTGATTATAATTTTATCTTTGTTTTCTTTTTAAGAACTAAAAAAAATTTGATTCTAAATGTTAAATAAATTTAAATGATTCAACGAAATAAAATCAGTAATAAACACAAAAAACAAAATAGCAACAAAAGAAATATATCGGTGTAGTACCCCAATTTTGTTCAACTTTTTTAAAAATAAATAAAAAAAGGAAAATATATATAAAAAAGGAAATAGAATAATTACAATGATTAAGCTCATTATATCTCATCAATTTACATATCCAAATCAAATTACAATAAATATAAATTGAAACCAAATCAAATTACAATCTTAAACAAGCTAATTTTCTACTTATGTTGCCTTGCTGGCCTGTCTTGCTTTTGTTTTCGGCTACTACACAAAATATGGAAAAAAATGGTATTCTAATGAATAATGAAAAATCAATTCCCTTTGCCCTTAGCCATTTTACACATGATACAGAGCAAAGACAAACTTGAGTTTGAAGCAGAAACTAAAAGACAAATTCTATTGGATCCAAGACCCAAAGTTGCAAATAAAAAAATGCTCTTAAACCTAACAAACCAATTCTGACCCAAAGTTGCAGATAAAACCAAATAAAGCTAAAATCGTAAATAAATCAGATGTGCAGAATAACTCAGATTATGAGCAAAGAAATTAAGCATCAAACAGGAAATTGATAGGGAAACACAAAGACAAAGAAAACAACTAAACAATTAAAAAAACTCTATAAATACATCTTTATTCATATTTTAATGGGATCTGAGATTAATAATACTAATAAAAAAAAACACATACAAAGAAGGAGAAGAGGAAGAGGAAGAAATCAGAGAAAGTATCAATAACAAACATCAAACAGAAAAAGCAAAGGTATTTTTCCTATAATAAATCTGTTTATTCTTTATCTTCACCATGTAATTACTCTTTTGTTATAAAAATGTAAAATTTTGATTTGTAAAAATAAGATTACATTATGAATAAAAATATAAAAGAAAAATACTAGAAAACCCAAACTTTTAACGATGCCGTTACTATCGTCGTCGTCGTCGCTGCCAGTACGGCAACCACGCTTTTTGACGTTGCCGCATTCATACTCTCTCTTTCTCTGCATCCAATCCGATTCTCATCAAACATGTCTCACTTCAGAAGGTCAGGTCCTCCAAACATCTCCGACACCTACTCTCTCCTTGTTCTCAACATCACATTCCGTATAACCGCCGACAACCTTTTTCCTTTGTTTGATATCTTCATCTTCATCCCCAAAGATCGAAGGACCGGCAACTCGAGGGGTTTTGCTTTTGTGCATTACAACTATGCTTATGAGGTTTCAGAGGCTGTTGATAGACTTGACCTTTCTCTTTGAAACACATATCCTAGGGCTTTTTTTTTAGCTTTCAGTTTAACCTTTCTTTTCTAAAGTTTTTTTGTTGTCTTAAACATAGCTTAATTTGGGCTAACCATAAACAAA
>JBBPBP010009777.1:17806647-17840281 GCA_037974735.1 Cicer chorassanicum
TTTTTTTTTTTAAATTTGAATTTAAGTTGCTTCATAACTAAATATCAATTTCATCATAAAATATAAAGATAACTAAATATCAATTTCATCATAAAATATAAAGAAATATTATATTAAAAATTAATTAGATGTGACATCTTTTTAATCTTTGATTTGTTAGGACACAAGTGATACAACTTGATAGCTTTAAAACTCTCTTTATTTATATATTTATTTATTTAATAGATTAATATAAAATCGACTTATAAATTTGTTCAAATTAGACGTGGTATTATTTTTTTATCTTTAAGTTGTTAAGACACATATTGTACAATTTGGTGGTTTTTAAATTCATATCTAAACCGAAAATAATATAAAATATTCCTAAAAGTATTAATTAGATGAGACATATTTTTAATGTTTGAGTTGTTATGACACAAGTGGTACAACTTGATAGTTCTAAAACTTTATTTATTTATTTATCGATTCATTTATTTATTCATTATGTTTAGTAAATTATTCTAAAATCGATTTATAAATTTGTTCAAATTAGATGTGGTGTTATTTTTTATCTTTAAGTTGTTAAGACATATATTGTACAATTTGGAGTTTTTTTTAAATTCATATCTAAAAAAAAATAATATAAAATATTTTTAAGAGGATTAAATCGATGTGACATCTTTTTTACGCCTTGAGTTTTTGAGACATGAGTTGTACAACTTGATCGTCCTAAAACTCGCATTTTTTAAATAATTACTCACATCAAACAAACTCTTTTTTTGTCAAAATATTTTTTTATATAACAAAACAAATTTTCTTTAAAAACAATCAATACATCCGCATTAACCAAAAACTACGTAGCTTTGATTTCTCTATCGCACCGTGAGATACATAGAAGCAAGATCACGTTCTTCTCAAGCACTTTAATTAAAATTTCTTTTTTTGTCCTTTATTTCTTAAGCACACATTTATTCCAAAATCACATTAAAATAATAATAATAATAATAATAATAATAATAATAATAATTGTTATTCATATTTAATAATAAGGAGAAACAAATATACTTAAGTTAATACTAATCTTGCACAATTAATTATAGGTAACCGTATTTTAGCGAATGTCGTAGGGTACTAATACCTTCCCTACGCATAATCGACTCCCGAACTCAAAATTTGGTTTCAAAGACCATTTTTTTTCCCTATTTTTAAGGCTTTCCCAATATTTTCCCTATTTTAAAATAATTATTGGTGGCCGCGACAGCTGGCTCCACTGGGGACACTTAGAGAGTCAAGCCTAACAAATTAATTGTGCATAATTTTTAAACTTTTTCTATATTTGATTGTTTTTCATTTTCTTTTACTTTATATATTTATTATTTCTTAATAAGTATTAGCTCACGTTATAATATTCTTTTATGCTAGTAGATCGTTTTTTTAATCTTTATTTATATATTTATTTTGTATATGTAAATATGATTTATTAGCATTGTGGAACTATTGATTTATACTTATTCCACATCCTACACAGTTACTAAGACACACACTTATGAGTGCAACCTTATACCCGGGTTTGAACAAAACTTAAGTTTAGTTTCGAGATTGTGTAGTGGTAGCTTTCTAGATGTACATCATGTTTGGTTAGCATGAAGATCTCACCTAGAGTTTGATCTTGTTGAGGGTATTGTCACTCCAAATAGTTTACCTATTGTTGTTGACAATATTCTAAAACAGGATTACTGGCTCTAGGAACCGTGTTTAGAACTATAGAGCCACCTTGTGATAGTTTCACTTCATAAGCCAATAGACCCTTTCATCAAGTATCAATATAAAAAAATACCTTATACCTTCATCCAAAACGTTATATGTTCACATAAGTCATTCTGCATAATTGCATCCATCTCTCATGACATTGTTTCTTTTGAAAATGAATTGGCATTTTGCATCAAATTTCAGGATTGTTGAGGAATCATAAGGACCATAGTCACATGTTAAATTAAAGTAGAAAATGGGATCGGAAAAAAGAAAGACTTTACTTTTAAAGTTCAAGCAACCTAATTTGAAAAGTTTAAGAGACATCAGCAATCAAATGAAAACCATACAACATGAGAGTTTCTTTCACAAATATGGGAAGATCCTAAATCTCTTGGCAGTAAATGTGCAAACAGTGGACCTCACGGCATTGGCTCAATATTACAACCCTCTCTTAAGATGTTTCACCTTTCAAGACTTTCAATTGGCCCGGACATTAGAGGAATTTGAACGAATATTGGGTTACTCATTAGAGAAAGGAAATCCTCATCGATATACTGGACAACCACCGAATTTAGGCACATTTGCTGAAGTGTTTAAAATTGACATAAGAGAGTTGGCAAGCACAAAAGAGGAAAAAGGAGCTATTCATGGTTTTTCAAGAAAATATCTAGAACAAAAGTACTAGGATTTAGCCGTTAAAAAAGAATGGAGTACATTATAGATGTTTGGATCTCATTATCTATGGTATTGTTTTATTCTCAAACCTTGATAATTTTTTAGATTTTGTTGCCATCAATGTCTCTTAGCTTTTAACAAAAATAAACAAAATCCAGTTCATGCGGTTCTTGCTAATGTATACTACTCTCTACATATGCGACACGAGAAGAAAGGGAGAACAATTTTGTGTTGTGTTCCAGTTTTGTATATTTGGTTCATCTCTCATATGTTCAAGAAAGGTTACCATGTTGGAGTTAAAAATATTCGTGAATGGGCTCAGAGTATCGCTAGACTTACTAGGGACACAATTTCATGTTTTCATAGAGAACAAAGGGTAGAGGAAGTAATATGCTAATGCGGAGATTTCCCAAATGTACCTCTCATGGGAACCAAAGGATGTATTAATTACAATCTGATGGTAGCTCTGAGACAGCTTGACTACCCTATGTTGGAGATACCAGATGATAAATCGTTGGAAGCTTTTGTTTTGCACAATACAGGTATAGTAGACCCATCAATGTTGCAAAGAATAAGTCGAGCTTGGGAAATGATCATTAGAAAAGAAAGAGTACTCAGATTCAGAAGTTGCAGCACAAAAGAACCCTATCAACAATGGGTAAAGAAAAGAGTCCAAGAAATCAAGTTGCCTTTCCACAATACACCCTCGAATGATCAGGAAATACCTGAACCTACCCTTGTTATCAATGAAGAAATAGAAGAACTTAAAACATCATTGTTAAAATCTGAAGAGGAGAAAAAAGAGCTACAAGCGAAGTTAGAAAAAGTCTCACAAGAGAACAAGAACTTACGATCAGAAAACTCCTGTAAGAGTCAGTTCATTGAGAGAACTGAAAAGGAAAATAAATTTGACATACAAGATTGTTTGAGAGGTGCAAATAAAGAGTTAGATGTGCGAAAGCAAGAAAAGAAAAAATCAATAAAGCTGTTTCCCCGATGCCCTTATCGGACTCGCGCAAATTCCAAGATCATGGATGAACTTGAGCAAAACCAAGAAGTGGTGAGAGCAGATGTTAACCAATTGAAAGACATGATCGAATCTTGGAAGCTATACAGGCTTTGGCAAGGAAGGAGAATACAGATGGGGATCCTCCAACTACAAATGAAGAAAACCAAACCACTCCTTCTTACCCACCAGGTTTTACCCCGACTATCCAACATTTTCTTACAGCGGCTATGCAATTTCCTATGTATGGTCTCCCACCTGGTTATACTCCTCCTGTAGTCATCAACCCCATGGACAATAACTAAAACCACTCAACTATCAACACCCAAAGCCTAAACCAATGACAAATCCCACCTCTTATGGGCTACATGCCACCCCAAAACACTATACCCTCAGAAAATATTCCATATAGTGCACCACAAGTACCCCATTTTGATGCTAACGGGAATTGGCAACAACCTCACGTTGGGGATGATACACAATCAAAAGAGAAATTCCATGTTTTAGAAGAGCGAGTAAAAGCAATTGAGGGGCATAATGTCTATGGTCTCGAAGCTTTTGATATGTGTCTCTCGATTTGACTATCCCTCCCCTAAGTTTGATAAATACAAAGGCGCCACATGACCTAAAAATCATCTGACTATGTATTTCAGAAAAATGGCTTCTCATGCTCATAACGATAAACTTCTCATTCACTTTTTCCAAGATAGTTTGAGTGGGGCATCGTTAAATTGGTATATGCATCTTGAGCGAAATCGAATTCGTTCATCGAAAGACTTGGCTGATGCCTTCTTGAAACAATACAGGTACAACATTGACATGGCCCCTGATAGGATGCACTTGCAAAATTAATTGAAAAAGGACAACGAAACTTTCAAAGAATACGCACAATGGTGGAGAGAATTGGCATCACAAGTAGAACCCCTTTTATCTGAAAGAGAAATGGTTCGTATGTTTATGGATACTCTCTAGTCGCCTTTTTATGATAACATGATTGGGAGTATATCATCAAACTTTTCCGACCTAGTCATGATATGAGAAAGGATAGAAAGTGGGATCAGGAGTGGCAAAATTATGTGCAGCAAGTGGCGTGAAGAAACCCCAAATGAGATTCATAAAAAAGAAAGAATTGGATGTTAACACTGTAATTTTAAACCCAAGAGTCTCCTATTTTCCATCCGTAAATTCTTATCGACCCCCAAATTTCCAATCCCTGATAACCCAAACTCTTTACATTCCTTATCCATATCTGGCTGCAACTTCACAAACTTCATACCCCCAATATCACCCTTCAAGGCCACCTTCTTATCAACCACCTCTAGTCCAACCACCACCCGTCGCATTTCCCCAACAAAACTAACGAAGCGAAAAGAAGATACAAACCACTAGTCAATCGAGAAAAGAAGATAACCCATTTTGACCCAATTCCCGTAACATACAGCCAATTGTTGCCTCACCTACTCCATAATTCAATGGTAGTCCTGAGACCAATGAAACCTCTAGAACCACCATTCCCAAAGTGGTATAACCCAAATGCCAAATGTGAATACCATGTTGGAGCTGTAGGGCATTCCATTGAAGATTGTCAAGCCCTAAAATCTAAAGTGTAAGAATTGATTAATGCAAAATGGCTTACCTTTAAGGAAGACGGTCCCAACGTAGGGAGTAATCCCTTACCGGGCCACAGAGATACTTTTGTCAATGTCATTGAAGATGAGATAGACCAATGTGCAAAAGATGATCAAGTGTTGACCATAAAGCCGTATATAGAAAATGGTAGATCTTTCCAAGAACCATTGGAAATCCTCTATAGGAAAGAAATTCTTAAGCCAACTCCTAGCAGGCCAAATGCAATAATCATCCAAGCACCAACCCCTTCTCCTTACCTAAATACCAAGGCGATTCCATGGAATTATGAAGTTACCTCGCACTTGGCCAATCATCAATCAAGTGATAGCTGTGAATCTAAAGGAACTGATCTCACCAACATTTCAGGGATTGGTGGGATGACTCGGAGTGGTCGAGTATATGCCCTTGGACAACCTAAGGAAAAGGAGGGCCATGGAGGAAAAGGGAAAGAAGTTACGAATCATACTATAAAAGGACCAGATACTTGCAAAAAGACAATGCTTGAAGACAAAGCTAACGAGTTTTTGAAGTTTATCAAGCAAAGTGAGTATAAGTCGGTAGATTAACTAAATCAAACCCCTTCCAAGATATTTATTCTTTCTTTGTTATTAAATTCTAAAGCGCATAGAAGGGCACTGATGAAAGTTTTAAACGAGGCTCATGTTACTCATGATATCACTATCGACTAGATTGATGGATTTGTCGGTAATATTACCGCCAGTAGCGGCTTGAGTTTTAGCGATGGTGAATTACCAACTGAGGGGATAGAGCATAATAAAGCACTACACATCTCTGTGAGGTTTCATTATCATATTCTTGCACGAGTGCTAGTTGATAATGGTTCGTTGTTAAAAGTCATGTCGAAATCAACATTATCAAAACTATTTGTTGATGGAGCCTGTTTGAAGTCGAGTGCTTTGGTGGTGAAAGCGTTTGATGGATCCAGGAGACAAGTTGTGGGTGAGATTGACCTATCGATTCAAATCAGACCCCATAACTTTGGAATAACCTTCCAAGTGATGGATATTAAACTAGCGTACAGTTGCCTTTTAGGGAGACTGTGGATTCACGTTGCTGGAGCAGTGACATCTACTCTCCATCAAAAGCTAAAGTTATAGTGAACAATAAGCTGGTGGTAATATCTGGAGAAGAAGATATGATAGTGAGTCATCTATCTTCTACGGGTTACATTGAAGACACGGAGGAAGCCATAGAGATTTCCTTTCAAGCATTAGAAATCGCCAATGTTGTCTTCATGGATAAAGGATCTCTTTTAAAAGAACCAAAGTTGTTTACCACCTCCTTAAAGTCTACCAAATCGATGTTGGAAGGAGGAGTTTTTGTTAAATTGGGAAAATTGTTAGATATACCCGAAAAGAACGATAGGTACGATTTGGGGTATGTACCTACTAAAGCTGACAAAGAAAAGGCTGTGAAAGAAAGAATGGAAAGTAGAATGACTCGTTTGGAAAATCGGGTATCAAATTCATAAGAGATTCATATTTGTGACATTCACCAAACGTTTCAAAGCGCCGAAATAATATATGCTGATATCAATGTCCTTCTATGTGCTTTAGATTTCAATAACAAGGAGAGAACATATATCTTGGAATGGGTTTGAAAGTAGTATATATCAACAAGAATAACTTAAGTTCCCCTTTTCTTCTCTTGTCGCATATGGAGAAAGTAGTATATATCAGCAAGAATCGCGGGAATTAGATTTTGTTTATTTTTGTTAAAAACCAAGAAGACATCAATAACAGCAAAATCTACAAAATTATCAAGGTTTGAGAATAAAACAATACACTAGATAATGAGAGCCAAAACATCTATAAAAGTACTCCATTCTTTTTTAATAGCTAAATCTTGGCACTTTTGCTCTACATATTTTCTTGAAAACCCATGAATACCTTCTTTTTTCTCTTTCTTACTTGCCAACTCTTTTATGTCAATTTTCAACACTTCATCAATTGTACTCAAATTTGGTGGTTGCCCAGTATACTGATAAGGATTTCCTTTCTCTAGGGAGTAACCCAATATTCGTTTGTATTCTTCTAATGTCGGGGCCAACTGAAAGTCTTAAAATGTGAAACATCTTAAAATAGGGTCATAATACTGAGCTAGTGCCGTGAGGGCACCTGTTTGCACATTTACGGCCAAGAGGTATAGGATCTACCCATATTTATTAAAGAAACTCTCACCTTGTATAGTTTTCATTTGATTGTTGATGTCCCAGTTATTTGAACTTTAAAAGTAAAGTTTTTCTTTTTTTTCGATCCCATTATCCACTTAACTAACACGTGACTAAGGTCTGTATGATTCCCAAAAAATCCTGAAAATTTATGCAAAATGCCATTATGTTTTATTTTTTCCTTTAAAAAAAGAAAAAAAAATGTCATGAGATATGAATGAAACTATGTAGAATAATTATTGTGAGTGTATATATATAATGTTTGAATGTATGAGGTATAATTTTTGCTTATACGAATATTCTTATGATGAAAGGGTCTATTGGTTTATGTAGTGAAATTCTCACAAGGGTGGCTCAATGGTTCTAGATGTGGTTCCTAGAGCCAATAATCCTATTTTAGAATATAGTCAACAACAATAGATAAAATATTTAGAGTGACAATACCATCAACAAGATCAAACTCTAGGTGAGATTTTCATGATAACCAAACAGTATGTACATCCAGAAGGCTATCATTACGCAACCTGGAAACTAAACTTAAGTTTTGTTCAAACTCGGGTATAAGGTTCCACTCATAAGTGTATGTCTTAGTAAAAATGTAGGGTGTGGAATAAGTATAATTCAATAGCTCTATAATGCTAATAAAACAAATATATATATATATATATATATATATATATATATATATATATACACACAAAATAAATAAATAAATAAATAAATAATGATATACTAACTTAAAAGAGTATTATAATGTCAGCTAATACTTATTAAGAAATAATAAACACATAAAGTAAAAGAAGATGAAAAACAAACAAATATAGAAAAAGTTAAAAAAATTATGCACAATTAATTATGTTAGGCTTGACTCTCTAAGGGTCTCGAGTGGAGTCGCCAGTTGTAGCGGTGTAAAATTTCGAGTGTTTCTCAAATACCAAGGAGTCGCCAGCAAAGTTTATTTTAAAATAGGAAAAATATTGGAAACCCCTAAAAAAATAAAAAAAATGGTCTTTGAAACCAAATTTTGAGTTCGGGAGTCGATTATGCATATGGAAGCTATTAGCAACCGTGCAAAATTAATATTAACTTAAATATATTTATTTTTACCTATTATTAAATATAAGTATCAATTGTTTATTTTTTGAACATCATTTTGAAATAAAAGTATGCTTAAAAATAAGGATTTTGATTAATATGATTGACAAGAGTGTGATCTTGCTCCTACGTATCTCCAACTGCGATGGAGAAATCAAAGCTACATAGTTCTTTGATAGAAAATGCGGATGTGTTGATTATTTTTTAAAGAAAGTGTGTTTTGATATTGATAAAAAAAAAGTTATTTTGTCCTAAAGATGAGTTTGTTTAATTTGAATAATTATTCTAAAATTCGAGTTTCAAGACTATCAAGTTGTAGAACTTGTGTCTCAAAAATTCAAAAATTAAAAAGATGTCACATGGGTTAATTTAAAATTGAGTGTTAGAACTATCAAGTTGTCACAACTTGCGTCCTAAATGATTAAAAAGATGTCACATCTAATTAATCAATTTAAACTAAATTTAGTATATTTATTTATATATTTATTTATTTGTGAGGATGAGTGTTAGAACTATCAAGTTGTCACAATTTGCGTCCTAACAACTCAAAGGTTAACAAATATCATATCTAATTAACCTTTAAATATTTTATTATAATTTTACCTTTGTTTTCTTTTTAAGAACTTAAAAAAAATTGATTTTCTAAATATTAAATAAGTTTAAATGATTCTACGAAATAAAATCAGTAATAAACACAAAAAACAAAAGAAATATATGAGCTTGTAACAACTACACGTTTTAATAATAGAACCACAAATACTAATTACATATATGAGTCTCTTTTAAAACATTTTGTAATTTAATAAGTGAGCAAACATAATTCATTTTAATATTAAATAGCACAACCCAAAGAGAAAAATTTGTTATAAAATAAATAATATTTATAGCTATTTAATTATGTTCATAATTATTTATATTAAACAAACTTATTTATGTTAAATGGAATAAATATAGAAGATATTTATTAGTTAAATGGAAAAAACATATGGCAGCAATAATTTTTAGTTAATGTGAATAAAGGAACAGTGGAAACTGGGAAGAAAGCTATGACATTCAATAGACTATGACCAAGCAAATCAATCTTTAGAAGAAAACGTAAAAAAAAGCAGATTTTAAGTTTTCTAACTCACAAGAAAACAAAAAAAAAAAATCATCTCAAACAAAACCACCTCCACACATTTTAACTTTTACAAACACAAAATCTCAACTAAACCACCATTTACACATAACCAAACAAAATATCGTCTTTCACATAATCAACTCTAGTTTTAAATTTTAGTTTCTAAAGTTTACGTCTTTCAATAATATACAATTTGAACAAAAGAATGAGAAAATACATACCTTTTCGGATGTCGGTGAAGATCGAGGTGGTGGTGTGGGGTGTAACCGTTCTCATTTCTATCTTTTGAGTTTTCTCTTCCGAAAAATAATGTCTCATTTGCAACTGATTTTTGTCTCAATTTATAGACTACAAGGATTAATCTGTGTGTCTATAAGATAAACTTAAGTTCTAAATTTTTCACTATTTTGGAGCAAATATTAAGCGATCTCGTACAAATAGGGAAACAGTTTGCTCATCTTTTTTATTGAGTGTCCAAATAGAAAAAATAATAACCTTATTAAGAATTTTTAAAATAAATAAATAAATAGGGGAGGGGTATTGTTGCCTAGAACAAAAAATTGAGTGTGATAATTATCTTCAAAATATTAACAGAAAACAACAACTTGAAAACAATATCTAACACTTTCCTTTCTATTATCAAATATTCATTCTGTAGACTTCAAGAGATCAAAAAATATTTCATAGATATATTTGAAAGATGAAGTGAAGAATCAGGCCAAGAGGAAAACATAGATGGTAAACCACGAGTCACTATATACTTATTTATTCTTCGCTTGGAATTGTAAAATCAAAGTGTAAAGTGACTAAAAAATCAAAGGAGGTTCATGGCCAAGGAGCACTCAACAAGAATGACTTCCTTATTTCCAATTTCATAACCACACAAAAACATAGTTCATATATCTCAATAATAAATTACCACTTAAATGCAAAGGTAACATTTGAATAATAACACAACTAATAATAATTTCTCATGAACTCTGAAGTCTAAACACTAATATTACTTAGGACATTTTGCAAACACTTCATATGCACATGGATGAACTAACACTTCATATGCACATGTGCTTGAATCAAAATATGACGTGCACACTTAATAATATTAGGAATGAATGTATATTTATGAATATAATAAATAAAGGTAAAGATATAAAAGGAAAAACTCATACCAATCACACAATTTGGGGAAGGACTTAGGATTAGGGATAGGTAATAGACTCATTTCTACTTAATTGGTAACACTAATACAGGATTGATATTTCCTCTCTCTCCAACACAACACTCCAACCATAGACTATTTCAAATTACTTTTACGCTATGTTGAATAAAAATAAATAAATTTCAAATGCATTCCGCATAAACTTTTTATGTCCTACTCGGAATCTCATTATGACATTGAGGCTATTTCCTCAATTTCTCTTATTTCATGTGAGTGGAAAGAAACTGAGAAGAAATAGCATGCTCACTTGTGCGAAGGACACAAACACATCTAGAATTTGACCAATTACTCTTGCAAAAGCAAATTATAGTACATTGCAAAACCCGATTTCTTGAAACAAAAAATTTGTATTTTTTTTAAAATTTATTTATTTTTATTAAATAAATATAAAGAAAAAATAATGATATCTGACCGTGACTATGGTCTGGAGTGTTGTGCAGGAAAAATATCAATCAGTTAAGAGTCTCTTCTTCCCTTTCTAGTTTTCTCTACCCCTACTTCTAAGCCACTCAGAATGTGTGATGATATGCTAAAAAATTTCCACTCACATTGTATGACAAACTGCGCATCCTATCAACCCTGATCGCATCCTGCATCCTATCAAACGCTAGACCTGCACACAACTCTGACTGGTTAAAAAAACGTGAAAAATCCATTAAAATAAAATTTGTTTTAAATTATTCAAAACCAAGTCAAAAAGTTTTCATTTTGAGACCAGTGCAGTCAAGTGTAAAAGAGTGAACATACAAGAGGGAGGGAGAGTGACGCGGCGAAGAAGGAGGTGGTTGCGGTGATTGGCGGCGCGATGGCTCGATCTTTTTCCGGTGGAGGTAGTAACGATGGTTTCGTGGGGGTTTGCAAAGGATGATGGAGATGACCAAGTGTTTGGCTCAAGATCTGTTTACATTTTATTTTTCTTATTTTTTCTACTGTTTACTCATTTCCTCTCCAGCTTTTATTACCTTTGATCTGGTTTATGGTTCCTATTTATACTCAAATTGCAAAGCTGTGTCATCCAAATGATAAAGGCAAAACAAACAGAAAATGAAGAAAGTTGTTCATATTCATGCTTCATTAGGAATTCTTGATCCATTTTTTGTTGTTATTTGCATTGAAATGATAAAAGGAAACAAAATATGAAGAAAGTTGTTCTGATTCATACTTCATATGTGATGTATATTTGGAACACAAATATAGATAAAAGTACAAAGCAAATTTGAAAGAAAAGTTGGATTATTATCGTAAATGATAAAACGCCCGTTGGGATGCATGTTGCTTCCAGCTATTATAGTAGCTCCAGTAGCTTAGGGGTGGACAAAAATGGGAGAAGAAAACAATAAAATTGGTTATGAAAGGTTACATGTGGTCGAATACTGGTTACATGTGATGGATAAGGGCTTGATAATTCTATCCAACACTAACCGAGACCGACCGAAACTAGTTACAAAAGAAAGTTTGGAACAAATACTTTACTAATATACTAAATACTAACACCACTTTTTGAAAGGGCAAAATATATACTTTTTTTAAGCTGCATTTACAGATTCTACAAGAGAACAGGCTATATGTTATGTTATTCTACCTTGTAAGTTGGAACTATTGTTTTTTTGTGTGTGAAGTCTTATCATGTGTCCTATCTCTTTTTATTTATTAGATTCGGAGTAATAATAGAATGGATTCGTTAGCAAAATAAAATAAAATTATTAATTTATCTGTAAAATAAGAGATAGTTGTTAAAATAATATATTACGTTGTTAGTTTTGTCACATCTACTCAACCGTATTAACTTTGATATATATTTTTTTATTAAATATATTTTGTTTGATTTTATTAATATCATTTTGTTTTTTTAAATATTTTTATTATTATTTATTTATTAAATTAACAATTATTCTTTTATTAAAATTAAAAGGTTATAGATGATCGCATTCCGAGGATGCGACCTCCTGCACACACAAAATTTATCCTTTGGTCGAAGGGTGGGGATGCGACCTTTTAAAGGTAAAAAAAAAATGACTTGATACATAATTTTCAATGTATGATATAATAGAAAATTTTAAATAAAAAGATGATATAGATGCAACAAAACCTCACTTGGTTTCGTTTCATTTTATACTAGTTTTGGGAGTTTTATTTTATGTAGAACTACAAAAAGTAGTACAATCTTCTTAAAATCTCATTTTTCTTTCGATTCATTTTTACTTGAACTTGTGATCGTTTTAATTGTTGTGTTTGTGTGGACAATATTTAACACTAGTTCTTCTTATAAACAACAACATTTACGGAACAAAACAATCGTAGAACTCAATCATGTAGTCGTAGACGATGCAATTTGAGTTGAATTTGGATCGAACTGGAGATAACATCATCGCCTTTTTAGATAGCCATTTAATTATTAAAGTATTTTCTTATTTACATATAATTAGAAATTAGTGCTAATATTATTTTCTTGATGTCTAATATGTACTTAATCTTGTGTTTTGATGAAATTAGTAACTCTTTATTTATATATGATAATTTTAATAGTTGTTTTGTGTCAATGTTGTATGTGTTTGTACGAGAGAGTCTAACTATCAATGGTGTTTTTATTCAAGAATAATATCATGTTATTTTTGAAATATTATGTCTATGTTTTCTTTTCTTTTCTATTTATTTTGGTTATTTTATCAATAATAATAAAAAGCCAAAATACATAGAAAAAAAAATATAATATTTCAATAATAACATAATACTATTCTTAAATAAAAACACTATTAATAACTATGACTCTTATACAAACATATACAACACAATATTGATACTAAACATCTATTAAGATTATTACTAATTTCATTCAAAACACAACATAACTAAGTATATTTTCTTAATAATTAAATGGCTACCTTGATTCAACAAAAACTAAATGGCTACTTAGAAAACAGACGAGACAATGACATTGTCTCTAGTAGAGTTCGATTCAGATTCAACTGAATTCGATTCAGATTCAACTGAAGTTGTAGTTCTAGACTGCGTTAATTCTATAATCCTCCAGCTGCGGGTCATTTTTGTAACTGCAGTGTTGTTGGTTCTAGGAGGAACTTTGTATAATAGTGTTAAATATTGTCGGTTAAAAAGATCAGAAGTTTAACTAAATATGATTTGAGAGAAACATCATTTCTTGAAAAGGATTCCACTGCTCCATATAGTTTAACAACAATTAAGGCTACCAAAACTACTATAGTACAGCCTTTGCTACCACTCTCGTGATGCTTAATTTTTTTCATATTGACGCATTCATAAGGTAAATTTTTTCCGATTTGAATAAGTAATCCACGATTGATCTTTTCTACAGGTTTGATTGATGCAGCCCCCATAAGATCTAATAATTTTTGTGAAAATATAAACGGAATTAGTTGTTGTGACTTGTGAGGTGTTTGAACAATAAATGCAAAATTAAAATAGAAAGGATTAAAGATGAAAAAGACACACAATTATCGAATTTCAAAGCAATAATCTCCTACGTCTTTAGCAATAGCTTTATATTTCTTTATCAATAAACAAGTAAAGTACAAGATTTTTCCATCTCTCATAATTTTGTTTTATACTCATTTGAACTCTCCCCAATTGATCTTGAAAACACTTACTATCATTAGTATGCTTTTCAACAAACTACAAGTCATAGCTTATATAACTATCTCTTCCCTCTAATTAGTTATAACAATAACTAACTAACCTAACTTTACTGTCAAATAGGAACCAAAGGCAACTCAATCAAGTCAAACACAACCAGAACAATTACGAGAGGAAAACACGACCAAAACTAGAGGCAAACATTTTGTTTTTTTTATTTCTAAATTAATCGAACAAAATTGGGGTATCACATCCACTAACTATTGTGTGACTCGATCATTGGTTGAACCAATAAGTCAGTAGTGAATCATTATTTATGTTATGAAAAAATAAATACAAAATCCCTCCATGTCTTCTAGGCGGTTTGGTCAGTGAGATTCTGGTGTTGGATTCTTGCATCGAAAGTCTTCTTGGTGGTTTGGTCAAGTCTTCTTGTTGGTTTGGTCAAGTCTTCTTTGTGGTTTGTTAGTGGTATTAGAGTTCAATATAAAAAAAATTAATATTGTATTAGAGTTTATGAGAGTGTAATGGTAAAATCTCAAATCTCTTATTAAAAAAAATAATGTCTAAAAAAAGTATAAAAATTAGATCTAATTAAATTTTAGTCTCTTTACCACCCACCAAATTATCCACGCATTAAATTCAATAATATTAAACGTGAGAAAGTGTATGTCACGACCCAAAAACTAAACGCCGTGACCGGCGCACAAACTATACCCCTAGCCTGGCAAGCCTATCAACTAACTTAACAATTTACCAAATAAATAGTTCTGAATAATCATTCTAAATATATATATATATATATATATATATATATATATATATATATAATTTTTCACGAAATTTCGACAGAGTATCCTCTGTAATTTCAACATTTCCAAATTTACAAAATCCCTGTTTAACTTCAAATTCAGCCAAATTCAACAGCAAAATCTAAACATTCAGTACATTACCCAAAGACTATCTAAACTCAAATAGCTGCAAAATACATATGACTCAACAGATTTTACAAAAAAATGGTCCTCGATCAAAGAGGCCTACCAATACAAAACACGACCGAGACTTGAGCCTACTATCAGCTTGCTACTCAGCTGCTTGTGAATCTGAAAAAAATAAACAACATGAAGGAGTAAGTCACAAAGACTTAGTGAGGAGACAACAATCACCATCAACTAGGAGGGAAACACAAAAAGGCACGAATAACTGTTTTACAACCTTGAGACGATTATGTTATTCACGTAATAAAATCATCTAAATTTATAATTTAACCGTTCGGATAAAAATATTAAAAATCCAATTAATAGTGAAGCGAAATCAAAATGAATAACATTAAAATCATCATAGAAAATCAAACAAGTAAAAATACTAATTATTGAGAACCAAGAGGCGGCTTCATCTCATTGATAGCCCTTTCCTCCTAAGGGTGGCCTTTCCCTTAGGGGTGGCTCCATCTAACGGATAACCCTCTCCTCTCAATCCCGCAACGCATCATCACGCATCAATTAAGGAGCTTACATCTCGTTGATAGCCCTCTCCTCCTACGGATGACATTTCACATAGGGGCGGCTCCATCTAACGGGTAACTCTCCCTAATCAAAACGAGGTAACTAGGTGCACCTAATGCCGTTAAAGATTTAATAATCATAGCAACGATTTCCCAAACACGTATTTAAAATCATCTTTCAATTCATCGTAATTCATGGAAAATATATTAAATCGCATAACAATTCACAATTTAAATACTTTTAACGCATACGTATATCGAATTAATAACATATTATATAATAAAGAGCATTAAAATAAATAAATGACGAAGTCGAGATAAAATTTCAAAGGTTGTGTTTCCCAAATTTTTAAATAAATATTTTAACATATAAAACGAGTAAAATAATAATTATAGCGTAAAAAAAAATAAATGACGATAACCGTCGTCAACTCACAACTACGGAGAATCAGCTATGTTTGTTCTCCAACAACTCCCAGAGTAGCCGGCAGGACCTCAGCTGACAAATCTGAGTATCAAAAATATTCTTAAGACTTTAGGAAAATTATTCTAAAGTTTAACTAACTCTAGGAAAGCATAAAAATTCATTAAATCTACTCTAAGCACAAAATAAAATTTTGAAACAAAACTACATTTCCTAGAGATTTATTATTAACATAAGAGTTGTGATTTACCTCAAAGACACTCAATAAATGGGTATCCTTCTCCTTCCTTAGAGCTCAAACCCAAACCCAAAAAATCTTACCCAAAAACTTGTATACCCTTCCTAAGGGTTTAAGATTTAAGGAGACTAACTTGATTTTTGAGTGAGAAGAAGAAGAAGGAGAAGGAGAAGAAGAAGGAAAGGAAAGAAAATAAAAAAAAAAAAACAAAAATGAAAAATGGGGGGAGGGTGAGGGTGACCGAGAGAGAAAGAGAAGAATGAGAAAAGTGTGATGGAAAAGAAAGAGAAAGTGGAGTATGAGAAAGAAAGAGGAATGAGAGAGTGATGTGGATAAAGAGTGAGAGAGTAGCTGGAGTGTCTTAATTATTTTTATTTTTTATATTATTATTATTAATTTTTTTTTTTAGACACAGCACGTCAGTGTATTAAGCAAAATCACACAATGAAAAGAGAGATTAAGACACTCCATAAAAACTGTCAAGAACCACTTCATAAAAATGTCTCCAAAAATAATTCATTATACATAGGACTGAAAAAACTGTACATTGATTTGTCAAAACAAAAACAACTCCGCCATTATCTTGAATGATAAAGACCACCTTCTTGTGAGCCAGAAAGACAGCAAACCACATTGCATCATTTAGTATCGAGGAAACAAAGGCAATTTTGGTGCATATGTTTTTTTCTTTTTTTTTGGGTACATTGTTTAGTTCATTTTTATACCAGGCAATACTTCATGTACGGAGTGGTGACTGCTTTTAATAAGTACTTGTTCAACGAATTTTATGTCTAAGACAACTTATTTCTACAATTGAAGAATAAAAAGATAAGGACGTTATTGATGATACATGTTCAATTTTCAAAAGATTTTTTTGTTTTTATTAATCTATTTTTAAGGGTCATCTTAAACATTCGAGACTATATTTTAATTTAAAAATTGGATCTTTAAATAAAAATAAAGTATAATTTTAATTATTAAAAGAAAAGATAAATTAAATTTTAGTTTTTGTAAAAAAATTTCAATTTTTTAGTCTATAAATTTTTCAATTCTCCTTTAGTCCTATGTTGAAAAGAATATTATAAAAAAATTGATATTTTTAGTCCCTAAAAAAGGTTTCTATAAAATCAAAATAAAAATTAATAGTGAATAATTTTTTTTGAGATTAAATTCAAAAGATTATACTTTTATAATAAAAAACATATTAAACAAAAAAAATTATTTTTATTTTATAATAATAAAATTTGAATTACTCATAACTTAGAGTATTGGGCTGGATGTACATGTCCAGTCCGATAATCGAACCCAACTATTTTCAAAAGATAAATATTTATTTGAACATAATTTTCACACACCTAAATTTGAACATAAAAATTGTTTATCCAAATAAATCGTAGATTTATAATCTTATATGTGAACATTTTTTTGTAATGTTAAGCTTGCGACGATAGAAATTACAGAAGCTAGAGAAGTCATACATTTTTGGTTTCGATGAGAAATGAGGTAAGTGTTTTTTTGAATAAATCAGGTATGCTTTTTCTTTAAAACACATAAACAAATAATAAAATATTTGGAAAAATATCAAGAAATAATGAAATTAAGCATGTATTTCTATTAAAAAAATCATGTATTAATATAAGATTAACTTCCCTAAAAAAATATTAACATAAAAAGTATAAGATTTAGTTATTGTATTTAATTTAGAGTTTAATTTATATACATTCGTTGTGTAATTTTTTTTATACAATTAATCAATTACAAGCATTGTATCTATTACTATCTAAATCTAATAACTTAATATGCATGACAAATTGACTTCTAAACTATGTTTAATGGCAATTACACCATGTGCCTAAAACTTCCATATGCATAACCCAATACACATTTAATGTAATTATTACTCCACACACTTATCAAAGTTCACGTTCAACACTACTTCATCAGTTCAATGAAATTGCACACAACACAAGGACACTCCATCAGAACTAAAACAAGATAGTAGCATGCAGAGTGTTACTCGAGGCTCAAGATAACATGTGACAACTATCTACCAAGAGCAGTTGCAATTAATGCATCGTTGGCTACTCATATTATAAGTATTTCGTTGAAACTACTCTTACTGCTTATAAATATGTTCATGACATTGCAAACTCTAAACTCCCTCCAAGTCAACTGATGCACGGTCTTGCTTTGAACCTCTATGTGTTTTATCATGAGACGAGATTATTGAATTTCCATAACCTCTCTACATAATAGAATAATAATATTTCATTATATATTTAAGAATCATTTATGTATTTTTTTGTCAATGAATCTATTTGCTCTATAATATATGACCTGTTGTTGATTAATGGTAAAAATAGACACAAAAAACAGATACAAATAGAAACCAGAGAAAAACATAACCAGAGGCAAATCGGAATCATAGGCAACTAGGAGCTAGAGGCAAAGATGAAACATAACCAGAGGCAAGTAGGAACTAGAGGCAAACTGGACCCAAAGGTAAACAGAATCAGAGGAAAATCAGAACCAGATACAAACTGGAATTGGAGGCAACTAGGAACCAGATGCAAATAGGAACCAGTTGGGTACAAGTTTTTATTTGAAAAAACTCTTTGCGACCTTACTCATGTTAGACCAAATTTTGTTTTGAACAAAACATGAGAATATTTGAGCAATGATATTTTGCATAGGCAACGAGTAATATTACAATGTCCAAGTACGTATTTTTATAAAGAATAAAAATTATGTAGAATGGTGGTTTCTGGAGTGAATGGGCCTTTTCAGTTATTTGTATGTTTTATTTTTATGAGAGGCAGTTATTTGTATGTTATGCACTACCTTTTTCTGAAATAATCTCATGGCGCTTTCTGATTATCAGATTTTTGCTACAACTGTGTTCAGATGTGACATGCTGTTACTTCTCCGTCCCCTTGGGCTACAACTTCTTCTGGTATGTTGCGCTTTCTTCAACCTTCTTTTAATTTGTCTGTTTCTCCTTAAATGCTTGAACTGCAGTACAGAGGACCTGTTAAGCTGCCATTCTGCGTAACAGTGCATTTTTTGCTTCCTATTTCCTTGTTCTCCAAACAAATAACAAAGAATGTCAACCTGTTTTCTCTAATTTGTATGAGAAATGTTATACTTATGTCAAGTGTATCCAGCAGCATGTCCTGCTACTAGAATATAGTTGGTTCTTCATGAATTTTTTCAATATCGTATTTCCCAGCATAATTCAAATTAAATCTGTTTTGACTTTATTTCCGTGATTAGTTAGTTTTGATATTGAGACGTCCAATATGTGAGTGTTTTTTATGGCATTCTTGTGAATTTATTTTTCTGTCACTTTCATGTGGCTTTTACTATCTCAGGTTATACGATGATTGGGGAAGGTGTTTGAACTTTGAATTGTTCAATTAGGTCACCACAGAATCCCGGTGTACTCTAACATTTATTATTAAATTTAAACACAGAGTGTCATTACTTTAACGGCGCTTAGTTTGACAGTTTATTGTTGGAGAATAGTGTTAAGGATTTGGAGTCAAGTGTTCTGTTTGATGAATTTTCTTACCCTTGTTTTCTAGCCTTACAGTATTGGTCAAATAATTAAAAATTGAAAAATTTACTCTGAAAATTCCAATATTAAATTAAAATGATCAAGCTTTGTGCCTGATAATATTTATCTCTTGAAGGGAAGACAAGAAAAATTTCAGTATGGGGTGCTCTAAAACACTGCACCGGGTTATCCTTCTTCTGCGTTGGTTGGTGACATATGTTTTTTTTTTTATTAATCTTTAATTTAAGTAAAAGTATAATTTATGTTAACAGCAGTGCATTCATTAAAATTTGATTCTAACATTGAGGTATCCTACATACATTACAGGTATAACCTCATTGGTTGACTCAATTATGTGAAAAAGGTTTTGTGGCCAGAATTTGAAGTCTTTTGGTTTAACTCTGTACCGAACAAGAGTTCTGAATGGGGAGTATCCTTCACACAGTTTATAACTTTTCAGAGTTTATATTGAACAACTGCTTAGTGCTTACTATAGCATATGAAAATATATGATATATGTATTTTATGAGCATGGTGTATTTAATTTTCTTCTGGCTCTCAATTTTATTACCTTTTTTTCATTACCTTTTCTATGGTTGTGAAATGTGAGACTAAGCCTTGATTTAGAGTTAGGTAGGTTTTTTCCCTTTTTGTTTCACTTAGAGGCTGACACCTGGGCCTAAAGTCTGGTATGTGCATGATCGAAGGAGTAAGAAAAGAAAAATGGGGATACCTGAGTTGTTTAGTTAGATATGCTTTTGCTAAATCTCTGCAACAATGAGTATTTAAGTGTATTGAGATTAGGGTTTGGGTGGTCAGTGGTTACTCTTTGTAATCATCATTGGTAATAGTGAATTTCTGCTCTGTTTTGTCTGCGGGTGAGCCACACGGATCTTATTCTTATCGATATCCAAAATCTGCATGTTGTTTGTTGCTTTTGATAATATTGTGTAATTTGTATTTGATAAGTTATTACGTTCCTTCACAACGTTTTTGTTAGACACATGCTTTCTATTGGTACTTCACCTCCGCGCTCCCTCGTTCACTGCTTGCCGCATATCCCCTTTCACTGGTAAGTTATCAATTACTACATATTGTCCCTAAAAGTCAAAATGTTGCTTGTTATGTTAATTTCTAACTTTGGCTTATTCTTCCCAATACCAAGCTTAAAGTTTAATATTTTTCCCTACAGCTTGTATTCTTTATCATTTAATTATGTTATTATCCGAAATTATATAATTTCGTCTTATTTAAGAGATATTTATTATTTAGGGATTTAATTTAATTTGATGAGAATTTCATTTTTTAGGAAATTATCATCCAATTAGTATTTATCTTTAATTTTGCTTTATTCTAAGCTTCCCCACAAGGTACTACAATTAGACTATGAAATCTGTTGCTTAATTTGGTGTCAGTCATCAAACCAAAAGTTGCATCCAACATTATTTTGATGGATACTGCAGGAGCTTCGTTTTATTATAAGTTCGGTACCAATATTCAACTTGTCTGCTTCTATTGCACGTAACAGAATGTAAGGTCTCTATGCTTATCTAAGTTTCATTTACATAATTGATCTTTAGGAAGCAGAATATCAACCCAAGCTTTTTCTTGTCTTACATGTGGTTTATAGTTGCAATGTTTATTTATGCTCAGAGGTGAAATAGACACGGCAACTTGTTAATTTGAGTTTTATATGGGTCGATAAAACATAATTGGGTTTTCCCCGCAATTTCTTAAATTATTTCATCATGTTTGTAGACATGTATCCTAAAATACTACTGAAAGGGGATGTTGTGGAAGAATAAGTCAATTGGGAATGTGAAATATAAATGAATTTTCATTCCTCTCCTTGTTTCCGTGGCATTAGTTTGTTTTTCTTTCTCATTTCTTATTGGATTATGAACAATATTGAATAAAAAATTAGTAGTCAATCTATATCTTGGCTTTAGGATTGATGATGCGGTGCCAGGCAGCTCAGTGGATCAAGGCATTAAGTTTGCTTCCTATACTTGAGCATGAGAACCTGAGTGGAAAATACCTCTACTTCGATTTAGACAAACTTCAATTTTTCCTTAGAGATGTTTGTGTGATGTTGTCATGTGGTCTTTTTAAGAACATGCATATTCCTTGTTTGATTTAGTTATGTACACAATGGTTTAAGCAATACATTTTTCCAAGTTCCCTATAGCACCAAAAATTGCAAAGAACTTACGGTAGCGAAAATCCGTAGGAGCAAGTTATTTCAATATACAAAAAGCATTTTGCCCATCCTTCTATTTATTGCTTCTTCTGGACTGGACTATTCATTTTGGTAGTCACCAAGTGATTTGTGATTATAGTACAAGAGTAAAATATAAGTGATGAAATTCCAGAGAGATAAGTGTTTAGGGATTGTTACTGAAAAATTGTATTCTGAACTGTACACTCAATCGGTTACAAATTTTAATGATCTGCAACAGTAACACGCTAACTGCACTCTACACTGGTTACAGTGCTTCTATACAGTCCAATATGCTTACAGGATATACACAGTATAAATTATAATAAATACAATACAAATCATATACACTAATGGTGACGATTGAGTTGAACTGTATTTGTAATCTTAATAGAGATTTTAGAATGATGTTTCCTTTTGGAAGAACTAACTTGACTATTTTCTTGTTTTCTTACCCTTTTGTGTTGTACGTTACTAACCTTCATTAGTATGTGTTATGAAATGTTTCAGTTACAGTAATAGGGAAAAGATGATCTGGAATTTGATTTTCTTCATCCTGTCGGGCTTCTTCTAATGAGGTTGGTTCACCGGTCATTTTGTTTAGTTGGTGATGGATATATCCTTTCATGTGCTTATTCTCTTAGTCTTATAGGAACCATCCCAACTTTTACAGCCTCATATTGGAACTATCCTAGTGGTCATTCCTTAAAAAAATTGCATGGGATTGGTGAGTGCATGAGTTCTAAAATGTCCATGCATTTCCTGCAAAGCATTTAGCTACAAATTTGTCTTGAAAAAATACTGCTCCATTTTGCCAATAATTTTGTAAAAATATTTAAGTTTCACTATCCTTTTCTTCATAGTCAGTAGTAGCAAATTCTGTCAAATTGTTAGTAGAATTTTAAGTATGGCCCATTGAGTGTGATACTTAGAACATGAATTGATCCGTGAAAAGAGTTATTGTGATGGGTGTTATCTGGATGTTTATGACATTTCTGGACTATATGATTAATAATTGAGTTTGAGGTTTTTTATTTAGCCTCATTGTCTGACGAATCAGGAAAATCAATAAATGGAAAAAATAGAATATTGTTAAACATATTGTTAAATGTAGTAATTAGCAACGAATAATTGTTAAATGAAGATATAGTTAACAATAGTAATTAGGAGAGAATAATTCAAGAACGGAATTATTAGAAGTAGATGTAATTAAATACAATAATTAGAAGAGAATAATTTAATAATGGAATTATTAGGAGAATAATGTAGAGTGGGTGAATTAGAAAAAGATGAATAAAAGTAATAGAAGAGGAAAGAGGGAAATCATAATGTGAAAGAATTGGGGCCTTAAGGAAGAGGGTGCAGGTCCGATCTGCAATTACACTGTCCTTGAAAGAAACATAACCTTGGTTGTAAATGGATGATTTTTTAATTTAGCTTCACGTGTTGTAAAGTGGTACTAATGTTGTGTTTTTCATTACATAAAAATCAAGTTCATGGTTTAGTTGAATCATATGGTTCTCACTTCTCAGCATATATGCTTCTCTTTTCTCTCTCTTAATATGGTAACAAGCCTAGTTTGTTGTTTGTCTTTTTCACGCCTTTTTGCCAAGTGATTTTATTTGTTTATTTATCTTTTTGTGGCAGGTTTTCATAGTGATACTAATGAACAATGGGTTCACATTGATACATTTTCCGCCATGAATGGAATATCTCGCCGTTGTGAAAGTGATTTGCCATGGAGGTATATTTTGCTTCTTTATTTTATACATGCTTATGAATTATGATGCAACTCGTTAACAAGCAAGGATCCAAACAATGCTTGACTGTAATAATCATTCGCGTAGACCAGTGAAGACATGCCTTTTTCATCTGTAGGCTATTTAGTAACCAAATAACATTACAGTTTTCTTTATTCACTGTCCTAGGAATGAAATCCACTATATTTATGTTCTGCGGTTATATTCAAAATTATCATCAAGAATCAAGATCAGTCTCACTTATTTCCCCAGACAATAAATTAATGTCCAGAAAAATTTCATTTAAATGCTTTGACACACTTTGTTTCTGCATAGCGTATCCTCCTCTCCTGCACCCGAGTGCTTTTAGGTTTACCTTCCTCTTGGATAAAGTATAATTTCTATTCTATTGACATAGTTAAGCCTCCTGTCGGGGAGGCCGGTAGTGGAGGCCTTTATCAACGTGCTGAAGTATATAATCAGTGCATCCATTTGAGGTATTTGATTTTGGCAGACTGCAGCCTTCTTGAGCGTAACAAGGAGCTTAAGTTATTTGTATTAATGAACATGTTTCTTGTCAATAATATAAAACAATGAAGCTATATCCAATTTTCTTTGGGGCAGGTATTCTAAAGAAGAACAAATTAGCTTGCAAGAATTTCAGCAAAGAAACTTTACTTTCCTAATAAAGTGAGTCATCCGTTAACTGACATATCATTAAGATACTATAAGATAGTATAAAGATATTGTCTAATATTCAAACCCTTTTGAAGTGGGATTTTGTATATGATTACACATTTCAGTGCACTGACTTAGCAATTTTCTCATATATCTGATCGTTTTCTTGGTCTTTAACAGTGAACATCCTGTGATAAATGGATTCAAGTGTCTATTTACTGAAGATGGTTTCTCAAGAATGCACATTAAATTTGGCTTTCCACCAATTTTACTGGTAAGTAGTTGCTGCAATTGACAACCAGTTCAATTTACCTTACAAATTAGTTATCCGTCTTTTTACCCTTTGCAGGTTAAAGAGCCCAAAGTGTGTGTCCATGGAAACTTAGAAAACAAGGTAGTTGTCAACAAAATTTGGCCTTGCTGCCTACAAAATTTGAAATTCGTTAAGTTTGAAGGTGTTAGTTTCCTTTGTCGCCCTTTTTGTCATAGTAACCTGTTGGTAGTGAGATAGAAAGTTTGTGTGAAGTTGACATCCACACATCTACTGACAGTTGTCTGTATTCAGTAGTTGATGATGACTAGGTATATATGTGGGTAAAATTGTTAATCCTGTAGCATTTCAAATCTTTTTGGGATATAATTGTCAATGATGTATGAAGTTATTATTTTTTACATTTGAATGACATATAGCAGTTTCATAATTGCTGGTTAAACAATTTGTCCTGGGACAACTTAACATTGTTTATTCTCTTGCTATTGCCAGAAAAACTTGTGTTAATTCTGGTAATGCCAAATTGTTTATTCTTTTCCTAAGTTTACAATGCTGCTGCTGAAATGTTGATGATCACATCATGCTACCATTGTAAGTGTAAAAAACCGTTAATTTTTAGAAACCCTGCAATTTGTTTTTTGTCCTTGAAACTCCTTGGCTATAAAAGGAGATGTATTGTAACTTACGAACTCAAAAGCAATTGAAATAAAACTATCAGGGTGCTTAAATATAAACATGTTCTTCTAAATTTTCTCTTCTCTGAACCAAATATCAACTTAGCATAATCTTTATGCCACATAGTTTCTACAACAAATATCATAAGCGAAATCAATTCCCAACTAGAAAGTTAAAGCTTTTGCCATCACCACTTCTGGAAAGTATCTCTAATGCCAACAAGTAAATATAGTTCAATAGTTAATTTTTTTTACTAAACCTAGTCTCAATTTTCATTAAAATAGTTGGAGTTTGATGATGAATTAAAGGTATGGAATCATTTTAAAGATTAAAAAGTTAATTTGAAATATTTTGTTTTGTGCAACTAGGGTCTCAAGAAAAAAATTTGGAATTGTTTGCTTTTGAGTTAACTTTGATATTTCAATTCGTAAGTTTTAAAGATAGGGAAGTTTAAAAAAAATATAATCAATTCAATTTTTCAGAATTTTTCAATAATAATTTTACAAATAAAAAAAGATCGGGTGGAGTTGATTAAACTGATTCAACTACGGTTGAACTAAAAAATAAAAAAAGTTTAAAAAATAAGTATATTCTTAAATACAAGCACATATTCTTAAATACAAGCACACAGGTGTAAGATGGAGCCTATGATATCTATCACAAAAAATTGAAACATTATTATGTTGAAACAAAACAAAACAACAACCTTCATAACCATTTCCTAAGTAGTTGTTGTTTGAGAAAAGGAAGATGATGACAACGCTGCCTCTTCAATCTTCATTACAAAACCAAAACGCTTCTCTTTCTCTTTCATCTTCCCTTTGCTATTCTCAATCTCACGCATCACTTGTTCCTACAAAAAGGGTCCGTGTGTGTTACAGTTACAAAGGAGGAGTCTCTGTGACTTGTTCCATTTCAAAGATTCACAATTATGGTACCGTTGATTACGAGCGCAGACCCACTGTGAAGTGGAATGCTCTATACAAGAGGATTTCTTTGATGGATAATCCTGAATTGGGTTCTGCTTCTGTTTTGAATCAGTGGGAGAATGAAGGCAAAAGTCTCACAAAATGGGAACTTTGTAGAGTTGTTAAAGAATTGAGAAAGTACAGAAAACATGACAGAGCCCTTCAGGTAAATTATCTCACTTCAATTTTCAACTAATTCACTATAAACAATCTACTCAAATTGTATTAAAAGATAAAATTAACACAATTTATTATATAACATGTAATAACGTAAGACGGAGTTTGCTGTTTTGATCAATTGAATGGTTGCTATGTGAGTGGTGGAATGTTTTTTGGGTTGTGTTGATCAGCTTGATTTTCCTCAAGGTTGAATGTATTTGGTGATCATTTTTCGAGTACCTCATTGTGACATGAATATAATTGTTATATCCGTGTTGTGTTGTGTGTATAGGGTGTGTTCTTCACGTGCGGTTGATGTTAAACAGCTTCTATTAGCATATGAATGGAATTATTCATGATGTTTGTGGTGGAGTATTTTATTATATAGTATTGCAATTTGATTATTGATAATTTTGTAGTTTAAGAACACTGTCCTTTTTTAGTGTGTGTGAACAGGTGAAATCAAATAGTAAGAATAGTTGGCAGAGTTTTTTATGCGTCTTACAATTTAATATTTAGCTGTTGTAATATGGGGAGCTTATGAAAGTAATGACTAATGAGCAAATGTTGCAGATATATGATTGGATAAACAATAGACCAGAGAGGTTTAGAATATCTGCAAGCGACGCTGCAATTCAGTTAGATCTAATCGCAAGAGTTCACGGAGTTTCTAGTGCAGAAGGATTTTTTTTGAACCTAGTCAATGATTTAAAAGACAAGAGGACATATGGTGCCCTCTTGAATGCATATGTTCTTTCTAGATCGAGAGAGAAGTCAGAATCTTTACTTGACATAATGAGGAGTAAAAGGTACTTAATCCATTCACTACCGTTTAATTTAATGATGACTCTGTACATGAACCTTCAGGAATATGATAAAGTTGATATGTTGGTTTCAGAAATGAAAGAAAAAAGCATTCAGCTAGATATATATACATATAATATCTGGTTATCTTCTTGTGGATCTCAAGGATCAATAGAAAAGATGGAACAAGTATTTGAACAAATGTCAAAGGATCCTACCATTGTGCCTAACTGGAGCACATTTAGTACAATGGCTGCAATGTACATTAAGATGGAACTGTTTGAAAAAGCCGAAGAGTGCTTAAAAAAAGTCGAGGGTAGAATATTAGGTCGAGATAGAGTACCTTTTCATTATCTCCTTAGTTTGTATGGAAGTGTTGGAAACAAGGACGAAGTTTATCGTGTGTGGAATACCTATAAATCAATGTTTCCAAGTATACCAAACTTGGGATACCATGCTGCTATTTCTTCTCTAGTCAGAATGGACGATATTGAGGGTGCAGAAAAGCTTTATGAAGAATGGGTTTCTGTAAGGCCGTCTGATGATTCTAGAATAGGAAACCTTCTCATAAGTTGGTATCTTAAGAAGGGAAAATTCGATAAAGTTTTGAGTTTCTTTGAGCATATGACTAAGGGTGGTGGATGCCCGAATTCAACTACATGGGAGCTTCTTTCTGAGGCTCATATCGCTGAAAAGAGGGTTTCGGACGCACTGTCCTGCTTGAAGAAAGCTTTTATGACTAGTGGTTCAAAGAGTTGGAAACCAAAGCCAATAAAATTGTTGGCATTCCTTAAGCTTTGTCGAGACGAAGACAATATGGAGAGCGCTGAGGTTTTAATTGAGTTGTTGAAGAAATCAGGATACGATAAAGATGAAGTGTTTGCGTCACTCATTGGTGCAGATGAATTGTCAAACAGGATGGAAACAGTTGATAGAACTGATGATATGTTGACAATGAAAACATGGATGATGATGACTCTCAAGTGTTGTTCAACCAAGTAGAGAGTAGCTTTTGACTAATGGAAAATGGGTTGCTAGAACATTGAAGGGAATATTTTGATATTCTTTTTCTCAAAGCTTCTATGGCTTATCAAGCCAGATATGAAGTGCTAGCTGCTATTTGAACTACAACAAGTTTGAAACTTTTATGCTAGCTTAGGACATGGACTTGTGATGTTTTGCTCTAATAGGAATTGACTCTAATGCATGTCATTTGAGGCCATCCTTATGTATGTTTTTTATGATTTGTGTCTTTTGAAATATGATTTTTTAATACTTTGGACTAAAGTAGTGTTACATGGATGATAGTTTGAAATTGGACCCTTACTAGAAAATGGTACATATAATGTATGTTACTTCCTTGGTTCCTTTTCCTTTGTCTTCACCATGTTATGGCTGAGCTGCAAGACTTTATTCTAAGGAAGATTAATTAACTAGTGTGGGCAATTTATGCAAGCGAGGAGTTATAATCCATTTTCTCTTTTTTTGTGGTTGACAAGTTCAAAGAGTTATAATCCATTTGTCATATGGCAATTTACATTGAAAAAATAGCAAAGACTTTGTATTTGCACTTGTTGGGTATGACATAGGTACTGTTAGATTCATAATTTGAGCGGAGCGAGTGGGATCCTGTCCCCTCCCAATTGCATTCAAATTGCTAGGCATATTTTCAGGTTTTATAGATTTTGTGTCGATATCTTAACTACTATAAGGTAAAAGTACAAAGCGAATTAAATGTATAACTACAAATAGCTTACCACAATACGAATAGTGATAGATACAGCATATATCTGCAAAGGAAAAGAGAGCAAAAACAATGAATTGTTGTCACACTATGAAACAAAAAATCAGAAATGTAAACATTTATTGCAAGGCATTACTGTAGTTTTTCATCCTCTGGAAAATTGCACTGCTAGTTAAAACTGCACTTATGATCACACTCAAACCAGGTTTTGTCAGCACTATGTCAGAAGCACTTCTTGCAGCATCTGTAGAATCTGCTACTGCAATACCAATGTCAGCTATCTTTAAAGCAGGTGCATCATTCACTCCATCACCAGTCATTCCACAAATGTGCTTTCTAGCTTGTAACCTCTTCACAATCTCATACTTGTGCTCTGAGGGAACCATGTCAGAAATAGATAAGACACAAGAGTAGTTGAAAGATATTAACTTAGAGTTTCTATGTGTTCAGATAAGTGCTTGCTCTTGCTTACCAGGAAAGACACCAGCAAAACCATCAGCATTCTCAATGAGATCATCAAGAGAGATAGCATCTAATTGATCTTTTTTGTCACCAAACAATGATGAAGAAGGATACATGTTAGTCCCCATCCCTAGACACCTTCCTGTTTCCTTTTCTATTGCAAGTTGATCACCTGAATGTTTTTTGTGGCATGAGTATATGATCACATTGTCTTACTTCTTTAACTCTAACGTCTATCATAAACTCATCGACCCATAAAATAACACAAGGACAAGTCTCTAGTGGTAGAAACTATCACATACCAGTGATCACTTTGACACTGACACCAAGATCAAGAGCTCTTCTGATTGTTTCTGCACTATCATGGCTAGGAGGGTCAAAAAGAGGGAGAAGGACAGCAAACTCCCATGGTCCTCCTAGACTGTCCTTATTTCCTCCAGGTACTTCCTATATGAAGAAAAAGTTTGTTGCTAAAGGAAAAAACAAAAGGATATACATAGTAATACACATATGAGATGAAAAATTCATAGATGGAAACAAATCTGTCTAGCAACTCCATGAGAACGAAGTCCGCGTTCTGCAGACTTGTCAATCGTTGCGTGAACCTTCTGTCCAATTTCTGCCTTGTTATGTGCAAGATTGAGAATCTATACAGTATATGAGAAGAGTTAAATAATGATTTCACAAATGTTATTTTGGTTAGTTGCATTGTTCTTGAAAAGTGAGAATAGGTTATGTACTGCCTGCTCTGGTGCACCTTTGCTAACCCTGTGCATATTACCAGCAGGATCAATGTATGTAAGTGCAGTTCTTTTATCAGTTGGATTGAATGGAAGGAAGTGAACTTCTTTTATTCCGGTTCGTGCCTTGAAAAACCAAAGGACTATTAGTAGACTTTTAGAACAGCAACCTCGGTTCAAATTAAAACAAATACAAAAAACGCAAACAAATAACACCCAAGATTTGATCACGAAGTTCCCCAATTGTGCTTATGTCTTCGACTGCAAAGCAACTATAATACCTTTCATTATTCAAGATTAGGATAGATTATAACTTGTATTTAAATACTACTGTCCATTTACAAGATTACCCTGAACCACTCGAGCAACTGTCCACTTATCAGAAAACTATGAGCCAAACCAAATTTCAACTACTCTTGTTTCAACGAAGAATGGAATATGTTTGTTCTTGAAGGAGTCTCATGTCATGTACAAAATACCTTTGTAAATTTCATCAAGTGTATATTTTTTACATACATGATATTTATGTCTAAGTAATTGTGATGTTCAATTTTATCTTAGGAAGAATAAAATTAAAACCTCAATCATATCCTTGTCCACTGTAAGCTTGTTAAGAGTTAATGTTCCTGTTTTGTCACTACATAATACATCCATTCCAGCCATTTCTTCAATAGCAGTCATTCTCTTTGTTATGGCACCCTGCAACAAAATATATGATCAAAACTTGATGACAATGATAATCAATACCATTGTAACTGAAAGAACAGTTGGCATTGCAATAGGGATTCGACCAATTAGTAGTACAAGGAGGTTATCAATACCATTTCTGTATCCCTTTCCATGGAATCCATATATCACAATGATTTCAATAATCATTCCAATAGCAATTGAACAGATGCAGAAATTTCCAATAGAAGTTAGAACCTGTAATAATTATGTCATGCCATAAGCATTATTATCCTGACAAATAGTTCATAAAGAGATGGTTTTATATGTGACAGAAAAACATTCATTCACACAACATTAAGGAACCCTGTCTGGAATAATCATTGGCCTTACTTATCTCCTGGCCAAACTACGGATTTTTAGGGTCCATTTTCCCTGTGGCCAAACTACGGATTTTTAGGGTCCATTTTCCCTGGGAACCGAAGGATTAATACAACAAAATACGACATTAAGGAGAAGTATCATGTATATGAACCTTTTGGAAATGTCCAACATGTGTTGTGTTTTCCACAAGATGAGCTGCCTTTCCGAAAAATGTATGAACTCCGGTTGCAATGACTACACCCTCAATTTCTCCTTCTCCAGGATGTTTTGTTACAGGAAGTGATTCACCAGTAAGAGCAGACTAAAAGTAAACAAAAACATATTTGTGAATGCAAAAGGGTCATGTTTGCAAAGAAAATCAAACACAAAGAAACTCAGGCATATTTTCAATTACAGAAAGAGCTATGCTGAAGTAGCAGACTACTAGAAAATTTGGATGCTGAAAAACATCAACTGATTGAGGAAAATATTATTTGTTGTGAACCTTTCTCATATGATTTCAGAATACTTTAATGAACTTTTACCTGATCAATCTTCAAAGGATCTCCTTCAAGGAGACGCGCGTCGGCAGGAATAATGTCACCCAGCTTGATGCTAACTATGTCTCCGGGGACCAACACTGAAGCATCTTCTTCCCTCCATTTTCCGTCACGAAGTACCTATACAAAAAATATAATTAGAAGTCAAATAAAGGAGAATATATTAACATAACAACAAATGTATTAACATTTGTCTATTGAAAAAAGAGTCAAAGGAACTACGAACAAGACAAAATATAAAAAGCATTGAAAGGGAAAATTGAAAGGAAACCAGAAATATGCAATAATAATAATGTAGCAAGCTAATGTTAAATGATCAGTGAAAAGAAGAAGAAGAAGAAGAACCTTTGCTTTGGGGGCCAACCTTGCCATAAGGGCAGCAGCTGCATTACCAGCATTATTTTCTTCTATGAAACTTATGGTAGAGTTTATAATTAGCAAAATAATGATGCCACCAAAATCTTGATAATCTCCACCTTTGTCCTGCAGAATCAAGGACTTATTATTTTATTATATTAAGCTTACTTCATGATGGATACTAATCTGTGACCAAAACCATTTCTCAGAAAGGAAAATTTAACTGATTCATGTTGAAACATTACTTTCAACCTTAAATAAACATAGGACAATAATTAGAACTGTTACCAGCAAAATATATTTCTTGTATGTGTTCTGTAAAATGAATAATATGTATTATTAAAGTGATTCTAATGTTTATTTTACGATCGTCCTCAAGAGAATCTATTATATCTATTTAAAATAGACTCCCTCCCTCACTCTATTGCTGTCACCTCATAGTAATTTTTTCTACCTGTGCAAACATATCCCACTTCAGCAAAAAAAGCTAATGTGTACGATCTGTTAGAGAGTTTTCTTGTGTGTTGTGTTTTACTTTTTTTTTCCTCTTTTAATTTTTTTCTCTTTTAATTCCTCTAATCCCTGATTTTTTTAAACGCTTCCTCAAACGATTTCTTCTAATTTTTTTACTATACTTTTTCTAATTACCCTCTTTTCTACTAAGATTATCAAAACTATGAAAATTAGAAAAATAACTACAAATTAAAATTAAAACATTATTTTCTTCATCGACTCTTATCATGACACTATACAATGCTTATATAAGTTGATGCCACATGCATGAAAATGACTGCATCAACCACACAATAAAAGTGCAGTGAAACAAATTAACAAAATATGCCTAAAAGATCTATTTCTAGAATAAATTAAAAGAGTCTTTATTCTCTTAGCCTCCCCATCACTTGTATGTATTTATACCATTTTATCAATTAAAGTATCACAACTTTATGTCACATTTGATTCTATAAATTCTCTTCTATTCCTTAACTATTTAATTAACTTACTACTAAAAGGTTAGGAATTCTTTTGTTGGATATATTAGTACCAGTCGCATTTTTTAATGGGAAAACTAAACTAAATTGTGTCATATTCACCTAATTATTATTATACCATATATATATATATATATATTAAGTTTTAGTGTGCTTTGATCTTCTAATTTTATCTTAATTTAATGTACTTTATTTATAATTTTTTCAATCTTTATTTAATTAAATAATTGAATTTATATAT
>JBBPBP010009777.1:17840291-17854057 GCA_037974735.1 Cicer chorassanicum
ATATATATATATATATATATATATATAAAGGATACTATCTTTTGGTTTCAAAACTGAAATCCAAAATTTATAGCAATTCAGTTACAAAATATTAATTGTCAAACAATTACAAGTATACATCCCACATTTTTTGTTTCAAAACTGAAATCCAAAATTTATAACAATTCGGTTACAAAATATTAATTGTCAAACAATTACAAGTACACATCAAATACAAATAATTGCAAATAAATTACTTTAATTTCATGTTAATTAACTTAATAAAACAATAAACTAAAGTAAATTAATTTCAATAAAATAAAACTGACCAAAATTCAAAGAGGCATGACTATGTCTAACATTTCTAATATTTATATACTATATACATTTACCAATATCCAAAGTAGAAAATCAAATATAATATTTTTTTGTTCTCTCCCTCGCTTTACAAAACAAAACACCCCACGTCTCTAGAATACAAACTTTGCAAAACAAATTAAGATGGACAATACTTTTCTTGAACATGTTAATGATCATCGTGATAATTAGAGTATCAAAGTTTGAGTTGTTCGCATGTGTACTATCTACACCACACAAAGTGAGGATGAATCAATCTCTTTGGACAATGATTGAATATTTTATTTGCATTCAATTCCGTACAACATTGAAACATATAATGGCCATGAAGTGGGGATCTAATGTTTAGGTGCACTTACAATTTTTTAACTTTTACCTAATTCATAATTCCACGACCATATACTGATATGTACGTAATTTCCTATCTACTTACCTAGCACCACATATATACATGCAATTACATGATTTTGCAGAATTATACTTTATAGATCAAATTGAGAGATTATATAAATGATAAATTTAAATTTTGATTATTTAATTATTTATGCACTTTTTAATATAAAAAATAAGATGTAACTTAAAATTTGAACAACAATTGAAAAAAATTAGAAAATTATATTATGGATTCGAACCCAAAACTTTATAATTGTGTGTTTGAACTTTAAGTAAAGTTTACTATTCCATATTGTTTTAATAAAAAATAGCATAATATTCTTTTAAAAAAAAGAGCGGAACATAAATTATCTTTATCACTATAGTTGTTGTTGTAATATCATTGTCATCATCACCATCAAATTTAAACTCTACACGACTAATGGAATACTCACCCTAAAAACCATTTACATGTGGACTTTCATGTATATTTTTTCTACCTCTTCAAATTCCAAACATTTTACATGGGTCAAATGTTTACATCTATAGAATATAAAATTTATATAATTTCAACAATTTACATATAATCTACAAAAAATATAGAATTTATATAATTTAAACAATTTATATATAATTTACCGAAAATTCATGAAAGAGTATTCATCAATGACATTGATTACAAAAAATGTCTCACAAAATTAACTCAACAAGACTAACAATACAATTGTCCCTCATGTGACATGACATCAAAGTACTCTACACCAATGTATCCCATAAAATTTTACTTTCCCCACCTTCATTTTGTTTAACTCATAGCTATGACATAAATTGATTTTTTTTATAGGTTCAAGATTCAATTGAGAGTGTCAGATGATACGACAACAACAACATCCACTATGGTTTATAAAGAAACTCAAAAACTCCTCAATACAACAACAACTTAACTTTGGGAGAAATAGGACAACATAGACATACCATCCACTCTACAAAATCTGTGTAACCGCGAGCTCATCTTTGGAATAAGATTGTTGGATAAGAACTTGAAAGAAGGATCCCAAACATACATGATTTTGTCCCAACCAACGGGTATAACATTTACACGATTTAAAAGAAACACATTTTTATCGACAATTAATGATATTTTATTCCTTCCAATAACTAGGAAAAAAAACAAATTTTATAGACAATTAATAGCATTTTATTCCTTTCTAATAACTAGGAATCCAAGTAACGTAATAAGGAGAAAGATGACAACCCATTATCCAGATGAAAAATTAAGGTATAATAGAGCAATAAAAACGTTCACATATCATCATCAGATGAAGAGACAATCGAGACATCAATTACAAAAAAAAAAGAAAAAGATTGTGGTCGAGCATATTACATCCTCTGACGAAGAGTCAGTCCTTCTACATACCTTAAAGATAACCAAAAAGAATAAAACAAAAAGAAAAATAATCGGGGGTGTAATGGCATTGACCAATCCAAAAAATTCCAAAAAATAATGAAAAACTAAAAAATCGGGAATAAAGATGAATGTATTTCAAACTATTACACTTTAATCATTTATAGTTTCAACAATAAAGTAATACATTTTATATATCAATTGTATATCAATTGAGTCTATCTCTTAATTTCAATTATCAAATACACTACTTCAACATTTGACATTTCCATCAATCTCAATATTAATATGTTACTTCATTTATTCAAGTCATTCGCCAAACAAAGGTACTTCTCATATATGAATTACATTGGTACAATTTTATATACATTATTGATATAACTACTAAATTGTGGATCATTGGACAATTGGGACATAAAACTTCATATTAATTTTTTTAAAATCCACTTAAATTAAAAAAAAATTAAAAATATACCCGCGCAACACGCTGGTTAGTATCTAGTTTGAATTATGTTTCATGATGTTACAAAATTAAATCTTATCACTAAGTTGATATCTCATGGGTAGATGAATAATCGTACAAGTTAAATTAACAAAAGGTTTATTAGAATCAAGTTTCATATTTGTTCAGAGTGCCATATTGAATAAGAGATGGCCTAAAAATGTGTTTTTAACTGTCAGGAAGTTTTCACCTTACAAGCAATGAGTTAGGCCAAACCTAAATTTTAAGATGGCATCAGAACTTATCAAATGTTCATTAGACCACATGCTATCAGGTCACTTCTACTGGCCACATAAGTCACTTCTATCGGAACTTCAGATGTCTAGTATTAAGTGTGAAATCTGAAGTAACAATGTCAATTATAAGGAAGGGGGTTTGAATTATAATTGCCTCTTTTTAAAAATTCCTGTTTGAAACTAATTTTTTTACTCAAGATTGATCTTGGTAATACGAAGAACGATCTTGGTTAGTGTAAAAACAACAATATTGATTTTATCAATGTAAAAACAGATTGCAATGCATGTAATAAATGGAGATAGAGATAGAGAGATTACTCAAGTATATATCCTGGTTCACCCAAACTTGTGCTACGTTTAGTCCTCACAAATGTGAGATTTTTCACTAAGTGCTCAAGGCAAGATTGTTCTTGGTTGCTACACAACTTTTCGTAGATCAATTTTGATTTTTACACAACTTCCACCTTTCTACTTTAGAAATGATTTTCCACAGTTTTACCTTATCCTATTTCAGAAAGGATTTCACGAATTACCTTTTACAACATAAAAGGGTTTCCACACACTTCTCAAGCTATGATAATACACTAGCCTTGAGTTACAAAGAAATAATAATGAAGATGTTTAGAATCTGAATATTACTTAACTCTTGTTTGAGAAATAGATTCTGTGATTTAAGACTCAGTTGTTACTGATTACTACACAACACAAAGAAAAAGATTTGCAAGCTAAAGAATGATATTTGAGAGATTTTGTTTAATTATAATTCTTAATTAACCTTTTGTATAATTATCATCAAAACATTTAATTAGAGATTTTGTCTCAACAATCTCCCCCTTTTTGATGATGACAAAACATGTTAATTTAGATTTTTAATTTTGATTCTAAATAATAATTCAGAGAGTTTTTTAATAAAAGACTCCCCCTCAATATGTGCTACGTATTTGAACCAAATAATGATTACATTAATATCAAAAAGGATCATTACAAAGATGGTTAAAACCAAAAAAATATACAAGCAGCATGACATGTAAGTCTACAAAACATATATTAAAATCTAAAGGTACTTCTCCGCCTTCGTCATAGCAAAAAGGCAGAGGAGAGTCTAGCTATAACAGAGAATTAAAATGATAAAGAAGGTGAAGATCCTTCTGATGAAGGAGATAATGAGGGTTGTGGAATTGCTGGAAAAACTGGAGCAAGATTTTGTATTGGTGGACCAACTCCAAGCTTGGGAGCAAGCTGATTGGTCATCCAATCCCGTAAAATAGCTTGTTCTTTGTCGTGATGTGCTTGCCTGGCAGCAATTGATTGGAGAGCAGCAAAGATTTTGGGAATATCCCTACAAGCTTTTGATGAATCTTTTTCCAGTTTTGTCCTTTTGGAAGGACGTTGTTGAGAATCAAGAGGAGTGCCTTGCGATGGAGCAGCAGAGGTGCAAAAAGTGGACAATGAAGTAAAATTGGTACTGATCTTTGGAATAGAGGTTGGAGCGGAATAATGTGGAATGGAAGGGCCGACACTATCTATATCAGGAAAAGTCAAGAATTGACTGATTCCAAAGATGGATGAGGTAGTGGTTTTTTGTGGTGAAACAAAAATAGGGGACATGATTGAAGTATGGTGAAAGGGAAGAGTAGGACATAGACTACCTTGGATGATAGGTGAATTTGGAGAGGCTGTTGAATTTACATTTTGGGGAGCTTCCTGAAACGAAGATCGTTCTTCAGGATTTGGAGAAGGGGAAGATCGACCTTGAGGGTTAGGAAAGTCTTGATCAATAGGAATTCTATCAGACCTTTTTCTTTTGGTAGAGGCTGAAGGAGCTGAAGCAGATTGGGATGGAAGTTGTTTCATGTGTGAAATATTTTTGGAGGTGAATCTGGAGATTTCGATTTTGGAAGTTTCACTCGAAAGGGGAATTTGAAAATGTCTGAAGATTTTAGAAAGAACCATGCCATAGGGGACAATGTTCCTTTTGTAATCTTTCTAAGCAGCAACAATCATATGCTGAATGATTAAATAGGGCAGGTTGAGCTTCTTGCGATGAAAAAGGTGATAAATGATAAGAGTATCATTATCAGATACGAATTCGTGACTGCCACAATGAGAGAGAATGCAGTTTTGACTGATGTTGTTAAAGATTTTTGGTAGTGGTTTCAACTCAGCAGAAAGATTTTTTGTGGAACCAGCAATGAATAATTCTTGAAATACCTCTTCTTTTGAGAGGTTGAGGGCTGAAAACCAATCTTTTCCAAAAATGGTTAGACCTTCAAAAGGCCCTTGCAAAATATCTGCCAACACAATAGGATCAAGGTGGATCTCTACACCTTTTAGAGTAGAAACAATGAGGGATTTGTCTGGAAAAACCTCAGCCTTGCAGTAAAATGCACGAATGACATCAGGGTAAAAGCAATAAGAGATTTTGAGGAACTCTGTCCATCCAAGGGCATCAGTGTGATGCTGGATGGAGACTCCTTCAAGTAGAAGATTTTGAAAGTCAAAGACACGACCAATGCCGATAGGGCGTTGAGCCCATTTTTCAGAAAAGACTTTTTGTATTTTGGCAGAGATTAAAGGAGGAATCAGGATTTTGGAAGATGAGGGTTTGGAAGTTTTTGCGTTTTTGGTTGTTTTTGTTGGAGTTTGATGAGGGGAACGATCTTTAAATGGTTGTCTTGGTGAAGAGCATTTTGGAGCTGAAGATCGTTCTTGAGGAAGCGAATAGCGTTCTTGTGAGAGTTTTTGCTTTTGTGATGTTTTGGGTTTTTTTCCGTTTTTGAGTGGCAAAAAATTCTGAAAGTGTTTCAGTTGAGGGAGATTGAGATTGTGTTGGTTTAGAAACTTTGGTTTTGGTTTTGGATTTAGGACGTTGGGATGGGGATTTGGACGCAGGTTTAGAAATTTCTGGGTTTTGAGGAGTGTTTGATGGTTTTGAAATTTTGGGGATTTTTGGGGATTTAGGTATTGTTGGTTGTTGAGATGGGGAGATTTCAGGGGATTGAGGTTTTGATGGTTGTTGAGATGGGGAAATTTCAGCATCATCATCATCAGAAACAGTGTAAACAGTGGTATCAATTTTTTGTGTTTTGGAGGTGCCTATGCCAGCCAAAATGCGCATGGATTTTCTTCGCGAGGAGGATGTGCTGGAGGTGGGTTTCTGAGTTTTTCTAAGATGTGGAAAGGCCTGACTTAAAGAAGGCATGGGGGCTTGAACAATGGAGGAAGGACGGTGGAAAGAGGAGGTAGAGCGAGTGGAAAAGGGCTTGTTTCAGGGGAGGAGGACAGATAGTTTGAGAATGTTCTCTCAGAAGAAGAAGAGTGAGGGGGGGTGGGTCTGGGTGGAGGAGAATGTGATCTAATAGGAGATGGGGATGGTGATGCTGAATGAGTGAGAGATGATCTTGGATGTTTGTGAGCAGTTGTTTTGGTTCGAGCCATTTTTGGTTGGAAGAGAGAAAAAAAATTTGAATTTTTGATGAAGACGAAGGTAGAAGATGAATGATTAGAAAAATGCTTTTTGTTGTTTTGTTAAAAAGGTGATGATTTTGATGTGTGGCAGTTGATTAAGAAGATGAAGAGATGTCACGCGTGTTGATGGGATGGAGGGAGCAGTTGCATGGGGAAGGAGGAAAGAGAGGGCGTGTGCTGGGGAGCCGTTACCTTTTCAATAGAGCAGACTTTTCAGATGAAAAAGAAAAGAAGTAATGATGAAGAACGAGGATCGTTCTTGAGCATTATGACATAGCAAGGGGAAAACGAAGATCGATCTTTGTTATGTGCAGACTGATCCTATCTCAATTTTATCAATTTTGATCAGGATTTTTAACGATTTTTCGTCGTTCTTTGATGGAATTGAAACTATCTTCCACCAGGGGCTTAGTAAAAACATCAGCCAACTGATTTTTTGTATCCACAAAGGTCAATTCAACCTCCTTTTTACGAACATGATCCCTAATAAAATGATGTTTAATCTTAATATGTTTAGACCTTGAATGTTGAATAGGTTTTTTGAGAGATTAATAGCACTGGTATTATCATAATATATTGGGATATGAGAGTACCTTACTGAATAGTCTTCAAGTTGATTCTTGATCCATAATACTTGAGAGCAACAATTTGCTGTTGAGACATATTTGGCTTTAGTTGTTGATAGGGCAATCGTGTTTTGCTTCCTACATGACCAGCTGATTAAGGCTTCTCCTAGGAATTGACATGCACCACTTGTGCTCTTTCTTTCTATCTTATCATCAGCATAATCCGCATCACAGTAAGCTACAAAATCAAAGTGAGAACCTTTGCTATACCAAAGGCCAAGATCAGTAGTACCTACTAGATAACGAAATATTCTTTTAATTGTCGTTAAATGAGACGCTTTAGGTGATGATTGAAACCTAACACATAAGCCTACTGCAAAAACAATGTCATGCCTACTTGTAGTTAGATAAAGTAAAGAGCCAATCATTCCTCGATATTCTTTTTCGGAGATTGAATGTCCATTTTCATCTTTATCTAATGAGGATGATGGATGATTGGGAGTTGTCATGATCTTGGCTTCATTCATTTTGTATTCCTTTAAAAGATCTTCGATATATTTTTCTTGACAAATGAAAATTCCATTTGAATGTTGTTTGATTTGTATACCAAGAAAAACTCTTGCATCATACTCATTTCAAATTCACTTTGCATGAGATTTGAAAAATCCTCACACAGTTTTTCATTTGTTGATCCAAAAGTAATATCATCAACATACACTTGAACAATGAGTAAATCATTTTTACATGTTTTCTTGAAAAGTGTTGTGTCAATGTTTCCTCGGGAAAAATTGTTTTTGATAAAAAATGAACTCAATCTTTCATACCAAGCTCCAGGAGCTTGTTTTAAACCATACAAAGCTTTGGTGAGTTTAAAAACATGATTTGGTTTCTTTTGATCCTCAAAGCCTAGAGGTTGACGAACATAAACTTGTTCATTTTAAAATGCACTTTTAACATCCATTTGAAAAAGTTTGATGTTTTTATGTGATGCATATGCAAGAAGGATGCGAATGGCTTCTAACCTTCCAACTGGAGCATAGGTTTCATCATAGTCTATTCCTTCTTGTTGATTATAACCTTGAGCAACCAACCTTGCTTTGTTCCTTACCACTTTTCCTTCTTCATCAAGCTTATTTCTGAAGACCCGTCGTGTTCCAATAATGGTTTGATCTTGTGGATCAGGGACAAGGGTCCAGACTTCATTCTTCTCAAACTGAATAAGTTCTTCCTTCATCGCATCGATCCAAGATTGATCAATTATTGCCTCTTTGATGGATTTTGGTTCTACTTGAGAAATCATTGCCATGTTGCTGTTTGCATCTTCTTTAAATGATCTCCTTGTTCTAATGCCATCAACTGTATCCCCAATTATTTGATTTGGAGGATGATCATCTACAAGTCTCCAACTTTTCGGAGGAGTTTTAAATGGAGACTGTTTATCAATCTCGTTTTCCTGAAGATCAATCTTCTGCTTTTGCCCAGATTTTTCTTCCTCTTCCTCATCTTTCTTTTCCCACTCAAGATCATCAAATAAAATGTGCATACTGATTTCAACAATTTTAGTTCTCAAATTAAAGATACAATATCCTTTAGATTTAGTTGAGTATCCTAAAAATATGGCTTTGTCCGATTTCGCATCAAATTTTCCCAAGTTGTCTTTATTGTTTAAAATGTAGCAATAGCAACCAAAGATGTGAAAATATGAAATATTTGGTTTTCTATTTTTCCAAATTTCATAGGGTGTTTTATTTAAAGTTTTTCGAATTGAAACACGATTCAAAATGTAACAATAGGTGTTTATGGCTTCAACCCAAAAATATTTTTCTACATTGGATTCTTCCAAGATCGTTCTTGCCATCTCTTGCAATGTTCAATTCTTTCTTTCAACAACTCCATTTTTGAAAGATGCCAAGCTCTTCAAAAAATCAATAGGTGTTTATGTTTAAAATCAATAGGTAACAATAGGTGTTTATGTTTAAAATCAATTTTGAACAAGATAGATTGTGAGAGATGTCAAGCTCTTCAAAAAATGTTTTGAAAGATGCATTATAAATTCACCTCCATGATCGCTTCTCAGTGATGATGTTGGATTCTTTTTCATTTTGAACCTTTTTTACAAAAAAATTTGAAAGCATCAAATGCATCATCTTTTTGCTTTAAAAATAACACCCATGTGTATCTAGAAAAATCATCAACAATTACAAATGCATATTTCATGCCTCCCAAGCTAGTGGTTTTGATGGGACCAAAAAGATCAATGTGAAGTAGTTCAAGAGGTTTTTTAGTTGATATAAACTCTTTTGAATGAAAACTACTTTTAACTTGTTTTCCTTTTGCACATGCTTCACATTATCTTTTTCAAAATTGATTTTAGGAAGTCCTCTAACAAGATCTAATTTTGACAGATTTGAAATTGTTTTCTTTCTAAATGTAGAAAATATGATTTCTCTAGAAGTTGCCAATCTCACTTCACATATGTTTGGCATAATTTATTTTACCTATTGCTCCATTTCTTTTTATCTTGGCTTGATCGTTGTTTCCAAATGTTACGAATCCTCCATCTTTTTTGATAAATGACATAAAGCAGTTCTTATCACCCTCATATGCCTTGAACAGCCACTGTCCAAAAACCATGACCTTTTCTTGACATCTTGAGATCCATCCTGCATGATGTGTTATATCATTTTTAGGTACCCACTTGATTTTGGGTCCTGAGGAGTTAGTTTTAAAATCTGATTCCTTTTTGGTGTTTAACATAGTCTCAGAGTGACTAATCTTGGACTAGGAAGAATGTTTAGTTGCCTGTTTTTGAAAAGATTTGGAAAAACGAGTTTCAGCAAATTTTGATACAGATTCAGATCGATCTTCGTTTTTAACATCAGCTGAAGATCAATCCTGTTTTTTCAGATTTTGAGAAAATTTTGCCTTTGCTCTAAACTGTTCTTCTTTTTTAAAATTCTTTTTGTTCTTGATTTTTTCATCCCTTTTTTTAAAATAGCATGCAAATTCTAAGTGTCCAATTTTGTTTCAATATGAACATTTAATTTTGCAATTTCCCTCTTTTCTTTCAGAAACAAAAAAATTTTCATACATTTTTTATTTTTGAGTTTTATCAAAACCAATCCCAACTTTATCAAATATCCCTACTTGGGATCCCATGATTTTCTGAAATGTCTCAATAGCTTGAATGAAATTCGTTAAATCATTTTTAAGAATTTCAATTTCAGCCTTGAGAAGATCGTTCTCCGTTTGGGGTGAAGATCGATCTTGGCTTTCAGAATTTTTAGATTCAGAACTTTTGAGTTGAGATTCTTTCAGGTTTTGAATGATTTCTTTAAGTTTATCATTTATAACCTAAACTCTCTCTCTTTTTCTTCTTTTTCTTTATGAATTTTTCTTTAAAATAACTACATTTTTGAATGAGAATGTTTGAGTCATTTAGCAAATTATCAAATTCGATTTCCATTTGTTTACATACAAGACATGGTTCATAAAGCAAGAGTGAACAAACTAAATCCAAGAGCATTCTTGCAATCCAGGATCGATCCTCAAATGAGATAAATGTGATCTGGCATGTACTCAATCTAGCACCTTTTTTGAAGTGGCTTGCTTGCTTTGAGTTAGTGTGCAGGCCGTGATTTGACAGTACAACTGTATTGTACTTTACAGCATGTACCATTGTACTTGCATTTGTTCCAAATGAAGAATGATCTTGCTTTTGTATTTCTTCATGAAGCTTGTCTTGATTATTCGAATCCTGGGCTGATTCTGTTTTAAACTTTTCCTTGCTTATTCTTGATATAGACATAAAATTGATGAAGCTTCTAGGATGTAATTTTCTCATATAACGGATCATTCGTGATTCTGATGAAAGTGAAGATCAATCTTTGTTTTACAGACGTATGGCAGGATTGATTTTCGTTTTGCTGTTTTGGCTTTTTTTGATTTTAATGAGATCTGTTTTGAATTGCTTGATACCTATCTTGTTTAACACACTCGAATACACAAGTTAAATACCAAAACACTTAGAATTATAATTATAATTTATAATTAACCTTTTGTTTAATTATCATCAAAACATTTAATTGGAGATTTGTCTCAACAAAATCATGTTATAAGTGGTGAGAAGTCTTTACATTACAAGTCGATTTTGTGAAAGTATCGCAAAATTCAACCCAAATTTTAAGAGTATTTACTAAATATAATTCTTCTAATTTTGTACATTAATTTATGATGGAACTTTATGTTTTTAAAGGAAGAGATTTATTTGTTTACCCCTCCATGTGCCATAGCAATGGCCATGATTGCAGCAGCTTCCATAACCCATAACAAAGGATTCCACATAAATCCTAAAAACTTTAGTATTATAGTTTCCTGTACAAAGAAATGAAAATTACATAAACTATCAATTAAAAACCTAAGCAACAATTTGGTAACAAACTATAAGCAATTAAGTTAGGCTTTTAACCTTCTTTTCTTCAAGTTTATTGTATCCAAACAATTCAAGCCTCTCTTTTACTTGCTCAGAGGTTAAACCTTCTCTTGTACATTTGAGATTATCAAAAACCTCCTCAAGAGGAATGTTCTCCTACAAATAACACAAATTCCAAGTTCATTGATTCAATTGTTTACTTTCAAAGATAGCAATAAGAAATTGATTTTTTTTTATAGCTAAAGCAAATTAGTTTCTAGATAATTTCCCCACTAATTAATCAACATCATAATAATCAAAGGAAAGTTTTAGGTCTTGACTTTTAATTATATTTGTGACCGATTGGAATATATGTTTTCATTTCCAAATAGACCATGCCATATAAATTAATAAAACTTAGGACATTTGGTACAATTGAGCATGCATTGAATATATTTTTGTATTATTTATTTTAATACCAGATCAACAGCTTCCTTTGTAACAGCTTCAAGTGACATGGTCCCTTCAACCATTTTCTTTCTTTTCCTCTTTTCTTAAGCTGCTTTATTCCACTTTTGAGCTCTGAATCAAAATTAGAACCCTTTAAATGTATAAAAATGAAATTAATTAACTATAATTTAATATAACAAAAATATAAAATGCACCACAAAAATTGAAACCAAGATAGACATTTTACAATAGTGAGTTTTAAACAATTAGATTTATTATGTAGTATATATGATTTTGGTTCAATACATGTATAACTATCACATTAAAATTGTGAAGAATATTCTTACACCAAATTTACCTTAGAAAGAGGTTTGATAGTCTCTCACTCTATCAAACTCAATTGTACCTACTTAGCACAGAATTATATGACAATATCAAAATTCAGGAGATGGAATTTTAAGAATGTCAAATTTTTAGTAGTGACAAGAGAACATATTAATGTACTTTGTTCTAAGAATGACAAAAACTATAGAGATACAAAAAATTCATGTTAGACTCCGCCGGCCAGCTTCTGCAATGGCATGTAGTAAACATAGTTCAAGAATTTGTATGCTAATATTTTTTATTCAAATATAAGCTATTTTTGCCGCCATGTATATTTATTTAATTTATCTTAGCATGCTGATAAATTAAATTAATAATTATTCGACCATACTTGCTCACTATGGTATATGTACTTTGTGAGTGTGACAAATATTCCAATGAGTATATAATACTACAATTTAAGTATCCTTTGATTCGGTCACTATAAATCCAATTTCTAAGTTTGAACTTTATTATATTTAAAAAGAAGATAGTAAAAACTTCTCAATAAATGAAAGGCCTTCTAAAAAAACATAATTATTTAATGATTTTTAAATATTTTCTTTTCCATTAATACTTGTCGAGAAATTCAGCCAAACATGTCCTTCGTCCAATTAATTAAAAATGATAGAATTTCAGAAGTCTTCTAACATTAGGCAAATTTAGAGCCTTGTATGACTTCATTTGGTACCAAGCGACCGCTTCACATAAAGAATATTCATTTTATAATTGGATGTTATTAAATAAATTAAATATTACTATTTTGATGAGATAAATTCTGAAACGGGTATGTAGCAACGACAATTCCAAGATGTTCCGTTTTCAGTGTTCATTCAAATTTCAAACCATCTGGCCCTGCATAGACAATTCAAAAAAGGAGGAGGATGTTTTTTTTCTTTCCTTTTTCAGCTTTCTATTGTCGGTCGATATTTAAGTCATGTTATTACTACAAATAGTACCATCAAGAAGTAAAAGATCATCTAAATACCTCCATGACGTTTCCGAGGAACTTGAAAGCCATAGCCGTAGGGATTGATATTATATTTTTATTCAAAATTAATTATATTTATATTTATACATTCAATATCTAATTTGTTTATAGTTTGTTATTGTTATTAATATTATAAAATAATATATGAAATAGGACAATTTTTTTATTGCTAAAACCACAAAAAAAAATTTTATAGTTAAATGACTTATATAATATGTAGTATAAAATGGAGAGTAAATGCTTAGTGTACATTTTAGCAAAAATGTATGGATTTAATGGACGAACATCGGTCATTTATCAAATAATGTAGAATTAATGATTGATAAAAGTTACAATTATGCGCTAAGATGATAAGATCAGTGATTATTATTAAGCCGTATAAAATTGACACTAACATTGTACCATCTTTTTTTTCAAAATGTATATGCTTTGGTTACTTTTTATTTATATATATAAATGCTTATCTAGAATCAATCTTTTTTAGGCAAGGATTTTACTCATCTAACGTAATCAACTCACTTTAAAAAGTAAAGTGGATGATATTATTTATCGATTAATAAATTAAAAGTTGATATTGTATGTATATTATAAGCTAAATTGCATCTGCGGTCCCTTAACTTAATTTCAGTTAACGTTTTAGTCCTTTATCTTTTTTTTTTTTTTTCC
>JBBPBP010009777.1:17854212-17983021 GCA_037974735.1 Cicer chorassanicum
TTTTTCCGATTTGATCCTTTATTTTAATTTTAAGTGACAATTTGATCTTTTTTATGTTTTAAATTGTCAACAATGTTATCCTTTTTTTTGCAAAAATTCATCAAAAATTTTAAACAAAACCCATAAAATTAATTATCATCCTCAATATAATGCAAATTTCTTTAAATAAACTCATATTTTCATCTCTAACAACATCAAATAAAGAATAAATGACCAAATCGGAGAAAAAAAGATAAAGGACTAAAACCTTAATTGAAATTAAGTTAGGGACCACAGATGCAATTTACCCTATATTATAACATCATGAAATTATTGTCGGCAATTTAACTTGGCCATCAACAAAAATGTGTCTATCGTCAATATATTTAGAGGCGTATTAGGGGTAGGTGGTGATTTGTGGTCATGGAGGAGGAATCTTTTTATGTGGGAAGATGAGCTTTAAATTGAATGTATTTCTATGTTAGAAAAAAATTTGTTGCAGAATCACAAGTTAAACAAGTAGATGTGGCCACTAATTGGGAGAGATAGGTATTTAGTAAAAAAGATGTTTTCAACATGCTGTTTGAGAGTAATTATAATGCTTAGGTGCCTCAGCTCGACATAGTGTGTAACAAGGCGGGTATCATTGAAGGTGTCAAAATTATGATGAATCACATATCAACAAAAGTTAATTTAATTAGGTGTGGAATTACTAATTTTAGACCTTTTCTATGTGTAGGATCTTGTGGGATATAGCTTACTCATTTATTTTTTGAGTGTACATTATATGTTAGTTTATGGTATTCAATGTTAAAATGATTGAGCACTAATAGTGTGTTCCCTTCTTCGCCATTATTACATGCTCAAATTTTGTGTGTGATGCTTCATAAGGTTGTTATTTGGCTAGCTTGTAATTAGAGTATTTGGAAAATATGTAATTGTGTATTATTTGATAATAGACAATTGCGATTTACGTAATTCTCTTTTGTTATATTAGGTGCAATTATGATCGTTATGGTGGTTGCAGAAAAAGGATTGTCATTTTTAGTACGAGTTAGTCAATGATGTATAGTTCCACATGAGTGTTTGGGAGTACGAGAGTAATTGACGATATTTATATTGTTATAGTTCTTTGGTGTATGTCAGGTGAATCTTATATGTGACGTATTGTCTATAATTTTGTGTTAAAATCTGGTATCAAACGTTTCCTTGAGGCACATCTTGAACTTAGAATGTTATTAACAATATATTTTGCCTTTAAAAAAAACCTTTGATTTTTTTCACTTTTTTGTATAGTAGTCTAGGGGTTAGTGTAACAACCCTTCTCACTACCTTAAAAATAATTGCAAGGTTAAGATAGCAATTAGATACCTAATTTTTGTCGTTGTTAAGTGATAACAATTAATGACTAGTAATGTATGATTTATATTGTTTTTATAGAATTGGGGTAGAAGTGTGGTAGTATTATCAATGACAAGTGTTAAAGGATGTACGTATACTACTCGTCTCCTTTCCCTTTGACTTACAGGTCACACACATATCATATTTCCTTTCTTCCTTCTTTTACCACTAGTTGAACTCTTTCATTATCTCGTACCACACATTTCCCCCTTCTTTCTTGTACATTATTTTCTTCTTTCCTAAAAACGGAGGAACCAAAAGTCCATTTATCTTCAACCTCTTGCATGTCCTAGATTAAAATACTAAAATACCAAACCTCCACCACTAATACATATCTCTCATTCTGTTACTGTTCATCATCCAACTCCCTCTTATTCTCCTTACCTCGTGAAACTTTCTTCCATGGTAGCAAGCTTCAGAGTTTCTTCCTCTTTAATCTGACCTCATGCGTTTTCTTCCTTCACCTTTAGTATCATCTGCACTCCAAAGAACCACCAAAAGAAGATAAAGATCTAATTTGGGGAATTTTATATTTTAATCCATCTAAGTGAAGGCAAAAGTAATATGAGCTAGGAAGAATTCTTCCTTGTCAAAGAGTGTGAGTTTTATTTTATTTTTATTATAACTGATTTTTCATATTGCATGTGGGTTCTTGGGTTGATTTCAACTTTTTTTTTTCTTTTCTGTTGAAGTTTCCTTTTCTGGAGTCTTGAAATAATGGTGGTTTTGAAATTGAAAATTAAGAGAAATGTAAGGTTTTGCATGTAGATGATTTAATTCTTGCATCCAATTTTTCAAGTGTTTATCTTTATTGTATGTATAATTTATCACCAATGATTGTTATTCAATTGAAAGATTAGATATTGTATGGTTGTGTTTGATATTGTGACTATTGTTTTTGGTGCGTGAATTCATAGAAATTAGCTTAGCTAAAATAATCTTGCTGAGCGAATCTCGTTCTGAAATAACCTTGTTGCTCTTGACTCAATTTCGATGAGCGGAATCTAGTTAGCTAAGCGAAATTTTGATAGATTTTGAAAAGTTTATACACTGTGTTGGATTGGCGTAGCGAACCTAGTTTAGCTTAGCGAATATGTTGAATGTTTGTAGACTATTTGGTGTGAATTGTTATATCAGGCCTATTAGAAGTCTATTATGATTATGTTTGGAATTTCCTCTTAACATTTTATTTTGATTATGTCTCAACTTTCTCTGATCGAGACTTCCCTATGTTTTGAACTTCCTCTGGTTGAGACTTTCCTCTAATTGGAACTTCCCTTTGACTGGAACCTCCATATGACTCAGACTTCCATCTGTCTTGAAGCTCCTATGATCAAGACTTCCCTCATACAGGAACTTTCCTTTGACTGGGATCTCATATTTAATTCTCGAGCATTTGCAAATCAATCTCATTGCAGTTACCAAATGACATGTACTAATGGGATTTATTAGTCACTTTAAAGTATCCAAAACATGAACGAGCCACATAAAAAAATGTGCTCCAAAGAGTAAGTGAAAATGCAGCACAAGAATAAGTTGCAAACATGTTAACTGCGCATTCACCTTCACTAGCTCCAAATAATTGAGTAATTGTACCTAAAAACATTAACAAAATAACTGCATTTTAAACTATAATAAAATAGGTTCAAATTTTATTAGAGACATATATAAAATGGACCAAAAATATTGAATAGTCAAAAGTTTAGAAAAGAATAACATTTAATTTGTTAGTATAATTAGAGTCAATAGCACTAATAATAGTTTTATTTGTTCCCTGTAAAATATCACCTAAAAAGGTCATTTTAGGATTGCATTTAATTTTCTTTAACTATATTACTAAGTTTCATAAACAACTTACTCATGGCAATTGCAGTTGGAAGGGCAAATTGAAGCAATAAAAGAAATTGATACAATGGATCAAGCCAATATGAATAGCACCTTTAACAATTACTATACCTATTGCTGGCAATAATATAAATCTAACCACAACAATGCCAACAATAAGTGGAAGAAATTGCTTTCGAAAACCTTTTAAACCTGAAAAAAACACATTATTTAATTTTTGTCATCAAATTTATTTTCAAATAAACAACTAAATTAAACTGAACCTAATTAAAAGATTTGCCCCAACCAGCATGGTCATTGAAGGAATGCTTGCACCCCTGCAAACCAAGGAAATATAATTTTATTAGCTAAAATATAAAAGTATATATAAACATTTAAGGAATTTTTTTAAAACGATTTTTGAAAAAAAAAAGAAAGGTAAAACAATCAGAGACATAAACTTAATCCAAGAAAGAAAAAATAATGTCAAAAAAGTCTCTCAATTATACAAATTTTCTGGTTTTAGCAGAAACATTTAATGATTTAATTTATATACATTATAAATGTAAATATTTTTTATATTAATAATCAATCATAATTAATAAATCACTAAAAATATTTGAGTTTAACCGTAATTATTTTTAAAATATGTATCTTACCGGTTGTAATTTCTTGAATCTCAATAATATAAAGAAAATTACAGTGACACTCACAATGTATATGAAAACTAATCTCTGACTTTAAATTAATGCCAAATAATCATATGGCACTACGCCAAAAATTGCATTTTATATCGCTCCTTTATAGCGCTTATTAAATAAAAGCGTTGTTGTATAATATTTTAAAATTAACGGAGGATATAACAACGCTTTTTTTACAAGCGCTATTGAAAAAGTGTTGTTGTAGGGTCATATAGGGTCACATAGCGCTTGCACATAATGTTTACAACCCTTTTACAGCACTTTAAAAAAAAAGCTGTAAATTGAAGCGCTCTCATATAATGTTTACAGCGCTTTTGGAGCGCTTTAAACACAAGCGCTGTAAAATATAGCGCTTCCACCTTATGTTACATAGCTTTTAAAGCACTTTTGTAAAAGCGCTGTAAATTCCAAGCGCTTTCACATAATTAAAGAACCTATTACAGCGCTTTTTATACCAGCGTTGTAAAATACAAGCGCTTTCACATAATAAAAGGACCTATTAGAGCGCTTTTTATACAAGCGCTGTAAAATCACGATTACATAGGGTCTTTTAAAGCGCTATTTATAAAAGCGCTGTCATAGGGTCTAAAAAATTTAGGACCTTTTAAAGCGCTTTTTAAAAAAGCGTTGTCATAGGGTATTTCTAATTTTTTAAGTATATACATATGTAAGTGGTTTTCTTCGCTTTTTTTTTTTCTTTTAAAACATAGGATTTTCTAAATCACTATTTCCATACATAAGTTTTCCTTTCTCTCTAGGGTTTTCTAAATCTGACAACCTCTTCTTCTCCACCACCAATTCCACCACTCCCTCCCTTATTTCTCTTCCATCTCTAACAACAACAACAACTTTGAAGAATATTCTTCCATCACGATGAATAGGGTTATTGAAGACGACAACGACGACTTTGAAGAAGATTCTTCCGCCACGACGAAGACAATTCTTTCGCCACTTCCAAACCCCACACCACCGCCATCGTCCATCAACCTCACCCCTCGAGAATTCTTAGACCTTCTGGTTCGATAACCCTTCCGCCAAATCCAAACAATCTGCTTGGAGTAGTTCTATTCGACTCATCTACACTTTCACCACTGTTGAAGAGTTTTGGAGGTAAAGTTTCAATCTTTTTATTTTAGGGTTCCATTAAAAAAAACGCTTTTTTTTTGTTTTATTGTTTCTTGAATATTTCTTGTTTACGAAATTTTATTCTTTGTTGATTTTGAATCTGGTGGTGGAAACCATTTTTGTTAATTTTGAAACCATTTTTGTGAACTTTTTCATTTTTGTTAATTTTGAATACTTCTTGTCATTAAAAAAACCCTAAATGGGAGGACCCTATTTGTTCTAATGGTGGAAAATGGACTGTGACTTTTCCGAAGGGAAAGTCTGATACTACCTAGTTGTATTCGGTATGATTTTGAATCTGTTATGAGGTTATTGAATTTGGACTATTCTCTCTGTTATAAATAAAAAAAGAAATTGATTTTTGTGTGTTTGTGTTCTTGATGTATTAAGTTGTTGGCAATGATTGGAGAACAATTTGATCATGGAGATGAAATCTGTGGAGCAGTTGTGAATTTTAGAAATAAGCAGGAGAAAATTTCTATTTGGACTAAGAATGCTTCCAATGAAGCTGCTCATGTACTATATTCTTTCAATTTTTTAGTTTCTCAATTCTTATATACGTATTCTTTATGTAAACTAGAATAATCATAACAATAAAGATAAACTAAAAAAAAATCTATAATAATCATTCACTAATACTTAGTTGCGGAAGATCTCCTATGTTGACAACAAGAGCTCCATGGACAGGGGGAACATTAAACCATTGATTCTCATGAAGAACTTGAAGACCACAAATTTGATCTTGTTAAAGATAGTATAACATCCTGTTAGTATCTTTGAACTTGATACACAATGGCAAAACCAAATAAAAGCCTTTGTATTAGTACTGATTTGATAAAACAGTTCTATGAAAACCAACACTTTATCATCTATCTTCTAGTATTATTTGTACCTGTGGTTTTATTGGTTCTATTCTTGCAAGGATTGTTTCAATCTTAGCTTAATAGCTTGTTATGTGTGTGATTAGTTCTCTATTAACAACACCCGTATAGCATTTTAAAATATCAGTTAATTTTCTTGTGAAAAAATCATATTAGACAATTTCTTTATCTAATATAGGTATAAAAATTATTTTATTATAATATTTAATTTATGTCTCTTATGTTAGTTATTTTATAAATTGATTAACAAAAAATACATTTCATGATTAAATTTATTAATTATAAACACATTTAATGTCATAAAAGACCTATTTATACAAACAAGCTTTATTTTAAAAATTCCGTTAAAAAATGTCAATCCGGTTTACAACACTTTTTATTAAAACTAGTATAAAAATGAACCTATTACAGCGCTTTTTTGAAAAAACGCTGTAAAACATGTATAAGACTACACCTATTACAACGCTTTTTTGAAAAAGTGCTGTAAAACTAGTAAGAATGCACTTATTACAGCGCTTTTTTGAAAAAGCGCTGTAAAACTAGTAAGAATACACCTATTACAGCGCTTTTTTGAAAAAACGTTGTAAAACATGTATAAGACTGCACCTATTACAACATTTTTTTTTGAAAAAGCGCTGTAAAACTAGTAAGAATGCACCTATTACAGCGCTTTTTTGAAAAAGCGCTGTAAAACGAGTATAACAATCAACGTGTTTTTAGAAGGGATTTACAACGCTTTTCAAAAAACCGCTGTAAAACGAGTATAACAAGCGCGAAATATATCCACCTATTTTACAACGCTTTTTTATTTTAAAGAGCGCTGTTGTATCTTTTTACAGTGCTAGATACTACATCGCTTATTTTTTTGAAAAAGCGTTGTAAATGACTTAAAAAAAGCGCTGTAAAATGCTATTTTTCGCGTAGTGTGGATGCGGAGGATTGGTCAATTTTAGGATATTTACCCCACCAAGACTAGAAAGTCCTTAAGAACACCAAGAGGAGCATTGTCTACAATCAAGAGTTTTCTAAATTGAGAATATGTATATTAGTCTATAAGCGTCATTCAAATTAGGTTTTGAATTTTGTGAATTGGTAAATATATCTTGATATTATAAAATATCGATTAAAATAATCTCTATTTAAATTTTTGTCGTTAGATATTTCGATGTGACACTATAATTGAATATGTGAATTATCTACATTGATCTTATATCAATGTCATCTTCTCGATAATAAATTTGCCGATGAAAGTTTGTTATCTCAAAGATAAATTTGTGAGTAATTATAATTGTGCATTGACTAATTATGGACAAATTAGTCTCTTTCATAAGAAAATTAGTTTGTGTTGTGATGACATTAATATGAGATCAATGTGGAGGGGTCAAATATTCAATTAATATGTCACGTTATAATTCGTGACAATAAAATTTAAATATAGATTATTTTGATTACTATTGTACAATTTTATAGATATATTTGTCAATTTACAAAATTTAGAGATTGATTTGACTGACGTTTACAATTTAAATAACTAAGTTATCTGTTCACTCCTCCTCCATAGAAAATAAAAGTCCAACTTGTAACACACTCATTTGATTGGCCTAAATATTCATCATGTTATCAAAACTCAATATGGCCTAACAACCTCATAGTACCAAAAAACTAACCAAAATTTGAATTAGCTCTTAAGACTCAACAACAATTACAAAAAAAGAATAAATGGTTTAGAGCCGTCTTAATGTTTTTGGAGTCTATTTTTGAATTAAAAAATTGGGTCTCTAGTTAAAAATGTATTATAATATATTACTAGTCAACAATATTGTAAAGGTTTAAATGTCTTTAGTGCTTACAATTATAATTGGTCTTTGCAATCACAAAATCAATAATGAGTTACTAAAATCTAAAATCCTAATGTCAGAATAAACCCTAATAGAGTTCCTAAAATTAGTAAATCAACCATTTCAAACAAATAGAATTCCTAAAATCAGTAAATCATAAAACCCTACCATCAAGATTCTAACATTTAGTGCTAGTGGTAATGGGTGGTGGCGAATGGTAGGTCACTGTGACGAATTTTTTAAAGTTCAGGTTATATAAAAAAAATTTGGGGCCTCCCTAATTGGTGGTACCAATGTTTTGGTTTCATAGGTTGATTGTCGGCACTAGATGGTACATGTAGGAACGCAATCCCATTTTGTCGAAGACAAGCTTAGACGATGAAGAAAAAATGTAGCCCGTACCAATTTAAAAAACTAAGATACAACGACAACATCAACTAAGTCTTATTGCACTAAGTAAGATTGACTACAGGAATCAAACGACATCATAACATTTACTACGCAAAAAATCGCATTTTACAGCGTTTTTTAAGCCATATACAGCGCTTTTTCAAAAAAATAAGCGCTGTAGTATCTAGCGCTGTAAAAAGATATAATATCGCTCTTTAAAATAAAAAAGCGGTGTAAAATAGGTGGATATATTGCGCGCTTGTTATACTCCTTTTACAGCACTTTTTTGAAAAACACTGTAAATCCCTTCTAAAAACACGTTGCTTGTTTTATTAGTTTTACAGCGCTTTTTTGGAAAGCGTTGTAAATCCCTTCTTAAAATGCGCTGGTTGTTGTACTAGTTTTACAGTGCTTTTACAAAAAATCGCTGTAATAGGTGCATTCTTATGCACGTTTTACAGCGCTTTTTCAAAAAAATGGTGTAATAGGTGCATTCTTATGCACGTTTTACAACGCTTTTTCAAAAAAGCGCTGTAATAGGTGCATTCTTATTCTAGTTTTATTAAAAAACGCTGTAAATGGAATTTTTAAAATAATGCTTGTTTGAGGTTTTTTATGGCTTTTTTTTAGAAAGCGCTGCCTTTTAATTTTTTTGCAAAATCATTTTCATCTAGAATCAATTCACAATAATTTCACAATCAGTATCAGTACACAACATTGCTGCCCATATTAAAAGTAATTTTTACCTAATGTATAAGTTGATGACAGTAGCACTCAGCTCCTTATGGTTAAGAAGTTCGTATATGTGCTCTTTTTCAAGTAGTTCTTCATACTCATCTCCGAAAATAGCTTTATCCATGCTTATGATGCGTGAATCATTGCTGCCCATATTCGTTTTTGCTTGTATGTCAAGACACGACCCATATCGAGCAAGGTGTGGATGACTTATTTTAGGAGCATCAATTGATTTTCCCCGATCGAGTTTTGAACTTTGGCAGCTTTATTACCCTCCAGCTTTTGAAGTTTGCCAGCTTTATTACCCTCCAATTTTTGAAGTTTGCCAGCTTTATTTTTACAACGAACATCCAATTGTGGTGCGGCTTTATTCTGGCAGCTGGTTTGCTGTACGGGTGGCTTTGAAAAAATGAGGTTAATCAGTTTGTTAGTTAATTGAATCTGAAAACATGACAAACCTGCCAGAATAAATGTGACAAACCTTTTCTGGTGATGTGACTGACTCGTTTTCTGGGAATCTTCTTGTCATTCCCTTTAGACTTTGTTTGAATCTAAATAAATGTGCAATTAAAATTAACAGCGGAAAAAAAAAATAAGCAATTAAATATAATCAATCATAATCATATATCGTGCAATTAAATATACATATCAATTAAACATACATTTCAATTAAACATACCTTATCAAGGGCAACAAGATGTTTGGGCCATGCCACGTAACTACCTATTGCTTCGCCCAAATACTTGATATCTCCATCGTTGTCCGGTATAGGCAACGGAGCATTTGGTTCCAAAGCAATCACGGGTGATACTTTGACATGGCCGGCAGGGATCGGTGTGTTGTGCAATACTTCTCCCAAAGTATTGTACAATGTTCCTGTTCAGACCTTGCGATGAGTAGGGGAGGATAAATACAGCACACAAGGAGACACACCCTAAATCAATGGTTAATACATAAGTATGTGAAACAATTAGGTTGAATGAACTTCTTATTTTATTAAGTAATTAATTACCTCGGGAAGACTTTTAAGACCAACGTTGCAACTCGCGTTTTCACTCTCCATTTGTATTTCACGTTGGAGCTGATCCGAAAGTTGCTTTTCTTTATTCGTCTTCACCAAGAGTACCACTTGCTCTGTTAGGACTTTGAGCTTCTCTAATACTTCCTCATTAGATGGATTTTGACGCTTCTCTTGTGAAAAATAGCTTTTAGGAGTTACGCCAAATCCTTTACCCCTCACGCAGCCGGAATATTCAGGAACGTTAAACACTTTACCGAGTATGTCCCTGCAACTAGCTTTGTTGTCCTCTTGATTTTCCGAACTTTGATCGAGATTCTCCTAAAATACACGTAGGATTAAAAAGATAAGTTCAATATCATTTTTAAAATAAAATATTAAAAAATATTAAAGTGATAATATACTTACACAAAGTTCTATCACTTTTTGAACATTTTCACTATCAACAACTCCATCTTTATTTACACGAGCCTCCTTCCACAAAATATGACGACCCAATGGTTGATTGGATTGGGTCTCTTGTAGCTATTCGTTAAAATCATAAACAAAATATTAGTTAGAAACTATAGTTTATAATGTACCACATTATATAAAAGTGATGTTTAATTACTTACAAATTTTTGCTCTAAACGTGCGTATCCCATACGAGATTTTTTGTATGGGTGCGTTGGATTTTTTGTCCTCTCGCGATTTTCCGTACTTATACTCTATATAAAAAAAATAACAATCGTGTAAAAATTTACAATACGCTATGAATATGAATAATAAAACACAAATGCTAATAAATTAATCACTTACCACAAATGCGGGGTTTAAACGTTTTGCTACAAATGCGCTCCATTTGTCATTTGATATATAGTGTTTATATATTTTTGGAGCTTCAACATTCATATTTCCATCATGATCTCTTAGATAACAGTTTGAGAGGTGAGATCTAAATCCTCGGTGTGTTTTTCCGGCAACTCTAAGCACGTAAGTCTTTCTCACCTCATCAACATCAAAAGCAGTCTGCAAACCAAATAAAGATATAGTTTGAGTAAAGTATTTCAATGGAAAAAATTATAAGTAACAAAAAAGTGGAGTAAAAGAGTTACTTGTATATCAGTCCACAGTATATCTTTTGCATCCTTCAACGCCTTATCTCTCCAATCGTACATTGTAATTGGGATATTCTAACGAACAACCGCACCAATATAACTTACAAACATGGAACTTTTGGGCTCAATTGGTAGACCACTTTCATTCCATCCTACCTAATAAACTCATATAGTAAGTACATGCTTTCAAAAAAGATAAATAATAAACAACAAACAAAGTATAGTATACCTCAAATTTTATGCCATTACTTCTTGCTTTTATGACATTTTGCATGATCGTTGCACCACGTTTAACTTCATTTTCATAAGTCTTGGTGTTGACAACTTCTTCATTTTGACAATCTAACTCCTTGTTGGAATTCATTTATCTACAACAAGTTCAACATGCAGTTCAGTATAACTTCAACAAGTTCAACATGTAGTAGTCTAAGTACGAAGTAATATAAGTGCAAAGAAATTAATAAATACAATACCTGAAAAGTGCAAAGAAATACGTAGGGTTCTTAGGGTTACAACTTCATTTAAGAGGGTTAGTAACAAAGAAGAACAGCGCAAAAATACGAACGGTTCGTAGGAGAGTAGGGTTCGTAGAAATACGTAATGAGGATTAGTAACAAAGATGGTTCGCAATGAGAAGAGTACGTATTTCAATGAGGGTTAGAAATAAAGATGGTTCGCAATGGAGATGGTTGGCAATATGGTTCGTAGGGTTCGCAATGAGAAGGAGAATGAAGAGGAGGAGGAAATTGAAGCGTATGAAGTTTACGTAATGAAGGGGAAACTGAAGCAGTTTACTGTTATATATAAAACCATATTACAACGCTTTTATGAAAAAGTGCTGTAAAAGACCTCCTTATTTTATTTCTTAAAAGTCTATTACAACGCTTTTTTAGAAGCCTTTTAAAGCGCTTGTCCAAAAGTGCTGTAAAAGACCTCCTTATTTTATTTTTTTAAAAGCCTTTTACAACGCTTTTACACAAAGTGCTTTAAAAGACCTCTTTGTTTTATTATGTAACAAGCGCTATGTGACCCTTTTACAGCGCTTTTCCACAAAGCGCTTTAAAAGGCTTCTTTGTTTTATTATGTAACAAGCGCTATGTGACCCTTTTACAACGCTTTTCCACAAAGCTCTTTAAAAGGCTACTTTGTTTTATTATGTGCAAGCGCTATGTGACCCTTTTCTAGCGCTTATGCAACAAGCGCTTTAAAAGACCTTCTTATTTTATTTTATTAAAAGCCTTTTACAGCGCTTTTCTAAAAAGCGCTTTAAAAGACCTATTTGTTTTATTATGTGGAAGCGCTATGTGACCTCCTTATGCCTATATATATATATATATATATATATATATATATATATATATATATATATATATATATCAATGCTAAATTATATGATCAGCTCATATTGGGATGATCAGTTCAAGTTCAAGAAAAATTCCCAGTACTCAAACAAAGCTTTTTAAATTCAATATAAGCAGAAAATCAGTTCTGGCAGGTCAAACACTTAAATTACATGAACTTAGTATAAAACACTAAGATCAAGCTAAATATAAGAAGAAAATAAGTACAAGCAAAAAATCAAATACAGTTCAAGCTAAATACTAAAATGCTCAATTCTTGCAGATCAAACAATTAAATTACATGAACTTAGTTTAGATTACAAGGCTTATATAAAACAATTAAACACATTAAGATGCCCTTCTTCTTTTCCTAGTGGGATTCACATTTGTTTGTCCATTAACGATACGAAACAATAGATTAATCCATATTCCCTCATCATGATCATCTCTAAGATATAAACCATCATCAGTTGAATCAATTTCATGTGGTTGTGATGTTGCAAAGAAAAGATCATTACCAACATCTTCATCATTATTGTTATCATCTTTTATTTTATTGGTCGATAGGACAACGGACCATTTATCATCAGCAAATTCAGTAACATAAAACACTTGTTGAGCTTGCGACGCTAAAATAAAAGGCTTATCTTTGTATCCCACCCTATTAAAATCGACAAGCAAGAACCCTGACTAATCAATCCGAACGCCATTATTATTATCGACCCACTTGCAACCAAATATGTGAACACGAAACATTGTGTAGTCTAACTCCCATATGCGCTCGATAACCCCAAAATATGATAGATTTGCATATATTGGGTTTTTGTCTTTTGCACTTGAGATATGCATCGCTTCAGCTACGAGACTGACTCCCCTATTTTGCATAGTGGTTTGATCATCTTGTTCTTTGGTATAAAATGTGTAGCTGTTAATTACATAACCGGTGTAAGAAAAGACATGTAAACTCAGACCATTTGCTAGCCACCTCAATCTCTGTGAAATTAATTCGGCGTCTACATCTAACTTTGACTTTATGTGATTTTTTTAACCATGTTATAAAACTTCGATTGTGCTCTCGAGTTATCCAATTTTGATTCCTATTCATGTTCAAACTAGATAACTGATCCATGTGTATTGTAACATACGGTTGAACCTCATCATCATTGTGCAGAACATACAATTGTGCCTACTCCCATTATGTCCTTGATATAGTCATTAGTCGATTTCCAATCATCCCTTCTCCTGATATTCTTCCCGAATAACGAGACATGGGAAGCCCTATGGATTCAACATTGGACAAATATTCAATACAAAATTCAGCAGCTTCTTCGACAATGTACCGTTCAGCAATACAACCTTCTGGTTGACTTCTACTTTTATGTACCCTTTTAATATTTTCATATATCGTTCTATCGGATACATCCATCTCATATAAGCTGGCCCACAAAGTTGTGTCTCTTTAACAAGATGAACAGTAAGGTGAACCATTATATCAAAAAATGAGTGTGGGAAATACATTTCAAGCTCACACAAATTAACAACAATTTCCCTCTGCAATGTCGGTAATTTCTGAGGATCGATCACTTTACTACAAGTTTCCCTGAAGAAGAAACATAATTTTGCTATGGCTCGTCAAACGTTTCAGGTAAAATGGAACGTATACCTATTGGTAGAAAATGCTCCATTAGAATATGACAATATGGGATTTCAAACCTTTTAACTTGAGGTCTTTCATACAAACTAAATTTTTGAATGTTTGAAGAGTATCCTTCTAGAAATTTAACTTCGTGTAGAAATTTACACAAAACGATTTTTTCCTTTCTAGATAGAGTATGAGCGGCTGGAGGTAAATATGTTGGATTTCCTTTCTTTACGGGACCGAATTCATTTCTTATTCCCATATCGACCAAGTCTAATCTTGCATTGATGCCATCCTTAGACATTCCTGGAACATTGAGTAACGTACCAATAACACTATCAAATTTTTTTTTTCAATTTGCATTACATCGAGGAAATGTCTTATATACAATGACTTCCAATATGGCAATTCAAAGAAAATTGACTTTTTCTTCCACCCAGTTTTGACCAGCTCTCTCGCAAAAGGTTTGCCAAATTTATTGGTCAAACCTTGTACTTTTTCAAGTATTTAATATCCAGTCGGTGCTAAAAGAGCTCTTTCTTCCTCTGATTTTCCATTGAATGCCTTTCTCCACCCACGATACTGATGACTATAAGGTAAAAATCTACGATGTCCAAGAAATACATTTTTCTTACAATGTTTCAACCGCATCCAATTTGTACTCTCTTCACATATAGGACATGCACACTGACTTTTAATGCTATATCCTAATAAATTACCATATGCTGGAAAATCATTAATTGTGCCGAACAACATAGCCCTCAAATTGAAACATTCTTTCTTATACCCATTATAAACTTCCATACCTGTCTCCCACATAATTTTTAAATCTTTAATTAAAGGAGCCAAGTATACGTCGATATCATTCCCCGGTTGTTTGGGTCCAGAAATTAACAGAGACAACATCATAAACTTACGCTTCATACATAACCATGGAGGTAGGTTATAAATCAACAAAATCACAGGCCACGTGCTGCGTGAGATGCTTTGAAGACCATGTGGATTCATTCCATCAGTAGAAAGTGCAAGTCGTAGATTTCTTGACTCTATCCCGAATTCAGGATACTCGTGATCAATTTTTGCCCATTGTGGAGAATCTACAGGGTGTCTAAACTTTCCATCTCTAATTCTTTCATCTGCATGCCATGTCAAATGTTTTGAATCTTCTTCACTATGATACATACGCCTAAATCTTGGTATTATAGGAAAATACCACACGACTTTTGCTGGAGTAGATTTTTTCTTCTTATATCGAGAGACATTGCATTTCAGACATGCCTTTAGTAATTCATATTTGAAATAAAATAAAATGAAAGCACAAAATTCGTTTAGCCTCGTAGGTTCGACTGGGAAGTTCATTATCATCTGGCAACATATCTTTTAAGAGTGTTAATAACTATGTGAAGCTTTTATCAAACCATCCATTACTCGCTTTTAAGTTGTACAACTTTAATATCGCCGACAGTCTTGTGAATTTAGTACAACCATTATATAATGGTTTCTCTGCATCACTCAACAAGCTCTCAAACATTTTAGGACAATCCCGACGATCTTCTTCAACTGCTTTTGCAATCTCCTCAACTCGGTCCGGCTTATATGTTTCTGTGTCGAAATCAGTTGAAGCATATGTCGAACCATTCTCAAAATTAATGTTTCCATTTTTTTTCTAACCATGTCTTATCCAACATGTATAGCTTTGATCAATTCCATGCCATACTAAATGTCCTTCCAATTCATCTACTCTAACGCGTTTTCCAAAATCATCTGAAACAGGCCCCAAATCATCTAAGAATGACAATTTTGAAAGAGGCCAGGTTGACACTACTTTGTTTATAAAATCATCTAAGAATGACATTCTCATTGTCCAAATATATGTTGATGAAATCATTTTTGGTTCTACTAACGGCAAGTTGTGACAAGAGTTTTCTAAGTTAATGTAGATTGAATTTGAAATAAACATGATGGGAGAATTAAAATTCTTTCTAGGAATCCAAATTCACCAGAGCCCAAATGGTGTACTCATTCATCAGACCAAATATACAAGAGAACTGCTTAAGAATTTTAAATTGGATGAGTGTAAGCCTATTTCTACACCTATGATTCCAACATGTTCTCTTGATAAGGACGAGTCAAGTAAAAAGGTAGATCATAAGGTATACAGAGGAATGATTAGTTCCTTTCTTTATTTAACTTTCTCAAGACTTGATATTTTGTTTAGTGTGTGTGTGTGCTTGATTTTAGTATCATCCTAAAGAATCCATTTTAACAATTTTTACGAGGATCTTAAGATATTTGAAAGGCACTACTAACCTTGGTCTATGTTATAAGTCATCCTCTAAGTACAGGTTTGTAGGTTTCAGTGATGTTGACTTTGCTAGAGACAAGTTAGAAAGGAAAAGCACCAATGAAAACTGTACGTTCCTTTGTGAAAATATAATCTCCTAATCAAGCAAAAGACAAGGGACTATTTCTCTGTCTAAAAAAGAAGCATAATATATCCTAGTAGCCAATTGTAGCACTGGTCTGTTGTGGATGAAATATCAACTAGAAGATTTCAAAATCAATAAGAGTAACATTCTTATCTTTTGTGATAATACTTCCACTATATGTTTAACCAAAAACCGTATTTTACATTCAAGAGCAAAATATATAGAGATCAAACATCATTTTATAAGGGATTATGTCCAAAAGGGTATTTTATTAAAATTTATTGACACTAATCATCAGTGGGCTGATATTTTCATAAAACCCCTTGTTGAGGACATATTCAATTTTATAAGGAAAAATCTAAATATTATATTTATAAAAGAATGATGTTGAAGTCGTTGTATCTTTGCCTTTGCTATAATAGAGTAACTGGTCAAATGTATATATGCTTTGCCTCTAATGAAATTGAATTTACTTATGGTGATGCCAGGTGGATATCTGGCCAAACCAGTAGATATCAGGTCATTCCCTCTATAGTAGTTCTGGAATACCTATGGATGTGTCAGTCCCATCACGAGATGGCTCCAATTTGCCTGCCTTTGCCCAAAGCGTCTCAAGTTTTTGAGAAGAAGATAAAAGGGTTGCCAAGAAAATATGTGTAAAAGATGATAAGGAATGAGAAACAAAAACCAATGAGGATGAAGAAAATCTAATTCAAAGGAAGAAACAGAAGGTAACATCCAATCTTGAGCAAACTACACCTTATGCTATTTTTGGTAATGCAAGTAGTAATGAACAACTAAAACCTCTCACACCCTCTACCAAAAATAAAAAAATTAGCTATCCATCCCTCTAACCCTGCAACTATTACCCTAGCTGAATCGGACAATGACACCTCAGATGGTATGTTTGAGGCAACCTTAGCCGAACACTTTGCTATCCTCCCATATAGAACCCATCCCCTCCCTCTCAAGACCAACACTCCAAACCCAACACCATCAGCCACTAAAACTAACATTCCACAAACACATACATTCTCCACCCCTGCATCTAACCATACCATACCAAAATTTGTGAATCCCTTTCACCAAGAAGTAGAGACAACAACTCAAGTCATCATTGAGTTAGTCTCTCATACATCATCAGAAGACTCCTATATACTTACCTCACTCCCTTTTCACTTTGAGTTACCTCCACTATCCATATAAGCATTATTCCCCTCACACACTCCATTCCCTATAAGTTCTCAAACCTCGACTCCTTCATTACTTATCTTATTGCCAAAATCACTTTAGCCCATAATAAGAATGCTTAAACTTTGGATCCTAATGACGTTTCAAATCATTGGAACAAGGTCCCCTCGTTGGTCACCAACTAGATAAGGGACATCATGGATTATGGAATACAAGTGGCCTCCTAGAACTCTACAACTTTGAGACAAACTGCTAAGATCCTCTACCCATGGATCTTGCAACTTCGGAAAGCCCAAAGCAATCTCCCATCTCCCTCTAGTGGTGTTCATCTAGAACTTCCAGTGGATGCTCCATCAACACCATTGCAGTTTCAGGTGCTCATTCCACAAATTTGATACCATCCTAAGATAATCCTACTATTGCTACTCCAGCATCTGCAAAATCTGCCTCCAAAAGTTAATTTGCCACTGCGTTTGGCCATGTGTTCGATCCTCCCCGGTATATAAAAAAGGAAGACTTTGATTGCCAGGAAGCTAAGACTGAGGTGTTACCTATATATTTTGAAGTTGCAAACACGAGAAAGGGGAGTTGAATTGTGTTAGTCTAAGTTGGATACTTTTTTAATTATTTATTAAAGAATTGTTTCGAGTTTGGTTATTTTCTTAGAACAGAAGCATTAGCAATCAGACTTAAAGAAATCAGAGGCAATAGTAAAGTAAAGAGTGCAGAAAAAAGTGACACAAGTAGATTTTGTTGGAACCAAGTTGGTCCCTTGAACAATTCCTTATGTGTTTTGATGTTAACAAAGGTATTTTTTGAGAATAATTTATTGCACAAATGGCTTCATTAAGTATGTAGAAATTAGAATAGGAAAATCAGAGGAAACTACCAAAGGATACGACCAGAGGATACCACTAGAGGATACCACGAGAGAATATCACTAGAGGAAGTAAAAAGGTTATAGGAAACGAAATAAAATCATTCAAATCCACACGCAGGAAAACTTTGCACATCTGCCTCTAATAGTGTGCCTCTTGTAGTTCAACCTGTTTCTACATCTACCTCTGAAGAGTGAAGCGTGCTCCTGGTTAGCATGCCTTCGACAAGTTTGCGCGTTTGCCACTGAAGAATTCCATGCCTCTGAAGATTCAACGTGCCTCTAAAGATTCAACGTGCATTTGAAGAATTCTGTGCCTCTAAAGATTCAGCGTGTTTCTGGAGTTTTAATGCCTCTGATGAATAGTAACTGTAGCATGCTTCTGATGAACAGTAATTGTAGGATGGCTCTGATGAACAATAACTTCAGGATGCCTCTAATGAACATTATTTTTGAGCATGCCTCTGAAGTCTGAAGCCACTGTTCAAGTATGGATCTGAAGCATATATCCCGCTAACTCTAAAGAATGCAACTCATTCCAGAATGTTGCTTCTGATATGCAACACACTCTGAAGTTGCACTGACTTTGAAGACTACAACTTGTTCCAAAGTGCTTTTTCTGATGCGCAACACACTCTGAAGTTGCACTGACTCTGATAATGCAACAAAGGTGAAGTTGCCCATGCCACTAATTCTAAGTCACGGAGCTTTGCATCTGCCTCTGACTCTGATTATTCAAGCCTCACAACTTTGATTCCAACAATCAAGTAAATGATTATAAAGAATAAAATTCAATGATTCTGATGGAGAAAAGTCAACGAATATGATGGAAGGTCAAAAGATCTTATAGATTGAGAGAAGTATTGAATTGGACTTAGCCGTATTCTTACATTTGAAGGTCCAAGAAAAAGTCCAAAATTGTTCTTGCCTAAATCAAATCAAGCATATGAAGAAAGACTCAACTGAATTAATTTGCAAACGTAATCTAAACAAATACACACAATATATTTCTAGAAGAATTGCTCAAATCAGATTAGGAAATAAAAAATTGCCTAACGTTCATATTATCAAGATCATAATTATATTTGGAAGAAATCTCTATTGACCATGGTGAATTTGAGATATGATTCAGAAACTCAACAATAAATTCAAAAACCCTAATTTCATCTATAAATAGTGGATCAAGGCTGAAGAAGAAGTACAACACAAAAACACAAACTTTGAAATCCTAAAAACCAAAGTTATTCAAAAAAACCATAATAGCTCAATTTTTCTAAGTACTCATAGTTTAATGTTTTAAGTTATAGCAAAGGCACTTGTTCACCTTTATATTATTTAGTGCTTTGTGATTCATTGTAAGTGTATAATCATTGTAATTACACTACTTAGAAGAAGCAAAACAAAAACAATTTTACCTTTTTTGTAACCCATCCCAATAGTAGTTTTAGTTTGCCTCTAACAATCTATAGGTTTCAAGTTGTGTAGAGAAGAATTGACTTGTAGGATCAAGGTGTGGTTTGCCTAAAAAAATCTGTAGGTTCAAGTTATTTTAAGAAGACTGACTTATAGGGTTATGTGCTGTTGTAATTCAAGTTTTGAATTAGTGATAAATCCTTTTGGGTAACTACCAAATTGGTGGTGAACCAGGATAAAATCTGGTGTGTTATTTTTACCTTTGCTTTGATTGTTTACGGCAACCTCTGAGTAGTCCAAACAGTTAAGTCACCAAACCAGAATAAGAATTAAAATTAAGAAAATAATTTTAAAATTAGACAAACACAATTCAACCCCCTTTCTCGTGTTTGTGCACATTTAATTGGCATTCAAGGATTCAACATGTTTGGATTTGGTGAAGAATCTGTTGGAAGAAACCGTCAAAAAATCACATTTGTTTGATGGAGAACATTTTGAGTATTGGAAGGATAGGCTGAGGAGTTTCTTTATTTCACAAGATCCGCAACTTTGGGACTTTGTGAAAGATGGTTACACTACTACAACAAAAGAAGATGGTACTGAAATTCGAAGAAAGGAGATCCATGCTGATCAGAAAAAGATGTACAAGATACATCATAAGTCCAGAACATTCACGATAAATGCAATCACTTTCAAAGAGTTTGACCAGTGCACCAACAAGGAAACAACAAAAAGCATTTATGATAATCTGATTCTGACTTATGATGGAAGCAAGTAGGTTCAAGAGGCAAAGGCAAATTTTCTTGTCAAAACGTATGAGTTGTTTCAGATGGAGGAAGACGAAAACATTGAGACTATGTTTTCCAGATTTCAAACCTTGGTCTTAAGGTTAAGAGTACATGAAAAAAGCTACACAACTACTGATCAAGTCAAAAAGACCCTAAGGAGTTTGCCCAGCAAGTGGAGAACCAAGATTACATATATCAAAGAAGCAAAGCATCTAAATGCTCTTAAATTGGAAGAATTAATCAACTCTATCAGATCACATGAAATTGAGCTTGAAGAAGATAAGCCCAAGAAGAGGAACAAGACTTTGGCTTTAAAATCCACGCTGAAGAAAACCTTTCAAGCAGAAGCAAAGTTAGAGGATAATGATTTAGAAAATATGAATGAAGATTCAAAGGAAGAGGAGCTTGCCTTCATATCCTGAAGAATTTAGAGGATGTGGCATAGCAAAAGGAAATCAATCCCTCAAAAATGTTCCAAGTAGTCCAATAGAGGAAAGAATGAAAAGCACAATAAGAAAAATATCATCTGCTATGGATGCAATGAACCTGGACATGTCAATTCAGAATGTCCAAATTTGGAGAAAGAGAAGTTTCAGAGGAAAGACTCAAAGTCCAAGACAAAATTTCTAATGGCCACTTGGGATGACTCTAATGAATCCTCTGATGATGAAGAACAAGCAAATATGTCTCTGATGGCTGATGCTGACTCTGATTCTAACTCTGGAAGTGAGTTTGTAGATGAAAAAATTGAGGTACTCTCTGATTTAACTCGTTTGGAATTAATTATAGTTACAAATGACTTCTTAAACAAGAATCATAATATCACTATGAAGCTAAAAGCTCTTAGGAAAATAAATGAATATCCGAATGATAAAATGGACACTTTAGAAAGTAATATTGCTAAACTTAAGACTGAAAACCTAACTCTAAAAAGTAATCATAGTTCAACATCAATTGAAAATGTGCCATCTATTTATGATAAATATTATGTAGCATTTCAAGATTTTCTTGCTAATGGTATAGAAAGAAGTAAGTTTGCATCTATGATTTATGGTGTGAGTAGAAATGGCAATAGAGGAATACGGTTTCAACAAGCTGAAATTGAACCTAAATTACTCCTTCTAATAATTTATGGAATGTATATTCTAAGAAAGGTCATTCTAAAACAACTTTTCATATGCTAACCACATGGAAAAACAAGAAACCTATCAAAGCTAACAAACTAGGACCCAACCAAATGTGGGTATCCAAAGATAATAAACTTGGAGAGTGGATGCTTGCGTCATATGACAGGAGAAAGTTCTATGTTCCAAGACCTAACTTTGATCAACGGAGGCTCAATGACTTTTAGAGGAAAGCAGAAAAGCCAGATCATTGGACACAACACAGTTGGTAAAAATCCCTCAACTTCTATAAATAATGTACTATTAGTAAAAAGAATAAAACATAACCTACTTAGCATAAGTCAATTAAGTTATAGTGGTTATGACATAGTCTTTAATCAAAATTCATGTAGAACTATAAGTCAAAATGACGATTCTGTTCTATTTACTAGCCATAGGCAAAGGAACCTTTACAAAACCAACATTTTTAACTTAGCAGAACAAAAGGTTAAATGCTTTGTGTTTGTGAACAATGAGCAACTAATTTGGCATAAGAGATTAGGCCATGCCAATTTGAGGTTAATCTCAAAATTAAACAAATTCCAACTTGTTAGAGGCTTGCCAAATCTCAAGTTCAAATCAGAAGTTCTTTATAAGGCCTGTCAAGTAGGGAAACAAACTAAGAGTTCTTTTGCATCATAGAATATTGTTTCCACAAGCAGAACTTTGGAGCTTCTGCACTTTGACCTTTGTGATCTAGTTAAAACTGCCTCGTTGAATGGTAAAAAGTATGGACTGGTCATTATTGATGATTACTCTAGATGGACTTGGGTTAAGTTCCTTAAACACAAGGATTGGTCTCAGAAGGTGTTCACTACCTTATATAAACAAGTGCAAAAAGAGAAGCAATTTTCTCTATAGTAACTATCAGTAGTGATCATAGTGGAGAGTTTGAGAACAAATTCTTTGAGCAATTATGTGAATAGAGTGGTATATTACACGATTTCTCATCCGCCAGAACACCTCAGCGGAAAGAAAGAATTGTACTATTCAAGAAATGGCTCGCACTATGACGTACAAAACGAATGTTGCTAAGAATTTTGGGGTAGAAGCAGTCAATACCTCATGTTACATTCAGAACATAGTTTGTATTAGACATATTTTGAATAAGACTATTTATGAATTGTGGAAAGGTAAAAAGCCCAACATTTCTTACTTTCATCAGTTTGGTTGTGTATGCTATGTTTTAAATACTAAAGATATCCTTGGCAAGTTTGAACCTCATTCACAAAAGTGCACCTTCCTCGGTTACTCTAACAGTGAGACTCGCTTAATGGAGGAGTCAATACATGCTAAGTTTGATGACAAATAGCTTGACCTTAAAAAAAGCAAGTTGAGGATATTGCAGGTTTACTAGATCCAAAAGAAACTGTTAAATCAGAAGATAAAGACAAACTAGAAGAACTAGACAAATTAGAAGATATAAGGAAATCAGAAGAACCTGACAAAACATCACAGGATGAATCTGATCAAATCAAAACCAGTCAAGTTAATTCATAAGCTAAAATTAGATGGAAGTACAAGGCATCTCATCCAGAGACTCTGATTATTGGAGATGCAAATGATCCTCTGAAGACTAGATCATCACTAAAAGATACATATATGTTTGGTCTGCTCCCCTCTATTGAACCAACCTTTGTTCATAAAGTATTAGCAGATAATGGCTGGATCCTCGCAATGCAAGAAGAGCTTAATGAATTTAAAAGAAATGATTTTTGGGATCTAGTACTCAGACCAGAGGATAAGAGACCTATTGGAACCAAGTGGGATATTCAAGAACAAATCAAATGAAAAAGGAGAAGTTTTCAGGAACAAAGCCAGACTGGTTGCACAAGGTTACAGTCAACAAGAAGTTATAGATTACATTGAGATATTTGCTCTAGTGGCCAGGTTAGAGGCAATATGTATGGTCTAAAACAAGCACCTAGAGCTTAGTATGACAGGTTAAATAACTTCTTACATGAAAATGATTTTGATAGAGGTCAGGTTGACACCACTTTGTTTAGGAAATCAATAAAGAATGACACTCTCATAATACAGATTTATGTTGATGAAATTATATTTGGTTCTACTAATAGCGACCTTAGTCAAGATTTTGTTAAGTCAATGCAAAAGGAATTTCAAATGAGTATGATGGGAGAACTGAAGTTCTTCTTAAGAATTCAAATTCAACAAGGTCATAATGGGATATACATTTATCAAACCAAGTTTTCAAAAGAGCTTCTCAAGAAGTTTAAGATGAATGATTGCAAACCTATGGCTACACCAATGCATCCCACCTACTCACTTAATAAAGATGAATCAGGAAAGAAAGTTGACCAGAAAACATAGAGAGGAATGATAAGGTCACTTCTAAGAGTTAGAGGAGCCCTGTGTTAGGGGGAGCCATGTCTATTTGTTGTTTTACTCAATTTTTGTTTAAATAAATCGTTATCAAAAGTATAGTTTTGTCATTGTTGGAACCAGGTTGGTCCCTCTAACATTTCCTTGTGTGTTTTAATGTAAACGAATTTATTTTGTGAGAACAATTTATTGCACTAATGGTTTCATGAAGTATGCAAAAATTAGAACAAGAAAATTAGAGGAAACGACCAGAGGATACCACTAGAGGAAGTTGTTAGAACCAAGTTGGTTTTATACTTTGAGTTTTGATGTTAACAAAAGTATTTTATGAGAACAATATATTTGACTTGATAGAGTATGAAATAAAGTTTGTGTTTCTAAAGACAATCTAAAATAAGATTTGATTTAGATTTATATTTGAAGAAAATCTTTGACCAAGTTGACAAGAAGTTATGGTCAAGATTTGAAGAAGATATGATCGACATCTTATCAACAATAAGATATGAATTATTTACAAGAGTATTTGATCAAGATTTATCTACATGAAGATACGAATTATTTACAAGACTATTTGATCAAGATTTATCAACAAGAAAGTTTGATCAAGATTTATCACAAGATATGAATTATTTACAAGAAGATTTGATCAAGATTTCTCTACAAGAAGATATGAATGATTTATAAGAAGATATGATCAAGAATTGTTTACAAGAAAAAACACTTACAAGAAGATACATTTATTATATACAAACATATGATTCAGATTTTGACAAAGGACAAAATACTAAATTGGACTTAGTCATATTCCTACTTGTGTAAGTCCAAGAACCAGTCCAACACTATGTTCCCACCCAGATCATAGCAAGCAATACAATGAAGTTTCATCAAAAGAATTTGCAAAAGAAATCTTAACAAAATATGAACAGTATCAATCTAAAAATTTTACAAACTCAATATTAACAAAATATGAACAATATCAATCTGAAGAATTTACAAACTCAATATGAACAAAATACGAACATAATCAATCTAGAAGAACTGCTCAGATTGGATTCATAATTATTTTTGAATAAGATTATTGTTGACCAAGCTAGGAATGAAGACACAATTCAGAATTAAACAAAGACTAAATTAAAGCCCTAATTTTATCTCTAAATAGATACTCAAGGGTAAAGAAGAAGATCATCGAAAAATCAGAAAAGGGTAGAACTCGTCTCAAAATTCAAAATTCATCTGACAGTTCAAAGAGAGAAATATTTGTTCGAATGAGAAATATTTTCTAATAGTTCTTATTAGAGTGTGATAGTAATTGTTATAATCAGCTTGTTAGAAGCAACTACTCAAGTTCCAAATCTTTGTATTCAAACCCAATAGTGATGTTAGTGTGCCTCTAACAATCTGGGGTTGTCAGATTGTGTAGAGAAGACTTTGCTGGTATAGTCAAGGTGTGTATGTTCCTCAAAAGTTTGGGGTTGTCAGGTTGTTTGAGAATTTGGAGGGTTAGGGGCTTTGTAGTTCAAGTTGTTGAATTAGTGGATTAAATCCTTCTGAGTTAAGGGACTGGATTTAGCCAAGTTAGTGGTGAACATGGATAGATTACTTATGTCACTTTATTCATGCACTCCTTAGTTTTGTTATTTCTTCTACTCCAAGTAAATCATCAAGTCTGAACCAATTTAATCAAATGATGAAAAAGTCATCAACTTAGTCAAACACAATTCAACCCCCTTCTCGTATTTGCACCTTCAGAAGTTACCAGAGGAAGTCACCAGAGAAATTTAAAAAGTCAAAGGCAACAAAATTAAACCAGTCAAATCCACATATTTGCCTTCATATCCTCTGGTAGCTCATCGTGTTTCTACGTCTGCCTTTGAAGACTGAAGCGTGCTCCTAGTTAGCATGCCACTAATGACTTTGCGTGTCTACCTCTTAAGAATTCCATACCTCTAAAGATTCAGCGTGCCTCTAAAGATTCAACGCGCCTTTGAAGAATTTCACGCCTCTGACGATTCACCGTGTTTATGGATTTTTTGTGCCTCTGTTGAGCATTAAATGTAGGATGGCTTTGATGAACAGTAACTTCAGCGTGTTGGATCCAAGTTGGTTTTATAGTTAGTATTTTGATGTTAACAAAAGATTTTATGAGAAAAATATATTTGACTTCATAGAATATGAAAGTAGTGTTGGAACCAAGTTGGTTTTACATTTAGAGTTTTGATGTTAATAAAAGTATTTTATGAAAACAATATATTTGACTCCAAAGAGTATGAAAGAAGATTCATGTTTTTGAAGAAAATCTAAAATAAGATTTGATTCAAATTTATAATTGATAAAAATCTAAAATAAGATTTGATTCATATTTATAATTCAAGAAAATCATTGACCAAGTTGAAAAGAAGATATGGTCAAGATTTGAAGAATATTTCAAGAAGATTTGATCAACATTTGATGAAGATTTCAAGAAGATTTTTGGCTTAATTGCAATTTTGGTCCCTCTATTTTTACTAATTCACGAAATTGGTCTCCCTATTTCAAAAGTCATCAGTTTTGGTCCCTCATTCTAATTTTTTAACTAAAAAATGATGTTGTGAGAAGTTTTAAATAACGTGACATATGATATGATAATGTAAAATGATTAACACCCATGAAATTAGAATAAAACGTAGTAAAAATTTAACTTTCAACTTCATAAATTTTTTATATTTTTAATTTAATTAATGACATATGAATAATTAATGCATGTAGATGATTTTATATCATATAATTGTATGTCTTGCCATTAAAAATATGTCAATTTCGCACTTCTTAGTTCAAAAATTTGAGGGAGGGACCAAAATTGTCGACTTTTAAAATAGAGGGACAACTTCCGTGAATTGGTGATAATAGAGGGACTAAAATTTCAATTAAGCCAATATTTTATTTGAAGAATTTACAAATGCAATATGAACAAAAATAAAACAAAATCAATATGAAAAGTTTACAAACTTAATCTAAACATAATAGGAATAGAATCAATATGAAGAATTTACAAACTCAATCTGAACAAAATACAATTTAGAATTAAACAAGGACTAAATTGAACCCCAAATTTTCACTATAAATAGACACTCAAGGCTGAAGGAGAAAATCATAAAAGAGTAGAAGAACTCAAGCTCAAAGTTCTCAATTAATCTTAGAGTTCAAAGAGAGAAACACTTGTTTAGGTTAGAAATATTTTCTAAGTGTTTTTTTCTTAGAGTGTGAGAGTTATTATTATTATCAGCTTTGTTTGAAGCAACTACTCAAGTTCCGATCTTTTGTATCCAACCCGATAGTGGTTTAGTTCCTTCTTTAATCTGGGGTTGTCAGGTTGTTAGGAGAAGACTTGGCTTGTAGGGTCAAGGTGGTTAGTTCCTCAAAAGTTTGGGGTTGTCAGGCTGTTTGGGAAGACTGGCTTGGAGGGTCAGGTGCTTTGTAATTCAAGGTATTTGAATTAGTGGATTAAAACCTTCTGAATGAAGAGACTGGATGTAGCCAAGTAAGTGGTGAACAAGGATAAATATATGTGTCAAATTATTTATGCTTTCATTGTTTACTGCTTCTGAATTCGATTGCTTCTACTCCAAGTAATTCACAAAAACCAACCAACCTTCATCAAATTAGCAAAAAGTTATCAACTTTGTCAAACACAATTCAACCCCCTGTCTCGTGTTTGCACCTTCAAGTAGATTCATGTTTTTGAAAAAAATCTAAAATAAGATTTGATTTAGATATATGATTGAAGAAAATCTTTGACCAAGTTGAAAAGAAGATATGGTCAAATGTTTTTGAAGAAAATCTAAAATAAGATTTGATTCAGATTTACGATTGAAGAAAATCATTGACCAATTTGAAAAGAAGATATGGTCAAATGTTTTTGAAGAAAATCGAAAATAAGATTTGATTCAAATTTATGATTGAAGAAAATCATTGACCCAGTTGAAAAGAAGATATGGTCAAATGTTTTTGAAGAAAATCTAAAATAAGGTTTGATTCTGATTTGTGATTGAGGAAAATAATTGGTGAACAGTACTTAGCATGCCTCTACATGCTATGATGAAGAGTACTTGCATGCCTCTGATGAATAGTAATTTTAGTATACCTTTGAAGTCTGAAGCCACTCTTCAAGCCTATCTCTAAAGCTTATGTTCTACTGACACTGATGACTGCGACTTGTTCCAACATGTTGCCTCAGATACACAATACACTCTGAAGTTGCTCTGACTATGATAAGGAAACAAATGTGATTTGCCTAAGCCACTAATTTTAAGTCATGTAGTCTGCCTCTAAATATCAAGAAAGTTAATAAATAAACATCATACTCCAACAATCAAGTTATACTCTAATGAAGAAAAGTCAATGCCTCTGATGGAAATCAACAATTCTGATAAAGGATATTTCACTTAGCCATATCAAAAATTCTGAAGGTTCAAGAACACGGCCTAGTAATTGTTCCCCCCAAATCAAATCAACTATATGAAGGAAGATTCAGCTAAATAATTTTCAAATGCAATTTGAAGAAAATACGCATCATATCATTCTAGAAGAATTGCTTATATTAGATTTGAAAATAAAGAATTGGCTAAGGGTCATATTATCAAAACATATCTTTGAGAATTATATTTGGAAGAAATATTTGTTGACCAAGCTAGAATAGAGATACAATTCAGAAACTTAGCAAGGAATTCATAAACCCTAATTTCAACTATAAATAGTGGATCAAGGCTGAAGAAGACAAATAAGAACAACACAAGTACACAAACTCATAAATCCTAAAAATCAAAGTAGCTCAGAAAACCTCAATAGCTCAATTTTCTTAGTATTCAGAGTTAAGGTTTTATGTTCTAGCAAAGCACTCGTTCAAAGAAAAATATTCTTAGTGCTTCATTGTTAGTGTGAGAAAATCATTTTAATAAATCTACTTAGTAGAAGCAAAACCAAAACAGTTTCAAACTCATTGTAACCTAGCCCGTTAGTGGCTTTAGTGTGCCTCAAGAAATATGTGGATCTTAGGTTGTGTTGAGAAGACTTGGATTGTAGAGTCAAGATGTTTATGGTCCACAAAAGTGTGTGGTTGTCAAGCTTTTTTGAGAATACTGACTTGTAGGGCCAGGTGATTTGTAATTTAAGTTGTTGAATTAGTGGATTACATCCTTCTGAGTGAGGGGACTGGATATAGCCAAGTTAGTGGTGAACTAGGATAAATTACTTGTGTCACATTACTCATGCATTCCTTAGTTTTGTTACTACTTCTTCTCTAAGTCATCATACCCGAACCAGTGTTAATCAAATAATGAAAAAGAATCCAACTTAGATAAACATAATTCAACCCCCCTTCTTGTGTTTGCACCTTCACTTCTACCTTATTCCTACATCCCTCATATACATCAAGAACTACTTCATTCTCTTCTCAAACTCCTCAAATATTTTAACCAACATATTGTTCTTCAGACCTTCATAATCAATGTTATTCTAATTGTCTATTTTTGGGGCTTTCTCTTCTTGATCCTCTTCGATGAATCTTTTAACAAGTTAGGGCAAAAGAAGTCTTGGTGATGCAAATCCTTAGTCCATTTCTTTTGATCTAACATTTCAACAATGAGAGTAGGGAAGTTGGGTTGAAATGAGTGAATAGGGCGCATTGGTTAGGTGAGAGACCCAGAGTGAGTGGGTAACGTGTGTGGTTAGTTATTGGTGTTGCTTTACACTTGTCATAAAATGAATTCCCACAAATTCTTTTGGGCCTAACAAAATCATACAAACATTGGGGCCCATACAATCTGTTTGATACCAAAATTTGAATTTCTTTCCCTCTTTGCTCCACTATGCTACAGTTGTGCTGAAGCAATTCTCCCTTATATGTAACTTAAATACTATTTTTGAATTTCTTGCACAATGTAACACCCCGATTTTTAACAGCGCGAGTGTATTTTGTTTTTTAATTAAACTAAAATCAAATCCATAAATAAGGAAATACTTTTGGATAAAATATTTAAGTCATAACACAACGACAAATTCAACCATAAATACAAACAACGGAAATAGTTTTTGGGACGAGAATCCAAAATATCCAAATATAAAATACATCGGCTAAAATAATTTTTTTCAAATACACAAGTTCCCTTTACGACAACAACCTTGAAATAAGAAAGGGAAAATAAATAAAATTCTTAAATAAAACCCTAATCTGATCGTTAATCTAATTGAGGGTGACTGGGTACTGAGAATCCACGAGCGGCATAAAGCCCCAATGCTTTCGATCACAAAACCAAACTCATAGCTATGCCACGCCTTAGGACGGTCCTGGTTCTCATCTGAGGGCAAAGCCCAAATTTCCACAATAATTGTAAAGGGTCACCAACCGAAATTAACAAATATCACATAACATTTAAATTCCTAATGCACAAAATAACCTTTCAACTTAGCATACATCTAGAAAGGGTTTTCATATGCAAAACATGCATAATCAAAGTTGAAAAATGAAGTTTTTAACCAAACTGCACTATCGTATTCGAATACAGCATAACTGTATTCGAATACAGTGTTATTTTGCAAGTCAGAAGCAAAAACAGCACAACTGTATTCGAATACAGACCTGTTGTATTCGAATACAGATGCGAAAATAGTGAAAAATCCTGCACATTTGTGTTCGACTACAACCTCCTTGTATTCGAATACAAATGCAAAGTCAGTGGCAAAAATTGGATATTTGTATTTGACTATAACGTCCTCGTAGCTATATTGAATATCTGTATTCGACTACATACTGCTTGTAGTCGAATACAACTGCTAAAATTTGCAGATTTTAGTTTCGAAAACATTTCACAATCATTCAACACTTACCACACAAAGTCAATCAATCACACTCATCAATTACTGCACAAATACAAACAACAACCGAGTATGTATATACAACCATCACAATATCTCAAACATGACTCGCGTGCCAAGCACCCTAATGCAATGCGTATATGCCAATGCACATGATTCCGGAATTCCAAACCAAAACCCTCCTCGAAGGGCAGAAATCGTAATTGTGCTGCCTATCACGGGCCTAGTACAGATTACCAAGGTGCCACCTATCACGGGCCCGCACAATTTACACCTGTGTAGTCTATCACGAGCCTTACACAGTTTTCTAGAGTGCAATCGCTCACAGAATATCACATTCTAGAGTGCAATCTCTCACAGATCAGCATGATGCGATAACCCTCGTAAGGATAAGATGAACCAACAATTCACGTGGCATCATCCTGTGGCCCATCACGGTCACCAGTATCACCATGGCCCATCACGTTCACCACTATCACCATGGCCCATCACGATCACCATGTACTATGAAAATGCATGAACATACTCTAACTCTTTACACCACAACCATTAAGTAAATGCAACTATTAAAAGATTCCCCTTTTTTAATGTTCATTTAACACTAATGATTTTTCAATTCAACACAAAGCATACTCTAACATATTTAACTCATAATTCACAATTCACACCAATTCATATCAATTCTTTTTTTTTTTACAAAATCCCCACATAAAACACATCTCAAAAATTCATAATATTAATTATGAACACATCAATTACACCAAACATAAAACACCCCGACCATTACGTAAATGCAGCTATTAAAAGATTCCGCTTTTTTAATACTCATTTAATGATAATGGTTTTTCAAAATATTTCACAGAGTACACTAAAAACAGATTTTCCTCAACCTACATCAAATTTAATACACAATTCACATTAAATTCAATTCACAATACAAATCAAATTTCATAAATTAATTTTCCGCAAAACCACACCTAAATCACATTAATTCCAAACTCCACATTTCCAAACATAAACCACCAAATTAAATCTCCAATTTTCAACCATAAATCACCAAATTAAATTTCCAAATTTTCAACCATAAATCACCAAATTTAAAACTCCACATTTCCAAACATAAACCACCAAATTAAATCTCCAATTTTCAACCATAAATCACCAAATTAAATCACCAAATTAAATCTCCAAATTTTCAACCATAAATCTACACCTCAAACACATCAAATTTATTTTCCACAAATTCACAAATAAGGTCCTAAATGCAAACTAAAAGTTTGAAAGGAGCCCTTACCTCAACGGTAGCTCTAACAATCGATTACGGCACTGCAATTAATTCCGGTAAAAACTTCGCTCGCGACGTCGCTTCCAAAATTTGGTTCGCTAGCACCGTAGCGTGGAGGTGAGCAACTTTTCCTTCTGTCACTTTTCTGAGTTTGAGCTTAGATCTAGGTGAGAAGTGAGGTTTTGTGTTCGACGGTTTAAGAAACCACCCACATGTTTTCTGGAAACAGAGGGAGAAGGAAAAGAAAGAACGCGAGTCAAGGAGGGAGTGTTTTGCGTTCTCTGTTTCTCATCCTTCCCACTTATATATATATATATATATTTAAACCAAGCCAACAAAAATCAACTTACACATCCACACATCACTTCACTCACATCTCAACTATCTTGATAAAAATATCTACTCTCGTTGCAACTCAATTGACAGATAAAATTTCCAGCAACTAGAGATATTTTTAACAAAATCATCCGGTAATAAATTCTTCATAACATAAATAAATTATTCTTCGACAAATAGTTTTCACCGGTCTCAAGATATATATATATATATATATATATATATATATATATATATATTGATGTTGCTTTACACTTGTCATTAAATGAATTCCCACAAATTCTTTTGGGCCCAAAAAAATCATACAAACATTGGGCCCATACAATCTGTTTGATACCAAAATTTGAATTTCTTTCCCTATTTACTCCACTATGCTACAGTTGTGCTGAAGCAATTCTCCCATATATGTAACTTAAATACTATTTTTGAATTTCTTGCACAACAAAAACAAAATAAAATTGTGGGAGTATTTCCACTCCTCTTTTATGGGCTGCCTCCCAAGAGCGCTTGGTTTAAAGTCCTCATGCATACCTTTCATTTAAATATTTCTCATTAAGCATGGTTAAAGTCGTAGTTCTTTCAATAGAATATCCCTAATAATGCTTAATTCTTTTTCCATTAACTTTGAACTTTCTACCATATTCATCTTTGAAATCCATAGCTCCATGGAGGAAAACTTTTGAAGTAACAAATGGTCTTAACCATCTCGACTCAAGCTTTCCTATGAATAAATTTAGTCTACAATTAAAAAGTAAGACTCTCTCCCCGACATAGAACTCTCTTCGTGGAATCCTCTTGACATGCCATTTCTTAACCTTGGATTTATACAACTCAACATTTTCATAAAAAAAATTCTGTCATTCTAGTTCATTAAGCTGCAAAAATTTTGCTGTAAATCTAAGTTTAATTTTTTTTATAGCCCAAAATGTCTTGTGTGGCAGCTCAATTTTCAAAATGCATACTTTGCCAAAAATTAACCTTTAAGGAGACATACATAAAGGTGTCTTATAGGCAATCCTAGAGGCCCACAGAGCATTTCCCAAATGGAGAGACCTAACCTCCCTAAAAGGGTTGACAACCTTTTCTAGAATTCTTTTGATCTCTCTATTAGAGAGTTCAACTTGTCCACTTGTTTGTTGATGGTAGGCAATGGCAATGTTATGTTTGACTCTATATTTTGACAATAGGTTTTCAAAAAATTTGTTACAAAAATGAGTTCATTTATCACTAAAGACAGCCCTTGGTGTTCCAAACCTAGTAAAAATGTTTTATGTATAAATTTTGTAACTACCTCAATCCATTTAGGCACATATTCAAAACTACTAAAATGTAAGGATTTCCAAATGATGGGGGAAAATGACCCATAAAGTCAATTCCAATTTCATCAAATATATCCACTTCAACGATACCTTGCAATGAAATTTCTTCTTTGCTTGATATATTACCAAATATTTAGCATCAATCACAAGTTTTAATCAATGGCATGTGCATCCTTTAAAAGGGTTGGCCGTAAGTAACATGTTTGTATTACTTTAGCAACATGTATGGTTCCTTTAAAGTGCCCTCCACATGGAGATGCATGGCAAATTTTTAGTATTGCATGCACTTCCTTATCTGCAACACATCTTTTATGCAATTGATCAAGAACTTTCTTGTACAAGTGTTTCCCCCACATCATAATCACTTTCATCACACATGACTTTTAATGGTTTCTCCCAATCTCGGGAGAAGTAAATACAAGTGTTGTGATAAGTTCTTCTTTCATATGTCAAAGGCCTTAACACATTCAATATCAAATTCAAATGCTACATCATGTTGTACGAAATTGCACAAAGGCTTGGAGATTTAAGAAAAGTATTTGATAAATCTTCTATAAAATCTAACATGTCCTACGAAGCTCCTTACCCCTTTCATAGAAGTAGGATGAGGAAAATTTTATATCACTTCATTCTTTGCTTACAATTCTTTATTTGAAATTTTATGTCCATTAAATGGAACTTCTCCCAGTTCAGCACTTATTCCAAGTTATGTAAACATTTATTGGATGATTCTCCAAACACTGAAAAAACATTCATAAAAATTTCTAAGGATTTTTCTATTAAATTAGAAAAAATTAACACCATACACCAACAAATAGTAGCAAGTGTATTTTACAATCCAAATGGCATTCTTCTAAATGAAATAGTTCCATAAAGGCATGTGAAGGTTGTCTTTTCTTGATCTTCAGGGGCTATATCAATCTTGTTGTCACCAGAATAACCATCAAGAAAGCAATAGTATTCTCGGTTGCCAATCTATCCAATGCCTTATCAATGAAAGGTAATGGGAAATGATATTTCCTAGTGGCTTTGTTGAGTTTTTTGTAATCCATGCAAACTCTCCAACCTATAACAGCTCTAGATGGAATCATTTCATTCTTGCCATTTTGAAATACAATGACCCCTCCTTTCTTTGGCACACATTGCATATGGCTGACCCACACACTATCTGATATGGGATAAATAATTTTTGCATCCAACCACTTGATGATCTCATTTCTAACAACTTTATTAATGATATGATTCAACCTCCTTTGGCTTTCAATGTTGTTTTAAGAATTATCCTTCAACAAAATTTTGTGCATGCAAATAGTGGGGCTTAATCCCTTGATGTATATCATTTGTGAACCCATCACTTTTTTATTCTTCAACATATGAAGCAATAACTTCTTTTGTGTAGAATATATCAAAGAAGAGATAATGGTTGGAAGTATGTCATTCTCTTGAAGATACACATACTTTAAGTGGGATGCGAGCTGTTTCAATTCAAGTTTTAGAGGGGACTCAATGGATGGCATGTTATTTTTGAAACTTTTACTAGTGAGGTATAGTGATTCATATCTTCTAGTTAAGAGATTAGGTGGAGGCACCTTTTCTTCTTCCAACTCTACAATCTGAATTTGCAATTGATCCATCTCATCAAAATGAGCAAAATCAAGCAACTCTTGTTGTTTGCAAAACTGCTTGTGTACTAAAGAATCCATAGATCTAATGAGAGAACATTCCTCTAAGCCTTCATTAGGGTATTTCATGGCTTTTTGAATGTTGAAAGTGATGTGTCGGTCATTATCTCTCATAGTTAATTCACCATGTTGAACACCAACTAAGGTCCTTATTACAGCATGAATTTTCCTCCATAGGATTACAGGAATTTCTTCCTCAACTTCAAAATCAAGAATGATAAAGTCTTCAAGTAAAACAAACTTATCAATCATAACAAATACATCATCAGTTCTTCCTTCAAAATGATAAATGGATATGTCTGTGAGTTATAGGTTGATACTTGTAGGCCTTTCTTCAGCTATACCAATTTGTTCAAAAATGGACTTAGGCTTCAAATTGATGCTTGCTCCTAAGTCACATAGTGCTTTCCCGCAATATATTCCACCTATGGAACATGGAATAGTGAAACTACCATGGTCTTGAACTTTAGTTGGGAGCTTTTGCTGCAACATCAAAATACACTCTTTGGTCAATCTTACAATTTCAAACTCCTCAATTCTCCTTTTCTTGGTAATGATGTCTTTAAGAAACTTTACATAATTTGACATTTGTTGCAAAGCTTCAATTAAGGCGATGTTTATACTAAGTTTCTTCAATACATCATGAAACTTGTTGTACTGTTTCTCCATTGCAACTTTCCTAATCCTTTGAGGAAATTGAGGTGGTGGAACATCAAGTATTAGTTTAGGAATTCTTACAGGTACTGCAACAACTTTATGACTTTGTACAAAAGGTTCTGCATTTTGTAGTTCAGTGTTACCTCCAATGTTCTAGATTATTTCCTTCTCTGCACTATCAATTTGTTTTCCAACCCTTAGACCAATTGCCTTTACATGCTCCTTAACTTTAGTTGCTTCAGTAGTTGGACTTTCAATGTTACTTGGTAAACAACCACTAAGCCTTCCATTCAAAATTGTAGTAAGTTGTCCCAATTGAGTTTCCACGTTTTCGATGGCCACCCTTTGCTGTTGAATGGTAGCTTGTGTTTTGGCCATATGAGTATCAATCTTGGCCATATATGTAACAACCCTCTCACTACCTTAAAAATATTTGTAAGATTTTAATTAAAATTTCTAGAATTTTAGTAACCGTTAATGTTGTGTCTTAGTAATTTTAAATTAGGATCAAGGGTAAAATAAGAAAGTAATATCATGAAAAATTCCAAGTGACAAAGAGAAGACGTGCCACCTTTCTTTTTCTCCTTCTCCTTCACTCGAGGATACTAACCCATCTTCCCTTCAATCTTCTTCCATTTCCAATTACACATTCTAAAAAATAATCTGAAAACACCAGTACCCGATTATTGTTCATCGTCTTCTCCGTTTATCCATTTTCCACTTCTTCCCAAAATTATTCAAAAACAATAGCTATCTAAAGTCCTTTACGTTCAATCCGACCCCTTGCATGTCCCTTCCTTCGCCTCCAAAAACCATTATTCAACCAAACCAGTACTAATGGAAAATAAGGAGCAGATTGGAAAAACCGTTGAATATGAAACATAGCATAAAAAGCAGGGACAGAGAGCTGACAAGGCAAACACCTCCCACCAACCCAACTCATATTGAAAGAAATTACTATTAACAAACAGTGAGATAAATCCTTTACTTCTTGTTAGAAATTAGTTTTGGGATTTTACGGATTATAAGAACTTAGATGTGTGAGAGAAATGGAATTTTTGTTTAGCATATAAGGGTTTTGAATCTGCACCCAAATGATCTTAAATTTTCATGCATGTTGTTTGTTTGTTTGATTGTTGTGTTAGTGATTTAGGAAATATCATAATATTGAGTAAAGAACTGTAAATTGAAATGCAAATCCCGTTACTGTAGGTAAATGCACCCGCCTTGGACACTTTTTCCCTTGCCTTTAGGTGTCATTTTATAACTTGGACTTTTGTCTCTGATAAATTTCCCTTATTTTTACCCCCGATAAATTTACCTTACGTCGCCTATAATAATCCTCCTTTATCCTTCTGCCTCTGATGTTCTAAAATTCTTAGTGTTTTGCCTCTAATGGTTGAATCTCTTTCTACCTCTGATTCTTCCATGGAATGCGTATCCTCTGATTCTACCACGACACATGTATCCTCTAATTCTTCCACGGTACGCAGATCCTCTAATTCTTCCACGGGACGTGTATCCTCTAATTCTTCCGCGGTTCGCGTATCCTCTAATTCTACCACGAGATGCCTATCCTTTAATTCTACCACGAGACGTCTATCCTCTTATTCTTCCACGGGACACGTATCCTCTAATTCCTCCAAGGTACGTGTATCCTTTGATCCTTCCACGAGACGCGTATCCTCTAATTCTTCCACGGTACGTGTACTCTCTGATTCTTCACGGGACGCGTATCCTCTGATTCTTCCACGAAACGCTTATTCTCTTTTTCTTCCATGGTACACGTATCCTCTGATTCTTCCATGGGACATGTATTCTCTTATTCTTCCTCTGACCATTCTGCCTCTAGTCCATGTATCCTCTAATTCTTCCACAGTAAATGTATCCTCTAATGCTTCCACGGTACGCGTATCCTCTAATTCTTCCACGGGACGTGTATCCTTTTATTCTCTGATTCTTCATCTTACCACACTGCCTCTGATTTTTCCTCTATTCATGCTACCTCTAATTAGAAAATTGTGGTCATGTATCCTCTAACTCTGGTCATGATGCCTCTGATCCTGTTACTCCATAATGCGCTACCTCTGGTTACGAGTTACGCCTCTGGCTAAATTTGTCTTTTATTCAAGCTATTGATGAGGGACTTAAGATTTAATTTCTACTTGAATTTCAGTATATAACTAAGTTGTTTATAATTGTTATGGATAAAGAATGCATTGCATATATGTCCAAATAAAGACATTGCATACAAAACATCTCAAGTTCAACACATTCTCATTAATCAGATCATGCATGGCCTTATTCATGGTGGGGTAGTTCAGGTTGTTCCATGCATGGTTCAACACGTAAAGGAGAACAATCAAGACACTGACTGGGGTTTGGCCAAATCACATTTACCGTTTAGGACTCAATTATCATGGTGACCCACATTGAGATAATTAGGCGACTTTTCTTTGTTTACAAAGAAAATATTTTTGAGGTCTTACATAGTTATTTTAAGAATCATTGTAAAAGAGCTTAAGCTTAAAGTGCATAAGAATTTCATGTTTTATGCATATTTATGAAAGAAATATTTTCAAAATTGTCCTCCCTCTATTTTCATAGCTCACTGAAATTTTATATCTCCTTTTATTTTCTTAGTAGCTGGAGGAACATGAGATACGAATTTAGCATCAGATGATCAGTTCTAGACTTGTTTATGTTTTTAATTTTTATTTTATGATTATTTGAATTTGATGTTTTTAATTTTTATTTTATGATGTTATCAAACACTTGTAGTTCATTTTCAAATGTAATATTTTATGAAACTGTTGAACAAGTTGTAAACTATAATTATGAATGTAGTTTTCAATTGAGTTTGTTGAGTCTAATTTATTAATTATTATTATTTGCCTCTATTTTCATTAAGGTGTATGGTTAAAATTGCCAAGTTGTCGATAATTGGTAATGGGTCTTACATTTTGGTATGAGAGCTAGAGCGATTTAATAAGACAATGGGTTATGGATTAGGAATTAGGATAATCTTTCTTTTTCTATATGTTCTAAGTATCATTTCACCAAATATTTAGCACGATCAACTTAATGTTTTATGTTTGCTATATATAATTATAGTAGAAAGACCTGGAAGGCCAAGGCGCAATGCTCCATCAGAGGATAATGCTCATCCTCCACCACCACCTACTGATGAACCCTAGGAAAAGGAGATGGAAGCTATTCAAATGCAAGCCACAACTACCCATAATTTGGTACAACAAATGGAAGTGCAAAGAGATGGCACACAAAATGCCAATAAGGTATTTTATGATTTTCTTAAATTGCAGCCTCCAACCTTCTAGGGCAGCCACAATCCCTCACTCTTCCAAGCTTGGCTGGATGAGATTAAGAAGGCATTTGAAGTAGTGCCATGTACTGAAGAACAGAAAGTGGAATTTGCTATCCATCTATTGAAGGGTGAGGCAGAGTATTGGTGGAGGGGTGCAAGGACTCATCATGATACTCAAGGGACGCATGTGAATTGGGAACAATTTGAAGTGGCATTTTTGGACAAGTACTATCCAAAAAGTGCCATGAGACAAAAGCAGCTGGAGTTTGTGCACCTACAACAAGGAGACATGTTTGTTGTAGAGTATTTTGCTAAGTTTGAAGAACTGGCCAGATTTTTCCCACATGACCAGTATGCACCCATTGAAGAGTGGAAGATAAACTAATTTGAGTGAGGATTTAGGTATGAAATTAGAGGAAGTATAGGCCATATGGAGCTTACCAATTATTGAACTCTTGTACAAAAGAGCTACATTATTGAATACAATTTAAAGAAGGTGCAAGCAGAAAGGCAGGCTAAGTGGCAACAAAAGAGATAGTTTGGAAAATTTGGCCAGTAGTTGAAGGTAAAGAATCCTCAAGGGAATATGCCCATGGTAAAGAAATTATCATTCCCTTAGGTAGTCTCAAACTAGAGCAACCATAACTTCCTTCCTTACCCAAAAATAGGATTTTTAGAGCATACCTTGATAGACTTGTAGTGGTATTCATAGATGACATTTTGATATATTCAAAAACCTTTTAGGAACATGTAAAACATCTTAAAATAGTGCTATAAATACTTAGAGATAGAAGTTGTACGCCAAACATAGTAAATGTGAATTCTAGATGTCATAAGTGAAATTTTTATGCCATGTGATCACTAAGGAAAGAGTGGCACTAGACCCCTCTAAGGTAGAAGTGGCATTGTTGTGGAAACAACCTAAGAATGTGATTGAAGAAGGGAGCTTCTTAGGATTGGCAGGGTACTATAGAAGATTCATTAGAAAATTTTCCCAAATTACCTTGCCTCTAACTAAGTTAACTAGAAAAAATCATCCTTCTTCTATGGAATCATGAGTATGAGAAGAGTTTTCAAACACTGAAAACTAAATTGACCACTGTCTAGTGCTGGCCATTCTATATCCAACTCTAGGATTTGAGGTATATTGTGATGCATCATTAAAAGGACTTGGTTATATGCTGATGCATGATAGTCATGTAGTGGCTTATTCCTCTAGGCAACTAAAATCACACGAGGGTAATTACCCTACGTATATGACCTAGAATTGGTTGCCATAGTGTTCACGCTAAAAATCTAGAGACATTATTTGTTCGAAGCACATTTTAATGTCTTCAGTGACCATAAAAGTCTAAAGTACCTCTTTGACCAAAGGGAACATAACATGAGGCAGAGGAGGTGGGTGGAATTCTTTATGGATTATGACTTTGAGCTAAAATACCACCTAGGCAAGGCCAATGTAGTTGCAAATGCCTTGAGTAGAAATTCACTACACATATCACATCTGATGGTCCAAGAACTGCGTTGCTAGAAAACTTTAGAGATTTAAATCTAAAGAGGACACCTCTAGAAAGGGGAATTTTCTTAACCCAAATGGAAATAACTAGTGACCTTAAAGACCATATTAGGAAGTCTCAAGAACTAGATGGAGAGTTACAAGCTAAAAAGGATCAAGATAAAATTTCAAGGGCAACCAATAGGACAATTATGTTTCAAAACATAATCTGTATACATAGTAGGGACCAATAATTAAAAAAAAAATACTATTAGAAGAAGCCTACAAAAGCCACTTAACCATTCACCCTGGAGCCACTAAGATGTATCAGGATCTTAAGAAGAATTATTGGTTGCTAGGCATGAAGAATGAAATGGCTACCTTTGTTGCCCAGTGCCTGACTTGTCAAAAGGTAAAAATAGAACATCAGAGGCTAGTAGGTCTACTGTAGCCTCTAGACATACTTGAATGGAAATGGGATTCTATTTCAATGGATTTTGCTGTGGGATTCTATGTCCAATCTAGGTATGATTCCATTTGAGTAATTGTATATAGACTGACTAACTTAGCCCACTTCTTGCCTGTTAAGAAAACTTATAACGCCCCTAAGCTAGCCAAATTATTTATAAAGGAGATAGTAAGATTACATGGGGTACCTCACAACAACTTATCAGAAAGGGACCCCAAATTTACATCTAATTTACCTCCATGTTTTGGAAAGCGTTCCAAAAGTCTTTGGGGACAAGGTTACACTTTAGTACTGCTTATTATCCCCAAAGTGATGGCCAAACTGAAAGAACCATCCAGACTTTGGAAGATATGTTAAGGGCTTGCATATTGGAGGATAGGGGAAGTTGGGACACACACTTGCCTCTAGTGGAGTTTTCCTATAATAACAATTACCATGCCAACATAGGTATGGCACCTCATGAGGCCTTGTATGGAAGGAAATGTAGAATACCTATGTGTTGGTTAGAGGTAGAAGACAAGAGTATTTTAGGGCCGAAGGTTATCCAAGAAACCACTAAGGGAATTAAGGTCATTAAGGATAAGATGAGGATAGCCCAAAGTAGGCAGAAAAGATATGTTGACTAAATGAAGAGATCTTTAGAGTTTGAGGAAGGTGACCTTGTATTTTTAAAAGTTACCCCTACTGTTGGTATTGGAAGAGTGATGAAAATTAAGAAGCTTAGCCTATGTTTTGTTGGATGTTGCGCAAAATTTCGCAAGTGTACGGGTTTGCCAAGTAGTCGTATATAAGATTATCGTATCCACAGAGATTAATTTAACAACTACCAAATTAATCAAAAATTTATATTATTTAGAATAATGAATTTTTTTGTTGATTCGTAATAACAAAAACGTAAAGATAGCATAAAAATTATAATGAGAGTATATAACAACACAACTTTGAATTAATGGAAAGAAAACCTAGGGTCATGGTTTCACTTGTAATATCAATACCTCAAGCCTTAGTTTTATATGAATTCTTATTTATTTTCTCAATTATCAATCCCTCTTTAAAACTATTAACAAAGATTCATCTTCCAATGTAATATTATTTTCCCTAAAGTAATTCTTTGATTGATCATACAAAAAATATATTTAAAAGAAAGCATAAATAACCAAAAGGTTGAGTGATTGAAAGATTAGTATCTATGTTTTATCATACAAGAATTCTAATCTCAATTATCCTATAAATCTACCAATTAACTGTAGTTAGTCACTAGTTAATTAATTGATTAAGGCTTGCAAAGGTCGGACATTCCAAACATGTAAATAAAATAATAGAATAATTTAATTGAGATAAATAACAAAAAACTAAAATAAAAATTGAATTTAAAACTAAGACATAGTAAAAAAGGTATCTTAATCACAAGATTCACCAAAACCCTAGAAGAGAGCTTAGTTACTCATTGACATATAGAAAACAAATGTAAATAATAGAAGTGTTCATCAATTAAAGGAAATTGAAACTCCCACTAACTTAAGGCTCCCCTTAAGTCTTAGTATCCTTTTCTCCCCCACATTATCAAATATATTTCTCCCCGTTTTGTCATCAGACAAAAAGACTTGAAATTGAAACTTTGTCTCTTTTATTTATATTTTTTTTTATTTTTTGATTTGATTTTATTTTTTGAATAACATGAATATAGTATAAATAAACTATATTCATGTTAGGTGTAGGTTTTTCTTGATGAAGTCAAACCTATCTTCGGGTAGTGATTTGGTGAATATGTCAGCCCACTGGTGTTCAGTGTCTACAAATTGAATGTTTAGTACCCTTTTTGAACAAAGTCCCTTTTTGATCTCTATGTGTTTACCTCTAGAATGTAAGATAGGGTTTTTGGTTAGACAAATGACAGAAGTGTTATCGCAATAGATCAGAATGTTGGATTCTAGGATTTTTTAGTCTTCAAGTTGATGTTAAATCCAAAGTATTTGAGAACTGCAGCCAGGTGCTGAAATGTACTCAGCCCCTGTTGTTGACATTGCAATGGTGTTTTGTCTCTTACTTGACCAAGATATTAAGTTGTCACCTAAAAATGTGCAGTTGCCACTGGTGCTCTTTCTCTCAAGTTTATCTCCAGCATAATCAGAATAACAGTATCCACTAAGTTTGTACTTAGGAGATTTCTTGTATAACAAGGTAAGGTTGGTAGTTCCTTTTAGGTATCTAAGGATTCTCTTAACAGTAGTTAAATGTGATTCCCTAGGGTCAGCTTGAAATCTTGCTCATACACATACACTAAACATGATGTCAGGTCTGGAAGCGGTAAGGTAAAGTAGGGATCCTATCATTCCTCTATAGGTTTTTGGTCAACTTTTTCGCCTGAATCATCTTTTTCAAATGAACAAGTAGGGTGCATCGGTGTAGCCATAGGTTAGCAATTACTCATCTTAAACTTCATAAGAAGCTCTTTTGTATACTTAGTTTGATGAATGTATATGCCTTTTTGACTTTGCTGAATTTGTATCCCTAAGAAGAAGTTAAGTTCTCCCATCATACTCATTTGAAATTCAAGCTACATCAATTTAGAAAATTCTTGACAAAGAGTGCCATTAGTAGATCCAAAAATAATGTCATCAACATAAATTTGAATCATATGAATGTTATCTCATATTGATTTTCTAAAAAGTGTATTATGTAACAGCCCGAACTCTTTTTTATACAAATTCAAATCCATAATAAAGAGAGAAATATCTTTGGATAAAATATTTAAGTCGTATCACAACGACAAAAGTCAACAATAATTACAAGCAGCGGAAACGGTTTTGAAATGAAAATCCAAAATATTTAAAACAGAAAAATACACCAGGGCTATGAGACCTATCCAACGTAGCTCATACCCATAGGGTATTTTCGGCAGACACCTGTACAAAAGCACTGCCCCAAGAATTTTAACCTCCCCACGTCACATCAAAAAGTGGTACAAGGACCCATCAAAATAAATGTCAAGCTGACAATATATGGTATAGGTACAGTCTTAAAGAATGAAATAAATACAACCACAACAGATAGACATCTAGCCCCTATACAACAGTCTAATCTGATCATGCTATAAAAAAACTATAACCCAGGTTATCTCCACGCGCCCCACAGAAATCCTTCAGACACAGCAGTGGTCAGGTAAGTCTAACTCCGTTCGCATCTCCAGAGTACTAACTGGTCGGACGATCCTGATTCTCATCTGAGGGTAAAGCCCAAGTTTCCACAATAATTGTAGAGGTCATCAACCGAAATTAACAAATATCACATAGCATTTAAATTTTAAATGCACAAATAACCTTGCAACTTAGCATACATCTAGAAAGGGTTTTCATATGCCAAACATGCATAATCAAAGTTGAAAAATGAAGTTTTTAACCAAATTGCACTGTCGTATTCGAATACACCATCCTTGCATCCGAATACAACTGTGAAAATGGCAGAATTTCAGTTTTGAAAACGTTTCGATATCATTCAACGCTTACCACATAAAGTCAATCAATAACACTCATCAAATACGGCACAATCACAAACCACAATAAAGTATGTATATACAACCATTACGATATATCAACATGACTCGCGTGCCAAGCACCCTAATGCAATGCGGATACACCAATGCACATGATTCCAGAATTCCAAACCAAAACCCCCTTCGAAGGGGCGTAAATCATAATTGTACAGCCTCTCACAGACCAATACTAATTATCAAGGTGCAATCTCTCATGGATCAACATGATTTACTATCGTACAGCCTCTCACAGACCAATACTAATTATCAAGGTGCAATCTCTCATGGATCAACACGATTTACTATCGTACAGCCTCTCACAGACCAACACAATTTTCTATGCGTGCAATCGCTCACAGATCAGCACGACATACAAGAGTGCAATCTCTCACAGATCAGCACGACGCGAAAATCCCCGCAAGGATAAGATTAAACAACAATTCACATGGCATCATCCCGTGGCCCATCCGGTCACCACTATCACCATGGCCTATCACGGTCACCATGTACTATGAAATGCATGAGCATACTCTGACTCTTTTCACCACAACCATTAAGTAAATGCAGTTATTAAAAGATTCCCCTTTTTTAATACTCGTTTAACACTAATGATTCATCCATAAAATTCATAACGCATACGCCATCAATTATGGATACATCAATCGCACATTCACCACACATCCCCATCTCAAACACAACAAATTCAATCAATTCGAATTCCAAAATTTCACACCAAATTTAATCATGAATCACCCGTATTCACAACTCCACATTTTCAAACATAAACCACCAAATTTAATCTCCAAAACTTTCAACCATGAATCACCAAATTTAATCTCCAAAATTTTCAACCACTATCCACACATAAATCACATCTAAAAAATTCATAATATTAATTATGAACACATAAACCACACCAAACTTGAATCACCACAACCCACATCTCAAACACATTAAATTCAACTTCCACAATTCCACCCATAAACACAATTTCTCAAAATTCATAATATTTATTATTAACACATCAATCACACCAAACATGAATCACCACAACAACATTAATATATCAGAGTTCTCCCCACCACTAACTCGGTGCCAACGGTCTCGATTCCTTTTCGAGACTCAAGGAGCTAACTACATAAACATAAATATTTATAACAATTTGTTCACCACTAAAATTTATCCAACCACAACAAATTTCTCAAAATTATATCTTTTTCACACACCAAACTTTTACAACCAAATAATTTACAATAATTCAAAACTCCACATTTCCAAACATAAACCACCAAATTAAATCTCCAAATTTTCAACCATAAATCACCAATTTAAATCTTCAAATTTCCAACCATAAATCACCAATTTAAATCTCTAAATTTTCAACAATAAATCACCAATTTAAAACTCCAAATTTTCATCCATAAATCACCAATTTAAATCTCCAAATTTTCAACCATATATCACCAATTTAAATCTCTAAATTTTCAACCATAAATCACCAATTTAAATCTCCAAATTTTTAACCATAAATCACCAATTTAAATCTCCAAATTTTCAACCATAAATCACCAATTTAAATCTCTAAATTTTTACCCATAAACACCTTAAGTTCATTTTCCACAAATCTACACCTCAAACACATCAAATTTATTTTCCACAAATTCACACATAAGGTCCTAAATGCAAACTAAAAGTTTGGAAGGAGCCCTTACCTTAACGATAGCTTAAACAACCGATTACGGCACCGCGATTAATTCCGGCGAAAACTTCGTTTGTGACGTCGCTTCCAAAGTTAGTTCACTAGCACCGTAGCGTGGAGGTGAGCAACTTTCCATTCTGTCACTTCTCGAGATGGAGCTTAGACCTAGTAAATAAATAAGGATTTGTGTTTGTAGGTTTTGTTTTTTTTTTTTAAACTGAAGAAAGAAAAGGAGCAGGCAACGCAGGGGTTCTGTTTTTCCTTTCTCGATTTCTCATCTATATATATACTAACATCCTTATACTATATATATATATATATATATATATATATATTATAATTAAACCAAACCAACAAATATCTAAATATTTATACACACATCACTTCACTCACATCTCAAACTATTTTTATAAAAATATCTACTCTTGTCGCAACTCAATTGACAGGTAAAATTTTCAGCAACCAGAGACATTTTTAGCAAAATTGTCTGGTAATAAATTATTCGTAACATATATAAATTATTTCTTGCCAAATAATTTTAAACGGGTCTCATAAAAATATCATTGACATTTAACATTCAAAATACCAATAAAATTGGCTAAAAAGCCTCAGAATTCAACATAAAAACACATCAAAAACAAAAAGTACAAATTAAAACTACGGGTCTTACATATTATCTACTTGTCCTCTTTCAAAGTTATTTTTTAAGTAAGAAGTTACTAAGTCTATCATACCACGCCCTAGGTGCTTGTTTTAGACCATACAAGGATTTCCTAAGTTTAAAAACATGATTTGGAAATTCAGAACTTTCAAAACTTGGGGGTTGTTTAACATAGACTTCTTCACTTATATAACCATTTAGAAAAGCACTTTATGTAACACCTCAAATTTTATAATAAACTATTTTAATAATGAAATATGATTTTAAATAATTAATTTGGTGTTAAAATTATTTTAGAATACATGTGATAAATTTCGTGATTAGTTTTCGTTATATGGATGCTTTAGATGATGTGCTATTATTATACATATTGGACTACATGAGTAATCTAAATTACAAATGTTATATTTTATATATTTTTCTAAATAGTATTTTAGTGTAATATTTTAAACAATAAGATTTTAGAAGATTTTACGTGTATATAGTTGTACCAAATTAATGTAATATTTTTCTGTGTGTTTGACTGATATTAAGTATGCACGTAGTTATATTTCAATTATATATAACTATTTTCTATTTTTAGTTATTTATTTTATAAATAATTATCTCGGAATAGTAGTGATATTGTGTTCGATTCCCTTTATTATTATAAAAGTGTGATTTTATATATATTTATTACGATTTAGTAATTAATATTAGGTTTTGATGTTATATTTATTTACCTTACAATTTTGACTATTATGTAATGATGGTAGTATTTTAATGTGAATATTTTATAAAATAAGTATAATTATAGTAATTATTTTGAATATGAGTCTTGGTTATTAATGTATTTTAAAAGATTAATTACTTTAATTATTTTATTTTATAAAATATGGGTTTTGAAATATTAATAATTTTGTGCTTAATTTCTTTATATGAGTGCTTGTCAAGTTGTGCCTATTTTATATATATTCCATTGATTTAGTGGCTTATATAAAATATTGATGTTATATTTTTTTATTGTCATTTTAACTATTCTCATAATATAATAATCTTTTAATTTGATATTTTGAAAGATATTATTTTAGTGGCAAATAAATAAATTAAAATAAGTATGTAATTATTTGGACCTTGTGAAAAAAATAAAATAAAATGGAGTTTAATGAGTTAGGTTAACAATAACTAATATGTTAAAAAAAAAAAAAATCAAATCAAATATACCCTAGTGCTACAGTAGAAAGATATTAGAAAGAGAGAGTTCGTGACATTGCAAATTGAGAAAAGGCAGCAGCCGCACTAAGAGAAAAGAGAAGAAAATCGGTTCCGACGATCGACAACTGTCCAGAAAAATTTCCTCCGTTTTCGTTCAAATTTCAGTATGTTATTTAATTTATTGAGTTAGTCAATTAAACACAATTTTCCAGATTTTTAACAACTACAATTTCTCTCTAAAATACTCGACTTCTCCGTTTGTAGAATTCGTTATTTTGCACCGTTCTTCTTCACTATAAGTCCGATTTGAGTGAAACCAACGCCAAAACGATCGTGTGAAAAGTGGCTATATTATCCACTTATTGGTTTTCTGATTTATGGTAAGATTCCTTGACCGAATTTCGAAATTAATTTTAGAGTGTCTTCTCATAATTTATTTTTAACGTTTACCCATAAATTGTCGAGTTAGATCGATTGAAGGACAAAGAGTCGGAGAATAAAGGTTGTTTGTTCGTTGAATCGTATTCGTGTGTGAAAGCGTCGAAATAAGGTAAGGGGTGAGAGAGCGTTTGAATTCATGAGTGTAATATATTGTGAGATGAACGGGAAAACCGTATTTCCCAACGATTCATCTGGGGCTTGCTACGTACGACAGTAGCCCTTTGACTGATAAATTAATTAATGTGCAAATATGAGAATTGTGAGATTAAAATGTGGAATAGAAATATTTATAAGGTGTTGAATGATTTAATTCCATTGAATGTGTGTTATTTGATATTATTGTGATATTTGATTTATTTTTGTTAAATGTGTGATATTTGATATTATTGTGATAATGGATGTCGAATGAATTTGGTGCATATGTTGGATTAGATGAGTTTATGTGATGTGATAATAAAAGATGTGTGCATTGTAATAATTTTATGTGATGATGATGATGTATGAATAATAATTGTGATTTCATAAATTTGTGATAAGTTTATGTGATGAGTTACGATTGATGATAATGATGCTCTAAATTTGTGATGAGTTATGTAATGATGATGATATGTGATTTATAATAGTGATGTTATGAATTTGTGATGAAAATATTGAAGTAACCCCTGATGAAATAATTGTGATTCCAATTTGTGTTTGAGATGACGGTCTTAATAGAGTATCATAGGCCAACGAGGGGAGAAAATAAATATTGAGAATTTGTGAAGTGGAGATTATTTTGTCATCATATAGGTAGGGCCTGACAAGCCTAGCGATTCCGGGGAAGTACAACTGAGTTGAGCCTGATCGTGGCGGTCTGCTGTTGAGCCTTAAGGCAAAATTGTTAGACCTTGGAGGTATTCGGGTGGAGAATTCCTAGGTGACTTGGAGGTAGCACTCCAAATGTCGGGAGCTACCATGCAACACACGTTTACCTCGACTGTCGCGTATATGTCTCGGGTTGAGTTGAGTGGATCTATGAGGACATGGCCAATTTGAATTGTCCGTCCACCGGAATGGTGGCATAGTATCATGGCCTCCTAACCAAGTACTTCAGAGTTAGAATGGTACCACATTGTGAAGTAGAGTCTAAGCTCATGCATAGCATTGCATTTTCTTGTGATTGTTTTGTTGTGATTAATATGTGTCGTGTGCGATAACAATTCTTCTTAGATGATTTGATGATATAGTGAAATGCATTGACTTTCCTTGAGTGGTTTTGACTTTATAATGTTATGTTTTTCTTTGAAGAATGTTTGTCTAATGATACGGTTTATTTAGAATTAATTTCGTGTTCTCCTTACTTATATTATATATTAACATGATTTCAAAACTCATCTCCTTCGTTGTTTGTGTTTGACTGGCTTGGTCCTGCGTTTGCAAAATTGCATTACAGGTTAATGAGTCTTGAAGTTCAAGTTTGGGAGGAACCCCGCTCTGATAGGTGATACCGGGAATTAAGAGTTGTAATGTGTATTTTACTTATGTAATCACAAATGACATTTTATATGACAACCTTAGTATGAATAAGTCTTGGGAATTAAATCAAGAAATTCTAGTTAAATCAAGTTCATTGAATTTTAATTGAGGAACAAAGTTGAATTGTTACATATGTATTTAGAGAAACGTGATATCCTAAAATAGATATAAAAGTTTTTATTTTCTTGAACAAATTTTCTTCATTCGCCGCGAGTTTTCTTCAAATAATTTAGTATAAATTATTATATATGTTATTATGGGTTTAGGGTGTCACAGCTGGCTCAATTGGTAGTGGGACTGTGTGGTGGCGGTACTTATCCCCTAGGTATTTTTTGTAACACCCCGACCCTCCAGCGATATCGGCGATGTTACCTCACGACCTTCTCGCTCCCCCCTTTCCCTCTTGGAAATCTAGCGAGTTTTTGCCTTCCGTGGGAATCGAGCCCAATACCTAGGGGATACGTACCGTCTCATCACATTCCCACTACCAATTGAGCCAGCAGCAAAAGAAAGTAGGATACGAATAGCTTCTAACCTTGCCACTGGAGAAAATAGCCTTGTGCGACAAGTCTTGCCTTATTTCTGACCACTTCACCTTTTTCATTTAGCTTGTTTCTGAAAACCCACTTGGTTCCACTAATGATCTTCTCTAGTCTAGCTACTAGATCCCAAACATCATTCATCTCCAATTTCATTTAACTCTTCTTGCATTGCAAGAATCCATCCATCATCTGTCAATGCTTCATCAATAGAGGTAAGCCAAACAAACTGGTATCTTTAAGTGATGATCTGGTCCTCAAATGATCACTTGCACTTCCAATGATTAGAGTTTTAGGATGAGATGACTGGTACTTCCATCCCGATCTTTCTTATGACTTATCTTGACTATTTCTGACTTGATCAGATTCATCCTTTGAAGATTTGTCATATTCTTCTGATTTGCTTGTATTCTCTGATCTTTCAAGTTCTTTTGGTTTGTCTAAATCTGCTTCCTTTGGTTTCGATAAACCTGCACTATCATCATCTTGCTATGACTTTTCAAGGTCAAGTTGTTTGTCATATAACATAATATAAATAAGATAACTGAAGAATGAAATTAATACAACCAAAACTTGTATGCTACTTCTGCTTGGTTTCCGCTTGTTTCGGAAAACTAAACGTGTATGCTACTTCTGCTGAAGTATTCAGATTCTATGGATCTCCTTGTTCCTCTAAATTTTTGTGAACCTACAAAGTACTTAACTAGCTTTGACTTTTAAGATCAAGCTTCTTGTTATCACAAAAACATAATATTAAACAATAATTAAATTTAAAGAAAGATATAACCTATATGTCAACAGTTTCAGTTTCACTCTGAAAACCCTCTTACTTCTTCTTTTCTGGTTTTCAGATTCTGAGTTTCCATTTTCTCTGATTAGAGAGTCTGGATGATGGAATTTGAGTTCCCATCCATGTTTGAAGTCTTGATGAATTTGATTGGTGTTCAAAGAAGTCTCCTGATTCTGATTGTTCATCTAACACTTTTGTTTCTGCTGATGTATCGGGTTCCTCTGGTATTTTTGGAACTTATGGTAATTCTGATTCTTCTGATAGTTCTGGTTCTGTTGATATGTGATTTCTCTGCCAGTTTTGATTCTGTTGATACTTCAGATTTTTTTTATATTTCTGGTTCATCATATAGTTCTGGTTTTGATAGATATTGTGCTGACTAGTCCTTCTTCCACCAGAGTCAGTTGGCTTATGTTTGGTAGGTCTTGGAACATAGACCTTTTCACATTCATATATTGCAAGCATCCATTGACCAAGAACAATGATGGTGTTTCAATTTGGTTGCTTAGAACATCTGCAACATAAACAATTTTATCCTTTGGTACCCAAATCTAGTTGGGTCCTGGTTTGTTAGTTCTTAAAGGTTTCTTGTCTTTCCATGTGGTTAGCATAGGACAAGATATTTTAGTGTGACCTTTCTTATAGAAAATAGTACATAAATCATCAGAGGGAACAAACTTAGGTTCAGTTACTTTTTCTTGAAATCCTATTCCTCTTTTATCATTCTTACTAACATCATAAATAATATATTCATACTTGCTTCTTTCCATACCATTATCAAGAAAATCTAGATATATTGCTTCATGCTTATCAGAGTTACATGTGGAATTTTCAATTGATGTTAAACTATAATTACTTTTCAGAGTTAGATTTTCAGTCTTAAGTTCATCAATATCAGTTTTCAGATTTGCATTTTCTGTTTTAAGTTTAATAATATCAGTTTTCAGAGTTGCATTTTCTGTTTTAAATTCAACACTTTGATTCTTTAAAACATTAACTTTTTCAGTTAGATTTGTATTTTCTTTCCTAAGTGTTTTCAGTTTTAAAGACAATTTGTGATTCATTTTTAAAAAATTATTTATAGCAGTAACTAAATTAGATCAAATAAATTCAGAAAATACCTCAATTTCTTCATTTGCTGATTCACTTCCAGAGTCAGAATCTGTTTTGGAACCAAAGGTAGAGTTGGCATGAGCCATCATAGCCGAATCTGCTTGTTCATCGTCAGAGGATTCCTCAGAATCATCCCATGTAGCCAACAAACTCTTCTTCTTGGGTATGGAATCTTTCCTCTGGTGTTTCCCTTTCTCCATATTTGGACATTCTGACTTGATATGTCTAGGTTAATTGCATCCATAGCGGATGATGCTTTTCTTGTCATATTATCATCATTCCATCTGTTGGATTGCTTGAAATATCTTTGGGGAAATTTCTTCTTTTTGTTGTGCCACATCTTTCGAATTTTTCTGGTTATGAAAGCAATCTCCTCTTCCTCTGATTTCATGTTCTGATCATCTGAATCACTATCCTCTGATTCTGATGTTGCCTTTAAAATCTTCTTCTGCTTAGATTTCATGGCCAATGTCTTGTTCTTCTTCTTGGGCTCATCTTTTTCAAGCTCAATTTCATGTGATCTGAGAGAGCTTATTAATTCTTCCAGCTTTAGAGTGTTTAGATCATTTGCTTCCTTAATGGCAATGATCTTTGGTCTCCACTTGCTTGTCAGACTCCTAAGAATTTTCTTCACATGATCAGCAATAGTATAACTCTTCTCAAGTACCTCTAATCTTGAGACCAAAGTCTGGAATCTGGAAAACATTGTTTCAATGTCTTCATAACTAATACTTTTTGACTAAGAGGTTGGCCTTTGCTTCTTGAATTTGCTTGCTTCCTTCATAGGTCAGAATCAAAATACCATCAGTATTCTTCAGAGCAATATAACCATCTTCCACCAAGTCCCAAAGTTCAGAATCTTGTGAAATATTGAAACTTCTCAGCTTGTCTTTCCAATACTCAAAACATTCTCCATCAATCAGAAGTGGTCTGTTGATGTTTCCTCCAGCATCTTCTACACTGAATCCATACATATTGAACCCTTGGATCTTTTCTCAAACACTGTAAAGTGCTCAGCGTTGAAACCGAGCTTTGATGCCAATTGAAGGTGCAAACACAAGAAAAGGGTTGAATTGTGTTTGGTAAAGTTGAAAACTTTTTTGATAATTTATAAATAATTAAAAAAAAATAGTTTGGTTTTGGTGACTTGCTTGGAGTAGAAGCAATCGGATTTAGAGGCAGCAAGCAATGAAAGCATAAATAATTTGACACGTAGATTTATTCTGGTTCACCACTAACTTGGCTACATCCAATCACCTCATTCAGAAAGCTTTAATCCACTAATACAAAAACTTTGAATTACAAAGCACCTGACCCTCCAAGCCAGTCCTCCCAAACAGCCTGACAACCCCAAACTTTTGAGGAACTAACCACCTTAACCCTACAAGCCAAGTCTTCTCCTAACAACTTGACAACCCCAGATTGAAGAAGGAACTAAATCACTATCGGGTTGGATACAAAAGATTGAAACTTGAGTAGTTGCTACTTACAACGTTGATAATAATAATAACTCTCAAACTCTAAGAAAAGAACACTCAGTAAATATTTCTAACCTAAACAAGTGTTTCTCTCTTTGAACTCTAAAATGAATTGAGAACTTTGAGCTTGAGTTCTTCTACTCTTTTCTGCTTTTCGATGGTTTTCTTCTTCAGCCTTGAGTGTTTATTTGTACTGAAAATTTGGGTTGCAATTTAGTCCTTGTTTAATTTTGAATTGTATCTTGTTCAGATTGAGTTTGTAAATTCTTCAAATTGATTATGTTCCTATTTTGTGTTGATTGAGTTTGTAAATTCTTCAGATTGATTATGTTCCTATTTTGTGTAGATTGACTTTGTAAATCAAATATTCTTCCAATCTTCATTAAATATTGATCAAATCTTCTTCAAATCTTCATTTAATGTTGATCAAATATACTTCAAATCTTCATTAAATGTTGATCAAATATTCTTCAAATCTTGACCATATCTTTTTTTCAACTTGGTCAAAGATTTTCTTCAATTATAAATATGAATCAAATCTTATTTTAGATTTTCATCAAAGACATGAATCTTCTTTCATACTCTTTGAAGTCAAATATATTGTTTTCATAAAATACTTTTGGTTACATCAAAACTCTAAATGTAAAATCAACTTTGTTCTAACACACTCTCCATGATGTTTTTCATATCTCCCAATTAAAGAAATATATTCAAAGCCCTCACCAAATCTTGCACCATGAGTTTGTCCAACTTAAACCCATTCTCACATACAATCTAGTTCCAGTTTAGATTGTTGATAGAAGCATCGATGCATTGAGGAATAAAACTATTCCCCAAGTGAAGGTTGTTTATGGAGGATTATCTTAAAAGGAAGCAACTTGGGAGACAACGACTAATATGTAGAGGGAATATCCTTACCTCTTTCAATAGGTAATTTATTAAATTTTGAGAACAAAATTTTCTAAGGGGGGATAATGTAACAACCCTCTCACTACCTTAAAAATATTTATAAGATTTAAGTATTAGCTAGAATTTCTAGAGTTTTAGTAATTGTTAATGTTGTTTGTTAGAAATATTAAATTAGGATCAAGGGTAAAATAGGAAAGTAATATCATGAAAAAGTCCAAGTGGCCAATAGAAGACATGCCACCTTTATTTTTCTCTTTCTCCTTCAGTCGCGGATACTAACCCACCTTCCTTTCAATCTTCATTCACTTCCAATTACACACTCTAAAAAACAATCTGAAAACACCAATACCTAGTTACTGTTCATCGTCTTCTCCATTCATCCATTTTCCTCTTCTTCCCATAATTATTCAAAAACAACAACTATATAAAGTCTTTTACCTTCAATCTGACCCCTTGCATGTCCCTTACTTTCTCTCTGAAACACATTATTCAACCAAACCACTACTAAAGGAAAATAAAAAGCAAATTGGAAAAACCTAAATATAGCATTAAAGGAAGGGGACATAGAGCTGACAAGGCAAACATCTCCCACCAACCCAACTCAGATTGAACAAGATTACTACTAACAAACAGTGAGTTATGTTACATAAACTTATTTTAGCATGAGTGTTAATGGAGTTGATTCACTAAATTCCTTTATTTCTGGTTAGAAATTATTTTGGGGATTTTACAGGATAGAAGAACTTAGAAGTGGGAGATAAATGGAATTTTTTTTTAACATATAGATGTTTTGAATCTGCACCCAAATGATCTTAAATTGCCATGCATGTTGTTTGTTTGCTTGATTGATGCATTAGTAATTTAGGAAATCTTAGCATTTTGAGAAAAGAATTGTAAATTGAAGTGTGAAGCCCCGCTACTCAAAGTAAATGCACGCGCCTTGGACATTTTTTCTTTTTCCTCTAGGTGTCATTTTATAACTTGGACTTTTGCCTATGGTAAATTTCCCTTATTTTTACGCTCGGTAAATTTACCTTATGTTGCCTTTGATTATCCTCATTTATCATTCTGCCTCTGATGTGTCGTTCTAAAATTCTAAATGTTTTGCCTCTGATGCTTGTATCTCTTTCTGCGTCTGATTCTTCCACGGAACGCATATTCTTTGATTCTTCCTCGGTACGCGTATTCTCTAATTCTTCCACAAGACTTGAATCGTCTAATTCTTCCATTGTACACGTATCCTCTTATTCTTCCACGAGACGTGTATCCTTTAATTCTTCCACAGTACGCGTATCCTCTTATTCTTCCACGAAGTATGTATCCTTTTATTCTTCTATAGTACGTGTATCCTCTGATTCTTCCACGGGACGTGTATCCTCTTATTCTTCCACATAACGTTTATCCTCTTATTCTTCCACGGGATGTGTATCCTCTAATTCTTCCATGGTATGCGTATCCACTAATTCTTCCCTGGTACGCTTATCCTCGGATTCTTCCACGGTACGCATATCCTCTAATTTTTCCACAGTAGGCATATCCTCTTATTCTTCCTCGGGACGCGTATCCTCTTATTCTTCGTTTGGCCATGCTACCTCTGGTCCATGTATCATCTGACTATGCTGCCTCTGGTCCATTTATCCTCTAATTCTTCAACGATACGTGTATCCTCTGATTCTTCCACAGTACGTGTATCCTCTGATATTTCCATGGGACGCATATCCTCGGATTCTTCCATAGGACGCGCATCCTCTGATTCTTCCTCTAGACACCTATCCTCTTATTTTTGCACTCAACATGTATCCTCTAATTATTCCTCTTAACAAGCTGCCTCTAGTCCATGTAACCTCTGACCACGCTACCTCGGGTCCATGTATTTTCTGACCCACATATCCTCATATCAGAATCTACCTATAATCACGTTGCCCCAAATTCCCGTATCCTCTTACCATTCTTACTATGACTTTGCCTCTAATCGTGCTACCTTTAATTAGAAAACCCTTGTCACGTATCCCTTGACTTTGATTATGATATCTTGAATCTGTTACTCCAAAATGTGTTGCCTTTAGTCAGCAATTATGCCTCCTACTAAATCTATCTTTATTCCCAGCTTTTGATTAGGAACTTGAGATTTAATTCCCACTTGAAATTCATGTATGTTGCTAATTTGTTTGTAATTGTTGTGGATGAAGAATGAATTGCACAAATGTCCTAATAAATACATTGCATACAAAACATCTCAAGTTCAGGACATTCTCATTAATCAGATCATGCATGGCATTATTCACGGTGGGGTAGTTTAGTTTGTTCCAGGCATGGTTCAACAAGTCAAGGAGAACAATCAGGACGCTGATTGGGGTTTCGCCACTCCACATTTACCTCTCAAGACTCAATTATCTTTGTAACCCACGTTGAGATAATTGGGCGACTTTTCTTCGTTTACAAAGAAATTCTTTTTGAGGTCATGCATTTTTTTTTCAGAATCATTATAAAAGAATGATTTTAGGTAAATTTTATAAAAACAAATTGAAGTTGAGAGCTTCAGCTAGAAGTACATCAGAATTTCATGTTTTATGCATATTTATGAAATAAATATTTTCACTAAGATTTTATATCTCACCTTTTTTTTTTCTTAGCAACTGGAGGAACATGAGATACGGGTTTAGCATCAGAGGATTAGTTCCAAACTTGTTGGAATTTAAATTATTATGTTTTAAATTTTTATTTTATGATGTAATCAGACACTTGTAGTTCATTTTCAAATGAAATATTTTATAAATTTGTTGAAAAAGTTGTAAACTATAATTATGGATATAGTTTTCAATTGAGTTTGGTGATTCTAATTTATTAATCATTATTATCTACCTCGGCTTTTATTAAGGTGTATGGATCCAATTGTCAAGTTCTAGATAATTGGTAATGGTTATTACAATATAAGAATCGATCTTAATCAAAAAAGACATTCAATAATTCCTCCATGGAGGGTTCTTTTTGAATTTTGAGTTGGTACTGGTGGAAAACCAGGAGGATGAATAGGTTTTCCGTGTTGAGTAGTTCCTTGATTACTTCATCAAAAATTGGGATGGCTTTTCCACACTAGATTGTAGGTGCTTGAATAAGGATTGTTTCTATTCCCACACATAATTCATAAAGATAGGATTGTCAGGGCATTCATCATACATATGCCATCTCACACAATAAACACGAGTTACATCATTTGTAGTAGTAGGCACCACTACTACTAGGACTGTACTTGTTAGTATTGGAGTTGCACAATGTTTTTTAGTAAATTGACCATATAAGAATCAATCTTCATAAAAGAAAACCTTCAACGATTCCTTTAAGGAATGCTCTTTTGAGTATTAGCTGGTATTGGTAGAAACCAAGAGGATGGGTAGGTTTTTCTTGTTGAGCAATTCATTGATTACTCCATGAGAAAATGGGAAAGTTTTTCCACATTAGATTATAGGTGCCTGAATATGAATTATTTGTATTCCCCACATAATTCATAGAGATAGGGTTGTAACGACATTCATCAAACACATGCCCTCCCTCACAATAAACACAAGGTACATCATTTGTAGTAGTCGGTACCATTGTTATTAGTTCTACAGCCGTTGGTGCAAGTGTTGTCACAATGTTCTTCAGTAAATTAGTTAATGTTTCCATTTGGTCTGCCAAAGTTGTGCTAACACTTACTTCATGAAATTCAGCCACCTTTTTGGCTGCATTGACTCTAGCAGCATGTCATTGGTAATTATTTGCTATTATAGTTTCAATGAGCTACACACATTCTTCATAAGACTTAATCAATAAACCTCCCCGGTTGATGCATCAAGATTTAGCCTTGTTGAGTGTACTAAGCCATTATAAAAAGTTTCCTTTTGGATGAAAAATGGTATCACATGATAAAGACACTTCCTAAGCAAATCCTTAATCCTTTCCCAAGCCTCTAATAGAGCTTCATCTTCAGTTTGCCTAAGAGAGGTTATGTCATTCCTCTTCTTAGCATTGAGGACATGAGGAAAATATTTCACCAAGATCTTTTCTGCAATCTCTTGCCACATAGGCATAGAATTGGGTTCTAGAGAATTCAACCATGCCTTAGATTTGTTCTTGAGTGAATAAAGGAACAACCTCAATCTGAAATAATTGTCAAACACTTTTGTTATTTTGAAGTAGCTAGTAACCTCCACAAACGACTTGAGATACTGGTGATGGTCTTTAGTTGTTGTCCCTCCAAATTTACCAATTGCTTCTAGCATATGAAACATTAGAGGTATGAAATCAAATTGGGTCACTTCAATGTTAGGCCTCAAGATGCTTGAGTCAAGGGTTTGAGAATCAAATATACCATACTCTCTGATTCCGCTAGCCCTATCGTTAGCCATTCCAATTACATCTAGTGGCCCTTAATCTAAATGTTCTCCCATGTGTACAAGAGGAACTTGCTGCTTGAAATGGTTAGCAAGTGCAGGGTTAGTAGTAGATATTTTAAGCCTATTTCTCCTTTTAAAGAACCTTTCTATTTCAGGCTCAAGTCTGAATTCAAGTGATGATCTAGACCATTCATACAGTTTTAGTACCTATACATGAGTACAAATCACCACATTGTTACTAACAAAAGATGAACAAGTTAAATGGTATAGGAAACACTTGAAATAATTAATGTTCAATCCCCAAAAATGGCACCAAAAACTTGTTGTGTAATTCAAATGTGCAAGTATACACAGTCAATAACAAGTAGTATAAATAAAGATCATTTCCACGAGGATTGATTATGTCATTGATTTCAGCACTTTCCTAACACATTCAACTTGTTTGTTCTAAAAGTAAAAATATAATATTTTTGGGGTAACAATTTAAAGTAAAATTGAATCTAAAATTGAAAGTTTAAATGAGCACACAAGACACTAGAAATCATATTACTTAATTGATTTAAGGATATAACTCAATGTTAACATCAATTTATGCTATAAAATTGTTATACAAATGTTGCAGCAGTTATAAACAAAGTCACCTCAAAGGTTTTCCAACTCAGCCATCGTGATTTTAAAATGCATTAATGTCACTCTTGGGTTCATGTTCACGTCCTTTCATGCAACAATGTATAGTTCCTCTTTTGTTCAATGGACTTAAATATTATTCCTAGTTTTTTAACATCAACCACTTGTTAAAGCATCTTAACTTAATCCATATTATACAAAAAGTCCCTTTTCCATATTCCTTTTTCCCAAGCATCTTGGCTATGAGTTGCTCAAAATTGAGTCTTTCCAATATTTTTTTTCAAGATATCAATAGTTTTCTTATTAGAAGTCACAAATGGTAGGAATATAATTCTATCATATTGCACAGGGTTGTGAGCTATACTTATTGTTGCTTTGCTATCATAGAATAATTTCTAGGGTGAGTCAACTATCACTTTCAGTATCAGTTGGTCTATACCCTCTCATCTTGGTTTCCTCCATGAGATATAGGAGGTATTTTCTTTGAGAATATAGCAATGTTGTAGCAGTTATGAACAAAGTGACCTCAAAGGTTTCTCAACTCAGTCATCATGATTTTAAAATGCATTAATGTCATTTTTGGGTTCATGTTCACGTCCAGTCATGCTACAATGTATAGTTCCTCTTTTGTTCATTGGACTTAAATATTATTTATAGTGTTTTAACATCAACCACTTGTTCAAACATCTTGACTTAATCCATAGTATACAAAAAGTTCCATATTTTCCCTTTTCCATATTCCTTTTTCCCAAGCATCTTGGTTATGAGTCGCTTAAAATTGAGTTTTGCCAATATATTTTTTTCAAGATATCAGTAGTTTGCTTATTAGAAGTCACAAATGGAAGGAATATAATTTTATCATGTTGCACAGGGTTGTGAGCTATACTTATCATAGGAGGTATTTTTTGGTGAGTCAACTTTCACTTTCAGTATTTTCTGGTCTACACCCTCTTATCCTGGTTTCCTCCAAGAGATCTAGGAGGAATTTTCTTTGAGAAACAACAATTTCCTTCTATGAGTGAGCAACCTCCGTACCAAGAAAATATTTAAGTGCACCTAAATATTTGATCTCAAATTCTTTTGCAATTTTTTTCTTCAATCTTTCCATCTCAACAATATCATCTCTTGTGGGAATAATATCATCTACATATAGAATTAGAACTAAAATCTTACCAACATTAGATAACTTCATGAACAGAGTATAGTCTAATTGTCCTTACATATATTCTTGCCTTTTATTCGACCAAGTGAATTTTTCAAACCAAGCCCCTAGGGATTGCTTGAGACCATAAAGGAATTTTTCAAACCAACTCCGTCAAGATGGCTATCCATGTATACTTCTTCCTCTAAATCACCATTTGAAATGGTGTTTTTAACATGAAGTTGGTTAAGTGACCAATCTTAATTCACTGTCAAGGACAAGAGAACTATAAAAGTGTTTAATTTGGCAATAGGAGCAAAAGTCTTTGAGTAGTCAATGCCATATATCTGAATAAACCCTTTAGCAACTAAATGTGCCTTATATCTTTCAACTGTGTTATCATAATTATATTTCACAGTAAATATCCATTAGGTAAAGTCGTGACTCTCCAAGTTTGATTCTTCTCAAGAGCTCTTGTCTCCTGAAGAACAACTTCCTTCCATTATGGAAGATTTATAGCCTCTTGTACATTTTTTGGAATTTCTACATCAGACAACTGAGAGGTAAACGCAACAAATGAAGAAGATAATTTTGAGTATGATAGATAATTAGACAAAGGATATTTAGTGCATGATCTTAGAGGTTCCCTTATTGCAATAAGAAGGTCCATATCGGGATACTCAACAAGACTCTTAAGAACAAAAGAAGACTTACTTGTATAAGGACGACGTGTTTGATTATCTATTGGAAGGGTTGGAGAATGGGTCATTCATTTCTCTCTTTATGGTTTTTTATTTAAAAGACATTTCCCTTCCATGTAAGGTCACTAGTAGTAAACATGTTTTATGTCTCTTTATTAGAGTCATTATGTTATGACATTTCAAGTGGTCCTTCATTATTGTGGAAATCAAGAATTTGTTCAACGTCATTTTGATTTGAAATTGTTGAAAGTGAAAACACAAGAAGGGGGTTGAATTGTGTTTGACTAAGTTGATAACTTTTTATTATTTGATTAAACTAGTTCAAACTTGATGATTTACTTGGAGTAGAAGCAATAACAAAACTACAGATTGTAGGAATAAAGTGATACAAATAATTTATCCATGTTCACTACTAACTTGGCTACATCTAATCCCTTCACTTAGAAGGATTTAATCCACTAGCTCAACAACTTGAAATACAAAGCACCTAATCTTTCAAGCCAGTCTTCTCAAATAGCATGACAACCTTAGACTTTTGAGGAACATACACACCTTGACTCTACCAACCAAGTCTTCTCTACACAATCTAACAACCCCATATTGTTGAAGGCACACTAACACCACTATCGGATTTGAATACAAAGGTTCGAAACTTGAGTAGTTGCTTCTAACAAGTTGATTTTAACAATGACTATCACACTCTAAGAAGAACACCTAGAAAATATTTCTCATTCGAACAAGTGTTTTTCTCTTTGAACTCTAAGATGAATTTGGAATTTTGAGCTTGAAATCTTCTTCTCTTTTCTGTTTTTTTGATGATCTTCTTCTTCAGCCTTGAGTAATTATTTATAGATAAAATTATGGCTTCAATCTATTCCTTGTTTAGTTATAAATTGTATCTTCATTCCTAGCTTGGTCGACAATGATCATATTCAAAAAATAATTCTGAACAAGATGTTTTTGGATAATATGTTCTTTAGCCAATTCTTTATTTCAGAACCCAATTAGTGTAGTTCTTCTAGATTGATTCTATTCGTATTTTTTTTTCAGATTAAGTTTGTAAATTCTTCAAATTGATATTTTTTGTATTTTGTAAAGATTGAGTTTGTAAATTCTTCTGATTGATACTATTCATGTTTTGTTAAGATTGTTTTCGCAAATTCTTCATATGAAACTTCCTTCCTATTGCTTGCTTTGCTCTAGGCGAGAACATAATGTTGGACTGGTTCTTGAACTTTTACAAGTAGGAATATGACTAAGTTCAATTCAATATTTTGTCCTTTGTCAAAAGTTGAATTATATATTTGCAAATAAAAAATGTATCTTCTTGTGAGTGTTTCTTCTTGAAAATAGTTCTTGATCATATCTTCTTGTAAATAACTCATATCTTGTAAATTCTAATCAATTCTTCTTGTAAATAATTCATATCTTCTTTTAGATAAATCTTGATCAAATCTTCATGTAAATAATTCATATCTTCTTGTAGATAAATCTTGATCAAATCTTCTTGTCAACTTGGTCAAAGATTTTCTTCAACTATAAATCTAAATCAAATCTTATTTTAGATTGTCTTCAAAAACACAAATTTTCTTTCACACGCTGTGAAGTCAAATATATTATTCTCATAATATACTTTTGTTAACATTAAAACTCTAAGTATAAATACAACTTGTTTCCAACAATTGTTGCTCCAGAATATGTCGGAACCTCATTCATAAGTGGATTAAGTTCCAATATAGATTCTTGGGCATTTTCTTTTGGTGCATCAATATAAGTCTCAGAGTTTTGTGACAACACTATATCACCTAAAGTAATAAAATTTTCAAAAGATGAATCTTCCTTAAAATTCTCACCTGAAGATGAATGTCATTAAAATAAAAGTTAATTTTCAACAAAAGTAACATCTATGGATACAAAAACTCTTTATAATTTTGGTTCAAAATAGTTAAAACCTTTTTGAGTTGGAGAGTAACCACTAAAAAAATATTTTATTGCTGGTGCTTCAAGTATGCCAAGTTGATTATGTTAATAAACAAAAACAGTGCAACCAAAAACTTTTAATGGCAAATTAGCACAGACACGAGACAAAGGAAAGCAATTTTGAAAAACATCAAGATGGGTTTTAATATCTAAAACTTTAGATGGCATACGATTAGTTAAATATGATGCACTTAAAAGAGCTTCACCCTACAAATATTTTGATAACTTATTTGCAAAGAGTAAAGCTCTAGCAACCTCAAGAAGATGTTTTTCCTTTCTCTCTGCAATTCCATTTTGACAGGGTGTATTAACATAAGAAATTTCATGAACAACCTCATTTTCAAGGAAAAAATAAGACAAAAGAATTGTCACGACCCGAAAACTAAACGTTGTGACCGGCGCACAAGCTATACTCTTAGCCTAGCAAGCCTGTCAACTAATTTAACAATTAAGCAATTAAATAGTTCTAAATAACCATTTCGAAAAATATATAATTTTTCTCGAAATTTCGATAGAGTATCCTCTGTAACTTTAATGTTCCCGATTTATAAAATTCTTGTTTAAACTTCTAACTCTATCATAATTCAAAGAGCATAATCTAAATATTTAATACATTTCCCAAAAGACTTTCGAGACTCAAAATAGCTGCAAAATACTTCACGACTCAACAAACTTTACGAAAAGGGTCCTCGATCAAAGAGGCCTACCAAAAAAAATATGATCGACACTTGAATCTACTAACAGCTTGCTACTCAGCTGCCTGTGAATCTGCAAAAAATAAACAACATGAAGGGGTAAGTCACAAAGACTTAGTGAGGAGACAACAACCACAACCAACTAGAAGGGAAACTCAAAAAGGCACGAATAATTGTTTTACAATCTTGTGAGAATTATGTTAAACAATGCTATCCAAAATATAGATAACTTTCAAGTAAAGTACACACATGATAAAATTATTAAATTTATAATGTAGCCGTTCTGATAAAAATATTTAAAATGCAATTCATACAGAAGTAAAATCAAAATGAGCAACCTTAACAATATCATAAAAAATCAAACAAGTAAGAACATAAACTTTTTGGGAACCAAGAGGCAACTACATCTCATTGATAGCCCTCTCCTCCTAAGGGTGGCCTTTCCCTTAGGGGCGGCTCCATCTAACGGATAGCCCTCTCCTCTCAATCCCGCAACACATCATAACGCATCAACTAGAGAGCTTACATCTCGTTGATAGCCCTATCCTCCTAAGGATAACATCTCTCATAGGGGCGGCTCCATCTAACGGTTTACTCTCCCCAATCAAAACGATATAACTAGGTGCACCTACCATCGTTAACGATTTAATAATTATAATAGTGATTTCCAAAACACGTTTAAAAATCATTTCACATTTCATCATAACTCATGGAAACATATTCAACCGTATAACAATTCAATATTTAAATACTTTATAGGCTAAATAGCACCCGCGGTCCCTTGACTTAATTTCAGTTAACGTTTTAGTTTTTTATCTTTTTTTTTTTTTTCCGATTTGGTCCTTTATTTTGATTTTAAGTGAAAATTTGATCTTTTATGTTTTAAAATGTCAACAATGTTATCCTTTTTTTACAAAAATTCAAAAAATTCATCAAAAGTTTCAAACAAAACCCATAAAATTAATTATCATCTTCAATATAATGCAAATTTCATCAAATGCATAACTCAAATATTCAAATAAACTCATATTTTCATCTCCAACAACATCAAATTCATCAAACAAATAATGAAAATATGAGTTTATTTAAAGATTTAAGTTATGAATTTGAAGAAATTTGTATTATATTGAAGATGATAATTAATTTTATGGGTTTTATTTGAAAATTTTGATGAATTTTTGTTAAAAAAAAAAGGATAACATTGTTGACATTTTAAAACATAAAAGATCAAATTGTCACTTAAAATCAAAATAAAGGACCAAATTGGGAATAAAAAAAGATAAAGGACTAAAACGTTAACTGATATTAAGTTAAGGGATCGCGAGTGCTATTTAGCCTACTTTATAACTCATAAATAAATCAAACTATTAACATATTATATAACAAAGACCATGAAATTAAATAAACGATGAAATCGAGACAAATTCAAAGGTTGTGTTCCCCAAATTTTTAAATAAATACTTTAATATAGAAAACGGAGTAAAATAATAATTATAGCATAAAAAAAATATATGACAATAATAGTCGTCTACTCACTACTATGGAGAATCCCAAAACGATTGGGGGTTTTTATAATGATTTAGTTTGGACATATGAGCAAAACGATTAATCCACTTATTTGAGTTTCGGACCTATCACAGATTCTATCAATGAGTTTTAATTAATTTCTAATTTGTGATTCTATTCTTATTTGACTACAGAATTGATCAAACAAGCGTACAATCAATCCTACGTTAGTTCGGTTTCATTGACTGGATTAAGCATGACAATCATCAAAATATTACAATTAACGATTAAGCGTAGCAGAATTATAATTCAATTAAATTAGAGATTGAAACCGAATTCTGTCAAATAAATTTAATCGATCCTATTGAAATTCAGTTTAAGCAATCAGAATATCAATATAATCAAATGAACGAAAATAGAATCATGAATCAAAATCGATGGTGTAACCTCAACCTCCAGGTGTGATGAAACTCTGAACTCGTAGATTAATCTGATGAAATTAGCCTTTCATGGAATTAAAAATAAAAAGTATTTATATTTCTGATTATGTCCGAAAAATAGTCTGATACAAGAAAGGAAAGAAACCCCAAATATATAGTGTTCGGGTTTTTTTTTGGCTTTTAAAACAAGTGGCCCGCTATTTAAATTATTACAAAGGTCCAGATTACGAAAACTGCAATTTATGCTAGTAGAGTTCGGCACTGAGATTTTATTCCAACACAAAAGTTGTAGCTTGGATTTTTAGCTTTCCAATGATTGCTCACATGCTTCAATCTGATATCCAGAGCTCAAGTTATGGCCTATAGAGCGAGCAGGGTCAAAATGCAAATAATAAAATTATAATTCAATTTCAACCCAAAGTTTAGAAACAAGCTAAAAAATTATTCTAAGCTATAAAGTCATTTAAAAAAAACAAATTAAAATGCTAGAATCATGTGCCCAAGTGCTATGATCAAATTCCCCCACACTTAAGCTTTTGCACTCCGTGCAAAGCAATGCATGCGATTCCAAATATTCTCAGGAATGCAAAGTAGTGAGCAAAAGAAAAAAATTCAAACTTCAAGGAATATGACATTCATGAATAATTATCACAACCAAGGCAAACAAGAGGATGAATTAACTGAAGAGTGCATCATAAGTGATAGAGTCCTCACACAATATAAAGTTATATCAATCACTCAAGTGTTTGGGCTACTGTTTACCCTCAAAGCACATCATGAAAGCTAGCACTACCATAGGCTTTACAAGCCTCTAACATCTATAATTGAAACACATGCACGTAATGATTTGTAACGTGGCCAAGGTAAGGGTGAGATAATCCTAAGGAGTCTAGGGCTAAAAATCAAAGAGGATAAAGGAGTAATGATCAAGAGAGAAAAATAACATTGAGAAGTAACTCAACAAAATATCATTGACTTTTATTATCAGCTCTCTTTGCTCCCAACACAACCATTTTCCTCATTTTATTTATCATTTCATTTTTTTTTCTTTTTTTATTATTTTTTTGTTTTTGATATATATACACACATTTTTTTTTTCTCTTTTTCTTTATAAACCTCAAATTTAACTAACAAGTTGAGCACCCCCAAACTTATTTAAGGAAAGACTCCTTTATCCCCCAAGATTTGTTCAATTCATTGTTTTTCACTTTTAGGCTTGTAATGAGCTATACAACAAAAGAATGGGATAATTAGGCTCAAAGGGGTTTAAACAAATGAATAATTGAAGGGTAGGCTTATTTGGCTAGTAGCTTAACAAGAAATAAACGCCTAGATCATTTTAATATATGCATGCGGACAAGAGTCAAGTCAAGTTCTAGCGTAACTAGCAATCATGAGTGAGATATCACACAAGAAAAAAAAGAAGATGGAAAAATGTATTCCATTCATAATAGGCTCAAAATCTCACAAGGGTTAATGACCTATCACAAATGATACACAGTTTAGCATTTTAATCCAACTTATTTTACCAAGAATGCAAAGATACTATCCAATCATGCCAGTCCAAACAAACTCACAACATTTGCTCACAACATTTGCAACCACAAAATATGATGAAAAAGCATGCAATGCAATGCACACATTTTTTATTATATATATATATTTATTTATTTTTTATTTTATTATTATTATTATTATTTTTTTTTTTTTTGAAATCCTTTAACAAATAAAATCCTAAATACTACCCCCACACTTAAATTACACAATGTCCTCAATGAAAGTAACAAGTATAAATTAAGAGTAAGGAAAGGGAGCTCTCTGTTCAAACTTCAGTGTAGGTGGGCTTTTCTAAGGAGAGTTCTTCTATAGTAGTATCTTCAAGCACAGAGCTCTCATGGAATAGCTTGAGGCGTTGTCCATTTAATTTGAACACTTTGTCGGTGTTTTCACTTTTTATTTCCATTGCACCATGAGGAAAAGTGTTAGTAACAACAAAAGGGCCAATCCACTTGGATCGAAGTTTACCTGCCATAATTTTCAGACGGGAGTTAAACAGTAAAACTTTTTGGCCAATGGAAAATTCCTTCCTAGAAATCATCTTATCATGATAAGACTTAGTTTTCTCTTTATAGATCCGGGAGTTCTCATAAGCTTCTAGTTTAAGCTTTTCAAGTTGCTGCAATTGAAGCTTTCGTTCCAAACCTGCTTTCTCCATCTCAAGGTCGCAACTCTTAACAGCCCAATAAGCACGGTGCTCTATTTCCACTGGGAGGTGTCATGCCTTACGAAACCCAAGTCGATAAGGGGACATTCGTATTGGTGTTTTGTAGGCTGTTCTGTGAGCCCAAAGAGCATCTTCTAGCCAACGGCTCTAGTCTTTCCTGTTTGCTTGCACCATCTTTTCTAAGATTTGTTTGATTTCCCTGTTTGAGATTTCAGCTTGCCCATTAGTCTGGGGATGATAAGGTGTATAGCCTATGTGCACAACCCCATACTTTCAAAGCAAAACGTCCATGGTGCGGTTGCAAAAATGAGTGCCTTGATCACTTATGATGGCCCGGGGGTATTCCAAACCTGCAAAAAATATTTGATCTGATAAAATATGCAACAACTTTAGAATCATTAGTCCTAGTGGGTATTGCTTCCACCCACTTCAAAACATAATCAACAACAAGTAAAATGTAGACAAAACCAAAAGATACAGGAAAAGGGCCCATAAAGTCAATGCCCCACACATCAAATACTTCACAGAAAAGCATAGGTTGTTGAGGCATCTCACTCCTACGAGTGATTGTTGTTCCTGCTATTTGACACTGTTCACAAGTTTTGTAAGTCTCAAAAGCATCTTTAAACAAAGTGGGCCAAAAGAAACCCGAGTTTAAGACTTTTCTGGCTGTCCGTTGAGGACCAAAATGTCCCCCAGCTTGAAAGGCATGACAGAAATGAAGAATGGATTGAGCCTCATGGTGGGGAACACATCGCCTAATCACCTGGTCACTACAGAATTTCCACAGATATGGATCATCCCACACATAGTATTTGGCATCACTTTTAAGTTTGTGTATTTGTGTTCTAGATGCATATGCAGGAAAGACTCCAGCAACTAGATAATTAACTAAATCAGCAAACCAAGGAATTACCTCACGCAACTGTAGAAGTTGCTCATCAGGGAAGTCATCTTGAATGGGGATGGGGTCCTCATCCAGTTCTATTTTTCTCAAATGATCTGCCACCAGATTTTTCAGCTCCACTCTTATCTTTGATCTCTAAATCAAATTCTTGGAGTAACAACATCCACCGGATCAATCTCGGTTTAGCTAAAAGTTCCTTTTCAGTGGTAGTGTAATTAGCCTGTGCAGAATCTAAAGTCCTAGAAGCATAATAAATAACATGGGCAGCCCTGCCAACCCTTTGTGCAAGGACTGCTCCTACTGCATAGTTAGATGCATCACACATAATTTCAAAAGGGAGGGTCCAATTGGGTGGCTGAATGATGGGAGTAGAGGTCAGTGCTACCTTCAAGCAATCAAACGCCTTCCTGCATTTGTCATCAAAAGTGAAACTGACATCTTTTTGCAATAAATTTGACAGCTGAAGAGCTATCTTGCTGAAATCCTTGATAAAGCGCCTGTAAAAACCTGCATGGCCTAGAAAGGAACGAATTTCGATGATGCAAGATGGGTAAGGCAAATTAGAAATCACATCAATCTTCGCAGGATCCACTTCCATCCCATTCTTAGAGATTACATGTCCCAAAACTATGCCCTGTTCAACCATAAAATGACATTTTTCATAATTCAGCACAAGGTTAGTTTCAATACATCTATGCAAAATTCTATCTAAATTGTTCAAGCATACATCACATTAGGAACCATACACAGTAAAATCATCCATGAAAACTTCTATACAACTTTCTATCAAATTAGAAAAAATACTAATCATGCAGCGTTGAAAAGTTCTAGGAGCATTGCATAGGCCAAAGGGCATCCGCCTATAGGCAAATGTACCGAAAGGGAAAGTGAATGTGGTATTTTCTTGGTCTTCCGGTGCAATATGGATCTGAAAATAACCAGAAAAACCATCAAGAAAACAATAATGTGACTTACCAGCCAATCGTTCAAGCATCTGATTAATGAATGGTAAAGGAAAATGATCCTTTCTAGTTGCCTGGTTTAGTCTCCTGTAATCGATGCATACCCTCCAACTGTTCTGCACTCGTGTGGAGATAAGTTCATTATTTTCATTTTTAACGACTGTGAGTCTAGTTTTCTTAGGGACTACCTGCACGAGACTCACCCATTGACTATCAGAAATGGGGTATATAATGCCTGCTTGCAATAGCTTGGTCACTTCCTTTTTCGCAACATCCAAAATTAATGGGTTAAGTCGCCTTTGGGGCTGCCTCACTGATTTTGCTCTATCCTCTAATAGTATCCTATGCATGCACATGGATGGGCTAATACCAGGAATATCGGCCAAGATCCATCCGATTGCCTTCCTGTGCTTTCTCAAAATCTGCAACAGCTTCTCTTCCTGTTCACCTTCAAGTTTGGCTGAAATAATCACAGGTAATTTGCCACTTCCTTCTAAATATCCATATTTCAAATATTCAGGAAGTGGTTTAAGCTCTATAGTCAGTGGCTACTCAATGGAGGGTACAATACCAGTGGCTGAAGCTAAGTCTGCAAAATCTATTATGTTAGTAGAAGTATCAACATCAACATATTGATCAACCTATAAAGCAGCTTCGATCTCCGCACACACAGAGCACAACTGAGTATCTGTGCAAAATTCACAAATATAAGTATCATCAAAATCAAACAGTGAAGGAAAATCAGCAGCAAACATATCAGGGTAAGTGTCATCAACCAAATCAGCAAGTAATTCAATTTGAAAAACAGAATGCTCTTCCATGGGGTGTTTCATAGCATCAAAGATGTTAAATTTTACAATGCTATCACCAAATTCCATGGATAGAGTTCCAGCATGTACATCAATTTTTGTTCTAGCAGTTTTCAAAAATGGTCTGCCTAAGATGATAGGCGCCCTGTTGGAATTATTCTCTCCCTCCATGTCCAGAATGTAAAAATCTGCAGAGAATATTAATTCATTTACTCGAACAAGTACATCCTTCACAAGTCCAGCAGGGCGAGCATTGCTTCTGTTCGCCACTTGAATGGTAACACTTGTACTCTGTAAAGGTCCAAGAGCAAGAGAGTTAAAAATAGATGTGGGCATAACATTAATAGAAGCTCCTAAATCTAACATGGCATTTTCAAATTGACTACTCCCTATGGTACATGGAATGGAAAAAGTTCTTGGATCTTTGCATTTCTGGGGCATGGGTTGAATGAGGGCTAAAACATTACTCCCCATGTTTACTCTTTCATTACCTTTGAACCTTCTCTTGTGTGTGCACAACTCTTTTAGAAATTTGGCATATCTCGGAATCTGTTTAATTGCTTCAAGGAGGGGAATGTTCTCTTCCACCTTCCTAAATGTATCCAAGATCTCCTTGTCCTTATCTGCATCGTCCATTTTCTTAGTCTTCACTGCCCTTTGAGGAAAAGGAAGTGGTATATTTTTCTCAATATCAGGTATCAAAATTTCTTCAGCAACCTTGTTATTTTTCACAACAGTTTCAGGTACCTTTGGTGTTTCAAAGCTTTTCCAGATCTCAATGAAATTGCACTAACATTAGGGGCATTTGGATTTACTACTGACTGAGCAGGTAGTTGGTTTGATCCCTAAGTCTGCATCTGATTAATTGAAGTGGCCAGTTGGCCAATCTTTGTCTCCAAATTCTGATTTGTGGAATTTGTTCTTTGTTGGAATTGAAAATTTTGGACAACAATTTGCTTGACAAGGTCCTCTAATGAAGGTGTATTGTTTTGCTGCTAATGTGGATTGTTTAGCTGCCTAGGTTGTTGTTGCTGTTATGCAGATGAATTCCCCCATCTTAGGTTGGGATGGTTTCTCCAACAAGGATTGTACCTATTAGACGACAAATCATAGTTGCCTTGAGGGGTGAATATGTTTGCTGCATATGCTTGAGGAGCATTAGCAACTGGATCGTCTTGCAAAGTAGGACATGAATCTGTAGGATGTTCTAGAGAAATGCAAATACCACATACCACTGCTTGGGCTTTACCTACTACCAATTTCTTTACTAAAGATGTAAGCTCATCAAGTGTGCTTTCTAGATTCTTGTGGGAAGAAGCTTGAATCTCATTCACTCCCTTTGTCAAAACTGTTGGATTGCTTCTAGTTGTACACTGTTGGGAATTAATGGACATGTTCTCAATCAATGTTTTTGCCGCTTTTGGGGTCTTATCGACAAGTGCTCCCCCACTAGCAGCATCCCAAATACTTCTATCCATAGGTAGCAAGCCTTCATAAAAATACTAGATGAGCAGTTAATCAGAAATCTGGTGGTAAGGACAACTAGACACCAATTTCTTGAATCTCTCCCAATACTCATGTAGTGATTCTCTGTCAATTTGTCTAATGCCACATATTTCTTTTCTGATTGAAGCAGCTCTTGAGGCAGGGAAGAATTTTTCTAGAAACAATTTCTTCAATTCATTCCAACTTGTGACAGAACCTGGCTAAAGGTAGCATATCTAATCCTTAGAAGCATCTTGAAGTGAGAATTGGAAGGCTCGCAGCTTGATATGATCTTCTGTGACTCCTTGAGGCTTCATGGTAGAACATACCACATGGAACTCCTTCAAGTGTTTGTGGGGATCTTCACCTGCAAAACCATTAAACTTTGGAAGCAAGTGTATTAAACTAGATTTAAGTTCAAATGGTACAATAACTTCAGGATATTCAACACACAATGCATTATAGGTAACATCAGGTGCAGCAAGTTGTCTTAAAGTTCTATTATTCATACCAGTCATATTGTGTAGCAAAATGTCACTTTTTTCACTATCACTATCTGACACGTTAGCACTAGCAGCAGTTCTATTAAGTCTACGACGTAAATGGAAGGTCCTATCTGTTTCAGGGTCAAGGGGGTGCAGATTTACAGAACTAGCCCTAGTCATGCATCATCATAACAATACAATGTAAAATCACAATTCTGAAAATTCCAACAATGTCTCTATTGCTAAAATTGAAATGAAAAATCAAAAACACTATCATATAAAATCCAAAAAATATAAAAATACCACCAAAAATCTCTAAAAATCAAATAAAGGTAACGCAAATTTTTTTTGGTATTTTTGAAAATATCAAAAGTTCAAAAAATTAAAAACGTGGTCCAGATGAAGGAATTTGGGAATTTGAGCGTCAAATAACTTAATAAGTCCCTTATAAGGGAATCCTATTCCTTGACTTTTTTCTGATTTTTTGGCAAAACTTCGGAGCAATCCGCCACAGTCGCTCGAAAACTGGATTTTTTGGATTAGCAACGTGCCTACGAGCTAGCACAACCCTATCTGACCTGTAGAACAACAAAGCACAAAGAAACAATTGTTAGGATGGTTAGTAATACTCTAAAACTGGTTAATATTGTTATCAGAAAGTCCCCGGCAACAGCGCCAATTTGATCCGTTGTCGCACACGGATCAAATACGATTGAAAATAAGTGCAGAAAAGGGTAATAACCCGAGTCGTTTCGCAAGGACTCCTGATATAATAATGTTAATCGAGTTGAAATTTGAAATTGGGGGTTTTTATAATGATTTAGTTTGGACATATGAGCAAAACGATTAATCCACTTATTCGAGTTTCGGACCTATCACAGATTCTATCAATGAGTTTTAATTAATTTCTAATTTGTGATTCTATTCTTATTTGACTACAGAATTAATCAAACAAGCATACAATCAATCCTACATGAGTTCGGTTTTATTCACTGGATTAAACATCACAATCATCAAAATATTACAATTAACGATCAAGCATCGCAGAATTATAATTCAATTAAATTAGAGATTGAAACCGAATTCTGTCAAATAAATTTAATCGATCCTATTGAAATTCAGTTTAAGCAATCAGAATATCAATATAATCAAATGAAAGAAAATAGAATCATGAATCAAAATTGACGGTGTAACCTGAACCTCCAGGTGTGATGAAACTCTGAACTCATGGATTAATCTGATGAAATTAGCCTTCCATGGAATTAAAAATAAAAAGTATTTATATTTCTCATTCTGTCTGAAAAATAGTCTGATACAAGAAAGGAAAGAAACCGCAAATATATAGTGTTCGGGTTTTTTTGGGGCTTTTAAAACAAGTAGCCCGCTATTTAAATTATTACAAAGGTCTAGATTACGGAAACTGCAATTTAGGTTTAGTAGAGTTCGGCATTGAGATTTTATTCCAAAACAAAAGTTATAGCTTGGATTTTTAGCTTTCCAACGACGGCTCGCATGCTTCAATCTGATATCTAGAGCTCAAGTTATAGCCTACAGAGCGAACAGGGTTAAAATGCAAATAATAAAATTATAATTCAATTTCAACCCAAAGTTTTGAAACAAGCTAAAAAATTATTCTAAGCTATAAAGTGATTTAAAAAAAAATCAAATTAAAATGCTAGAATCATGTGCCCAGGTGCTATCATCAACCGTCTTCCGTACAAGGCTTCAAATGGAGCCATCTGAATACTAGATTGATAACTATTATTGTATGCAAATTCCATTAAGGGAAAATATTGATCCCAACTACCTCCAAGATTCCAAACACAAGCACGAAGCATATCTTCTAATATTTGTATAGTCCTTTCAGACTGGCCATCTGTTTGAGGATGAAAATTTGTGCTAAGCTTCAAATGAGTTCCTAATGAAGTTTGGAACGACTTCCAAAATTGAGCAGTAAATTGAGCCCCATGGTCAGAAATAATAGACACCGGTACACCATGCAAAGAGACAATTTCATCTAAATAAACTTTAGCATATTGAGATACAGTATAAGTAGTCTTCACATGCAAGAAATGTGCAGATTTGGTCAACCAATCTATAATCACCCAAACTGAGTCATACTCTTTTTGGGTTCGTGGAAATCCTGTGACAAAATCCATAGCGATGTCTTCCCGCTTCCATTTAGGATATCAACAAATTGAAGTTACCCTGCTCAACCTTTACTTGTTGACATACTAAGCACTTAGAGACAAAATATGCTACGTCTATCTTCATCCCTTCCCACCAATACAATTCTCTCAAGTCTTGATACATCTTATTAGAACCTGGGTATATAGTGTAAGAAGAATGATGAGCCTCCTCTAAAATTTTCCTTTTTAAGCCACCAACATTTGAAACACACAATCGAGACTTCAACCTCAGAACACTGTTTGAATCAACTGAAAAGTCTGAAATTTTACCATTCTGGACATTATTTACCATATTCACCAAGTATGAATCTTGACTTTGAGCTTCTTTGATATCATCAATTATCAAGTTCAAATTGAATTCCACTTTCAACAATTTCTTGAAATTCTTTAACTATTGGCCTTTTTACTTCTACTATATGAGCGAGACTACTGATTGATTTCCTACTCAAAGCATTTGCAACAACACTTGCCTTCCCTGGGTGGTATAAGATTGTGCAATCATAATCTTTCAAGAGTTCCATCCATCTTCTTTGTCTTAAATTTAAATCTCGTTGTTGAAATATATACTTAATACTTTCATGGTCAGTATAAATCTCGCAAGTTTCACCATTTAGATAGTGCCTCCAAATCTTAAAAGAGAAAATCACTACAGCCATTTACAAATCATGTGTGGGATAGTTTACCTCATGCCTCTTGAGTTGTCTAGAGGCATAGGCAATAAACTTATCTTGTTGCATAAGTACACAACTAAGACCAACTCTAGAAGCATCACAATAAACTGCATAACTTTCACCACCTAGGGGTAATGCCAAAATAGGTTCTGACGTCCAATACTCCATTAATTTTTGAAAGCTCGCTTCACATGCATCAGTCCATCGAAACTCAACTTTCTTCTGGGTCAACCTAGTCAACGAAGATGCGAGTTTAGAGAAATCCTTCACAAAACATCGATAATAACCAGCTAAACCAATAAAACTTTGAATCTCCTTTATTGTGGTAAGTTTGGGCCAATTCTACACTGCTTCCACCTTACTTGGATCAACACTTATTCCATTCTTAGACACAACATGACCTAAAAATGCCACATTGTCCAGCCAAAACTCACATTTAGATAATTTGGCATATAATTGTTTATCATTGAAAGTTTGCAAAACCAACCTCAATTGTCGCTCGTGTTCTTCTTAATCTTGGAATAAACAAGGATATCATCAATAAATACAATTACGAATTGATCCAGGAAGGGTTTAAAAACGCGATTCATCAAATCCATAAAAGCTACTAGGGCATTGGTAAGCCCAAAAGACATAACTAGAAATTCATAATGTTCATAATGCGTGCAGAAAGCTGTCTTCGTTATATCAACCCCCTTAATCTTCAACTTGTGATACCCCGACCGTAAATCAATCTTAGGAAAACATTGAGCTCCTTGATGTTGATCAAACAACTCATCAATGTGTGGTAAAGGGTATTTATTATTTACAGTTACTTTATTCAACTATCTATAATCTACACACAACCGCATGGATCCATCTTTCCTCTTTACAAACAATACTGGTGCTCCCCAAGGAGAAGAACTTGGGCAAAACCTTTATCAAGAAGATCTTGAAGTTGCTCCTTTAACTCCTTAAGTTCTACTAGGGCCATACGATAAGGAGGTATGGATATAGGATGAGTGTTAGGACCAAGTCTATAGAGAACTCAATCTCCATATCAGGTGGCGACCCAAGAAGTTCTTCAGGCAAAACATCTGAAAATTCACTTGCTATTGGAATTTTTTTCCAATTTCTCCTCAGCCACTTGTGTATCCCTTACCAAGGCTATGTACGCTTCACAACCTCTTCTCCTTAACTTGCTAGCTCTCAAAGCTGAGATTTGGTTATGTGGTACCAAACAACGTTCTCCATGAAACGAGAAGACTAATTGTCCCGTTATCTCAAATTTCACCATTTTGTTATGATAATCTAAAGTGGCATGATGAAAAGCCAACCAATCCATACCCAAAATCACATCAAAACCTATCAATTCAATAACTACTAAATCTACTGGCAACACCTTGCCCTCAATAGCTATATCACAAGAACGATACACTAACTTACCAAGCAAATTTCCTCCAACAGGTGTAGCCACAACTAAAGCCTCTTCTAGAGAAGATGAACATCTACCAAGTCAAGTAGCAAACAAGGAGGATACAAAAGAATGTGCAACTCTAGGATCAACCAGAACACTACCTGTTGTGACCACCTCTTTGAGACATGAGTATTTGTTGTCCCTAATAACCAAACATAGATCCACCACCGCGATTTGGATAGTTAATGTAAGATCCTTCAACCCTTTGTTTCTTCCATGAATCTTGTCTAGTACCTCCTTTTTCCTTCTGTCGTTGCTCAATCTGAAGTCCCAAACTCAAAACCTCACCAAAAGTATAACAATTCGACCGAACCACATATCTAAATAAGTAATACCTCAATCCTCTGATGAACCTCTTGACACTCATTTCCTTAGTGATAGGGTAAGGAGCGTGTCTAGAGAGTTGTGTAAAACGAGCACTATACTCTAAAACTGTCATACCCTCCATTTGCTCCAATAACTCAAACTCATGAGCTAATCCATCTCTAACACTCTCTGGAAGAAAACGAGCCATGAACAACTGAGAGAACTCTCTCCATGCTAATGGAGGAGACCCCACTTGTTTACCACGTGATCCTATATCAAACCAATCACGTGCCACACCTGTTAGTTGAAATGATGCCAATTCTACTGCTCTTACCTCATAACAACCCAATGCTCTCCAAAGCCTCTCTAGACAATCAATGAATTGTTGTGGGTCCTCAGTCGCGCTACCCCCAAAAAAATTAGGGGGTTTAAGCTTCATGAAGTCTAGTAAAGTAACCTCAATCCCCCTCGTTGCAGCATTCATCTGTTGCTTAACTTGTCTAACCTCTTGTTGACCAGTCGTCTGTTGCTCAACTTGTCTAACCTCTTGTTGACCATTGGGATTTTCATTTCTTGGATCACCCTCCTATTGTTGTCCGAAGACAACCCCAACAAGTTGTTTCACAACCTGTTGTAATCCCTGTAAACCAGCGGCAAACTCTTCCATGGCTGGATTTTCGCGCCTCCTTTTTTTGTAACAGCCTGACCATTACTATTATCGGCACTGTTAATCACGACCTTCTTGCCCCCATTTCCCCTCGTTGGAAATAACGAGTTTTTGCTTGTCGTGGGAATTGAACCCGGTACTTGGGGGATAAGTACAACTGTCAATTCATTCCCACAACCAATTGATCCGCAGAAACTTCAGAGACACCCTTGAAGGTGCAAACACAAGAAGGGAGGTTGAATTGTGTTTACCAAAGTTGACAACTTTTTGATAATTTAAAAATAAATAAATAAATAAACTAGTTTGGTTTTGGTGACTTACTTCGAGTATAAGCAATTGGATTCAAAAGCAGCAAACAAAGAAAGCATAAATAATTTGATACATAGATTTATCCTGGTTCACCACTAACTTGGCTACACCCAGTCCCCTCATTCAAAAGGCTTTAATCCACTAATTCAAATACCTTGAATTACAGAGCACCTGACCCTCCTAGCCAGTCTTCCCAAACAGCCTGACAACCCCAGACTTTTGAGGAACTAACCACCTTGACCCTACAAGCCAAGTCTTCTTCTAACAACTTGACAACCACATATTGAAGAAGGAACTAAACCACTATCGGGTTGGATACAAAAGATTGGAATTTGAGTAGTTGCTTCTAAAAAGCTGATGATAATAATAGCTCTCACACTCTAAGAAAAGAACACTAAGAAAATATTTCTAACTCGAACAAGTGTTTCTCTCTTTGAACTCTAAGGCTACTTTTTTCTGCTTTTCGATGATTTTCTTCTTCAGCCTTGAGTATCTATTTATAGTTAAAATTTGGGTTTCAATTTCGTCCTTGTTTAATTTTGAATTGTATTTTATTCAGATTGCGTTTGTAAATTCTTCAAATTGCTTATGTTCCTTTTTTGGTTAGATCGAGATTGTAAATTCTTGAGATTGATTCTGTTCGTAATTTGTTCAGATTGCGTTTGTAAATTCTTCAAATTGATTCTATTCATATTTTGTTGTAGATAAATCTTGATCAAATCTTGACCATATCTTCTTTCATACTGTTGGATCTCAAATATATTGTTCTCATAAAATGCTTTTTTTTATCATAAAAACTCTTAAGTATAAAATGAATTTGGTTCCAACAATCTCCCCCTTTTTTGTGATGACAAAACTTGTATTTTTTATAAAAACTTTTCTTTGTATTTCTTTAACTCCCCCTAAGTCTAACTATCATTTTCTCCTCACTTTATCAAATATCTTTCTCCCCCTTTTGTCATCAGACAAAAAGACTTGAAAGTGAGACTTTTTTTTTTCATTTTTTCTCTTCTTTTTTTTCGTTTTTTTCTCTTTTTTTTTTGAATAAAATGAATATAACATAATAGAAGAAAATATAAAAATTAAATTAAAAATAAACTACTTTAAAGTTATCATAACATCAATCAGGTATGAAGGTAAGGTTTAGGTTTTTCTTGATGAAGTCAAACATGTCTTTAGGTAGTGGTTTGGTGAATATGTCAGCCAATTGGTGTTCAGTGTCTACAAATTGAAGGTTTAGTACCCCTTTTTTAATGAAGTGGTGTTTGATCTCTATGTGTTTAGCTCTAGAATGTAAGATACGGTTTTTGGTGAGACAAATGGCAGAAGTGTTATCGCAATAGATAGGGATGTTGGATTCTAGGATTTTGAAGTCTTCAAGTTAATGTTTCATCCAAAGTAGTTGAGAACAGCAGCCAGTTGGTGAAATGTACTAAGCCTCTACTATTGAAATTTCAATGGTGTTTTGTCTCTTACTAGACCAAGATATTAAGTTGTCACCTAAAAATGTGCATTTGCCACTAGTGCTCTTTCTCTCAAGTTTATCTCTAGCATAATCAGAATCACAGTATCAACTACGTTTGTACTTAGGAGATTTCTTGTAGAACAAGGTATGGTTAGTAGCGCCTTTTAGGTATCTGAGGATTCTCTTAACATCAATTAAATGTGGTTCCCTAAGGTCAGTTTGAAATCATGCACATACACATACACTAAACATGATGTTAGGTTTGGAAGTGGTAAGATAAAGTAGGGATCCAATCATTCCTCTATAGGTTTTTTGGTTAACTTTTTCGCCTGAATCATCTTTTTCAAGTGAACAAGTAGGGTGCATTAGTGTAGCTATAGGTTTGTAATCACTCATCTTAAACTTCCTAAGAAGCACTTTTGTATATTTAGTTTGATGAATGAAAATACCTTTTTGACTTTGCTGAATTTGTATCCCTAAGAAGAACTTAAGTTCTCCCATCATACTCATTTGAAATTCAAACTGCATCAATTTAGAAATTTTTTGACAAAGAGTGCCATTAGTAGATCCAAAAATAATGTCATCAACATAAATTTGAATAATAAGAATTTTATATCCTATTGATTTTCTAAAAAGTGTATTATTTACTTGTCTTCTTTCAAAGTTATTTTTAAGCAAGAAGTTACTAAGTCTATCATACCATGCCATAGGTGCTTGTTTTAGACCATACAAAGATTTTCTAAGTTTAAAAACATGATTTGGAAATTCAGAACTTTCAAAACATGGGGGTTGTTTAACATAGACTTCTTCACTTATATAACCATTTAGAAAAGAACTTTTAACATCCATTTGAAATAATACAATGTTATTATTTGCTGCAAAAGAAAGTAGGATACGAATAGCTTCTAACCTGCCCTCTTGCTGATTGTAGCCCTGTGCGACAAGTCTTCCCTTGTTTCTCATTTCACCTTTTTCATTTATCTTGTTTCTGAAAACCCACTTGGTTCCAATAATGTTCTTCGCTGGTCTAGGTACTAGATCCCAAACATCATTCCTCTCAAATTCATTTAACTTTTCTTGCATTGCAAGAATCCATCCATCATCTGTCAATGCTTCATCAATAGAGGTAGGCTCAATTGATGAAAGTAAGTCAAACAAATTGATATCTTTAAGAGATGATATGGTCCTCAAAAGATCACTTCCATCCAAATCTTTTATCTGACTTATCTTGACTATTTTTGACTTGATCTGATTCATCCTTTGAAGATTTGTCATATTCTTCTAATTTTCTTCTATCCTCTGATTTTTCAAGTTGTTCTGGTTTGTCTGCATCTGCTTCCTTTGGTTCCGATAAACCCGCACTATCATTATCTTGCTTTGACTTTTCATGGTCAAGCTGTTTATAATCAAATTTAACATGTATGAATTCTTCCACAATATGAGTTTCCCTATTAAACACTCTATAAGCCTTGGATCTTTCAGAGTATCCAATGAAGGTACACTTTTGAGATCTAGAATAATATTTACTAAGGTTATCCTTAGTGTTTAACATGTAACAAGTACAACCAAATTGTTTAAAATAAGAGATGTTAGACTGTTTACCTTTCCACAATTCATATGGTGTTTTATTCAATATAGATCTAATATAGACTTTATTTTGAATATAACATGCAGTATTAATTGCTTCAGCCCAAAAGTGTTTTGATTCATTCATATCATTTACCATGGTTCTGGCCATTTCTTGGAGTGATCTATTCTTTTTTTCTACAACTCCATTTTGTTAGGGTGTTCTACGAGAGGAGAAGTTGTGAGAGATTCCATTCTCATCACAAAAACTTTCAAATAACTTGTTTTCAAATTCTCCTCCATGATCACTTCTAATTCTTACAATCTTAATACCCTTTTCAATTATTATTTATTTGCAAAATGTGATAAACACTTTATGGGATTCATACTTTTTAAAATTTTTACCCATGTCCACCAAGTGTAATCATCTACTATAACAAAAGCCATATTTATTTCCACTTAGAGAGACTTTTTTCAATGGCCCAAAGAGACCTATATGTAAGAGCTCAAGGGGCTTCGAGGTAGAGACTGAGTTCTTAGGGGTAAAGGAGTTTTTTGTTTGTTTTCCCTTTTCACCAGCTCCACACATAATTTCAGTTTTGTAACTAAGCTTAGGTAGACCTCTAATTAGTTGAAGTTTATTTAGTTTTGAAATTAATCTAAGGTTTGCATGACCTAATCTTTTGTGCCAAATTAGTTTCTCTTCATTTACTGACATAAGACACTTAACCTCTTGTTTATCTAGACTAAATAGATTTATCTTATAAATGTTGTTTTTCCTCTGACCTGTAAAGAGTACAGATCCATCCTTCTGAATAATTGCCTTGCATGTTTTTGATTGAATATAATATCATAATTATTATCACTTAATTGACTAATACTTAATAAATTATGCTTAAGACCTTTAACAAGCAAGACATCTTTAATAGAATGGAAGTACCATTACCAACTGTACCTTGACCAATGATCTGGCCTTTTTGCTTTCCTCAAAAAGTCACTGTGCCTCCTTTGCTCAAAAATAGTTCTTAGAACATAGACTTTTCTCCCGTAATATTTCGCGAGCATCCAATGCCCAGATTGATTTTTAGAGTTATACTTTTAGCCTTAAGTTCAACAATATCAGTTTTCAAATTTGCATTCTCTATTTTAAGTTCAGTAATATCAGTTTTTAGAGTTGCATTTTCTGTTTTAAATTCGACACTTTGATTTTTTAAAGCATTAACTTTTTCAATTGGATTTGTATTTTCTTTCCTAAGTGTTTTCAGTTTTAAAGACAATTTGTGATTATTATTTAAAAAATCATTTATAGCAGTACTTAAATCAGGTCGAGTAAAGTCAGAAAATACCTCAATTTCTTCATCTGCTGATTCACTTCCAGAGTCAGAATTTGTGTTGGATCCAGAGGCAGAGTTGGTATGAGCTATCATAGCCAAATCTGTTTGTTCATCGTCAGAGGATTCCTCATAATCATCCCATGTAGCCATCAGACTCTTCTTCTTGGGTATGGAATCTTTCCTCTGGTGTTTCCCTTTTTCCATATTTAAACATTCTGACTTGATATGTCTAGCTTCATTGCATCCATAGAAGATGATGTTGTTCTTGTCATATTTATCATCATTCCCTCTATTGGATTGCTTGGAATATCTTTGGAGAAATTTCTTCTTTCTGTTGTCCCACATCTTTCGAATTTTTCTATATACGAAAGCAATCTCCTCTTCCTCTGAGTTCAGATTTTGATCATCTGAATCACTATCCTCTAATTCTGATGTTGCCTTTAGAACCTTCTGCTACTTAGATTTCAAGTGATCTTTGGTCTCCACTTGCTTGTCAGACTCCTAAGAATTTTCTTCACATGATCAACAGTAGTATAACTCTTCTCAAATACCTTTAATCTTGAGACCACGGTCTGAAATCTAGAAAACATTGTTTTAATGTCTTCATCTTCTTCCATCTTGAACAACTCATACTTTTTGACTAGGAAGTTGCCCTTTCCTTTTTGAACTTGCTTGCTTTCTTCCATCTTCTTCAAGCTCAATTTCATGTGATCTAAGAGAGATGATTAATTCTTCCAGCTTTAGGGTATTCATATCCTTTGCTTCTTGAATGGCAATGATCTTTGGTCTCCACTTGCTCATCAGACTCCTAAGAATTTTCTTCACATGATCAGCAGTAGTATAACTCTTCTCAAATACCTTTAATCCTGAGACCACGGTCTGGAATTTGGAAAACAATGTTTCAATGTCTTCATCTTCTTCCATCTTGAAAAACTCATACTTTTTGACTAGGAGGTTGGCCGTTGCTTCTTGAACTTGCTTGCTTCCTTCATAGGTCAGAATTAGACTATAATTAATACTCTTTGTTGTCTCCTTGTTGGTGCACTTGTCAAACTCCTTGAAGGTGATTCCATTTATCATGAATGTTCTGGACTTATGATGCATCTTGTATATCTTCTTCTGATCAGCATTCATCTCTTTTCTTGGAATTTCAATACCATCAGTATTCTTCAGAGCAATATAACCATCTTCCACCACGTCACAAAGTTCAGGATCTTGTGAAATATAGAAACTTCTCAGCCTGTCTTTCCAATACTCGAAACATTCTCCATCAAACAAAAGTGGTCTGTTGATGTTTCCTCCAGCAGCTTCTTCATTGAATCCATACATATTGAACCCTTGGATATTTTCTCAAACACTGTAAACACGAGAAGGGGTTTGAACTGTGTTTGCCAAAGTTGACAACATTTTGATAATTTATAAATAAATAAATAAATAAACTAGTTTGGTTTTGATGACTTACTTGGAGTAGAAGCAATCGGATTCAAAGGCAGCAACCAATGAAAGCATAAAAAATTTGACACGTAGATTTATCCTGGTTCACCACTAACTTGGCTACATCGAGTCCCCTCATTCATAATGTTTTAATCCCCTAATTCAAATATCTTGAATTACAGAGCACCTGACCCTCCAAGCTAGTCTTCCCAAATAATCTAACCACCCCAGACTTTTGAAGAAGTAACCACCTTGGCCCTACAAGCCAAGTCTTCTTCTAACAACCTGACAACCCCAGATTGAAAAAGGAACTAAACCACTATCGGGTTGGATACAAAAGATTGGAACTTGAGTAGTTGCTTCCAAAAAGTTGATGATAATAATAGCTATCACACTCTAAGAAAAGAACATTCAGAAAATATTTCTAACTCAAATAAGTGTTTCTCTCTTTGAACTCTTAGACTACTTTTTTTCTGCTTTTTGATGATTTTCTTCTTCAGCCTTGAGTATCTATTTATAGTTAAAATTTAGGCTTCAATTTAGTCCTTGTTTAATTCTGAATTGTATTTTGTTCAGATTGCGTTTTTAAATTCTTCAAATTGATTATGTTCCTTTTTTTGTTTAGATTGAGATTGTAAATTCTTCAGATTGATTCTGTTCGTAATTTGTTCAGATTGTGTTTGTAAATTCTTCAAATTGATTCTTTTCATATTTTTTTGTAGATCAATCTTGATCAAATCTTCTACAAATCTTGACCATACCTTCTTTCATACTCTTTGAAGTAAAATATATTGTTCTCATAAAATACTTTTGTTATCATAAAAACTCTAAGTATAAAATGAATTTGGTTCCAACAACATTGGGCAGATGCTTTAGAGGCAAATCTTCAAAGGCAAATGCGTGCACACAACAACTTGTGTAATAACCAGAGTCTGAATGTTGCATTGACTTCACTTGACTCTAATGTCTTGGTTTCCTCTGACATCTTCGTTTCCTCTTATGTCTTCATTTCCTCTAACATCTTCCTGATATCTTCCTTTGATATTGTTTCCTCCGTTTCTTGGTTCTATTTACTGCACACTCAATGAAATCATTAGTGCAATAAATTGTTCTCGCAATGTACCTTTGCAATCATCAAAACATGATGAAGGAATTGTTCCTATAACCAACTTGGTTCCAATAGATTCACCAATGAATGAGCACTTAGACCATTTGCATTGGAGCTCCCCTTATTTAGGTAATTAAGTAGGCCTTGCATGTACACATCGCTTATTTATAACTTTGATGGTAGTACCTAATAGTACACCTGATTACTCCAACACAACACCTAAAAATTATAATTTAATATGTCTCACAAATAAATTTTTATCATTAATTTTCGACAACACTTATTTATTTGAATAAAATTTATTAAGCGAGATCAACAAAAAGCAAAGAGGGAGAAAATCCTATACTAAGAACTCACCCAAATAGCCACCCCATTTTTCAAGGCCACAATGAGGTGTCTATTTAGATTGGTGTTATTGACACTCAAAAAAAATTATAAGTTGTTAGTTGAGAACGACCAACAGACGAGTAGGGTTTAGCTAATGTACAGATAGTTGAACTAAGAATAATCGAATATGAGTCAGTTGGATTTTTCTCAAGTTTAAAAAGCCCCAATGGGGTTTTTGAATTGCTAGAAGTCTTCAAAAGCGCGTGAAAATTGAGAATTCAGCCATAAAGACTCGTGCCCCTTAGTTTTAACCACCACATACTTCTATTTTCACGGAGGTTGAAAGTGAGTGGAAAAGCGTGCGTGGGTGAAGGAAACTATTAGACTACGAAATGGTAGAAATTACATGTTAAACTAGAGTACCACATACGCCCAGAAACACACAGAAACATGCATTATCTACAAGATTAGCTGATTGAGGCAAGTCATGGTTAGATTTCAGTAGGCCACAATTCATTGGCCAACAAAACTATCTTTGTGTATGAATATCCATTGTATATCTCATTGTAGACACAATCAATTAAACTTATCATTCTTTTTTCGCAATTTATCTTTTTATCTTTTATGTTATATGCTTATTTTTGTTTCGTAGTTTATAAAAAATCCAATCATGTACTTTATACTCTTTGAAAAAGTTAAAGAACTCATAACCAAAAGACATAATTCCTTCTTTTGTGTAATAATTTAAAGTCAAAAGAAATCAATAGTTGAGAGCTATTAATCGATCACTCGATTAGCTTTCGTTTTTAAAAAGAGGAGCTAAACAAAGAAATCAAACTGCATTGTGGATGGCTTTAGTTGAAGTACTATTCTTGTTCATGAATTTATACAATTTGATCCACTGTCGCACACGGATCAAATACAATTGAAAATATAAATGTAAACAGGGGTAATAACTCGAGTCGTTTCACAAGGACTTCTGATATAATAATATTAACCTAATTGAGAGTTCAAATTCAGAAAGGGGGGTTTTTATAATGATTTAGTTTGAACAGATGAGCAAAACGATTAATCTACTTATTCGAGTTTTGGACCTATCACAGATTCTATCGATGTGTTTAATTCATAATTCGTGATTCAATTCTCATTTGACTATAGAATTGATCAAACAAGTGTAATCAATCCTATATGAATTCGGTTTCATTGACTGGATTAAGCATCACAATCATCAAAATATTATTATAATTAACGTTCAAGCGTCGCAAAATTATAATTCAATTAAATTAGAAACAAAACCAAATTCTGTCAAATAAATTTAATCGATCCTATTGAAATTCAATTTAAGCAATCAGAATATCAATATAATCAAATAAACAAAAATAGAATCATGAATCAGAATCGACGGTATAACCTGAATCTCCAGGAGTGATGAATCTCTGAACTTGTGGATTAATCTTATGAAATTAGCCTATCATGGAATTAAAAATAAAAAATGTTTATATTACTGATTCTGTCCGAAAATACTACATTCCCGGAAAGGAAAGAAAATTCTCAATATATAGTGCTCAATTTTGGGCTTTAAAAACAAGTGGTCCGCAATTTAAAATTATTACAAAGTCCAGATTACAAAATCTGCAATTTAGGCCCGGTAGAATTCGGCATTGAGATTTATTCCAACATAAAAGTTGTAGCTCTGATTTTTTGCTTTCCAACGACTGCTCGCATGCTTCAATCTGATATCCAGAGCTCAAGTTATGGCCAACAGAACGAGCAGGGGTCAAAATTCAAATAATAGAATTATAATTCAATTTCAACCCAAAGTTTAGAAACAAGTTAAAATATTATTCTAAGCTATAAAGTGATTTTAAATAAACAAATTAAAAAGCTAGAAACATGCGTTCAAGTGTTATGATCAATGGCTTTAGTTGAAGTACTATTCTTGTTCATGAATTTATACAATTTTTTTTAATGTGTGAAAAAAATTCAAATAAATCGTTATTGTAAACAGAATGCTATTCAAATACAACATGATTTTAAAACAGAGTGCACTAGACTTATGAATTTAATGAAAATATACATGATTTAAAAAATAAAAATAAAAAATATGGTATGACATTTATATATTCCACTTTCTTCTTGTACTTCCATGACTAAAATAGAGAAAACGTACCCCCATTAAATTTTGTTGCTGTCAACCAATTAATCATAAATTTCTCAATGAATTTGGAAAGAGTTCTTGCTTTGAACAACTAAATTGTACTTTATGAATTAATGTCCATTCAGAAAGCAATATATTTTTCAACCAAACCACTAATTGTTATCATCACCAACAACATTTCATCCTTTGCCTCAAATTAAGTAGTGGAAGCCGGACAAGTTCTGTACGTTCCCGCACAATTAACTCATGTAATGATTCAGCAATAACCACCATGCATTTTGTCTATAAACAAACTCAAATTTCTTGAGTAATGTGGCAGACAATTGAGCATTATCTGCACAAGAGATTTCTTTAATTTCATGATTAAATTTTTTAATACAATTTTTTTTTATCTTATCTTAACTTTCCAATTTTCTAGTAAAGTTTTTCATACATCGACTAAGAAATATATTGAAGAAGTATGATCAAGTTAGATATTAGATAGTTTAGTCCTAATTATCCAATCAGATTTTAAATATAAAAGAAAGTAGGTCAACAAAAATTAATTTATTTGATCTAAATTTCAATCAAATACATCAATTTTTATTGACTCTAATTTCTCTTATATTCAAGACTAGAGAAAGTATAATCTAAGATGTTAGTCGAAAACGACAATCAGTTGAGTTAAAGGTGTGTCGATGTCTAACTAGAAATCGACGATAATGTGACTAGGCGATTCTTTCTCAATTACTAAAAGTTTCCTTAAGGTCGTATGAAGGTCATTACATGTCAAAATCACGTGGTATAAATAATTCAACCTCTGAAGACCATCTTGTTGTTTGTTGATCATGATAAGAAACACGTCTATAATATATGGCACAATTAAAAAATAGTGGAACAAGCAGGGTTAGTGCCAAATAATATTGCGAAATGGAAATGTTAAACGTGAGATGCCACATGGACAGGGTAGCTAACCATTTTCACACACTACCGACGAGTTTTGAAATTAACGACAGTCAAAGCCGATTCTTTATAGGTCGTCTTCATGGCCAATGGGAATGGTGTACCTATTCAAGGTACATAAGTTGTTCGAGTTCAAAAAGCATTTACAAAAAAATTTACAACAATGATTTATTTTTACTAATTAATTAAGTTATTTATTTATTTTTATCTTTAGTTTGGAAGCCCACCGCAATTAGTGTGGTACGTTTCTCAGTCGATCGGAACACATAATATATGCACAAGGTTAGATCTTTTGCATTCGGTGTTGTTGTGAATTTTAAATGTGCAAGTATACCCAATCGAATACAAGTAGTATAAATAAGATCATTCCCACGAGAATTGATTATGTCATTACTTTCAATACATTTCTTACACATTCGAGTTTGTTATAAAACGAAAAAGGTAACATTTTTGGATTAACAATTCAAAATGGAAATGATTAACAATTCAAAATGGAATATATCTAAAATTGGAAGTTAAGTAAGTAATCAAATATCTAAAAATTAGAGTTTAGAAATAAGTTAAGGATATAATTTGTATTGAACTTAATATGTGATTCTAAAATGCTATAGCATGCTTGTAGCATTATGAACAAAGTGACCTCAGGGGTTTTCCAACTTAGTCATCATGGTTTTCAAGTGCATTAATGTCATTCTTGGGTTCATGTTCATGTTCACGTCCAACCATGCTACAGTTTTTGTTCTTCTTTGGTTCTATGGACTTAAATACTATTCCTAGTTATTTAATGTCAACCACTTGTCCAACCATCTTGACTTAATCTATATTAAACAAGCAAATCCATTTTTTTTTCCTTTTCCAAGTTCAAAAACTAGCAATAAATCTAGAGTGATCAGATTCATATTTAAGGACATAATTAAATCAGCTTGAATAAATAATGCAAACATGATAATAACATCTTAAACCGCAAACATCATTTAGTACTTCTTAAATCCTTAACTGAAAGTAGTTTAGCTCATAATTAACTTTTGTTCAAACATGGAAATGGAATAAAATAATAAAGATAACATTGCAGCTTAAGTATTTACAAAAATCATGACTCAAAGATGAAAAACACAAGCTTTATACAGCAGCTATGGTAGCTCCTTCTTCAACTTGGTTGCAAGTTTCGTTCTTTGAGCAAGAATCCTTCATACAAAAGTTTCAATGTTGGATACGAAAGAATAAAAAAATATTTTTTTTACATAAACTAAAAGAAAAAAACATGTACCAAATGTATATTTACACCAAATAGAAAACAATTAACAACAACTATAATCTTTTCTCTATTTAATTGTTCTATTTTAAACTAAATAAATTTTGATTCGTTGGAATATCAAGCAAAAACTAAAGAAAATAATGATACACTTCTCATATTACTATCATAAATTCATAATTATACATACTTTATTATCTTAAGCGCAATTTTGCAATACATTATGATACTAGTGAAAATAGAAAAATATTTAAAATTTTGAAAAAATTATAATCAGTATCAAACATAAGTGGATTTAAAATTAACCAAACATCTACATAGCATGTCTATTAATCCAAAAATATAACATGATTCATAACCATACGGAAGGAAGGATACTTGCATCACACGAAACTAGTTTGACCCGTTAATGGCTTAATTATATATTAAACTGACATTTGGACACCATGCATATGATGCATTAGAGAGTACCTCATTAATATATCGAAATTCAAGAAATTAAAATTGGTTCAGTTGATAAAAAGTTGACTTATATTCACAAAGTTATGGATTTAACTCTCGCTGTTGATACGAAAATTTCTTTAGTAGGTGATCTGTCTTGACCTTAATAAACTCTGAGAACCCAATTCATCTAAATTTTTTATTATTAAGAAAAAAAACTCCATTCTATATAAGTGGGGTTATCCTAACATAGATTAAATTTTCATACATTCCCTCCAGTTAGTATTATAAAAAGAAACAATTATTTTCATAAATATTAAGAAATTTAATTATATACGACTAATTTTTTAATTTAATATAAAATATAATTTTAATTTTAATCTTTTTTCAATATCAAATACTCAATTATCTACATTAATTTTCAATTAAATGAATAGTATATTAAAAATAACAACATAAAATGCTTCAATATTTACTTATAATTTTGATCGAGATGTAAGTATATTTTCCTTTCTTATAATAATAATTAGAGGGTGTGTTCTTATCTTAACATTAGTCAAAATGAATAAAACAATACTCTATTTTAGAACTTCTATGAGATGAGTAAGAGCATCTCCAACGGTTGTCAAATACGTTCGTCCGCCAGCGTGAAATTACGTAAAATTCAGTTTTTGACGAGTTAACTATTGGAGTTGTGTCAAGCTGTCATTACGGGTACGTCAAGAAGGAACGGTACTTTCACAATTTAATAATAATAAATTTATAACCGTTACTTTTTTTTATTAATTTATCACTGTTAGTTTTTTTTTTTTTTTTATAATTTATGACCGTTGGTTTTTTTACCGTTAATTTGTATATGAAATACATTTTCTTATTAATTGGAACAATTTCTTTTTCTTACTCTTACTTTTTCTTTTAGAATTTTTGTTATTATTGTTATAAAAATTTAAGTTCAATTTTATTTTAAATTGAAATTAAAATAATGTATAATAATATTAATTGAAATATTTAAATTAATATTTTAATTTATAATAAAATAAAATATTAATGTATAAATTAAAGTTGTGGGATCTAATATAATTTATAAGTAAAATATAATGAGTTGTTTTAAGATGACGTGGCAGAGTGAATTCTATTTAATGAACTATATTCAATTCACCGTTGGAGATATTTTTCTTGAAAAATTACAAGAGAAGCGTGATGTTATCGAATCGTGACTTCCTGAGTTAAATTGTTATGCTCTCAGCAGTATTTCCCTTGGATAATGTTAAACTTCAAGTCTTTATTCAAATCTATCCTTATGGAATGGAAAATAATATATACATGCATGCTTTTATTTTTATTATTATTCAATCTTGTTTTATAATGCGCATGTCACAAGAAAATGTTGTCATGTCAACACTTCCCATTTAACTGCCCATTTAACTTATCATGCACTACTTCTATGGTCAAAAAAAACTTATCATGCACTTATCATACATTATTTTTTAATGTTGGGTTGTTATATTTGGTGTGTTGTCATTTCATCCATTTGCCGATTGATAAATAGAGTTGGGAGTTTTCTCCTCCATCATGTAAATATATAAGGATTTGAGTTTTTGATAAATGTTAAATCTATATTTTCACCATTGAATTGAGTTGTTTCACTGTCGAGTCATAGAATCCGATAATTAAAATATCGAGAATTATACATATCAGAAGAGTATCGACTTAGAATAGTACCTCCGGCCTAAAATAACTGGGCATAGCCAAGGGGTGGCCCATGGGTGTCATATCACCCCAACCTTTTACTCCATTCGATATAAAATAATTGTCGCATTTGACTATTTCACATAGATTAAAAAAATTTAATAAATGAAAGAGAAGAAAAAATAATTTTACCAAATTATCTTTATAAATCGTTGGTTGATTCCAATTATCATAAATATAAAGTAGATGGATTATAAATTGAGAGTGATATCTATAGTATTAATTAGCCGGTTGAATTGGTAATAAAAAAAAATTAAGTTGTATTGAAAATCAAAAATGATAATTTTTTTATAAATGTTACCATTATTATGGAACAGAGTGTGTAACTTTCTTTAATTTACCGATAAATAGAAAATGAAAGGCTATATAAAAAGACAAAATGAAAAAAAAATGTACTAAAAAACTGAAAGGCTACATTAAAAGATAATAAAATGAATCCTTAAAGTCCTAACTCAATTGTAAATGACAATATTGTTAAATTGAACTCCAGATTCGGATCTAAGATATCGCAGTTAGTTAATTATAATAGTATTTACTATCTCATCTAATAAATAATAATAATAATAATAATAATAATAATAATAATAATAAATTTTGTTAATATAGATGCCGTGGTTTATATAGAAAAACCTTATCTTCTAATATTACGTATTAATATGTGCTAATAGAGTAAGGAATTTCTCTGTTTCTTATAAAAAATTAAAAGTTTTATTACTAATACTTTTAAGGTATAGGAGTTTAATTATACAAAATAAATGTCACAATTTTCTAAAACATGTGCATTTAATTTAAACACAAAAAACTTTAGTGACAGAAGAAATGAAGAAAGCTAATGTGCAACGTAATGAAAATTTATCTTACTTGCTAACTAATTGCTACGTAGTTTATCAATGAAGAGTTTATTTATCGGCCAACTTTCCAATACTTTAGAGTTTGATTGGATACAATATCAATAATCAATCATTTGATGACATATCACATTTTTATAATTAATTATTTTATAAATAAATTTAAAATTTAAATTGATTGTTTTCTATGGATATCAATATTTATGTTTTTTTTTATATCAAAAAATTTATCTTTTCTTAATAAAAATTTGTTACTACTCTTGAATAAAATATAAACAAAAACAATAATTAAAAAGTTGATTTTTTAATCTTTAATTTAAAATTAAATATATTAATTTTTCAATTTAATTTTATATTTATTTCAAAAAGAATAATTATCACGTGGATAGTGACCTAAACTTGCAAACTCATAAGCTCATAATGTCAACATCGAAAAGACATGATACACACTTAATTAATCAATTTATCACGTACATTAATTAATCAATGCCATTTCTTGTGTTCAATGTCTCACAGCTGGTGCCATTCAGTTTGAATCTTTCCAAATGTGAACATTTTATACTTCCTCTATTTTTTATTTTATTTTTTAGAATGTCTCCTCTTATCCTTTTTACAAGGAAAATGTTTAATATACATCCAAACACCTCATCAACACTCTAAGAAGTGAGAAAGAGATAGAGAGAATAATATGTTATACAAATGGTTTGATAGAATGAGAGACACTACCCGAAAAAGCGTATTTTACAATACTTTTTTTAAGCTATTTATAACATTTTTTTAAAAAAATAAGCGTTGTATTATCTAACGCTGTAAAAAGATACAACAGCTCTCTTTAAAATAGAAAAGCGCTATAAAATAGGTGGATACATTGCGCGCTTGTTATACTCGTTTTACAGCGCTTTTTTGAAAAGCGTTGTAAATCCCTTTTAAAAACAGGCTCCTTGTTTTATTAGTTTTACATCGCTTTTTTAAAAAGCGTTGTAAATCCCTTCTAAAAACGTGCTGGTTGTTGTACTAGTTTTACAGCGCTTTTACAAAAAAAGCGTTGTAATAGGTGCATTCTTATGCACGTTTTACAGTGCTTTTACAAAAAAAAACGTTATAATAGGTGCATTCTTATGCACGTTTTGCAGCGCTTTTTCAAAAAAGCGCTGTAATAGGTGCATTCTTTTTATAGTTTTATTAAAAAACGCTGTAAATGGAATTTTTTAAATAACGCTTGTTTGAGGTTTTTTATAGCATTTTTTAGAAAGCGTTGTCTTTTAATTTTTTTCCAAAATCATTTTCATCCAGAATCAGTTCACAATCATTTCACAATCAGTACACAACAACAGAACTATATAATTAACTTAACTTTATAACTTTACGTATTTACACAATCAATTCACAACAAACTTGTAACTTTACATACTGACAACAACACAAAACTACATATTCACAACAGCACAAAACTTTACATATTCATATAACTACATATTCACAACAAATCAAATGTGCTATATTCATATACATATTCATATATCTGCATATTCACAATCAACACAAAACTATATACATTTACATATTCAGAACCTTGCAACATGCCATTTCCCAGCAAATCAAATAATCTTCATTTCGATCACATACTGACACCAGTCTTCCTTTATTTCAGTTAGGTCTCTTTCAGAGTATGTTGGATTGGAATTGTCAAAGTACTGTGCAATATAAAAATTGAACATAAATATGTTAGAATCAAATACATACATAGTTTATATATGAAAATCAAAATATAATGAAAATACCGTACCGTTTCTGGGATTATAGCTTGATACATATCAACAATCTCCTTCATGAATCGCAATATATAGTACCCACAGTCTATGTTGTTAGTTTGACGAGGGCACTATAAAATAAAACATATAAGTCAATAAATATTTGTGCATTGATTGTAAATGAAATTTTAAAGGCATATATTTCAAACCTTTATTGAAATTCATGTGATGTTATTTGACTTTTGGTTCGACACTGTAGCACCCCTTTGAGCTTGGAAAACTTGTAAAGCACTATCAAATAAATAAATGTGATAATTATAGCATTAACAAACACATTATTTATATATATGTAAGAAATAAATGAATATTACTTACGTGACGAAGATAGTCTTTATATCCGAGTGATTGTTGTAATGGCCGTGCAAGGGATCTAAATAGTATATAACTTCAGAGGTCGCATTGATTGCAAATAGCACCCAATATGCCCTACAACAACAAAAATTAGGTTGGAAATTTTGTTTACACAACTAATAAATTAAGATCTCATAAATTAAAAAAGATATAAATAAAGAATATATAATTACCCTGAATTATATGGCGCAAGGAACAACTTATCCTTCTCTTTATTTCCTAATAGGATATCTACAACATATTTATTTACATTAACTGGATCGAGTTTAAACATTGAAAGCTTATGCAGAGACAAAAATGAAAATCTATTTGACAATTTGCACGTGCACACCAACTTCTCATACAAAAACCTTCAATGAAAATTTCAAATTAGATTAATTACCGATAAATTAAATTAATTACCAATAAATGCAATTAAAAGTAATTTTTACCTAATGTATAAGCTGATGACAGTAGCACTCAGCTCCTTATGGTTGAGAAGTTCGTATATGTGCTCTTTTTCAAGTAGTTCTTCATACTCATCTTCGAAAATAGCTTTATACATGCTTATGATGCGTGAATCGTTGTATGTCAAGACACGACCCATATCGAGCAACGCGTGGATGACTTATTTTAGGAGCAGCAACTGATTTTCCCCGATCCAGTTTTTGAACTTTAGCAACTTTACTACCCTCCAGCTTTTGAAGTTTGCCAACTTTATTACCTTTCAATTTTTGAAGTTTGCCAGCTTTATTTTTACCACGAACATCAAGCTGTGGTGCGCCTTTATTCTGGCAGCTGGTTTGCTGTGCGGGTGGTTTGGATTGAATCTGAAAAAATGAGGTTAATCAGTTTGTTAGTTAATTGAATCTAAAAAGATGACAAATCTGCCAGAATAATTGTAACAAACCTTTTCCGGTGATGTGACTGACTCGTTTATGGGAATCTTCTTGTCATTCCCTTTAGACTTTGTCTGAATCTAAATAAATGTGAAATTAAAGTTAACAGCGGAAAAAAAATCAGCAATTAAATATATATCAATCATAATCATATATCGTGCAATTAAATATACATAACAATTAAACATACATTTCAATTGAACATACCTTATCAAAGGCAACAAGATGTTTGGGCCATGCCACATAACTACCTATTGCTTCGCCCAAATACTTCATGTCTCCATCGTTGTCCGGTATAGGCAACAGTGCATTAGGTTCCAAAGCAATCACGGGTGATACTTTGATATGACCCGCAGGGATCGGTGTGTTGTGCAATACTTCTCGCAAAGTATTGTACAATGTTCCTTTTCCGACCTTGCGAGAGACACCCTAAATCAATGGTTAATACATAAGTATGTGAAACACTTAGTTCAATGAACTTCTTATTTTATTAAGTAATTAATTACCTCGGGAAGACTTTGAAGACCAATGTTGCAACTGGCGTTTTCACTCTCCATTTGTATTTCATGTTGGAGCTGATCCGGAAGTTGCTTATCTTTATTCGTCTTCACCAAGAGTGCCACTTGCTATGTTAGGACTTTGAGCTTTTTTAATACTTCCTCATTAGATGGATTTTGGCGCTTCTCTTGTGAAAAATAGCTTTTGGGAGTTACGCCAAATACTTTCCCTCTCACGCGGCCGAAATATTCAGGAACATTAAACACTTTACCGAGTATGTCCCTGCAACTAGCTTTGTTGTCCTCTTGATTTTCCGAACTTTGTTCGAGATTCTCCTAAAATACACGTAGGATTAAAAAAATAAGTTCAATATCATTTTTAAAATACAATATTAAAAAATATTAAAGTGATAATATACTTACACAAAGTTCTATCACTTTTTGAACATTTTTCGTTATCAACAACTCCATCTTTATTTACACGAGCCTCCTTCCACAAAATGTGACGACCCAATGGTTGATCAGATTGGGTCTCTTATAGCTATTCGATAAGATCATAAACAAAATATTAGCTATAAACTATAGTTTATAATGTACCACATTATAAAAGAGTGATGTTTAATTACTTACAAGTTTTTGCTCTAGACGAGCATATCCCACACGAGATTTTTTGTATGGATGCGTCGGATTTTTTGCCCTCTCCCAATTTTCCGTATTTATAGTCTATATAAAAAAATAACACCTCGTGTAAAAATTTTAAAATACGCTATGAATATGAATAATAAAACACAAATGCTAATAAGTTAATCACTTACCACAAACGTAGGGTTTGAACGTTTTGCTACAAATGCGCTCCATTCCTCATTTGATATATAGTGTTTATATATTTTTGGAGCTTCAACATTCATATTTCCATCACGATCTCTTAGACAGCAGTTTGAGAGATTTGATCTAAAACCCCAATGTATTTTTCCGGCAACTCTAAGCACGTAAGTCTTTCTCACCTCGTCAACATCAAAAGTAGTCTGCAAACCAAATAAAGATATAGTTTCAGTAAAGTATTTCAATGGAAATAATTATAAGTAACAAAAAAGTGGAGTAAAAAAGTTACTTGTATATCAGTCCATAGTATACCTTTTGCATCCTTCAACGCCTTATCTCTCCAATCGTCAATTGTAATGGGGATATTCTGACGAACAACAGCCCAAATATAACTTATAAACATGGAACTGTTGGGGTCAATTGGCTGACCACTCTCATTCCATCCCACCTAATAAACTCATATAGTAAGTACATGCTTTCAAAAAAGATAAAACATAAACAGCAAACAAAGTATAGTATACCTCAAATTTTGTGTCAGTACTTCTTGCTTTGATGGCATTTTGCATGATGGTTGCACCACTTTTGACTTCATTTTCGTAAGTCTTGGTGTTGTCAACTTCTTCAAGTAGTAGTTCAGTATAACTTCAACAAGTTCAACATGTAGTAGTTCAACATGCAGTTCAGTATAACTTCAACAAGTTCAACATGTAGTAGTCTAAGTACATAGCAGTATAAGTTCAACATGCATTTTAGTGCAAACAAAAAATCAATAAATACAATACCTGAAGAGTGCGAAGAAATACGTAGGGTTCGTAGGGTTACGGCTTCGTTTAAGAAGGAACATCGAGAAGAGTGCGCAGAAATACGAACGGTTCGTAGGACAGAGTAGGGTTCGAAGAAATACGTAATGAGGGTTCGTATGGAGTACATAATATTCATAGGGATAGTAACAAAGATGGAGGGTTCGTATGGAGAAGGTAATGTTTGCAATAGGGTTCGTAGGGACAGTAGGGTTTACAATGAGAAGGACAATGAAGAGGAGGAGGAAACTAAAGCGTAGGGAACTTTACGTAACGAAGAGGAAACTGAAGCAGTTTACTGTTATATATAAAACCCTATTACAACACTTTTTTGAAAAAGCATTGTGAAAGACCTCCTTATTTTATTTTATAAAAGCCTTTTACAACGCTTTTTTAGAGGCATTTTAAAGCGCTTGTGCAAAAGCACTGTAAAAGACCTCCTTATTTTATTTTTTTAAAAGCCTTTTACTGCGCTTTTCCACAAAGCGCTTTAAAAGGCTTATTTGTTTTATTATGTGAAAGCGTTATGTGACCCTTTTACAGTGCTTTTCCACAAAGCGCTATGTGACTCTTTTACAGCGCTTTTCCACAAAGCACTTTAAAAGACTTCTTTGTTTTATTATGTTAAAGCGCTATGTGACCCTTTTACAGCACTTTTCCACAAAGCGCTTTAAAAGGCTTCTTTGTTTTATGCGCTATGTGACCCTTTTACAGCGCTTATGCAACAAGCGCTTTAAAAGACCTCTTTATTTTATTTTATTAAAAGGCTTTTACAGCGCTTTTCCAAAAAGCGCTTTGAGAGACCTCTTTGTTTTATTATGTGCAAGCGCTATGTGACCTACTTATTTTTTTAAGGCTTTTTATAGCGCTTATTGACAAAAGCGCTATAAAATTACAAAGTTTATGTTCAATTAAGTTCAAGTTAAATATGTTAAATTCCCAGTACTGAAACAAAGCTTTTTCAAGTTCAATATAAGCAGAAAATTAGTTATGGCAGGCCAAACACTGAAATTACATGAACTTAGTATAAAACACTAAGATCAAGCTAAATATAAGCATAAAATAAGTATAAGCAGAAAATCAAATACAGTTCAATCTAAATACTAAAATGCTCAATTCTGGCAGATCAAACAATTAAATTACATGAACTCAGTTCAGATTACATGATTTATATAAAACGATTAAACACATTAAGATGCCCTTCTTCTTTTCCTGGTGGGATTCCATTTGTTTGTCCATTAACGATACGAAACGATGGATTAATCCAAATTCCCTCATCATGATCATTTCTAAGATATAAACCATCATCAGTTGAATCAATTTCATGTGATTGTGATGTTGCAAAGAAAAGATCATTACCAACATCTTCATCATTATTGTTATCATCACTTATTTTATTGGTCGATAGGACAACGGACCATCTATCATCAGCAGGATTAGTGACATAAAACACTTGTTGAGCTTGCGACGCTAAAATAAAAGGCTCATCTTTGTATCCTACCCTATGAAAATCGACAAGCAAGAACCCTGACTCATCAATTCGAACGCCATTATTATTATCTACCCACTTGCAACCAAATATGGGAACACGAAACATTGTGTAGTCTAACTCCCATATGCGCTCGATAACCCCAAAATATGATAGATTTGCATATATTGGGTTTTTGTCTTTCGCACTTGAGATATGCATCGCTTCAGCTACGAGAGTGACTCCGCTATTTTGCATAGTGGTTTGATCATCTTGTTCTTTGGTATAAAATGTGTAGTCGTTAATTACATAACCGGTGTAAGAAAAGACATGTAAAATTGGACCATTTGCTAGCCACCTCAATCTCTGTGAAATTGATCTGGGGTCTACATCAAACTTTGACTTTATGTGATTTTTTAATCATGTTATAAAACTTCAATTATGCTCTCGAGTTATCCAATTTTGATTCCTATTCATTTTCAAACTAAATAACTGATCCATGTGTATTGTAACATAGGATTGAACCTCATCATCATTGTGCAGAACATACAATTGTGTCTGCTCCCATTATGTCCCTGATATAGTCATTAGTCTCTTTCCAATTATCCCTTATCTTGATAATCTTCCCGAATGACGAGACATGGGAAGCCCTATGGATTCAACATTGGACAGATATTCAGTACAAAATTCAACAGCTTCTTCGACAATGTACTGTTCAGCAATACAACCTTCTGGTCGACTTCTATTTTTAACGTACCCTTTTAATATTTTCATATATTGTTATATCGGATACATCCATCTCATATAAGCTGGCCCACAAAGTTGTGTATCCTTAACAAGATGAACAGTAAGGTGAACCATTATATCAAAAACCGAGGGTGGGAAATACATTTCAAGCTCACACAAAGTAACAACAATTTCCCTCTGCATTGTCGATAATTTCTTAGGATCGATCACTTTACTACAAATTTCCCTGAAGAAGAAACATAATTTAGTTATGGCTCGTTGAACTTTTTCAGGTAAAATGGAACGTATACCTATTGGTAGCAAATGCTCCATTAGAATATGACAATCATGGGTCTTCAAACCTTTTAACTTGAGGTCTTTCATACAAACTAAATTTTTAATGTTTGAAGAGTATCCTTCTAGAACTTTAACTTCGTGTAGAAATTTACACAAAACAATTTTTTCCTTTCTAGATAGAGTATGAGTGGTTGGAGGTAGATATGTGCGATTTCCTTTTTTTACGGGACCCAATTCATTTCTTATTCCCATATCGACCAAGTCCAATCTTGCATTGATGCCATCCTTAGACTTTCCTGGAACATTGAGTAACGTACCAATAACACTCTTAAATACATTTTTTTCAATATGCATCACATCGAGGAAATGTCTTATATACTATGACTTCTAATATGGCAATTCCAAGAAAATTGATTTTTTCTTCCACCCAGTTTTGACCAGCTCTCCCGCAAAAGGTTTGCCAAATTTATTGGTCAAACCTTGTACTTTGTCAAGTATTTGATATCCAGTCGGTGCCAAAGGAGCTCTATCTTCCTCTGATTTTCCGTTGAATGCATTTCTCCACCCACGATATTGATGACTATAAGGTAAAAATCTACGATGTCTAAGAAATACATTCTTCTTACAATGTTTCAACCGCATCCAATTTGTACTCTCTTCACATATAGGACATGCGCACTGACATTTAATGCTATATCTTCATAAATTACCATATGCTGGAAAATCATTAATTGTGCCGAACAACATAGCCCTTAAATTGAAACATTCTTTCTTATACCCATCATAAATTTCCACACCTATCTCCGACATAATTTTTAAATCTTCAATTAAAGGAGCCAAGTATACGTCGATATCATTCCCCTGTTGTTTAGGTCCAGAAATTAACAAAGACAACATCATAAACTTACGCTTCATACATAACCATGGAGGTAGGTTATAAATCAACAAAATCAATGGCCACGTGATGTGTGAGATGCTTTGAAGACCATGTGGATTCATTCCCTCAGTAGAAAGTGCAAGTCGTAGATTTCTTGACTCTATCCCGAATTCAGGATACTCGTGATCAATTTTTGCCCATTGTGGAGAATCTGCAGGGTGTCGAAACATTCCATCTCTAATTCTTTCATCTGCATGCAATATCAAGTGTTTTGAATCTTCTTCACTGCGATACATGCACCTAAATCTAGGTATTATAGGAAAATACCACACGACTTTTGCTGGAGTAGATTCTTTCTTCTTATATCGAGAGACATTGTATTTAGGACACACCTTTAGTAATTCATATTCGTTTTGAAATAAAATGCAATCATTAGGACACGCATGAATCCTTTCGTAACTCATACCAATAGAGCACAAAATTCGTTTACCCTCGTGGGTTCGACTGGGTAGTTCATTATCATCTAGCAACATATCTTTTAAGAGTGTTAATAATTCTGTGAAACTTTTATCAGACCATCCATTACTCGCTTTTATGTTGTACAACTTTAATATCGCCGATAGTCTTGTGAATTTAGTACAACCATTATATAATGGTTTCTCTACATCACTCAACTAGCTCTCAAATATTTTAGAACAATCCCGAACATCTTCTTCAACTGCTTTTGCAATCTCCTCAACTCGGTTCGGCTCATATGTATCTGTGTCGAAATCAATTGAAGCATATGTCGAACCATTCTCAAAATTAATGTTTCCATTTTTTTCTCACCATGTCTTATCTAACATGTATAGCTTTGATCAATTCCATGCCATACTAAATGTCCCTCCAATTCATCTGCTCTAACGCATTTTCCAAAACAACATTTTAAACAAGGACAAGCGACTCTATTTGGATCTTTTGCATTCTTCACTGCAAACTCAATAAACTCCTTCACTCCATTTTCATACTCTTTTGACAATCGATTGGCAGACATCCATTTCCGGTCTATTTTATATGACCTATATAAATGCAGTTACACAAATAATAAGCTACTATTAACATTATACCAATCTATAGTACACATATATATCTAATATTGGAAAATGGAAACCAAGGTCCAAGTCTGATTTCAAAACAGAAAAGATCAACAAATTTCAAAAAAGAATAGATTTTATATGTAACAATTTATCAGTTTTAGTGCCAAAAAAAAAATTAATAAATACAGTACCTGAGACAACGTATCCAATTTGTTTTAAAGGAGGAGCAGTAGATGGACGCACAGCAGAGGAAAGGAGAGTTCGCAGAGTAGAGGAGATGAGGGTTCGTAGAGTTAGGACAACGTATTAAATTTGTTTTTATTTATTTAAAGTAAATGATTTTACAACGCTTGTAAAAAAAGCGTTCTAATAGGTCCTTTAATTATGTGAAAGCGCAAGCCTATTACAACACTTGTATAAAAAGCGCTCTAATAGGTCATTTAATTATATGAAAGCGCATAAAATTTACAGCGCTGTTATAAAAAGCGCTTTAAAAGCTATGTAACATAAGGTGAGAGCGCTACATTTTACAGCACTTGTGTTTAAAGCGCTCAAAAAGCGCTGTAAAAGCTATGTGAGAGTGCTTCAGTTTACAGCACTTTTTCAAAAAGCGCTGTAAAAGAGTTGTAAATATTATGTGCAAGCGCTTTGTGACCCTATATGACCCTACAACAGTGCTTGTCAAAAAAATGTTGTTTTATCCTCCGTTATTTTTAAAAAATTATACAACAACGCTTTTATTTAATAAGCGCTGTAAAAGACGCGCTATAAAATGTCATTTTTGGCGTAGTGAGATATATAGAAAAAATAAAGTGTTAAATAGATGTATAGAAATTAAAAGTGTACACGTATAAGAGCTGCTTTTATAATAACATTCAAATGTCAGTTTTCAAATATATATATATATATATATATATATATAGAGAGAGAGAGAGAGAGAGAGGGAGAGAGAGAGAGAGAGAGAGAGAGAGAGAGAGAGAGAGCATCAAGTGTCAATTGTTTTTATAATTACATTCAAGTGTCAGTTAATTCTTAACCATACATGATTATGATTAAGAATTATTTAAGTAGCACATGATCATTTATATAATTATATTTCAATGTCAATTAAATCTTAATCATACAACTATACATAGATGATCATGATTAAAATTTATTTAAGTGACACATATACTCTATATATATATATATATATTGTCTTAGACAAGTTGTGTTTCCATAATAGAACCGATTGAATATTCTTAACGGGGTCTTAAATTTACCGTACAAATGTATTCTAGTTTGATCAATGTGTCTATTGTGTCACTCCACATTGTAAAGATGAAGTATATACTACGAAAATATTAATTTTAAAAAATATAAATATTAATTTTATATGTTTTTTTTTGGATCCATTATTTAGGACTTTTTTAATTAAAAGATAAGACACACGTTAAATTCCTGAATATGTATTTTTAAATTTTTTTCAACTAATAAATATTAATATTGTTAGATTGAAGAATATATTTTAATTTTTAAATTCAAACCATCATAATTATGTATATAAATTTCGAATAATCTGATAAAATAAATTTTGAATGTGTGCCAAAAAGGTATTCCTACATTTTGTCAAAAAAATACTCCGAACTAGGAATAATTTGTTCTCTTTCAAAGGAAAAAAAGAAAGCAATAATTTAATCAAGGCATGGTGGGCAACGTCGCCGTGTTTGATTATTTTACACAAGAAATACTACTTTAGTACTTTTCGAAATTTTTATATTCCTTAAACGCGTGGCTGACACACGAAAGTGGAAATACCAACTTTGTGCAATAATAATAAAATAATATATTTGTAAAAAAAATGATATATAAATAAAATAATAAAAGGTGCTTACAAAGTTTAGATCGGAGCACTATTAAGAAATATATCATGTTAGGCAGTGCAACATGACTAAAATATATTCTTCTGAGAAATCATGTTATTTTCTAATGTATAATACTGGAATGAAATATAGTTAGTGATATATTTCTACTGGACCGTGCCAGTAAGGGAAATTTAATAGGAGAAGAGTTAATTGTCCCATTTTCCGCCCTAGATGTCTTACTCAAAGAGAAACTAACAGCCTATGGACAACTCCTGTAGCGATGTTAACAGGTACGGGTAAATATACAATTATGATATCTCAAATTAATTTAATTTGCATTTTGATATAACTCATTTAAGTTTGAGTCTAATTCGAACGAACTTAGTTAAACTTAATGATGTTCGTTTAAATAGCAGATTTAATATTTTGAACTCGTGAACTCATCTTATTGACGTAACATATATTTTTATTTATTTATTTATTATTGATGTACAATTAAAATTTAGTTGTTTAATTATATTTGAGAATTTGTAGTAATTTTAATTTATTTGAGTGTTTTATCGTGCTTGCAAATGTATTTTTAAGTATCGAATAATATGTTATGATATAGTTTTATTATTTTTGAGATGTTCAAAAATTTAAATTTAATTATATGTTTTAAAAATAAATAAATAAATATATATATATATAAAATATATATATATAAATATATATATATATATATATATATATATATATATATATATTTTCTTTATGTCCCACGAACCCAACACTACGCAAAAAAACGCATTTTACAGCGCCTTTTTAAGCCATTTACAACACTTTTTCAAAAAAATAAGCACTGTAGTATCTAGTGTTGTAAAAAGATACAACAGCGCTTTTTAATATAAAAAAGCACTGTAAAATAGGTGGATATATTGCGCGCTTGTTATACTCGTTTTACAGCGTTTTTTCGAAAAAGCGTTGTAAATCCCTGCAACAAACAAGCTGCTTGTTCTTATGCACATCTTTTTCAAAAAGGCGCTGTAATAGGTGTTTTCAATAGATGCATTATTATGCACCTATTACAGCGCTTTTTCAAAAAGCGTTATAGTAGGTGCATTCAATAGGCGCATTATTATGCACCTATTACAACGCTTTTTAAAAAAAGCGTTGTAGTAGGTGCATTCAATAGATGCATTATTATGCACCTATTACAGTGCTTTTTCAAGAAAGCACTGTAGAATGTGCATTCAATAGATGCATTATTATGCACCTTTTACAGCGCTTTTTTGAAAAAGCGCCATAATAGGTGCATTCTAATGCACGTTTTACAGCGTTTTTTCAAAAAAGCGCTGTAATAGGTGCTTTCTTATTTTAGTTTTATTAAAAACGCTGTAAATTGAATTTTTAAAAAGAGCTTTTTATTTTTTTATGACATTTTTTTAGAAAGCGCTGTCTTTTAATTTTTTTTCCAAAATCATTTTCATTCAGAATCAGTTCACACAATCATTTCACAATAACAGAACTATATAACTTTATAATTTAACTATCATTTCACAATCTTTACATTACACAATCCGTTCACAACAAATTACAGCACATAACAGAATACATATTCTTATACATATTCACATATTCACATAAAACTACATATTCACATCTTTTCAAATGTGCCCTATTCATATAACTACATATTCATATACATATAACTATCAGAACAACAACACATAACAGAACTACCCCTTGCAGCATATAACTATCCCTTGCAGCATGCCATTTCCCAGCAAATCAAATAATCTTCATTTCAATCACATACTAACACCAGTCTTCCTTTATTTCTGTTAGATCTCTTTCAGAGTATGTTGGACTGGAAATGTCAAAGTACTGTGCGATATAAAATTTGAACATAAATATGTTAGAATCAAATATATACATAGTTTATATATGAAAAATCAAATAATGAAAATATTGTACCGTTTCTGGGATTATAGTTTGATTCATATCAACAATCTCCTTCATGAATCGCAATATATAGTACCCACAGTCTATGTTGTTAGTTTGACGAGGGCACTATAAAATAAAACATATAAGTCAATAAATATTTGTGCATTTATAGTAAATGAAATTTTAAAGGCATATTTTTCAAACCTTTATTGGAATCCATGTGATGTTATTTGACTTTTGCTTCGACACTGTAGCACCTCTTTGAGCTCGAAAAACTTGTAAAGCACTATCGAATAAATAAATGTGATTATTATAGCATTAACAAACCCATTATTTATATATATGTAAGAAATAAATGAATATTACTTACGTGTCAAACATAGTCTTTATATCGGAGTGATTGTTGTAATGGCCGTGCAAGGAACCTAAATAGTATATAACTTCAGAGGTCGCATTGATTGCAAATAGCACCCAATGTGCCCTACAACAACAAAAAATTTGTTTACACAACTAATAAATTAAGATCTCATAAACTAAAAAATATATAAATAAAGAATATATAATTGCGTACCCTGAATTATATGGTGCAAGGAACAACTTATCCTTCTCTTTATTTCCTAATAGGATATCTACAATGTATTTCTTTACATTCACTGGATCGAGCTTAAACATCGAAAGCTTATGCGGAGACAAGAATGAAAATCTATTTGATAATTTGCGCGTGCACACCAACTTCTCATACAAATACCTTCAATGAAAATTTCAAATTAGATTAATTACTAATAAATTAAATTAATTATCAATAAATGCAATTAAAAGTAATTTTTACCTAATGTATAAGCTAATGACAATAACACTCAGCTCCTTGTTAAGACAAACTCTCAAATTAAGTTTTGATGAAAAAAAACAAAGGTTAATTAAGAATATTAATTATGATTCTAAATGTTATGTTAACTTAATCTATGCTCTTGAGTGTTTTTATTAAAGATAGGAACCAAGCAAAGCAAAGAAATCAAATCAAAAACTAAACAGAACATTCTTAATCATGAGCTGTACAAAATAGAGAATGATCTGCAGAATCAAGATTGATTATCGCAACAACTTCACCAATCTTTCTCCATCACTTAAACAATGATTCTGCCTTAATTCTTTATACCAATTTCATGAGTACATGGAAAGGAACAAATAGGAATCATTTTTACTTAAAACGGTTCTCGAATCACTAAGATAAATTATCATGAATCAAAGCATGTCAAAAACAGAGTGCAACTTTCTCCAGTCTGGAAACTGTCAAGAAAGTTGAAACAAGACTGAACTTCAAGATTGATTATAAGTCCTTAGATTGTTCAGAAGACTATTAGACCAGATTGATCATCAATCTCCAATTTTTATCAATGTTATCCGTTTTTGAGAAGAACAATCTCTATTTTTGCAGAAACAGACTTCTCAACTCTGCATAAATTATTCACTCCTTTCCAAACAGTTTTGGATCGAATCAAGTGTCTAGATCAAAGGCCAATTATCATCAAGTATTTTTGAAGCTTAATGGGTCATTAAGAGCCCAGGAAATCTGTTTGAAATTTAGCTAAAAAAAAGCCCAGACAAGCAAGGCCCAAAACTGTCACATGAATGGTGTATTTTTTCAATAGAAAGGTTGCTTCAGTCAGAAGAAAACAAAGCACTACCAACAACTCTTTCTGACCAGAATTAAATGCTCAAATCATATATAAAAGGAAGGCAAATTCGCAAGCATCATTCAGAACTTCAAGTGCCAAATATTCTCATTAAAAGACATTCACTTGCATTCTTGAAGCTATCTCATTCACAAAAAGAAATTAGGCTGAAACCATTACATACTTGCAGTTTATTCTGCTGAGTTCTTTTTATTCTGAATTTATTCCCAAACAAGAGTTGAGCATAATCAGATTCAACCAAACCTTTTAAATCATCATTGTGTAAACTCATAACTATAAGGATTGTTTATATTTTGAGTGTGATTAAAAGAGTTAACTGTAAAATCCTATCAAATCTGTTAGGTGACTTGATTGAATCCTTTCTAAGTGGAAAAGAAGTGTTGTTACAGATCAAGGTTGATCTTTAACTGTGTAACCAAAAGATTGTTCTTCGTTCATTGAACACTTAATGAAAATCTCACAGTTGTGAGGACATGACGTAGCCCACGTTGGGTGAACCAGGATATATCTTTGTGTGGTATCTCTTCCTTATCTCTATTTACATTCAGTTATTTTTATTGTCAAAGTTAAATAGAGAAACTAAAAACTATGATTTTAACTAATAAAGAACGTTCTCTGTTTTTCTGTTTCAAAACCAAGAACGTTCTCCGTTTCTGTTTTCATAACCAAGATCGTTCTTGAGTTGTTTTTTCTTAAGTTTTTAACAGGAAATTTTAAATAGGCAAGATTACAATTCAAACCCCCTTCCTTGTAACTTGACATTGCTACTTCAATTGGCATCAGAGCAAGGTCTCTAAAAGAAACACTTTAACCAAGTGCTAGAGAAAAAGATCTAGAAGAAAAAATGTCAAAAGCAAAATACATTGTTGAAGGAGGATCCTCAAACAGGCCACCATATTTTGATGGAACTGATTACTACTTTTGGAAAAACAAGATGCAGCTGTTTCTAAAGTCTCAAGATACAGGAATGTGGCGCATCATTACAGATGGAGATTTCGTTCCAAGAGCTGATCAAAATGATTCAAACTCTGCCAAGAAGGAAGAAATCGATTGGACATCTGAAGACAAAACTAAGGTACTCTTAAACTGTAAAGCTCAATTATTCTTATCGTGAGCTTTGAGCAGGAAAGAAAGCGAAAGAGTCGATGAATGCACAACTGCTAAAGAAATCTGGGATACACTGCAAATTCATCATGAAGGAACAAACCATGTCAAAGAAACAAGAATAGACATCGGCATAAGAAAATTTGAGCTGTTCGAAATGAATGAAGGAGAAACCATTGATGAAATGTATTCAAGATTCACAACTATAGTAAATGAAATGCGATCTTTGGGAAAGGCTTACTCAGTACAAGACAGAGTAACAAAGATCATGAGATGTATCCCAGTCATATGGAGACCAATGGTGACAGCTATAAGCCAAGCCAAAAATCTTGAAGTGCTGCCATTAGAAGAACTAATTGGAACCTTAAGAGCACATGAAGTATTGTTGCAAGAAGATAAACCTGTCAAGAAAGGAAAAACAATAGCCTTAAAAGCATCTTAAGAAAGCATACCAGTCCAAATAGAAGAAGAGCTAGAAGAAGTTGGACAAGAAGATGTTGATGAAGAAATTGCTCTTCTCACTAGAAGAATTCAGAGAATGATGAGAAGGAGAGACCAAATCAAGAAAGGATTCCCAAACAAAAGAGAAAATCCCAAAACAGAAATAGATAAGAGCCAAATCACATGTTTTGGATGCAATAAGTTGCGACATTACAAATCCGAGTGTCCTCTGAACAGAAAAGCTCCAAACAGATTTCCTTTCAAAAAGAAATCAATGATGGCTACATGGGATAACTCATATGAATCTGATGAAGAAGAAGATGAAGAAGCCAACATATGCTTAATGGAAAACACTGAAGAAAATGAGGTAACAAATTATGAACCATGTATTTTGTGTGAACAAATGGAAAAAGAATTTGACAACTTACTAAATGATTCAAATTTACTCATTCAAAAGTGTAGTTCTTTGAAAGAAAAATTTTATAAAGAAAAAGAAGAAAATGAAAAAACTCAGGCTCTAAATGATAAGTTAAAAGAAATCATTCAAAATCTGAAAGAATCGCAGACCAAAAACTTTCACACTGAAAAACAAGAAAGTCAAGAACATTTTGCACTTCAAAAGGAGAATGTTCTTAGTAAAGCTGAAGCTGAAATTTTTAAAAATGATCTGTCAAACTTCATTAAAGCTACTGAAACTTTTCAAAATAGCATGGGATCTCAAGTAGGAATATTTGATAAAGCGGGTCTTGGTTTTAATCAAACTCAGAAAACCAAAGTATACGAAAAAAAATTATTCAAGAAAGAAGAGAAAATAAATGCAAGATAAAATGTTCATACTGCTGTAAAATTGGACATCTTGAATTTGCATGTTATTTTAAGAAAAAGGATGAAAAAATCAAGAATAAACAGAGAGGACAACGATCTGGAACAAAAGCAGATTTTCCTCAGAAAAAAGGAGAACGTTCTCCAGCTAAAACAGAAAACGGAGAATGTTCTGAAAATCTGTCAAAACTAGTTAAAAAATTTGTTCAAAAACAAATGATTAAATGTTCCTCATGTTCTAAGATTGGACACTCTGAATCAACATGTCATATTAACAGAAAATCAAAATCTAGAACTAATCCACAAGGACCCAAGACAAAATGGGTACCAAAAGTTAATGAAACAAAAACTGCAGGTTGGTTCTCAAAGTGTCAAGAAAAAGCCAAGGTTCTTGGACAGTGGCTGTTCAAGACATATGACAGGTGATAATTATTGCTTCATATCCTTCGTCAAGAAAGATGGAGGGTCAGTCACTTTTGGAAATGATAACCAATCTCTAATCAAAGGTAAAGGGACATTTGGTAAGAAATACTATGCTCAAATAACTGATGTTCAATATGTTGAAGGTCTGAAACATAATCTCTTAAGCATAAGTCAATTGTGTGACAATGGATGTGAAGTTATTATCAAACCCAACCTATGTGAAATCATAAAAACAAAATCTGGAGTTGTTGAATGAAAAAGTAGAACCTTACAAGAAATGGCAAGAACAATCTTGGAAAAGTCTAATGTTGAAAAATATTTTTGGATTGAAGCTGTCAATACATCATGTTATATTTTAAATCGTGTATCCATAAGAAAAATCATAAACAAAACTCCATATGAAATCTGGAAAAATAGAAAACCAAACATTGCATATTTTCACATTTTTGGGTGTTACTGTTATATTCTAAACAACAAAGATGTTCTTGGAAAATTTGATGCAAAATTAGACAAAGCTATCTTTTTGGGTTATTCAACCGACTCTAAAGGTTATAGGGTTTTTAATCTAAGAACTAAAGTGGTATAAATCAGGATGCATATTCTATTTGATGAGTTTGATGACTTAGTAATGGAAAAGACAAATGAGGATGAAGAGCCGCCAGACATACATCAGAAATCTGATATGCAGGAAACGGAGATTGATAAACAATCTCTGTATCATTCTCCACCTAAAAGCTGAAGAACGATAAGAGATCATCCTCAAACTCATATCCTTAGGGATACAGCTGATGGAATTAGAACCAGAATGTCATTCAAGAATGATGAAAACAACATGGCAATGGTTTCTCAAGTTGAACCAGAATCAATTAAAGAAGTCATAGTTGATCAATCTTGGATTGAAGCCATGAAGGAAGAACTGCAGCAGTTCGATAAGAATGAAGTCTGGACCTTGGTACCAAATCCTCAAGACCAAACAATCATTGGTACACGCTGGGTTTTCAGAAAAAATTAGATGAAGAAGGTAAGGTAGTAAGAAACAAAGCAAGATTGGTTGCTCAAGGTTATAACCAACAAGAAGGTATAGACTACGATGAAACTTTTGCTCCTGTTGCAAGGTTAGAAGCTATTCGTATACTTCTTGCATATGCATCTCATAAACTTGTTAAATTATTTCAAATGGATGTAAAAATTGCATTCTTAAACGGCTTCTTAAATGAACAAGTTTATGTAAAACAACCTCCTGGTTTTGAAGATCAATCAAAACCAAATCATGTTTTCAAACTTACAAAAGCTCTCTACGGCTTAAAACAAGCACCAAGAGCTTGGTACGATAGGTTAAGTTCCTTCTTAATCAAAAATGGATTTTCTAGAGGAAAAATCGATACTACACTATTTAAGAAATTTGATAAAAATGATTTACTCATTGTACAAGTGTATGTCGACGATATTATCTTTGGATCAACTAATGAAAAGATGTGTGATGGCTTTTCAAAACTCATGCAAAGTGAATTTGAAATGAGCATGATGGGAGAGTTGAGATATTTTCTTGGATTACAAATTAAACAACATGAAAATGGTATTTTTATTTGTCAAGAAAAATACATTAAAGATTTATTAACCAAGTATAAAATGAATGAAGCAAAAATCATGTCTACTCCTATGCATTCATCCTCTTCATTAGATAAAGATGAACAAGGAAAACCAGTTTCAGAAAAAGAATATAGAGGTATGATTGGTTCCTTGCTGTATTTAACTGCTAGCAGGCCAGATATTGTATTCGCAGTAGGATTATGTGCTAGATTTCAATCAGCACCAAAAGAATCCCATTTAACAGCTGTAAAACGAATTTTTAGATTGTTGGAACTACTTATCTTGGCCTTTGGTATAGAAAAGGTTCTCATTTTGATCTTGTAGCATATTGTGACGCTAATTATGCTGGAGATAAAAATGAAAGAAAAAGCACTAATGGAGCATGTCAGTTTCTGGGTGATGCTTTGATAAGCTGGTCTTGCAGGAAACAAAATACTATAGCCTTATCAACCACTAAAGCTGAATACGTATCAGCTACAAATTGCTGCTCACAAGTTCATTGGATAAAAAATCAACTTGAAGACTTCTCTGTAAGTTACTCAAGTATTCCAATTTATTGTGATAATAATACTAGTGCAATCAATTTATCAAAAAATCCCATTCAGCATTCTCGTTCAAAACATATTGAAATAAAACATCATTTTATTCGCGATCATATTAACAAAAAAGATATTGAATTAATCTTTGTTGATACTCAAAATCAGCTTGCTGATATTTTTACAAAGCCCTTGGTTGAGGAAAGTTTTAATTCAATCAAGAAAAACTGAAAATTATGAAAAATCCTGAAAATTCATGTTAAAAGTGCTTCTGCAGAAAACGGAGAACGTTTATCAATCTCCATTTTTCCAGACATCTTTCTCCGTTTTTCAAATCTTTTTCCCAACCGTCACCTTCCTCGCGCGCAGGAAAGGCATGTCCTAGTATTAAATGCGCGTGTCTCTAGGCTTTCAAAGGTCACTGACAAGCCATCAAATCGGTTCCCTTCCCCAACACATGTCACTTCCCTAGGTTTAAGTCATCATTGCTCTCTCTCTCTTAAAAAAAACTGTAAAAACGTGTTGCAGTTATCACAACTGTTCATTTTTAGAAACAGTTTTCTTTTTCCTCAAACTTCGTCTCCCTCAAACCTTCATCTTCCTTAAACCTCAGTTTCAAACAACAATGGCTCGAACAAAACAATCTGCTCGCAAAAGCGCATGCAACGAAACACCATCATCTTCATCCTCACCATCTCTCAGTCGTTCACCATCTCCACCACCCAGACCAACTCCTCAAAGACATTCGTCTGATACTTCTTTTTTAGATTACCTTTCGTCCTCCCCTGAAACCAACCCTAACTCATCCATTCCTGAACCACTGTCTACTGTTATTCCCCCTTTCCATTCTTGCCATCCTCCTAACATTGCCCAAGTTCCCCCACACTTACGCAAATCCTACACTAAGCCTTCACCACCAAAGAAATTTGTCAATCCCCCCGCACTACAAAGACGCTCCATGAGAGTCTTGGCAGGAACTGGGACTTCAAGAACCCCAATCACTAAACCTGCCTATTTCATTATCTTAGACACCGAGTCAGATGAATCATCTGATACTCCTCCTCAAACAACCTCAACAAAACCTGTCAATCCTCCTAAAGCTTCATTTTCATTTGAAACTCCTCAATCAAAACCCTCAATAACTGTCACTCCATCAAAATCCTCTTTTTCATCTAAAGCCTCTCAATCAACTCCTCCAAACCAGAAATGGAGACTGATGATTGAATTCTTTTCTTCTCCTCTACCCACCCACCACTCGTCCCCTAAAAACAAAAACCACTGTGCCTATCTCTCAATATCTGGCAAGAAAATATTTAAACATTCGCTAGAGATTCAAAACCACTGCGCCCAAACAAAAATTCAGCCATACTCCTTCTTCTTCTCCAGAACGTTCCCCATCCCATGAACATTCTCCCACCCAAAACCAAGAACGTTCCCCTATCAGTAAACGTTCTCCCGTCCCTTCCACTCCAAATACTCAAAAAACCCCTACACCTACTCTAGAACGTTCTCCCATTCCAGAGCGTTCTCCTGTCCATAACGAATCTCCCTCACCCTTTCAAGAACGTTCACCTACAGAATTCGTATTATGCTCCCTCTCCTTCACAATCCACCAAACGTCCCCTTTCACCTAAAAATCCTTCTTCTCCCTCCTATGATCCTTCTTCTGACTCTGATTCCCCTGCACCAGCGTCTCCACCTTCCAAGAAAGCCAAAAATCAGTCCACTCCTCTAATTCCTCCCACTGCCACCAAACTATTTAAAGAAAAATGGGCTCAAAGACCCATTGGTATTGGACGAGTCTTTGTCTTTGACAAATTCATAGTAGATGGCAATGCTATCTAGCACTTCACTGATGCTCTAGGATGGATTGCTTTTCTACAAACATCTGAGCATTACTATCCAGATGTTGTCAGGGCCTTCTACTGTCAGGCTCAAACCGTCCCTGAAAAATCACTTCTGATTTCTCACATTAAGGGAATTGAGATCAAACTGACTCATGACATTCTTGTATTAATCTTGGATCTCCCTACTCAAGGTCCTACTGTTTTTGGCAAATCCTAGTATGCAACTCTTAATCTAAAAGAAACTGATGTTCTTTCTAAGCTGTTTCAAGAGAACTCCACTAGGTACCTGTCCACCTACCTTTGACCCCTTCCAAAAAATTTCAACAATATGAGCCAGCATACTCTTCTTCCTCACTGTGGAAGCCATGACTATGTCTCTGAAAATGATGCGCTGATCATCTACCATCTCCTCAATTGTCAGCGCCTCAATCTCCCTCATCTAATATTCCATCATATGATTGCTGCTGCAACCAAAGACTATACGAAGAATATTGTTCCTTACGGTATGATTCTAACAAAAGTCTTTCAACATTTCAACATCCCTCTATCCACTGAAAAATCCCTCCTCAAAATATCCAAATTCTCCACAAAAAACATGGCTCACATGAAAATAACCGTCACAAGACAGCCTTCCCCCATACCACAAAAACAACACAAACGATCATCCACTACCCGTCCCACAACCAGACAATCTGCCCTAATCACCTATTCTTTTCCATCCCCTCTAAAAAGAAAACGCTCTGCAAGAAGAAGAGCTGCTATTCCAGACCCAACATCACCTCCCCCATCTCCAAACAGAGCTTCTGACAATGCTCAAGAACGTTCTTCTGTAAACCCAGAACGTTCTCCTGAACTTGCTCAAGAACGTTCCTTTGAAAACCGAGAATGTTTTCCCAGCCTTCCTCCAGCCAACCATACCTTCTCCGTTTTTCCACAGACATCTACATTATCCTCCACTGACTTTATCTCTATCTCCCAACTCCTTCATTCTCCACATGATCCCATGACCTCACTACTTCCCCATCAAAATGTGTCAATCATGTCACCTACCTACATTTCTCCACAGACAACCACTTCATCCATTTTTGGAATTTGTCAATTTTTGACTTTTCCTCCCACTCCCGAGCCTTCTATTAACCAAACTTCTTCCTCCAAATCAAAACCACAGCCTCAACCTATCTCTATCCCTACCATCTCTGCCCCATCAAGCAGTACTGCTCCAATTCCTCCTCCAATTATGACTCCTCCCAAGGAACCCACCAACTCAGAGCTGATGGCAACTCTGCAATTCTTCTGGCTCGACAGACTCAGCACGATGTGGAATTTTCCATGCCGCGATCTTGGCTTCCATAAACGATTACCCCCAGGCTCGGTGTGACTCCTTCTCCTGTTCAGCCTGCTCCTGCTCCTGAACCAATCCATGTTCCATCCAAGTCTGGTTCTTCAGAAGGATCTTCTCCTTCTTTAGCTAAATAGAGATCTTTTTCTCTTTCCTTTTGTATGACAAAGGGGGAGAATTAATTTTAGTTTTTATTCTGACAATTAAGATGTAACAAGGATCTTATATTTTGTAATTTGCGACTGCATTATTTTGAAAATCAATGAAATATCCATTATGCTGAAAAACTGATTGCATCATTTATTTCACTGTAATAAAAACATCTATTGCATCAATTGAGGGAGAGCTTTTACGCTCTTCAAAATTAAAATTACAATTAGAATTAAAATCTAAATTAACATGTTTGTCATCATCAAAAAGGGGGAGATTGTTAAGACAAACTCTCAAATTAAGTTTTGATGAAAATAAACAAAGGTTAATTAAGAATATTAATTATGATTCTAAATGTTATGTTAACTTAATCTATGCTCTTGAGTGTTTTTATTAAAGATAGGAACCAAGCAAAGCAAAGAAATCAAATCAAAAACTAAACAGAACATTCTTAATCATGAGCTGCACAAAACAGAGAATGATCTGCAGAATCAAGATTGATTATCGCAGCCACTTCACCAATCTTTCTCCATCACTTAAACAACGATTCTGCCTTAATTCTTTATACAAATTTCATGAGTACATGGCAAGGAACAGATAGGAATCATTTTTACTTAAAATGGTTCTCGAATCACAAAGATAAATCATCATGAAAGCATGTCAAAAACGGAATGCAACTTTCTCCAGTCTGGAAACTGTCAAGAAAGTTGAAACAAGACTGAACTTCAAGATTGATTATAAGTCCTCAAATTGTTCAGAAGACAATCAGACCAGATTGATCATCAATCTCCAATTTTTATCAACGTTATTCGTTTTTGAGAAGAACGATCTCTGTTTTTGCAGAAACAGACTTCTCAGCTCTACAGAAATTATTCACTCCTTTCCAAACAGTTTTGGATCGAATCAAGTGTCCAGATCAAAGCCCAATTATCATCAAGTATTTTCGAAGCTTAATGGGTCATTAACAGCGCAGGAAATCTGTTTGAAATTTAGCTAAAAAAAAGCCCAAACAAGCAAGGCCCAAAACTGTCACATGAATGGTGTATTTTTTCAACAGAAAGGTTGCTTCAGTCAGAAGAAAACAAAGCACTACCAACAACTCTTTCTGACCAGAATTAAATGCTCAAATCATATATAAAAGGAAGGCAAATTCGCAAGCATCATTCAGAACTTTAAATGCCAAGTATTCTCATTAAAAGACATTCACTTGCATTCTTAAGGCTATCTCATTCACAAAAAGAAATCAGGCTGAAACCATTACATACTTCCAGCTTATTCTGCTGAGTTCTTTTTATTCTAAATTTATTCACAAACAAGAGTTGAGCATAACCAGATTCAACCAAACCTTTTAAATCATTACTGTGTAAACTCATAACTATAAGGATTGTTTATAGTTTGAGTGTGATTAAAAGAGTTAACTGTAAAATCCTATCAGATCTGTTAGGTGACTTGATTGAATCCTTTCTAGGTGGAAAGGAAGTGTTGTTACAGATCAAGGTTGATCTTTAACTGTGTAACCAAAAGATTGTTATTTGTTCGTTGAACACCTAGTGAAAATCTCATAGTTGTGAGGACTGGACGTAGCCCACGTTGGGTGAACTAGGATATATCTTTGTGTGGTATCTCTTCCTTATCTCTATTTACATCTAGTTATTTTTATTGTCAAAGTTAAATAGAGAAACTAAAAACTGTGATTTGAACTAATAAAGAACGTTCTCTGTTTTTCTGTTTCAAAACCAAGAACGTTCTCTGTTTCTGTTTTCATAACCAAGATCATTCTTGAGTTTTTTTTTCTTAAGTTTTTAACAGGAAATTTTAAATAGGCAAGATTACAATTCAAACCCCCTTCCTTGTAACTTGACATTGCTACCTCACTCCTTATGGTTGAGAAGTTCTTATAAGTGCTCTTTTTCTACAAATTCTTCATACTCATCTCCGAATATAGCTTTATCCATGCTTATCATGCGTAAATCGTTGTCGCTGCCCATATTCATTTTTTCCTGAATGTCAAGACACGACCCATATCGAGCAAGGCGTGGCTGACTTATTTTAGGAGCAGGAGCAACAACTGATTTACCCCGATCCAGTTTTTGAGAAGCAACTTTGGCAGCTTTATTACCCTCCAACTTTTGAAGTTTGCCAACTTTATTACCCTCCAATTTTTGAAGTTTACTGGCTTTATTTTTACCACGAACATCCAGTTGTGGTGCGGCAGCTGGTTTATTCTAGTAGCTGGTTTGCTGTGCGGGTGGTTTATTGGATTGAATCTGAAAAAATGAGGTTAATCAGTTTGTTAGTTTATTGAATCTGAAAAAATGACAAACCTTATAAAATAAATGTGACAAACCTTTTCTGGCAATGTGACTGACTCGTTTCTGGGAATCTTCTTATCATTCTCTTTAGACTTTGTCTGAATCTAAATAAATATGAAATTAAAGTTAACAGCGGAAAAATATCAGCAATTAAATATAATCAATCATAAACATATATCGTGCAATTAAATATACATATCAATTAAACATACATTTCAATTAATTAAACATACCTTATCAAGGGCAACAAGATGTTTGGGCAATGCCACGTAACTTCCAATTGCTTCGCCAAAATACTTCATATATGCATCGTTGTCCGGTATAGGCAACGGTGCATTTGGTTCCAAAGCAATAACTGGTGATACTTTGACATGGCCCACAGGGATCGGTGTGTTGTGCAATAATTCTCCCAAAGTATTGCACAATGTTCCTTTTCCAACCTTGCGATGAGTAGGGGAGGATAAGTACAACACGCAAGGAGTGACACCCTAAATCAATGGTTAATACATAAGTATGTGAAACAATTAGGTTGAATGAATTTCTTATTTTATTAAGTAATTAATTACCTCGGGAAGACTTTTGAGACCAATGTTGCAACTCGCATTTTCACTCTCCATTGCTATTTCACGTTGGAGCTGATCTAGAAGTTGCTTGTCTTTATTCTTCACCAAGCGTGCCACTTGCTCTGATAGGAATTTGAGCTTTTCTAATACTTCCTCATTAGATAGATTTTGGCGCTTCTCTTGTGAAAAATAGCTTATAGGAGTTACGCCAAATCCTTACCGCCTCACGCGGCCGGAATATTGAGGAACATTAAACACTTTACCGAGTATGTCCCTACAACTAGCTTTGTTGTCCTCTTGATTTTCCGAACTTTGTTCGAGATTCTCCTAAAATACACGTAGGATTTAAAAGATAAGTTCAATAGTATTTTTAAAATACAATATTAAAAAATATTAAAGTGATAAATATACTTACACAAAGTTCTATTACTTTTTGAACATTTTCGTTATCAACAACTCAATCTTTATTTACGCGAGCTTCCTTCCACAAGATATGACGACCCAACGGTTGATCAGATTGGGTGTCTTGTAGCTATTCGTTAAGATCATAAACAAAATATTAGTTAGAAACTATAGTTTATAATGTACCACATTATATAAAAGTGATGTTTAAGTACTTACAAGTTTTGGCTCTAGACGTGCATATCCCATACGAGATTTTTTGTATGGGTGCGTCGGATTTTTTTTCCCTCTCGCGATTTGCCTTACTAATATTCTATATAAAAAAAAATAAAAATCGTGTAAAAATCTAAAATACGCTATGAATATGAATAATAAAACACAAATGCTAATAAATTAATCACTTACAATAAACGCGGGTTCTGAACGTTTTGCTACAAATGCGCTCCATTCCTCATTTGATATATAATGTTTATATATTTTTGGAGCTTCCGCATTCATATTTCCTTCACGGTCTCTTAGATAGCAGTTTGAGAGGTGAGATCTAAAACCCCGGTGTATTTTTCCGGCAACTCTCAGCACGTAAGTCTTTCTCACCTCGTCTACATCAAAAGCAGTCTGCAAACCAAATAAAGATATAGTTTGAGTAAAGTACTTCAATGGAAAAAATTATAAGTAACAAAAAAGTGGAGTAAAAAAGGTACTTGTATATCAGTCCACAGTACATCTTTTGCATCCTTCAACGCCTTATCTCTCCAATCGTAAATTGTGATGGGGATATTCTGAGGAACAACAGCCGCAATATAACTTACAAACATGGAACTGTTGGGGTCAATTGGCTGACCACTCTCATTCCATCCCACCTAATAAACTCATATAGTAAGTACATGCTTTCAAAAAAGATAAAAAATAAACAGCAAACAAAGTATAGTATACCTCAAATTTTATGCCAGTACTTCTTGCTTTTATGACATTTTGCATGATAGTTGCACCACGTTTGACTTCATTTTCGTAAGTCTTGGTGTTGTCAACTTCTTCATTTTGACAATCTAACTCCTTGTTGGTATCCATTTATCTACAACAAGTTCAACATGCAGTTCAGTATAACTTCAACAAGTTCAACATGCAGTAGCCTAAGTACATATAGCAGTATAAGTTCAACATGGATTTTAGTGAAACAAAAAATTAATAAATACAATACTTGAAAAGGGCGAAGAAAAACTTAGGGTTACGAGTTTGTAGGGTTCGATTAGTAACAAAGAAGAAAAACGCAAAAAACGAACGAAGAGGAAACGAGCGTAGGCTTACCGGTTCGCAGAAATACGTAATGAGGGTTAGTAATAAAGATGGTTCGCAATGAGAAGGAGAATGAAGATGAGGAGGAAACAAGCGTATGAAGTTTACGTAATGAGGGTTAGTAATGAGGAGGAAACAAGCGTAGGAATCATAGGGTTCGCAATGAGAAGGAGAATGAAGAGGAAACTAAAGAGGAAGCGTATGAAGTTTACGTAATGAAGAGGAAACTAAAGCAGTTACTGTTATTCATAACACCCTATTACAACACTTTTTTAAAAAAGCGCTGTAAAAGACTATTACAGCGCTTTTTTATAAGCCTATTACAGCACTTTTTTAGAAGCCTTTTAAAGCGCTTGTGAAAAAGCGCTGTAAAAGACATCATTATAATATTTTTTAAAAGCCTTTTACAGCACTTTTATACAAAGCGCTTTAAAAGACCTCCTTTGTTTTATTATGTGAAAGCGCTATGCGACCCTTTTACAGCGTTTTTCCACAAAGCGCTTTAAAAGACCTCCTTTGTTTTATTATGTGAAAGCGCTATGTGACCGTTTTACAGCGCTTTTCCACAAAGCGCTTTAAAAGACCTCATTTGTTTTATAATGTGAAAGCGCTATGTGACTCTTTTACAGCGCTTTTCCACAAAGCGCTTTAAAAGACCTCCTTTGTTTTATTATGTGAAAGCACTATGTGACCCTTTTACAACGCTTTTCCACAAAGCGCTTTAAAAGACCTCCTTTGTTTTATTTTATTAAAAGTCTTTCACAGCGCTTTTCCAAAAAGCGTTGTAAAAGACCTCTTTGTTTTATTATGTGCAAGGCTATGTGACTTCCTTATAATTTTTAAAGGCTTTTTATAGCGCTTATTAACAAAAGCGCTGTAAAATTACAAAGTTTATGTTCAGTTCAGTTCAAGTTAAATATGTTAAATTGCAATATAAGTTCAGCTTCTGTAAAATGCAATATAATTAGTAAAATACCTATATTTGGAACCATAACACCTATATATAGTTTAGTTTCAGTTTTTTCTTCCAAATAATTAGTTAAATACCTATGTATATATCAATGCTAAATTACATGATCAGCTCATATTCAAATACAGTACTCAAACAAAGCTTTTTCAAGTTCAATATAAGCAGAAAATCAGTATATGCATAAAATCAAATACAGTTCAAGCTGGCAGATCAAACAATTAAATTACATGAACTCAATTCAAATTACAATTAAATTACATTAACTCAGTTCAAATCAAACAATTAAAACAAATTAACACATTAAGATGCCCTTCTTCTTTTCCTGGTGGGATTCACATTTGTTTGTCCATTAATGATACGAAACGATTGATTAATCCAAATTCCCTCATCATGATCATCTCTAAGATATAAACCATCATCAATTGAATCAATTTCATGTGGTTGTGATGTTGCAAAGAAAAGATCATTACCAACATCTTCATCATTATTGTTATCATCACTTATTTTATTGGTCGATAGGACAGCGGACCATTTATCATCAGCAGGATCAGTGACATAAAACACTTGTTCAGCTTGCGACGCTAAAATAAAAGGCTCATCTTTGTATCCCACCCTATTAAAATCGACAAGCAAGAACCCTGACTCATCAATCCGAATGCCATTATTATTATCGACCCACTTGCAACCAAATATGGGAACACGAAACATTGTGATTTATTAACCATGTTATAAAACTTTGACTGTGTTCTCGAGTTATCCAATTTTGATTCCTATTCATGTTCAAACTAGAAAACTGATCCATGTGTATTGTAACATACGGTTGAACCTCATCATCATTGTGCAGAGCATACAATTGTGCCTACTCCCATTCTGTCCTTGATATAGTCATTAGTCTCTTTCCAATTATCCCTTCTCCTGATAATCTTCCCGAATGAAGAGACATGGGAAGCCCTATGGGTTCAACATTGGACAGATATTCAGTACAAAATTCAGCAGCTTCTTCGACAATGTACCGTTCAACAATGCAACCTTCTGGTCGACTTCTACTTTTTACGTACCCTATTAATATTTTCATATATCGTTTTATCGGATACATCTATCTCATATAAGCTGGCCCACTAAGTTGTGTCTCCTTAACAAGATGAACAGTAAGGTGAACCATTATATCAAAAAACGAGGGTGGGAAATACATTTCAAGCTCACACAAAGTAACAACAATTTCCCTCTGCAATGTCGGTAATTTCAGAGGATCGATCACTTTACTACAAATTTCCCTGAAGAAGAAACATAATTTAGTTATGGCTCGGCGAACTTTTTCAGGTAAAATTGAACGTATACCTATTGGTAGCAAATGCTCCATTAGAATATGACAATCATGGGTCTTCAAACCTTTTAACTTGAGGTCTTTCATACAAACTAAATTTTTAATGTTTGAAGAGTATCCTTTTGGAACTTTAACTTCGTGTAGAAATTTACACAAAACAATTTTTTCCTTTCTAGATAGAGTATGAGCGGCTGGAGGTAGATGTGTGCGATTTCCTTTCTTTACGGGACCCAATTCATTTCTTATTCCCATATCGACCAAGTCCAATCTTGCATTGATGCCATCCTTAGACTTTCCTGGTACATTGAGTAACGTACTAATAACACTATCAAATACATTTTTATCAATATGCATCACATACAATGACTTCCAACATGGCAATTCAAAGAAAATTGATTTTTTCATCCACCTAGTTTTCACCAGCTCTCCCGCAAAAGGTTTGCCAAATTTATTGGTCAAACCTTCTACTTTTTCAAGTATTTGATATCCCGTCGGTGCTATAGGAGCTCTATCTTCCTCTGATTTTCCATTTGTAAAAATACATGTTTTTGATTATACACAAAGACCAATGGTGACAACGCTCAAAGCAACAAAAAGAAGAATTCCTCCAATTCATTTCCAAACATCCTTTGATAAATTACAAATAGATAGATTATTTAAAGGTAAATGATTCAAGCCATAATTCAACTACAAGAGAACCTTACATACTTTGCATATGCATAAACAATATTTTCAAAAGTCCAAAATAATATTTTCAAAATGTTAGAATCTTTATTTTTGACTAAATACAACATTGTAATCGAATACAACACAGGTGTATTCGAATACAGATGAAAATTGCTAAGTCAGAAGCAAAAACGTATCATCTGTATTCGACTACAACCAAGGTGTATTCGAATACAGATGAAACATTGCTAAGTCAGAAGCAATGCCATCTCATCTGTATTCGACTACAGATGAAAAATTGCTAAGTCAGTAGCTAAAACTCTTCATCTGTATTCGACTACACAAAAGTGTATTCGACTACACAGTGAAATTTTTTAATAATTTTAAACGTTGCAGCGAGTTGTATTCGAATACAGATATCATGTAATCGAATACAACTGGAAGCAATGCAGTTTTTCAGTTCTGAATTCAATCTAAAACATTGCAATTCTTCCTCAAACCTCTTGGATCAATGGCCACAAATCTGAAGAGATGTTTATGAACTATAAATATGTCATAACTTCAGATTCAAAGCAATCAATCCAATTACACAATTTCAAAAACTTTGAACTAAATTTTCTAAATTTTTCTCAAAGTTATTTTCAGAAATTCAAGTACTTGCATATCATTTTCATATCCTTAAGGTTCTCAACGTACTTGAATAAATCTTGGATTGTTATCATTCTACCTCCTTCTTACTCCTATACTCTTATCAAAACAACAAGTGTTTGTAAAAGAAAGTTGTACTTTCTTTAAGTGTTATATCTAAGATAGTAGTGTTCTATCATAGAAAGTTTGTTAGAAGATTGTAGCCAAGGTCCCAGGGTGTGGACTTGTACATATTCTGACAGATAGTGAAAGAAAATCTCTTGTGGTGAGCAAGAGGACTGGATGTACCCTTGGTTATAAGGGGAACCAGGATAAATCTGCATTGTTCATTTACTTACTATTATTTACTTCTTCATCGACCAACATTAAACTCAAAAATCAATCACTAAAATTCTGAAAACTGTTAAAATACCCAAACACCTAATTCACCCCCCCCTCTTAGGTGCACATCTGATCTTACACCATTGAATGCATTTCTCCACCCACGATACTGATGACTATAAGGTAAAAATCTACGATGCCCAAGAAATACATTCTTCTTACAATGTTTCAACCGCATCTAATTTGTACTCTCTTCACATATAGGACATGCACACTAACCTTTAATGCTATATCCTGATAAATTACCATATGCTGGAAAATCATTAATTGTGCCGAACAACATAGCCCTCAAATTCAAACATTCTTTCTTATACCCATCATAAACTTCCACACCTGTCTCCCACATAATTTTAAATCTTCAATTAAAGGAGCCAAGTATACGTCGATATCATTCCCCGGTTGTTTGGGTCCAGAAATTAAAAGAGACAACATCATAAACTTACCCTTCATACATAACCATGGAGGTAGGTTATAAATCAACAAAATCACAGGCCACGTGCTATGTGAGATGCTTTGAAGACCATGTGGATTCATTCCATCAGTAGAAAGTGCAAGTCATAGATTTCTTGACTCTATCCCGAATTCAGGATACTCGTGATCAATTTTTGCCCATTCTGGAGAATCTGAAGGGTGTCAAAACTTTCCATCTCTAATTCTTTCATCTGCATGCCATGTCAAGTGTTTTGAATCTTCTTCACTGCGATACATGCGCCTAAATCTTAGTATTATAGGAAAATACCACACGACTTTTGCAGGAGTAGATTCTTTCTTCTTATACCGAGAGACATTGCATTTCGGACACGCCTTTAGTAATTCATATTCGTTTCGAAATAAAATGCAATCGTTAGGACACGCATGAATCCTTTCGTAACTCATACCAATAGAGCACAAAATTCGTTTAGCCTCGTAGGTTCGACTGGGAAGTTCATTATCATCTGGAAACATATCTTTTAAGAGTGTTAGTAATTTTGTGAAGCTTTTATTAGACCATCCATTACTCGCTTTTGAGTTGTACAACTTTAATATCGCCGACAGTCTTTTGAATTTGGTACAACCATTATATAATGGTTTCTCTGCATCACTCAACAAGCTCTCAAACATTTTAGGACAATCCCGAAGATCTTCTTCAACTGTTTTTGCAATCTCCTCAACTCAACCCGGCTCATATGTATCTGTGTCGAATTCAGTTGAAGCATATGTATCTGTGCGGGTGTTTCCATTTATTTTCTCACCATGTCTTATCCAACATGTATAGCTTTGATCAATTCCATACCATACTAAATGTCCTTCCAATTCATCTGCTCTAACATGTTTTCCAAAAAAACATTTTAAACAAGGACAAACGACTCTATTTGGATCTTTTGCATTCTTTACTACAAACTCAACAAACTCCTTCACTCCATTTTCATACTCTTTTGTCAATCGATTGGCAAACATCCATTTCTGGTCCATTTTATATGACCTATATAAATGCAGTTACACAAATAATAAGCTACTGATAACATTTTACCAATCTATATATAGTACACATATCTAATATTGGAATACGGAAATCAAGGTCCAAGTCTGATTTCGAAACACAACATATCATGAGATCATGTCTAATATGTAACAATTTCAAAACATAACATATCTAATATGTAACAATTTATCAGTTTTAGTGACAACAACAAATTAATAAATACAGTACCTGAGACAACATATTCAATTTGTTTTAAAGGAGGAGCAACATATTCAATTTGTAGATGGGCGCACAGTAGAGGAGAGGAGGGTTCGCAAAGTAGAGGAGATGAGAGTTCTTAAGGTTAGGAAAACATATTAAATTTGTTTTAAATTTGTTTTTATTTATTTAAAGTGAACGATTTTTATTTAAAGTGAATGATTTTACAGCGCTTTTATAAAAAGCGCTCTAATAGGTCCTTTAATTATGTGAAAGCGCAAGCCTTTTACAACTCTTGTATAAAAAGCGCTTGTATAAAAAGCGTTGTAATAGGTCATTTGATCATGTGAAAGCGCAAGGCTTTTACAGCGCTTTAACAAAAAGCGCTTTAAAAGCTATGTAACATAAGGTGGGAGCGATACATTTTACAACACTTGTGTTTAAAGCGCTCAAAAAGCGCTGTAAAAGGCTATGTGAGAGCGCTTCAATTTACAGTGCTTTTTAAAAAAGCGCTGTAAAAGAGTTGTAAACATTATGTGCAAGCGTATGTGACCCTATATGACCCTACAACAGCGTTTTTTTCACAATGCTTGTCAAAAAAGCGTTGTTGTATCCTTCGTAATTTTTAAAAAATTATACAACAACGCTTGTATTTAATAAGCACTGTAAAAGACGTGTTATAAAATGTCATTTTTGGCGTAGTGCAACCTAATTCGCTTATAATCGGATTGGTTTGCATGGTATCCATCATTGACAATATGTGGCATGCGAGAAACAAAAGACTTTTGAGCAAGTTTGTATAATACGATCTAGAATGTTATAATCGATTAAGATGACTAATACTCTATTAGGTTGATAAAATAATCCATTATATTTAATCAGTTAATCGATTAAGAATGTTAAATAATTGATTAGGGGTTAATAATAAATAGTTAATTTGGCTAAGTTAGATTACAATCGAATAAATGAATTAGGTAATTGATTATAGAGTTAAATAATTGATTAGGTGAGTAAAGGAAACTTAATAATGATTAGTTATTGATAGGTAATAATTAGTTAAATATGATTGATTAGTGCTAAGCTTACTAATTCATAAGAAATATTTATTAGAATATTGTTGATGATGATATTGATGTTAATCTATTTGATATGTGTAGTCGAGATTACGGACTATGTAATGTCTAATGGTGATTTTTTTTTTTAATTTTTTTTTTTTTTTTTTTTTTTTTTTTTTTTTTTTTTTTTTTTTTT
>JBBPBP010009777.1:17993251-18028895 GCA_037974735.1 Cicer chorassanicum
ACATGATAAAAAAAAAAAAAAAAAAACATTTATGCAACTCTAATTAGTCTTCTACCTTTTCACTAACACCAGTTATCTACAAACACTATAAATATACATCACTTGTGACCTTTCAATGTTAGAAAGTAGCACAAATTTAGCTGACTTTTGTTGTGAAGGCCAAGTTTGTGTTTCCCCTGTTATCACCAATATCATATTTGTTTCTTCTTTAATTTGACGGAAATTCTTTTCAGACTTCCCACATATACTTCGGAAGTATACTTTTGAAAAAACAGTTTTTTCATCGAAAGTATATTTTCAGACAAAAATACAATTTACTTTTTGTCCGGAAGTATACTTCTAGATACATGCGTGGTTTTTTAGAAGTATAGAAAGGATGAAAGTAGTTCTATGGTGCAAAACATTGAACAACCTTAAACTTGGCAGATTGGTCAGATTTGGCTTATTCTCAAGGGACTTTCCTCTGCACTATCCTCTTCTTGATTGAGTTGTTATCTAAGATTTAGGATATCATGGACGATAATGGTACCTCAAATAATGCACTCAAGAACAAGTGGATATTGCCTCTATCAGTTTTCTTCAAAGATGCAAGGTACCTCTCATGATATATATGACATGATGATATATTATATTGCAAAAGATATCATGTTGTTTTGTTAGACTAATTAATTACATGTCATGACATATTTTAAATTTTTACTCATCAGTCTCTTAAAGCTTAAGTAAGGGTGTTCACGTAATTTTACAAAAGCTTAGACAACATTTTAGACCCTGTAATACATTATTCTGGTTTTAGTAATATGAAATTTCTTTATTGGTTTTAATGCCCAAAAATAGGAATCTTTGCTTTTGGGCCTCATTGTTTGATATGATTAAAGTCTTTGCAATATTTGAGTCATGTTATATTAGTCCTTGTAAATTGTAACATGTGAATTATATTAATTTTAAGTATTTTACAAAAAATACTAAGTGTTGGTTCTATGAATGTGAATGTAGACTTGTATTCAAGATGGACTCTCTAGCTAAGGAGATACTTGGGATTGCATTCCCATCTGCACTTGCTGTTGCTGCTGACCCAATTGCTTCTCTTATAGACACAGCATTCATAGGCCACTTGGGTACATTTTCTTGTCACAAGAACATGTTTTAATTGTTGTTATAACAAGGATCATTTTAATGTTGTGTCTAGTTTGAAGCTAAACATTAATTTTTTGTGTTTAGGGCCGGTCGAACTTGCGGCAGCAGGAGTTTCCATTGCTGTGTTCAACCAAGCTTCAAGGATTACCATTTTTCCTCTGGTCAGTATTACAACTTCCTTTGTAGCTGAAGAAGATACTATTGATAAAATCAATACCAGAGCAGCAGAAAAGCAATTCAATGATAGTATTAAGACCAAGTCCAATGAAATAATGCCTGATGATCATTTGCTTCAAGACATAGAAGCAGGTGAATCCAAATTGAATACTGAGGAAAAGAATGGTACCTTGAAAAATGAAACAAAAAATGGAGATGGTACTTTTTCTCTATCTATGTTTGCGCATAATAAATAACCATTTTATCCATGAGATGTCAGCTTAGCCATAAAAATAGGGTTCATGTACTTTTTCTCTATCTATATTGTCAATCAAAAAACTTCACTTTTTATCAATAAAAGCGGTTAGACAGACACGTCTCGACGCTAGCAATAATAATAAATTTTTATTTTCGTGTGAATTTGCTATGTAGATGAAATGAGTTTTTTTAATAAGCAAATGTTAGTATATTAGTTGTTATGTTAATATTTTCTCCTTCGCTAGTTTAGTTATTCTGACATTTTAAATTTCATTATCAGATACCAATTCAAATACAAGCAAGTCTTCTATTGTTACTAGTAGTAGAAACAAGAGTGAGTCAAAACCTATAAGGAAGAAGAAGCACATTGCTTCAGCATCTACAGCATTGCTTTTTGGCACAGTCCTTGGACTTCTTCAAACTGCAACCCTTATATTTGCAACTAAACCTCTTTTAGGTGCAATGGGTTTGAAATATGTATGTATATTTAGTAACAAAAGTACCATGTTCAATATCTTACTTTATTATCTAAAGTTACATTGATGTAAGCTTTTGTTAAGTTGAGATGTTTCTATAATTTTTTTAGGATTCTCCTATGCTTATTCCAGCTGTTAAGTACTTGAGATTGAGAGCCTTAGGTGCTCCTGCAGTGCTTCTCTCTTTGGCCATGCAAGGAATCTTTAGAGGGTTCAAAGACACAACAACTCCTTTATATGTCATTGGTAAGTTCAAAATATCTAGTGACTGTTTATTTTGTGAAAACATTTTCTATTTTCATTTTTTAAAATGTGTTCAATTCACCTTGATGAGAGACTTTTGAAGTAAAACATTGTGGCAGAGATAAAATAAAAGGCTACTTAATGAAAATGCATTTGAGGAAATAATGAAAACTGTTTTTTTGACATTTTCATTTTCAATTGCTATGGTTTTATATAGTTTCCGGGTATGCATTGAATGTTGCAATGGATCCACTACTTATATTTTACTTCAAATTGGGTATCAGAGGTGCAGCAATTTCACATGTGCTCTCTCAGTAAGTCATACTTTGTTTTATCCTAGTAATGATCAAACATTTTTATTCTCAAGACTCTTCAACTTACAAAAATGGTGATACTTATAGGTACATTATGGCATTGTTCCTCTTGTTGATATTGATGAGAAAAGTGGATCTCCTACCTCCAAGCATGAAGGATTTGCAGATTTTCAGGTTTCTTAAAAATGGTATGTTGGAAGTCCATTAAATATTTTATGTTGGAATCCAACAAAATCTTTAGACTTGAGGGGTGTCAGTTACTTGAATCAATCAATACCATAAAACCGGGTTGCATATGCCAGTCAAAAGACGGCCATTAGTTTGGTCTTAACTCTTCAGTTCCCAAGAAAAAGAGACCCTAGAAATCCAGAAAAATAAATAAAGTCTGGTCAAAGATTGTTCTGGTCAGGGTTCAGACATTGGTGCTCCTGATCGATAAAAGTCAACCATTTACCTCTAAGACTGAAAAAAATATTATATAGTAACGAAACATACATTGATCACTCATTCGAACTTGTTTTCAATTTCAATAGGTGGTCTATTGTTGGCCAGAGTAATAGCAGTGACATTCTGTGTGACATTATCAGCCTCATTAGCAGCAAGGTTAGGACCAATTCCAATGGCTGCATTCCAAACCTGCCTTCAAGTTTGGATGACATCATCCCTTCTTGCTGATGGTTTAGCTGTTGCAATCCAGGTACATCAACATCTTTTAATCTTGTTATTGAGAAGTAGAATATACATTAATTTAACTTCTACAAACACTTCTTAGTGCAAGAATGAAATGAAGCTTAAATAAGCATTACTGTTAATGATTAGTTTCCTTTTATCACAGGCAATTTTAGCATGTTCTTTTGCTGAGAAAGACTATAATAAAGTGACTGCTGCTGCAACAAGGACACTGCAAATGAGTTTTGTTTTGGGAGTAGGACTCTCTCTTGTGGTTGGAGGTGGATTGTTCTTTGGAGCTGGAGTATTTTCCAAAAGTGTTGCTGTTATTCACCTAATCAGACTAGGCATCCCGGTATTAATCATCTACTAAACACAATGAACCATAATTTTGAATATTATTAACCACCAATTTTAGGGGTATATTTAAAGATAAATTGTGGTTAATAGATGTAATGTATATTTAAACATGTCAAAATCATATATATTTTAACATAATTTGGATAGTTAATAAATATTGTGTATATTTGAACATCTGAAAATTGTGGTTAATAAGTTGCAATAATTTGTTATTTTCATTAATCATCTACTGAACAGAACTAACCACATATTTGAACTGCATTAACCATACATATTGTATTCGAAACTTGCGTGTCAAAATATCATTTATCTATGTTTTATGTGTGAGTTTTATCTAATTTCATTTTTAACTTGCCAGTTTGTTGCTGCTACACAACCAATCAATTCATTAGCCTTTGTCTTTGATGGTGTCAACTATGGAGCTTCTGATTTTGCTTATTCTGCATACTCCTTGGTAAATTTGCATCCCTTTTTTTAACTTGTTCACCATATTTTATCATCTTTGTCAACATTTATTTAGTAACTTGCTAATGTTATTTTTTCAGGTCATGGTCTCATTAGCAAGTGTTACTTCTTTATTCTTTCTCTACAAGAGTAAGGGTTTTATTGGTATCTGGATTGCACTAACTATCTACATGAGTCTTCGCATGTTTGCTGGTGTATGGAGGTTAGTAAAGTCTGGTAAAAAATTATTCCAGTTTTAGATTCTTCCAAATGTTTCGTTTTTAACTGAAATTTGTTAACCGTTCAATCAATTAGTTATAACATAGATTTTTAATTACATTAAAACCAAGATGATCTTAATCACCTTCACCATATGAAAATTGAACATAGAAACAATTCTTTAGAAAACATTCATAAAGTTATTTATGGTAACTTTGCTTCATAGATTTTATAAATATATTTTGCAATGTTGTTTTACAATCATGTCAAATGCATATGCAGGATGGGAACAGGAACAGGACCCTGGCGTTTTCTCAGAGGCCCCTCTTTGTCTTGAAGATATCTTACAAAAATAAATTTCATTGTGTAGCATTACGTTTTATAATCACTTTTCATCATTTAGAATCAATTGCCTGATTTTTAGGACATGTTTACTCCTCTCTAATATTGTCATAGTCATGGAATGCTCCATTTATACGTGCTAGTGCTATATACAGTATTGTTATCTCGAGTTTTTTTCCCTCGTGATGTATCATCAATGTGATTTTGCTCTACTTTGAAGATTATTCTTCCAGATGTCAGTATGTAAACTCAAATGCATAATGAAAATAAATTTCCTTGCAATCATTTAAAGTTCAATTTCATTCTCTTTGTCCAATAATTACAAATTAATTTGCAATAGTCTTCACCCTGTCTTTTGGAATTAGATTTGGTGCAGTAATTGTGCGTCGACCGTAAGATAAAAAATGAATGGTCGAGATCATTTATAGTTAATTTTACTATTATGAATATATGAATTGTCCAATCTCGGATTAATAGCGAGATTGTTAAGATTTAAATTTCAATAAATAAATAATAATATTATTTTATAGATCAAATTGGATAATCAAGATCACCAACCGTCACTATTTGACTGCATGGAATCTATTTCCTTTATTATTACTAACCAATATGGTCAAATAGTGTCTAATATCTATAGTTGTGGTATAGCCAAATAGAATTTGAACAAACAGCTATTATTAGTACATAATGTTGTCGAAAAGCAGCTATAAAGTGTTAAGACAAACTCTCAAATTAAGTTTTGATGAAAATAAACATAGATTAATTAAGAATATTAATTATGATTCTAAATGTTATGTAAATTTAATCTGTGCTCTTGAGTGTTTTTATTAAAGATAGGAACCAAACAAAGCAAAGAAATAAGTCATAATCATAAACTATACAAAACAGAGAAAGATCAGCAGAATCAAGAAAGATTGTTACAGCCACTTCACCAATCTTTCTCCAACACTTCTACATTGATTATGCCTTAAATCTTTATACCAATTTCATCAGTACATGGCAAGGAACAGATAGGAATCATTTTTACTCAAAACGGTTCTCGGATCATTAAGAAAATTCATCATGAATCTAAGCATATCAAAAAACGGACAGCAACTTTCTCCAGTCCGGAACTGTCAAGAAAGTTGAACAAAACTGAACTTCAAGATTGACTATAAGTCCTCAGATTATTCAGAAGTCTATCAGACCAGATTGATTATCTTTCTCCACCTATAATCAACGTTCTCCGTTTTTGAGAAGAACAATCTCTGTTTCTGCAGAAGAAGACTTCTCATTTCTGCAGAAAAAATATTCACTCCTTTCCAAAAAGTTTTGGATCAAATTAAACATCCAAATCGAAGCCCAATTATTATCAAATATTATCAAAGCTTAATGGGTCATTATAGCACGCAACAAGTCTGTTTGAAATCAAGCAAAACGGCCCAAAACAGAAAGCCCAAAACTGTCACATGAATGGTGCTCTTTTGTCAACAGATTCCTTGCTTCTGTCAGAAGGAAAACAGAGCACTACCAACAGCTCTTTCTGATCAGAATTAATTGCTCAAAACATCTATAAAAGGAAGGCAAATTCGCAAGCATCATTCAGATCTTCAAGTGCCAAGTATTCTCATTAAATCATATTCACTTGCATTCTTGAAGCTATCTCATTCACAAAAGAAATCAGGCTGAACCAAATACATACTTCCAGTTTTATTCTACTGAGTTCTTTCTCTGTTCCGAATCTTTTCTCAAACAAGAGTTGAGCAAAATTAGATTCAAACAAACCTTTCAAATTATTATTGTATAAACTCATAACTATAAGGATTGTTTATAGTTTGAGTGTGATTAAAAGAGTTAACTTTAAAATTTTAACAGATTAGTTAGGTGACCTGATTAATCCTTTCTGGGTGGAAAGGTAGTGTAGTTACAGATCAAGGTTGATCTTTAACTGTGATTGTTCTCCCTTTCTCTTTAAACACTTAGTGAAAATCTCACAGTTGTGAGGACTGGACGTAGCCCATGTTGGGTGAACCAGGATATATTCTTGTGTGGTATTTCTTCCTTATCTCTATTTACATTCAGTTATTGTTATTATCAAAATTAAATAGAGAAACTAAAACTGTGATTTTAACTAATCAAGAACGTTCTGCGTTTTCTGTTTTAAAACCAAGAACGTTCTCCGTTTCTGTTTTTATAACCAAGATCATTCTTGAGTTGTTTTCTTAAGTTTTTAACAGGAAATTTTAAATAGGCAAGATTACAATTCAAACCCCCTTCCTTGTAACTTGACATTGCTACTTCAATTGGTATCAGAGCAAGGTCTCTAGAAAAAACACTTTAACCAAGTGCTAGAGAAAAAGATCTAGAAGAAAAAATGTCAAAAGCAAAATACATTGTTGAAGGAGGATCCTCAAACAGGGCACCATACTTTGATGGAACTGATTACTACTTTTGGAAAAACAAGATGCAGTTGTTTCTAAAGTCTCAAGACACGGGAATGTGGCGCATCATTACAGATGGAGATTTCATTCCAAGAGCTGATCAAAATGATTCAAACTCTGCCAAAAAGGAAGAAGTCGACTGGACATCTGAAGACAAAACTAAGGTACTCTTAAACTCTAAAGCTCAATTATTCTTATCGTGCACTTTGAGCAGGGAAGAAAGTGAAAGAGTCGATGAATGCACAACTCCTAAAGAAATTTGGGATACACTACAAATTCATCATGAAGGAACAAACCATGTCAAAGAAACAAGAATAGACATCGGCATAAGAAAATTTGAGCTGTTCGAAATGAATGAAGGAGAAACCATTGATGAAATGTATTCAAGGTTCACAACTATAGTGAATGAAATGCGATCCTTAGGAAAGGCTTACTCAGTACAAGATAGAGTAAGAAAGATCATGAGATGTCTTCCAGTCATATGGAGACCAATGGTAACAGCCATAAGCCAAGCCTAGAACCTTGAATACATTTCATCAATGGTTTCTCCTTCATTCAATGGTTTCTCCTTCTTCATCTTCTTCCTCATCAGATTCATCTGAGTTATCCCATGTGGCCATCATTGATTTCTTTTTGAAAGGAAATCTGTTTGGTGTTCTTTTGTTTAGAGGACACTCAGATTTGAGCTGTTCGAAATGAATGAAGGAGAAACCATTGATGAAATGTATTCAAGGTTCACAACTATAGTGAATGAAATGCGATCCTTAGGAAAGGCTTACTCAGTACAAGATAGAGTAAGAAAGATCATGAGATGTCTTCCAGTCATATGGAGACCAATGGTAACAGCCATAAGCCAAGCCTAGAACCTTGAAGTACTGGCACTAGAAGAGCTAATTGGAACCTTAAAAGCACATGAGGTATTATTACAAGAGGATAAACCTGTCAAGAAAGGAAAAACAATAGCTTTAAAAACATCTCAAGAAAGCATGTTTGACCAAACAGAGGAAGAACCAGAAGAAAAAATTCAAGAAGAGGCTGATGAAGAAATAGCTTTTCTCACTAAAAGAATTCAAAGAATAATGAGAAGAAGAGATCAAATGAAGAAGGGATTCCCAAACAGAAAAGAAAATCCTAAAACAGAACAAGACAAAAGTCAAATTACATGTTTTGGATGTAATAAGCTGGGACATTACAAATCTGAGTGTCCTCTAAACAAAAGAACACCAAACAGATTTCCTTTCAAAAAGAAATCAATGATGGCCACATGGGATAACTCAGATGAATCTGATGAGGAAGAAGATGAAGAAGCCAACATAAGCTTAATGGCAAACACTGAAGAAAATGAGGTAACAAATTCTGAATCCTGCATTTTGTGTGAACAAATGGAAAAAGAATTTGACAACTTATTAAATGATTCAAACTTACTCATACAAAAGTGTAGTTCCTTAAAAGAAAAATTTTATAAAGAAAAGGAAGAAAAAGAAAAAACTCAGGTTCTGAATAATAAGCTGAAGGAAATCATTCAAAATCTGAAAGAATCTCAAACCAAAAACTTTCACACTGAAAATCAAGAAAGTCAAGAACATTCTGCACTTCAAAAGGAGAACGTTCTCCTTAAATCTGAAGTTCAACTTTTGAAAAATGATCTGTTAAACTTTATTAAAGCTACTGAAACATTTCAGAAAATCATGGGATCTCAAGTTGGAATATTTGATAAAGCTGGTCTTGGTTTTAATCAAACTCAGAAAACCAAAATGTATGAAAACTTTTTTATTCCAGAAAGAAGAGAAAATAAATGCAAGATCAAATGTTCATATTGCAGTAAAATTGGACACCTTGAATTTGCATGTTACTTTAAGAAAAGAGATGAGAAAATCAAGAGCAAACAGAGAAAAGAACAATCTGAAACCAAAACAGTTTTTCAAAAAAACCAAGAACGTTCTCCAGAAAAAACAGAAAACGGAGAAAGTTCTGAAAATCTGTCAAAACCAGTTAAAAAATCTTTTCATAAACAAATAATTAAATGTTCTTCACGCTCTAAAATTGGACATTCTGAATATACATGCTATAATACCAGAAAAACAAAATTTAGAACTAATCCACAAGGACCCAAGACAAAATGGGTACCAAAAGTTAATAAAACCAAAACTGCAGGTTGGTTCTCAAGGTGTCAAGAAAAAGCCATGGTTCTTGGACAGTGGCTGTTCAAGACACATGACAGGTGATAAAAAATTGCTTCATGTCCTTTGTCAAGAAAGATTGAGGGTCTGTTACTTTTGGAAACGACAATCAAGCTCGAATCAAAGGTAAAGGGACAATTGGTAAGAAAAACTCTGCTCAAATAACTGATGTTCAATATGTTGAAGGTCTAAAACATAATCTCTTAAGCATAAGTCAACTCTGTGACAATGGCTTTGAAGTTATTTTCAAACCCAACATATGTGAAATCATAAAAGCAACATCTGGTGAAAAACTATTTTCTGGAACCAGAAAGAAAAACCTTTATGTATTATATCTTGAAGAACTGCCTGATGAATCCTGCTTCATATCTATTGATAAAGATAAATGGATCTGGCATAAAAGGGCAGGGCATGTCAGCATGAAAACCATTTCAAAAATTTCAAAATTAGAACTTGTCAGAGGTTTACCAAAACTGAATTTTGAAAAAGACAGAATATGTGAAGCTTGTGTAAAAGGAAAGCAAGTTAAAAGCAGCTTTCATTCAAAAGATTTTATTTCCACAAACAGAATTCTTGAATTACTTCACATAGACTTATTTGGTCCTGTCAAAACAACCAGTTTAGGAGGAATGAAATATGGTTTTGTTATTGTTGATGATTTTTCTCGATGCACTTGGGTACTATTTTTAAAACAAAAAGATGATGCCTTTGAAACTTTTAAAATCTTTTGTAAAAAAGTACAAAATGAAAAAGAATCCAGCATCATCTCTATAAGAAGTGATCATGGAGGAGAATTCATAAATGCCCCTTTCAAGAACTTTCTTGATGAACTTGGCATTTCTCATAATTTGTCTTGTGCAAGAACTCCTCAACAAATTGGAGTTGTTGAAAGAAAAAATAGAACCTTACAAGAAATGGCAAGAACAATCCTGGAAGAATCAAATGTTGAAAAATATTTTTGGGCTGAAGCCATCAATACATCATGCTATATTCTAAATCGTGTATCCATTAGAAAAATCATAAACAAAACTCCATATGAAATCTGGAAAAACAGAAAACCAAACATTTCATACTTCCATATTTTTGGGTGCTACTGTTATATTCTAAACAACAAAGATGTTCTTGGAAAATTTGATTCGAAATCAGATAAAGCTATCTTTTTGGGTTATTCAACCGACTCTAAAGGTTATAGAGTTTTTAATCTAAGAACTAAAGTTGTTGAAATCAGCATGCATATTTTATTTGATGAATTTGATGATTTAATACTTGAAAAGTCAAATGAGGATGAAGAATTGCCAGACACACAACAGAAAACTGATATATAGGAAACGGAGATCGATAAACAATCTCCGTATCATTCTCCACCTAAAAGCTGGAGAACAATAGGAGATCATCCTCAAACTCAAATCATTGGGGATACAGCAGATGGAATCCGAACTAGGAAATCATTCAAGAATGATGAAAACAACATGGCAATGATTTCTCAAGTTGAACCAAAATCAATTAAAGAAGCCATAGTTGATCAATCTTGGATTGAAGCCATGAAGGAAGAACTGCAGCAATTCGATAAAAATGAAGTCTGGACCTTGTTACCAAATCCTCAAGATCAAACAATTATTGGTACACGCTGGGTTTTCAGAAACAAATTAGATGAAGAAGGTAAGGTTGTAAGAAACAAAGCAAGATTGGTTGCTCAAGGTTACAATCAACAAGAAGGTGTAGACTATGATGAAACTTTTGCTCCTATTGCAAGGTTAGAAGCTATTCGTATACTTCTTGCATATGCATCTCACAAACTTGTTAAATTATTTCAAATGGATGTTAAAAGTGCATTTCTAAACGGCTTTTTAAATGAGCAAGTTTATGTGAAACAACCTCCTGGTTTTGAAGATCAATCAAAGCCAAATCATGTTTTCAAACTCACAAAAGCTCTATATGGTTTAAAACAAGCACCAAGAGCTTGGTATGATAGGTTAAGTTCCTTCTTAATCAATAATGGTTTTTCCAGAGGAAAAATTGACACTACACTTTTTAAGAAAATTGATAAAAACGATTTACTCATTGTACAAGTGTATGTTGATGATATTATCTTTGGATCAACTAATGAAAAAATTTGTGATGGTTTCTCAAAACTCATGCAAAGTGAATTTGAAATGAGCATGATGGGAGAATTAAGATATTTTCTTGGATTACAAATTAAACAACATGAAAATGGTATTTTTATTTGTCGAGAAAAATACATTAAGGATTTGTTAACCAAGTACAAAATGAATGAAGCAAAAATTATGTCTACTCCTATGCATCCATCCTCTTCATTGGACAAAGATGAACATGGAAAATCTGTTTCTGAGAAAGAATATAGAGGCATGATCGGTTCCTTGCTATATTTAACTGCTAGCAGGCCAGATATTGTATTTGCAGTAGGATTATGCGCTAGATTTCAATCCGCGCCAAAAGAATCTCATTTAACTGCTGTTAAACGAATCTTTAGATATCTTGTTGGAACTACTGATCTTGGCCTTTGGTATAGAAAAGGTTCTCATTTTGATCTTGTAGCATATTGTGACGCTGATTATGCTGGAGATAAAACTGAAAGAAAAAGCACCAGTGGAGCATGTCAATTTCTGGGTGATGCTTTGATAAGTTGGTCTTGCAGGAAACAAAATACTATAGCCTTATCAACCACTGAAGCTGAATACGTATCAGCTGCAAGTTGTTGCTCACAAGTCCTCTGGATTAAAAATCAACTTGAAGACTTTTCTGTAAGTTACTCTAGTATTCCAATTTACTGTGATAATACTAGTGCAATCAATCTGTCAAAAAATCCAATTCAGCATTCTCGTTCAAAACATATTGAAATAAAACATCACTTTATTCGCGATCATGTTAATAAAAAGGACATTGAATTAATTTTTGTTGATACTCAAAATCAGCTTGCTGATATTTTTACGAAGCCCTTAGTCGAGGAAAGTTTTAATTCAATCAAAGAAAAACTGAAAATTTTGAAAAATCCTGAAAATTCTAGTTAAAACTGCTTTTGCAGAAAACGGAGAACGTTTATCAATCTCCGTTTTTTAAACATCTTTCTCCGTTTTTCAAATCCTCTTCCCAGACATCATCTTCCTCATGCGCAGGCAAGACATGTCTCAGCATTAAATGCGCGTGCATCAAGCCTTTCAAAAGACACTGCTCAGCCGTCAAAATCGTCCCTTTCCCCAAACACTTGTCACTTCCCTAGGTTAATCATCATTACTCTCTCTCTCTTGAAAAACTACAAAAGCTAATTGCAGTTATCACAACTGTTCATCTCTTTTGAAACAGTTTTCATTCTCTCAAACTATCATCTTCCTCCAAAGTCATTTTCAATCTCTTTCTCTCAGCATCAAAAATGGCTCGAACCAAGCAATCTGCTCGCAAAAATGCAAGCACTGAAACTCCATCACCATCATCATCCTTCTCACCAGTTTATAATCGTTCACCTTCACCTCCACCAAGGCCAACTCCTCCAAAACACTCATCAGACTCCTCTTTTTCTGATTATCTGTCTTCGTCCCTTGAGTCCAACCCTAACACCTCCATTCCTGAACCTGTATCCTCTGTTCTTCCTCCTCTCCATTCCTGTCAAACCCCAAATTTTACTAAAGTTCCTCCTCATTTAAGAACATCTTTTTCCAAACCCACACCACCACCACAAAAATTTGTTAATCCTCCAGCACCTAAAAGGCGCTCAATGAGAATTCAGGCAGGAATTGGGACCTCAAGGACACCAATCACTAAACCTGCCTACTTCATCATCTCAGACACTGAATCAGATGAATCATCTAATACTCCTGCTCCTTCAACAAAACCTATCACTTCAACAAAAACCTCTTTTTCATCTCAGACTCCTACATCAAAAACCTCAATACCAACCCCCTCTAAATCATCATTTTTTGAAGCCTCTCAATCTACTCCTTCAAACCAGAAACAAAGACCAATGACTGATTTTTTCTCCTCCCCCAAATCTACTCAACCTAAAACCCGTGCCCTAAAAATAAAAACCACCATTTCAACCTCAAAATTTCTGGCAAGAACAAACTTACCCATTCGCCAGAGATTCAAAACAACTGTACCTAAAAACAAATTCCGTCTTTCCCCTTCCTCATCTCAAGAACGTTCCCCAACCCCAACACCTTCTCCCACCCCAATGCAAGAACGTTCTCCTACTCCTTCTGCTACAACTGTTCACGAAAATCTTACCCCTACTCTCGAACGTTCTCTAGTTCAAGAACGTTCTCCTAACTAAGAACGTTCTCCCACTACTTCTCCTTCCCATGCTCCAAACACATCCTTCCCTACTCAAACACGCTCTCCCATTCGAGAATGTTCTCATGAATATCAACAATCTCCCTCTCCAACTCAAGAACGTTCACCTCCCGAAGAACGTTCTCCGTCTTACGATCCTTCAAAAACCACCAAACGACCACTTTCACCTCAATCTCCTTCCTCCCCTTCCTCTGAACCTTCCTCTGACCTTGACTCTCCTATGCCACCATCTCCACCCTCCAAAAAGACCAAGCCAAATACCACTTCTCTGATTCCTCCCACTGCCACCAAACTTTTTAAAGACAAATGGGCTCAAAGGCCCATTGGTGTTGGTAGAGTTTTCATCTTCGACAAACTCATAGTCGATGGCAACACTGTCAAACATTTTACTGATGCCCTAGGCTGGACTGCATTTCTGCAAATTTCTGAACCACACTATCCAGATGCTATTCGCGCCTTCTACTGTCAGGCCAAAACATTCCCTGACAAATCTTTGTTCATTTCCACTATCATGGGAATTGAGATCAGATTGACTCCAGAAATTTTGGCCTCAATCTTGGATCTCCCTACTGAAGGTCCTGCTGTTTTTGGAAAATCCTGGTATGCAGCTCTCAATCTTAAAGAGACTGTAGTTCTCTTCGAACTCTTTCAAGAGAATTCCACTAGGTATCTGTCAACATTCCTTCGCCCTCTTCCTAAAATTTTCAACAACATGAGTCAACATACTCTTCTTCCTCACTATGGAAGCCATGAGTATGTCTCTGAAAACGACGCACTGATCATCTATCACCTGCTCAACTGCAAGCGTCTCAACCTTCATCATCTGATACTTCATCACATGATCGCTGCTGCCAACAAAGACTACAAGAAGAATACTATTCCTTATGGTATGATTCTTACAAAAGTCTTTAATCATTTTCATATCCCTCTGGCAAATGAAAAGTCTCTTATCAAAATCTCCAAATTTTCCACCAAAAACATGTCCCATATGAAAATCAACGTCACCAGACAGCCTTCTCCCCCACTTGAATCACAGCCACGATATCCACAAACCAACCGACCCAGAACCCGACAGTCTGCGCCACTCATTCATTCATTTCCTTCCACCCTAAAAAGAAAACGTTCTAACATACGGGAAGCTCCTGTTACAGTCCCCACATCACCATCTCCTTCACCAGCTAGGGCTACTGATAAAACTCCAGAACGTTCTCCTCATATCCCAGAACGTTCATCAGAAAATCCAGAACTTTCTCCACATAACCCAGAACGATCACCACAAAACCCAGAATGTTCTAATCCTGCTCAACAAAGTTCCCCTCCAAACAGATAACGTTCTCTTACCCCTCCTCCTAACAATACAACATTCTCTGTTTTTCCCCAACAATCCACCATTTCTTCCACAGATTTCATCTCTGTATCTCAGCTTCTTCGTTCTCCCCTTGACCCCATGACAACATTGCTTTCTCACCAAAATGTCTCTGCCATGTCACCAGCATACATTTCTCCTCAAACCACCACGTCATCTATTTTTGGCATTAGTCAATTTTTGGGTTCTTCCGAACCTTCCAACAACGCTACTTCATCCAATCAATCCAACCCTCAGCCACTACCTGCCTCTCTCCCAGCTGTCTCTGCTCCATCAACCAGCACTACTCCCATTCCCCCACCAATCATGAATCCTCCAAAGGAACCCACCAACTTTGAAATAATGGCCACTCTGCAACTCCTCTTGGCTCAACAGACTCAGCTGCAATCCTGGCTCACGGATACACTTGCACCCAAGCTCGGTGTGCCTCCTCCTCCTCCTTTTCACGCTGCTCCTGCTCTTGAGCCTGTCCCTGTACCGTCCAAGTCTCAATCATCAGAAGGATCTTCTCCTTCTTTAGCAAAATAGGGATCTTTTTCTCCTTCCTTTTTGTATGACAAAGGGGGAGAATTAAGTTTAGTTTTTATTCTGTTTATGATCTGTTGAAATTCAGGATCTCACTTTTTGTAATTCAGCAAAGCGCATTATTAATGAAATATCCTTTATGGCTAAAATTAAACTAATTGCATTAGTTATATCACTAAAAACATCTATTGCATCAATTGAGGGAGAGTTTTTACCCTCTTCAAAATTAAAATTAGAATCAGAATTAAAATCTAAATTAACATGTTTGTCATCATCAAAAAAGGGGAGATTGTTAAGACAAACTCTCAAATTAAGTTTTGATGAAAATAAACAAAGATTAATTAAGAATATTAATTATGATTCTAAATGTTATGTAAATTTAATCTGTGCTCTTGAGTGTTTTTATTAAAGATAGGAACCAAGCAAAGCAAAGAAATAAGTCATGATCATAAACTATACAAAACAGAGAAAGATCAGCAAAATCAAGAAAGATTGTTACAGCCACTTCACCAATCTTTCTCCAACACTTCTACATTGATTATGCCTTAAATCTTTATACCAATTTCATCAGTACATGGCAAGGAACAGATAGGAATCATTTTTACTCAAAAGGGTTCTCGGATCAGTAAGAAAATTCATCATGAATCTAAGCATATCAAAAAACGGACAGCAACTTTCTCCAGTCCGGAACTGTCAAGAAAGTTGAACAAAACTGAACTTCAAGATTGAATATAAGTCCTCAGATTATTTAGAAGTCTATCAGACCAGATTGATTATCTTTCTCCACCTATAATCAACGTTCTCCGTTTTTGAGAAGAACAATCTCTGTTTCTGCAGAAGAAGACTTCTCATTTCTGCAGAAAAAATATTCACTCCTTTCCAAACAGTTTTGGATCAAATTAAACATCCAAATCGAAGCCCAATTATTATCAAATATTATCAAAGCTTAATGAGTCATTATAGCACGCAACAAGTCTGTTTGAAATCAAGCAAAACGGCCCAAAATAGAAAGCCCAAAACTGTCACATGAATGGTGCTCTTTTGTCAACAGATTCCTTGCTTCTGTCAGAAGGAAAACAGAGCACTACCAACAGCTCTTTCTGATCAGAATTAATTGCTCAAAACATCTATAAAAGGAAGGCAAATTCGCAAGCATCATTCAGATCTTCAAGTGCCAAGTATTCTCATTAAATCATATTCACTTGCATTCTTGAAGCTATCTCATTCACAAAAGAAATCAGGCTGAACCAAATACATACTTCCAGTTTTATTCTACTGAGTTCTTTCTCTGTTCCGAATCTTTTCTCAAACAAGAGTTGAGCAAAATTAGATTCAAACAAACCTTTCAAATTATTATTGTATAAACTCATAACTATAAGGATTGTTTATAGTTTGAGTGTGATTAAAAGAGTTAACTTTAAAATCCTAACAGATTAGTTAGGTGACCTGATTAATCCTTTCTGGGTGGAAAGGTAGTGTAGTTACAGATCAAGGTTGATCTTTAACTGTGATTGTTCTCCCTTTCTCTTTGAACACTTAGTGAAAATCTCACAGTTGTGAGGACTGGACGTAGCCCACGTTGGGTGAACCAGGATATATTCTTGTGTGGTATTTCTTCCTTATCTCTATTTACATTCAGTTATTGTTATTATCAAAATTAAATAGAGAAACTAAAACTGTGATTTTAACTAATCAAGAACATTCTGCGTTTTCTGTTTTAAAACCAAGAACGTTCTCCGTTTCTGTTTTTATAACCAAGATCATTCTTGAGTTGTTTTCTTAAGTTTTTAACAGGAAATTTTAAATAGGCAAGATTACAATTCAAACCCCCTTCCTTGTAACTTGACATTGCTATTTCATAAAGTTCTAAAGTTATGTAGCATAGCGAAATTTGAACAAACTATTATTTTTCACACTCCACAAGCGACAACACGGTTACTAACCATTCCCAGTGTCTAGATCAAGGAGGACATTGCCGAAAGGGTTCAATTATAATTTTGTAGACAATACTAACAAATAATTTCCTCCATTATTTTACTAAACGCAATTTGAAGCAGTAAAACTACTTAAAAAAACATCAATTATTCAAAATTCTACAAATGGTTTTTTTTCCAAAAATCGGAAATTGTCTTAAGCACTTTTGAAGGTCATATTTAGGCAAGAACTTCAAAAAACTTGTGGCTACCTTCCTCATTTTAAGGTGGTTCTTCCAAGTTCAGTCCTACTACCTATGGTTAAATGGATTAGCCAGCCAAATCATTGCATTCATTTTTTTACCGCAATAGCACGGTTAACCAAGTGCACCCGAGTCTATGAAATGCATCGGTGTACGAAACTCATATAACATTAACACATGTAGTTACATTCAATCAATTTCATTTTCTCAAATTATTATCAGTGTATACTGCATAGGTGCCATTGTCACTATGTTAGTGTTTGTGTTAGGTGCCAATGCCAATCTTCTCTCATTCTCGCCTTTCTTTTCCTTTCCTTTCCTTCAATCAACTCTTCAATGGAAGGTTCTGATGACAATTCATCATCAACCTCTGTTTCTCAAGATGAATCAAGAAATCCAACATCGCCATATTACCTTCATCCTAGCGAAAATCCAGGTGCATTGCTCATAAATCAGACTTTACAAGGGCCGAATTATTACAACTGGAGCCGTTTGATGAAACGTGTGTTGATCTCAAAGAACAAAGTGAAATTCATCAACAGCAAGTTACCGATGCCGACAGAGAACAATGTGTTATTTCATGCTTGAGAGCGCTACAATATGATGGTAATTTCTTGGATTACCCGTACTCTCTCTCCTTCTATTGCTCAAAATACTATACACATTGAGAATTCAAAAAATTTATGGGATCATCCAAAAATTCAATTTTCTAAAGGAGACTATTTTTCGTTTTTCTGATATAACCACAACTTTTTCTTTAATTTTACAACAAGAATGACAAATTATTGGTCCTTCTGTTGATGCCAAGGTTCTAATGAACTCTTCCAACAATGGTAATTCTAATGCTAATTCTAGAAATGTTTTAGGTCGTGGATCTGGTCAGGGCAAAGGTGGAGGTCCTTAGCGACAATGTACTTTTTGCAATAGGCTAGGATACACCGTTGATCATTGCTATTTTAAACATGGTTTTCCACCTTGATACAATAACAACAAATCTATTAATTATTCCATTATTGATGATGATTCTGGGACTACTGCTAAAGATCATAGTTCTCATAAATCCAATCCATTTGATGGTACTGTCTCGCAATTCACTGCTGACCAAATTAATCAACTCAAACACTTACTTCAACAATTTGCTTCCTCTTCAGGAAATCAATCTCAACCTACAAATCGGATTTTTTAAATTGTTGGAGTTTCCTCTAATTAACAAAATTCTGTTTTAGGTTCTCTCATAACTATTGGATTCTTGACACTGGTGATACTGACCATGTCACTTGTAATTCCAAAAAATTTATTACTTTACATGAAATTAAACCAATTCATGTTACATTGCCAAATGGAAATACTGTTATGGCTACACATTCAGGAACTGTATATTTTACAAATGAATTTTAACTTTTCAATGTTTTATACATTCCTGATTTTACCTTGAACATTATTTTCGTTCAGCAATTAATTACTTCTTTTAACGGTAAATTAACTTTTGTTGACTCTCAATGTGACATTAAGGATCCTACATCCAAGATGATTGGGCATGCTAAGTTTTTGAATGGTTTATATCATCTACAACAACCTATTAATGATGTCAAACATTATGTGTTGTATTCTTTAAATTCTAGAACTTCATATGCTTCTTTTGATCTTTGGCATCTTAGATTAGGACACCCGTCTAATAATGTTCTTACTCATATTTGTAACCATTTTTCACACGTGATTTTCAATGCAAATAAAATTGTGATTCTTGCTATCTTTCCGAACAATCTAGACTAACCTTTCATGCTAGTAATATTGTTTCTAATAATGCTTTTGATTTGATTCATATGGATATTAGGGGACCCTTGTCCCATTCTGCTATTCATGGTCATAAATATTTTCTAACTATTGTTGATGATTATACTAAACACACTTGGATTTATCTTATGAGAGTTAAATTTGAAACCCGAAAGCTAATGCATGATTTTGTTGTTTTAATTAAAAACCAATTTGACAAAGTTATCAAAGTTATTATGACTGATAATAGTGTTGAGTTCTTATACCCTAAACTTTATGCAAAATTTGGAATTCTACATCAAACATCTTGTGTTGAAACTTTGAGACAAAATCTCAATTTAATGTTTTGATGAAAACAAACAAAAAGTTAATTAAGAATGTTAATTATGATTCTAAGTGTTTTGGTTTTTAACATGTGTGTTTGAGTGTATTAATCAAAGATAGGAATCAAGTAAAGCAAAGAAAACAGTTAAAAATTGAACATATAAAGACACAACAAAATCTGGAAAACGGAGAATGTTCTCCAGTTTCAAGAATGATCGTCACAGCGTCTTGACCAATCAATCTCCACCATTTCAACGAAGCTTTTACCTCTGAATTTTATACTAGTTCATCAGTACATGGCAAGGAACAAGTAGAAATCATTATAGTCAAAGAAGGCATTTGAATCGCAAAGAGAGAAGATCACAAACTAGCAAGACCAAACAGATTTGAACTTGATTGTCAACATTCTTGACAGCATTCTGATCATTCTCCAGCATGCTAACATCTTTCTCCAGCATGTTAACATTAATCTCCAGCATGCTAACATCATTCTCCAGAACGATAACATCAATCTGCAGAATGATCATCAGTCTCCAGAATGTTCAGATCAGTCTCCAAAATGGTAACATCAATCTGCAGAATGATCATCAGTCTCCAGAATGTTCAGATCAGTCTCCAGAATTTTCAACATCATTCTCCAGCAGACTGTCATCATTCTCCAGCAGACTATCATCATTCTCCAGCAGACTGTCATCATTCTCCAGCAGACTGCCATCATTCTCCAGCAGACTGTCATCATTCTCCAAGCTGTTTTGTCAGAATCAATCTCCGTTTCTGCAGAATTTCAGCATTGATCTCCTTACTTCTGTAGAGGTTTATAATCATTCACCAAATTGTTTTGGACATAATCAAAACTCCAGATCGAAGCTGTAACATCAATAATTACATATGAAGCTTCAAAGATCAATCTCCGTTTCTGTAGAATCGATTCTCTTATTTCTGCAGAAGTTGTTCGTTACTTTCCAAACTGTTTTGGATCAAATCAATTGTCCAGATCAAAGCCCAATTATCATAAAGTATTTTCGAAGCTTAATGGGTCAATAAAAGCGCAGAAAATCTGTTTGAAATTGAGCAAAACAGCCCAGTCAAGCAAGGCCCAAAACTGTCACATCAATGGATTATTTTTTCAACAAAAAGGTTGCTTGTGTCAGAGGAAAACAGAGCACTCCCAACAGCTCTTTCTGACCTGAATTAATTGCTCAAATCACCTATAAAAGGAAGGCCAAGCTCAAGGAAAAATCAGAGCTTCAAGTACTAAGAAAATTCATCAATCACATACACTTACATACTTGAATACTCTCACTCACATACATTGAATCAATTCTGATTTTTCCCATTCGATTCTTATAATCATTTTCGTGTATTTCTCTGTCAAAGAATCAAATCTCAAACAAGAGTTGAGACATCTCATATTCTAACAAAACAATCTCATCATTATTGTAAAACTCAAACTATAAGAGTTTAGCATAGTTTGAGTAGATTGTAAGAAATCCTATCAAGGTTAATAGGTGACCTGATTGAACTCCTTTCTGGGTGGAAAGGTTTAAATGTTGTAACAGATCAAGGTTGATCTGAGCTAGGTGTTGTAAAACCAAGAAGGTTCTTTGTTTTGAACACTTAGTGGAAAATCTCACGGTTGTGAGGACTGGACGTAGCCCGAGTTGGGTGAACCAGGATATATCCTTGTGTGGTATCTCTTCCCTTATCTATTTACTTTCAGTCTGATTGATTATCAAGTTAAATACATAAACTGAATTACTGATTTTAACTAACCTATAACGTTCTCCGTTTTTCTGGTTAAAACCAAGAACGTTCTCCGTTTTCTATTTTCACAACCAAGATCAATCTTGAGTTATTTTCTTAAGTTTTTTCAGGAATTTTTAAATAGGAACCTTTACAATTCAAACCCCCCTTCCTTGTAAATCGACATTGCTACTTCAATTGGTATCAGAGCTCGGTCTCTAAAGTTGAACACCTTTTAAGTGTTAGAGAAAAAGATCTAGAAGAAAAATGTCAAAAGTTATGTACATTGCTGAAGGAGGGTCTTCATATAGGCCACCTTACTTTGATGGCACAGACTACTATTTCTAGAAAAGTAAAATGCAGCTGTTCTTGAAATCTCAAGATATAGGAATGTGGTGCATCATTACAGATGGAGATTTCACACCAAGAGTTGATCAAAACGATTCAAACTTTGCTGCGAAGAAAGAAACAGATTGGACAGTTGAAGATAAAACCAAGGTACTCCTAAACTCTAAAGCTCAATTATTTTTATCGTGTGCTTTGAGTAGGCAAGAAAGTGAAAGAGTTGATGAATGCACAACTGCTAAAGAAGTATGGGATACATTACAAACTCATCACGAAGGAACAAGCCATGTCAAAGATACAAGAATAGACATTGGCATAAGAAATTTGAACTCTTTGAAATGAATGAAGGAGAAACCATTGATGAGATGTACTCAAGATTCACAACCATTGTAAATGAAATGCGCTCCTTAGGGAAAGCATACTCAATACAAGATAGAGTCAGAAAGATCATGAGATGTCTTCCAATAATATGGAGACCAATGGTGATAGCCATAAGCCAGGCCAAGAATCTCGACGTACTCGGACTTGAGGAACTGATTGGAACATTACGAGCACATGAACTGCTGCTACAAAAGCAGAACTTTCTCTAGAAAGTTTGAAAAAAGGAGAACGATCTGGAATTTCTTCAAAATCAAGATTAAAATCCTTTAAAACCCAGATTTCGAAATCAATTCCAAGATCAACAATTAAATGCTCCTACTGTCTCAAAATTGGTCATCAAGAATCAAATTGCTATTTTAAAAAGAGATCAAGTTTTAAAAAATATTCTAAAAGAAGATATACTAACCATCAAGGACCCAAACAAATATGGGTATCAAAATCATTACTAACCGTTGATGCAGGAACACCATCCAACAATCAAGAAAGAACATTGATACATGGACAAGGCGTGTTCAATACACAAGAATTGAAAAGTATGATGCCTCCTCTCATTACAAAAATTTGGAGTATCTATAACCTTTGGAAACATTAAAGCAATGGATGATGAAGAAGAAGAACATTCTGGACAGCAGCAACAAAGTTCATTCTGGAAGCAGTACCAGAACATTCTATAGAAAAGCAGAACATTCTGCAGAAAAACAGAACATTCTGCAGAAGAGCAGAACATTCTCCAGAAAAATAGAACATTCTGCAGAAAAGCAGAACATTCTCCAGAAGTGCAGAACTTTCTCCATAACGTTCTTGACAGTTCATATGCAACATCCAATCAAATCTAATGTTTCCTATTATGATGATATGGTTGAAAAAACATCAAAAACTTCTTAATAAGTTTGAACCATTTGCTTGTGGCACTCCTACACCTACCTCACTTCTTACCCTTCCTCCAAAACATCACCTCATTATTGGAAGAACAAATTGGGAGGGATCTATTACTGATATCAAAACTGTTGTTGGAGTCTAATTAATGTGCATCTACATCTTGATGAACCTGGAAGAACTAACAACATTTAAAGAACTCATCTTTGAACAAAATCACTAAAGGAGGTACACTTAATCCCAATTCTTATGATATTTGCATCATGATACAAATGAATATTTTTTAATGATATTATGTGATTGATTGAGTCTCTTTAAATTAAGAATGCATACTATTTCTTTATGCAAGTATGACTTTAAAGTTTAAATTGATTACATCACTCTTTGTCATTACTTGTACATGAATATATCTAATTTATATCATTCTTCAACATATTTTAAATATATATCCTTGTTTATGATTTATTTTTTGAAGGAGTTCAACAAGAGAATATATTTTGGTCTTCATGAAAATGATTTGTGTCTCTTATTTCTTTAAAACTCAAAACTAATCCAAAAAGACTATGGCATGAAGTCAAAAATTGATATTTGAGCATTTTAAGATATATTAATATATGTCTTTGCAAATGAATCTTTTGTTGCTCACTTCTTTTATGAAAATTTGATCTCAAATGTTTAAATTTATTTTAAGCATGATAGCAACAATCAAAAAGCCTCATACATACTTACTAAATAAAAGCAAGTTTGAACATGTGCCTTATTGTCAATTTGTGTGGTTGAAAAAATGTTGTGACAAAACATTTTTTTTATGTGAACAAATCTCTTCGATCGTTTCAAAAAATTAGTTTTGAAAAACACACTTTATTAGCATAAGAATGTTTTGTAAAGAGAGAAATTATATTTGACATGTTGTCACATTCATCTTATTTTTGCTTCCCTATATGCGCTCACTCTCTCATGTTCACATTCATCTTATCTTACTTGTGTTTTGGAATTTTGAAGGATATAAATTTCAAAATATTCAGGGGGAGTTTTTAGAAAATGTTATTTTTCTTAAAACTGGAGTCTACTCATTGTTTTCAATGTGTAGTATACATTTCCTTTATTCCCCAACCTTTTTGTGTTGACAAAGGGGGAGAATTAATTTTAGATTTTATTTGTAGATTTTATGTTGGTTCAAAAATCTGAAGCATATTCTGAGAGAGAGCTTTTAAGCTCTCTATGATTAAAATTAGAATCAAAATTAAAATCTAAATTAACATGTTTGTCATCATCAAGAAGGGGGAGATTGTTGAGACAAAATCTCAATTTAATGTTTTGATGAAAACAAACAAAAAGTTAATTAAGAATGTTAATTATGATTCTAAGTGTTTTGGTTTTTAACATGTGTGTTTGAGTGTATTAATCAAAGATAGGAATCAAGTAAAACAAAGAAAACAGTTAAAAACTGAACATATAAAGAAACAACAAAATCTGGAAAACGGAGAATGTTCTCCAGTTTCAAGAATGATCGTCACAGCATCTTGACCAATCAATCTCCATTATTTCAACGAAGCTTTTGCCTCTGAATTTTATACTAGTTAATTAGTACATGGCAAGGAACAAATAGAAATCATTATAGTCAAAGAAGGCATTCGAATCGCAAAGAGAGAAGATCACAAACTAGCAAGACCAAACAGATTTGAACTTGACTGTCAACATTCTTGACAGCATTCTGATCATTCTCCAGCATGCTAACATCTTTCTCCAGCATGTTAACATTAATCTCCAGCATGCTAACATCATTCTCCAGAACGATAACATAAATTTGCAGAATGATCATCAGTCTCCAGAATGTTCAGATCAGTCTCCAAAATGATAACATCAATCTGCAGAATGATCATCAGTCTCCAGAATGTTCAGATCAGTCCCCAGAATTTTCAACATCATTCTCCAGCAGACTGTCATCATTCTCCAGCAGACTGTCATCATTCTCCAGCAGACTGCCTTCATTCTCCAGCAGACTGTCATCATTCTCCAAGCTGTTTTGGCAGAATCAATCTCCGTTTCTGCAGAATTTCAGCATTGATCTCCTTACTTCTGCAAAGGTTTATAATCATTCACCAAATTGTTTTGGACATAATCAAAACTCCAGATCGAAGCTGTCACATCAATAATTACATATGAAGCTTCCAAGATCAATCTCCGTTTCTGCAGAATCGATTCGCTTATTTCTACAGAAGTTGTTCATTACTTTCCAAACTGTTTTGGATCAAATCAAATGTCCAGATCAAAGCCCAATTATCATAAAGTATTTTCGAAGATTAATGGGTCATTAAAAGCGCATAAAATCTGTTTGAAATTGAGCAAAACAGCCCAGTCAAGCAAGGCCCAAAACTGTCACATCAATGGATTATTTTTTCAACAGAAAGTTTGCTTGTGTCAGAGGAAAACAGAGCACTCCCAACAGCTCTTTCTGACCTGAATTAATTTCTCAAATCACCTATAAAAGGAAGGCCAAGCTCAAGGAAAAATCAGAGCTTCAAGTACTAAGAAAATTCATCAATCACATACACTTACATACTTGAATACTCTCACTCACATACATTGAATCAATTCTGATTTTTCCCATTCGATTCTTAGAATCATTTTCGTGTATTTCTCTATCAAAGAATCAAATCTCAAACAAGAGTTGAGACATCTCATATTCTAACAAAACAATCTCATCATTATTGTAAAGATTTACGACAATTTTTTTTAATCTAACTACCTAACCTTTATTCATGCAAATAATTAGTAACAACCACATTTATTTAATTTTTATAAAGAAAATGTTTATTCAAGACTATAACAAGAAAAACAATAATTCCTAACGGAAGGGAACCCACTTCCGTATTTCTAGAATCCTAGTGCATGTTAAAAGTTGGTGACAAAAAAATTAAAAATAAACTTAGAAATATCGCGGCAACTCTATCATTACAAAATTGTATTGAAAACCCATTTTTATCCCCCGTTCGTCGCACATTAATACTCATCAACTACTCTTGAATCTCCTCGAACTCATTAGTACCTAAAATGTTGTTGTAAGGGTCAGTTTTATCCATCATCCACATCAAACCAAAGTTAAACATATAGAAGAATAACACAAAATATATAAGAGTAAAAACTTCCAATTTAAAAGAAAAAATACACAAACCAATAAATTGCATAACAAAAATATATACATGATGCATGCTCCTAAAACTATATGATCCGGATATACCTGCCACTAAGGCAACTTCCACACAGAAAAATCACCCATACCAATGGGGATAACCTGCCACTAAGGAAACTTCCACACAGATCACCCATACCAATGGGGAAAAACCTGCCACTAAGGCAACTTCCACGAAGATGCATATGCCATGACATGATATGACGATATATTATCAAAGAGATATACTTCCACACAGCCCACTAAGAATCATGTCATAAGCATTCAAATCACTTTTCAAAATATCATCTTATTCACATATCACTAAGATCACATATCCATAACAAATAATCATGAAAATCATAACTTTCACCACATACACACAAAAATCAAGACTTGGTATCATACACTCCATAAAGATTAACACGTTAACATATATAACAACAAGATTCAACTCCAACTCATACATCATCATAAAACTTTGTCACATATAACATACAAATTCAACTATTCTTTCATATTCATTATAAAAATTAAAACTTTATTACATATAACATAAAATTCATACTTTACTTCATATTCGCCGTAAAAATCAAAACTTCATCACATATAACATCAAAATTCATACTTTACTTCTTAAAAATCATATATATAATAACTTAACACAAGGGATTGGAGTTTCGTTATTTTAATTCATTAGTCTACATATTATTCCTTTCAAAAAGTAAGCAATCACAATTATTATTTCATGTCATCCAACCAACGGTCTAACTATAATTTGTGTGGGGAAAAGCCCTTACCTTGGCCGCTTTTCTTCCTAGTACAAATCTCTAAGCCCCACGAAGTTGTTCACAAGGAAAAGAAATTCCAAGCTTTGATGCACGAAGAAAAGAGGTGATGGTGGCTAGAATTTTGGTATTCTTTACAGAATCTTGTTTGTAAAGGGTTTGTGAAATAGGGTTTGTGATTGTGGCTAGGGTTTCAGCATTTCTTTCAATTTAAAGTGAATATTATTGGGTAGATAGTGTTGGGCCTAAATAAGGAATAGAAGGGAGAAAATATTATTATAATTCTTATTATTATTATTATTATTATTGTTAACCTTCATCAATTATTAGCTAACCTTCATCAAAACAAGGCATAAACTCTCAGCCCAACTTTCTACTAATACAGATGGATTGTGTGACACCAAGCCACAACCCTTAGCCCAAATTCTTCTTGCCTTAGAGATAAAAAATATATCTACTAAATAATCCTTACTAACAACTTTACCACAATACGTCGAACAAGGCGAATAATTTCCACACCACATTTAATAATGGAAAATATATATTTATAGATCCAAATTATTTTAATTAATAATTTTAGAGGATGTTACATTTAGCATAGTTTCAGTAGATTGTAAGAAATCCTATCAAGGTTGATAGGTGACCTGATTGAACTCCTTTCTGGGTGGAAAGGTTTTAATGTTGTAACAGATCAAGGTTGATCTGAGCTAGGTGCTGTAAAACCAAGAAGGTTCTTTATTTTTAACACTTAGTGGAAAATCTCACGGTTGTGACGACTGGATGTAGCTCGAGTTGGGTGAACCAGGATATATCCTTGTGTGGTATCTCTTCCCTTATCTATTTACTTTCAGTTTGATTGATTATCAAGTTAAATACATAAACTGAATTACTGATTTTAACTAACCTAGAACGTTCTCCGTTTTTCTGGTTAAAACCAAGAACGTTCTCCGTTTTCTATTTTCACAACCAAGATCAATCTTGAATTATTTTCTTAAGTTTTTTCAGGAATTTTTTAAATAGGAACCTTTACAATTCAAACCTTCCTTCCTTGTAAATCGACATTGCTACTTCAGAAACTCCACAACAAAACTCTGTTGTGAGAAGAAAACATAGACATATTTTAAATGTTACTAGATGCTTGCTTTTTCATGCTAATCTTCTAAAAATATTTTTGTCTTTGGCTGTCAAACATTCCATTTATCTTATTAATAGATTACCATCAGCATCCATTGATAATCATAGCCCTTATGAGTTGTTATATAAACATCTCCCTGATCTTAATAAATTGAAAGTATTTGAATGTCCTTGCTTTGTTTCTACTTTGCAACAACATAGGACTAAATTAGATCCTAGATCTAGAAACTATTTCTTGGATATAAATTTGACACTAAAGACTTTATTTGTTATGATTTACATACTAGGGAAATTCTAGTTTCTAGACATGTTATTTTTCATGAAAATGTTTTTCCATACTTATCTAGTAATGATTCTTCTATAAGTGATTTGTCCTCTTGTGGTGATTTGGGTCCTTTCTAATTTTCTTCTTGAACCTATAGAACTAGATTATATCAATAGTAAAAAGAGAGATTCTAATTTGGATGATATTAATGTCATGCCTACTTGTGATGAAAGTAATTCTGCAAATGAAGAACCTTTTATACAAAATCAATAAGGCCAAGAAATCCTCTTGTTTATCCTGAGGACTTTTATTGCAATCTTTTAAACACTTCAAGTACTGCTACTAACTCTACACCCAATTCTGTTTTATATCATTTATCTTCTGTTTTGTCTTATAAATCTTTTTCTTCTACTCATTTAAAATACATTCATGCCATTACTAGTGCTATTGAACCCCAAACTTATCATGAAGCCATTAAATATAAGGATTGGGTCATTGCTATGCAACATGAAATTATAGCTTTAGAATCTAATAACAATTGGAAATTAGTTGATTTGCCTAAAGATAAACATGTCATAGGACGTAGGTCGGTATATAAGAGTAAGCATAGGGCTGATGGTACTATTGAAAGGCACAAGACTAGACTTGTTGCCAAAGGTTTCACTCAATTGGAAGGTGTTGATTTTCTCATGTGGCCAAATTAACTACTATTAGATTACTTCTTGTTTTGGCTGCCACTAATAATTGGTTTTTAAAGCAGTAAGATATTAGTAAAGCTTTTATTCACAGTGACCTTCATGGGGAATTTTATAGGAAACTTCCTCCTGGTTATCTGAGTCATAATAGTAATAAGGTTTGTTGTTTAAAAAAATATCTGTATGGTTTAAAACAAGCGAGTCGACAATGGTTTTCCAAATTGTCTTTTGCCTTGATATCATTTGGTTTTCAACATTCAAAACATGATCATTCCTTATTCATCCTCAAGAAGTTTAAATTTTTTACTGTTTTGTTGGTTTATGTAGATGATATTATTATTGCAGGTAATTCTGAATTGGAGATCAATATGATTAAAAACCTTTTTAAATTATTCTTTTCAGATTAGAGACCTTGGGGAAAGTTCTCTCTTAGATTGGAGATATCTCGTTCAAGGGAGGTATTCACATATGTCAACGTAAATATGCTCTCGATATCTTTTCAGATGCTGGATTATTAGGCGCCAAACCTTGCAATACACCTATGATCAAGGACTACAAACTTCTATACAACACAAAGGCACAACCTCTTTTAGAAGAATTATTGGCGTCTTATCTACTTGACCAACACACGACCTGATATCACTTTCGCCGTGCAGCAACTTAGCCAATTTATGCAATCACCGACTAAAGACCATTACATGGTAGCCATGAGAATCATCAAATACATAAAAACTGCACCAACCCAATGACTGTTTTACTCATCAGTGTCCAAACTTCAATTGTGAGCGTTTAGCAATTCTGATTATCAACTTGCCCAAAAACAAGAAGGTCTGTAACTGGATTCTGTATATTTGTTGGATCATCATTGATTTCTTGGAGGTCTAAGAAACAAAGCACTATATCTCGTTCATCTTCAGAAGCGGAGTATAGAGCATTAGAATCAACAACTTGTGAAATTCAATGGATAACATTTCTTTTGCAAGAATTAAACACGAATATTTCTGCCCCTACAACTCTTTATTGCGATAATCAATCAGCCAGGAACATTGCATTAAATTCAACATTCCATGAGAGAACAAACCATATAGAAATTGATTATCACATTGTTCGCGACAAACTACAAACCGAATTGCTCAAACTCGTGTCCATCTATCTATTCATCAAATATGCTGGGAGATTTTTTTAATGAATCACTTGAACCTGCAACATTCAATTCAATTCTTAACAAGCTGAGAATTCTTAACATACATTATCCATCTTAAGGGGATGTTAGTTTTATATTAGTTTTATCAGGCCTTTATTCTTGAGTTGTTATAGCTTTTTTTGGTTTAACCTTTCGGGCTTTTTTGTTTTTTCCTATTACAGGGCTGCTATTATAATAGGCCCATGTTGTATTCATTTCTTAATTAATGGATGATATATATTCAGTAAAATAATCTCCATTAGTTCTGTACATATTTTTTAATTTAGTTGATGATGGGTTCGAATTTGTTTGTGCTCTATGCTGTAGTCAACTTATAAATTCTTTTTCCACGTATTCCTCCAAACTAGATAATTTTGTTGTGGGGATTATATTATGACAATTCTAATACATGAATCCTTATTTAATGCTTCATTTTCATTTTATCCATATTCTTCCAGCACGTTACTGGATAACTTATCAAATCTATTTTCAAAATTATTGTATCATTCTCTCTATTTTTTTTCTCTAAATGTGTAGATCGGGTGTATAAATATTTATTTTTCACATCTATTTAGAGTCATTTTTGAGACTTTGGGTGTTTGTGCGAGTCATAAATTTGATATCTTATTTTTATGTAAGTCATATATATATATATATATATATATATATATATATATATATATATATATATATATATATATATATATATAAAAGTTACGCGTTGGAGAAGACAATACTATGGGTTAAGGTTTTGATGTCAACAAGAACATATGTAAATAGTAAATAAAAAAAATAAAAATATAAGTTTGAGGAATGGCGCTCATTTAGTGATGACAATTAGATCCATATTTAGTGGGTACCTTAAAAAAAATAAAAAAAAAAACCTACAATAGGTATGGGCATGGGACGGATAATTATCTATAAAATTGAGCGGATATAAGTATAGGGTATTATAATACCCACTCCGTCCCGCACTCCCATTTATATAAATATATTATTTATTTATTTATTATATTATACTATATTTGTGTTTAGTTTAACTATTTTTTTTCTTCATGTTTTAGTATTTATTGGTATCATTGGATCACTACAATATTTAGAATTGAAAGAGAAATGTTTGCAAACTTGTCAAGAATCTGATTCTGATGAAGAGGTAAATAATTGCGACTTTATAATTATATTTGACTAATTTAATATACATATCAATTTTTTTTTACAGATTTCGGAGAGTATTGTCTCAGGACTTGCAATTTTATAAAATATTATTCTAAATGTTTGGATGTTTATTGGAACAGGTCCTCATTTAAAATGTTTATTGTAATGGGTCCTCATACAAAGGCTTGCAACTTCATAAAATATTGTAATAGTACTCTACTCAAACGCTATCTATCGTCATCTGTAGTATATATATTTTGACCAAAAAAAAAATTATTAACTTTTTCAAAATATATATGCAAAATGACAAAACAAACTCAAAATATATTAGAGTTTCTACAAAATACAATTGTCCTCTAGGAGATTTCATTTTATGAAAATGTTCAATGCTTTTTCTTTTTATTGTCAACAATATCAAATATGTCACTCATGAAAACTAACAAATCATTCAACCCCTCATTCCTCATAGGATTGCACATTTTATTCTTCACAAGTTCATGACAAAGAAATATCCTTCAACATTTACAATTGTCATTGTCACAAGCAAAATCAAAGCTAACTTTAAAATGTCATTGGATACACAATAATATCAATTGAAAATGATAGAAATGTGAATAAAAATGAAAAGTATTATTTTAACTTGTGTGAGTATTCAGCAAAGAGAAAATGTGTGACAGTGTGGAAGTGGGTCTTAGTGGACTTAGAACTAGAAGGTTTTGTAGGAGTTTAAAATAAAAATGATAGTATTATTAATAGACCTGATTGATTTTTTGTGGAGGCAAGAGCCTTCATTCTTGCATTTTTTGTTGTAAAATTATTAATAATTTATTTTATAATCAAGGTTCTTTAAAAAATCATTTTCAATTGAAAATTATTGTAAGACTATTTAATCTATCTTGCGACATGTTAGATTGCAAGTAAGATTTTGACAATTTCAATTTCGAAAAGCTCTTCTCAGCAATTGCAATAGTAACATAAATAGTTAATATTATTCTATAAGCTATGAATGCATTAAGAAAACAATGAATTATTTTAAGAGAATTAAATATCATAAAACTTGATTTTGATTCAACGGTTAAAACCTCTTTGATAACTTTAAAGTCTTCAAATAGAATTTCACCATCAAAATCACATGAATTACCATATTTTAAATACGTTTTAAGATTTTTGCAACATAATTTCAAGTTTTTTTTTCAAAGAATGGCCTAAGTCTTTCAATACTAAACAAAAATCCAAAAATCTCCGCATATCTACTATATTGCTCGAATATTCTATTATGCGAGTCAATTGTTTGATCTACAATATTTTAAAAAAAATGAACCTTAAAAGACTCTTAAGCACACTCAATATTTAATTATGTTCATTTAGAGGGATTACCCACAAAAAGTAATGACTTCGTCTTTTATTCATGAAGGATATGAGTTGGTGCTTTCATTCTTTTTTAGAATGTTAGAAATTTGGGTTGAAACTTAAAAATGGATAAAAAGGGCTAAAAACACAATTTAATTTAAAACATGAAAGAATAATATACTATAAGATAATAAAATAAATTTTTTATTTAAAATTATTTTAATACTACAATGTAATTTGTTTTGAATATATACTTTATCCAAAAACACGAGTGTGCGTGCGTGTACACACTTTGTAAAAAAAAGCGTGCCCTTCAAATTTGAAGCCATGTCGTTTTGAGTGGTTTGGTGAGGGTGACATAAAATAGATCCAAAGTTACTTGAATTTGACGCTTCATTTAAAACTCTAAGTATAAAAATCCAAATTTATAAAATGGACAATAAAACCTATTTCTCGATTCAATAGAAGCCAAAAGGGGTCATATAGGATCTCAAATAATAATAGATATGTAAAAAACATATGACTATTCCTACTCCTAAATGGAATGAACTTATAATCATGGAATCGATTTGATAATCAGATTTTAAGTTCATAACCTTAGCCCATTCCTATTTTAAATGGAACAGGTCAACTAAATCTTTAATTCTAGTTAGTAAGAGCTGAACTAAGAAATTGATTCTAAAAGCTAAAAAAGGGTATCCTAAGAAATTTCAAGTATCGGGTTCATTGATATTCTTGGTATAGTAGATGCTATCACACATGTAATCATACTCAATTCAATGAAATTGTTGGATCTTACAAGAGACCTTCTATTATTTCGCACGTAAGTAGTTATTTCTTGGTTTCGTCCAGTCGTTAATAAATTAACTATTTTTAGATAATAGTAGATAGAAACAACGCTTGTAAGAAGTCCTATTAAAATCAAGAAATATAGGCTTGCTTGCCACCCACACCAAAATAAATAAATTTTTTCAAAAAACTTGCTACTGGAGGAAGACCTCCGAAGGATAAGAGACATAAGGCTAAAGAGAGAGCCAAAAACTGATCTTTCGTTATAATCTTGCATAATCTCGAATGTTATCAATTTCGGTACGTAGACCAAATGACACAATGCAAGAAAAAGTTCCTAGATTCATGGCGATATAGAATAGCAAATAGGTTATAATGCTGGCATATTCACCATTTGAGTCTCCAACAATTATTCCAATAATTACATATCCTATTTGACCTATGGACGAATAGGCAAGCATACGTTTCATGCTTGTTTGCGTAATAACAATGAAATTCCCTAATATCATGCTAAGAATAGCTAGGATTTCTAAAAGAAGATGTCATTCGTTTAATGAGAAATAAAAAAGAATATAAAAAATTCGAGTGGCCAAAGCTAAAGCAACTACTTTTGCAATAACAGAACGAAAAGAAATGACTCGAGTGGGAGAGTCATAGTCGAAAAGAGGATTCCTCGTTTATTTCTCTCATTCAAAACCATGCATGAGACTTTCATCTTGCATGGCTCCTAAGTGATAAAAGAAAGAAGAATTGATCTTCTTTCTTTTATGATTTCCTTCCTCGTATATGTATAAGACCGAATTCATTCGATTTTGACTTTTCTAAAGGAGTACTAATCCTTAACATTTCGAGGAATCCTTCATTAGTGGTTGTGAATGACCCATTTTTCTTAATCTTTATGATTTGTTCCTATGGAACTGAGCTTGAAAAGCTTGGGAAAGAAAATAGAACCATCTGATTTAATTTGTTCTCAATAGCAACGAGATGGTCATCTTAGGGTGATCCTTTTTTTGACGGATGCTCCTCTACTTTACTCGTAGTCTCTGAAGGATGACAGCCAACTATGTAGCATCTACATCAAGAATTCAAGTATTGTATATGTCATTATTTTTATGCATTGTAGGAACTGCCCCTAATAACGAATTTAAGGTGAGTCTCTCGATCTCACTTAATCATTACACTCTCATCAACTGTCACGTGTCCTCAATTTCTGGTTCTCCATTTCTAACTTTATATATCCCTATAGATTAGTTGGTAACAAAGTATGTCTTACTAATGTTACCTCATTCCAAATGTTTCAGCAATAATTTGCAAATATGAATCAAATTTACATCAGTATAGTCAAACTCCAACCTCTATATGACTATGGAGTTAACTATAATCATCCACACAAAGAGGAAAAAACTGGAATCTGGGACATCTCAACACATTTTAAGGATACATACTTTGAATTTAAAAAATCGGATTTATATGTAAGAAATAATTTAGGTATTTGTAATTCTCTTTCATTCTATCACACACTTTCTTCATACCTTTGGTATTCTATATATTGGTTTGTACCTCATATTCTCAAATTGTAAAAAATAAAAAATAAAATTTACCTACAAAATAGATAGGACCTTCAAACATAACCTCTTTCATGATAAATCAATTCACCATGAGAGAGTCTAAACTCATTTAACACCTCACTTAAGCATGATAAAATATTAATTTTTTAAAAAAATTTATGAACTTAATATAATAATAAAAATGGACGACGACATTTTATTATTATTTTATCTTTTCAACGATATTTTATTCTTTAATACAAAGTATTGCAATTTTCGATTTTTTTTTATAATATTTAATAAATAATTTTTTATAGCGTTATAACATCTTAATTGAAACATTTATCATAGTTGATTATCTAAAAATGCAAATAAAGTATCGCTTAAATTACACTAATACACATAACAAAAAATAAATAATATTTAAACAAAACGTTAAATGTTAAATTTCTAAAACAAATAGAACTCTAAAAGTCATTACAAATTTATAGAGCATCATTAATATTATTATTATTATTATTATTATCATTTTTA
>JBBPBP010009777.1:18029107-18039945 GCA_037974735.1 Cicer chorassanicum
ATATATATATATATCAAAACCCCATTGTTATAAAACTAAATTGTTGTCACTTTCCGAGTTATCTGAATTGATATACTCTTATTATTTTAGTTTATTCACTTGGTTCTGTTAAATAAAATATTGTTTGAGTTTAAATATGTTTTTTGTCTATGCAATTATAATTTTTATTTTATTTTAGTCCTCGTAAATTTTTTTGATTGATTATCATCCCTGCAAATATAGTTTCATTTTAAAATAGTTCTTCTGTCTATTTTCTGCTAAAAAAACTGTAACACCATTAAAACATAATCATTTTTTAAATTATAAATTTTTTTAACCTAAAATTAACCCAAAATGTTTTAGTCTTCTTCTCTAAAAAACATAAATTGCACCTTCTTTTTCATCGTTTCAGTTCTCTTCCCGTTGTAGAATTTCTCATGTTGCGTCGCAATTCATAAAATAAAATAAAATAAATCTGAAAAAGCAAAATGAATTTGATTAAAGGTTCAACCCTGTCACTTTGACGAATTTTTTCACCACCCTTTATCATTACTAGGTCTATGAATAGGACTTGGACTTTCTTCTTTGCCTCTCCTCCCTCTACAACCAAATTCTACTTCAACTTTTGTCCAACAAGTACCACTAGACGAAGAAAAAGATTATGGTAACGATGAATTTGAATACGGTGATAAAACTCAAATGGATGAAGATGTTGGTGATGGTTGTAGTAACTCAATTTTGTCCGACAAATTAAAAATAATTTCAAAAAAAAAAAATATGTTTAACTATATAGTCCAATCTTTTTTTTTTCTTTTTGGTGAGTCCATTCATTTTTATTTACTATTATTCTTTGACTAAAAATTATTTTTTTAAGTTCAATTCTATTTTACCCTGTTTTAAAGAAATTTAGGTTTAGCTTTTTAACTTCTCCTAAAAATAAAACAAAATATTAACAATAAATATAGAAATTGATTCAGATGTGACATCTTATTAATCTTAAATATTTATAACATCTGAGTTGTGACAATTTGACGATTTTAAACTCCAAATAATAATCTTTTAATAAAATTGGATTGATCAATATATGACATCTTGTTAATCCTACTTTAAAATTCATGAGTTGTGACAACTATGTGATCTTAAACATTTTCAACTAAATTCAAACAAACATCAAACATACTCATCAAAATCAAATTCTCAAACTCGGGGTCTTTTTCCTTTATCAAATCAACAACTTTTTTTTTCAACTAAAATTCAAATTTTCGTAACAAAATGTATTTTTTTAAAGCAATCAACACATTTGCATTTTCTACCCCAAGAACTACGTAGCTTTGATTTCTCCGTCGCACCGGGAGATACGTAGGAGCAAGATCGTACTCTTGTCAAACATAATAATAATTTTTTTCTTTATATTTTAAATACCTTTTTATCTCTAGATTATTTTTATATAAAAAATGACTATATTTGAATTTAATAATAAGGAGAAATAAATATATTTAAGTTAATATTAATTTTACACAATTAATTATAGGTAACCTTATTTTAACGGATGTTGTAGGGTGCTAATACTTTCCCTATGCATAATCGACTCCCAAACTCAAAATTTGGTTTCAAATAACATTGTTTTTATTTTTTATTTTTAAAGGAAGACTGAAACATTTGAGATTAATTTTAGGTTAAAAAATGTTATAATTTAATTATAGGCTAAATACCACTCGTGGTCCTTTAACTTAATTTCAATTAACGATTTAGTCTTTTATCTTCTTTTTTTTCCGATTTGGTCTTTTATGTTTTTAAATAATTTCAACGTTATCCTTTAAGTGGGGTTTCGTTAAGAAAAAGTTAAAAAAATACCTCATCCATGTTCAGAAAAAGTTATCCTTTATGTTTTGGAAATATTTCAGAAAAATATTCAAAGTTTGTTATAAGTTTGATAGTATGATTGATTCGTTAAAACTGAAGCTATGAGTATTTATACTCCATAAAAATCACTTTAGATCAGTGGCAATCGTTCCTAGAGGTTTGATGAATATATACAATGATCTGGATGAGGGATTTTTTAACTTTTTCTTAACGGAACCACACTTAAAGGGTAACGCTGAAATTATTTAAAAACATAAAGGACCAAATCGGGAAAAAAAAAAGATAAAGGAGCAAATCGTTAACCGAAATTAAGTTAAGGGACCACATGTGGTATTTAGACTTAATTATATTTGGTTTTTTTTTTTGTGTTAAAAAATGGTTAATTTTTAACAATGTTATAATTTTTGTAACAAAAATTGGATGTAATGACTATTTTAAAATAAAATTATATTTACAAGGATGTTAACCAAACAAAAAAAACTTACGAGGACCAAAATCAAAAAATATTATAATTGCAATGACCAATAACATATTTAAATCTATTGTTTATTACATTTGTATTGTATGGCAAATAAGCTCATTTTCAGATAAAATTAGGTTGGAAAAGATGATGAAAATGTGAGTATTTTCTTAGGAATTTGATATTATTGGAGATGAAGATTATAATTTATGTGAAAATCTAGTTTCTAGTTTTCATAAAAATCTTGGCTTCTTTAAAGTTGAAGATAAGTTTTTGAGTTTTTTTAAAGAGGTGTAGCAGATTTTGTAAAAATAGATAATATTGTTAATATTTTAAAAAATTAAAGAGTATGCATTGTTAGTATAAATTATTTTTCATTGACATCCAATGAGTAATTAATATTTTATGGTTATTTAAAAACTAATCTGATGAATATATGGTAGTTTTTCAATGGATGTCAGTGTAAAATTATTTTATACTAATAATGTACGGCTATTGCAGCCGTATTTTAAAATATAAAAGATAAAATTGAAAGGAAAAAAAAAAAGATTAAGAGTGTATTAGTGTGTGTTAAATAACATTATTGTACTCAACATACATCAGAAAGGGACTTCACCATTAATTGTGAACCCAACCCAATGGAGCACTAAAATCTGCAGGCTTTGCATGCAACTTTTACACACAGATAAATATGGTCCATCATATTTCATATATACGATTTGATTTAAAGCGTGAATTAGAGTAAGTGGCGGTGTGTTGTTACATGGTATATATATTTGAGTACTGTTAATCGAATAAGGGGTGAGAAGAGAAACAATCCTTGTTAAGTCAAAGTCCCACATCGAAATATACGTTGATATAGGAAAATTTTGGCGCTATATGAATAGAAGAGTGAGGAATGTTAAAGCCATGATCCTTCAGGCAGTTACGGGGATATGAGGAGTGGTCGAGTCTCACATATAAATATGTGAGTTGGGTGTTCGCCCCAAGCCTGGTTACGACAATTGGGCACTCTCCTTGAATCAATCTGATCCCTAACCTGAAGGCCAAATAAAATTAAATGCTTTTCTTTTTAAAATTTTATTTATATTATTAATGTATATTATATTGTATATACACATTAAATGTTTTATTTTAAATTTTGAGAAAAATTTGAAACTATAAAATGTTACACTTTTGATAAATGTGTTTTTTCACAATATTAAAATATTATTTAGTTAAGTATAACAACTAGTTAGTAATTAATATAACTAACTATTAAACATCATAAATTAATTATACAAATTAATGTTTCATAATCAAGGACACTTTTTATAATGATTTTATATGTATCAAATGATTTTAAATTAATGTCAAAGTTTAATGTTTTTAGAAGAAAAAAAACAATTTTTAAAATTGTGGTATCAAACTATCAACCACAATGCCACAAGGATAAAGTCCCTCATTTATAAATTGTATCGGTGTTCTACCGTACTATAGAAAACCATTCTATAACTACACCTTCAATATAGTTATTACGGTCACTCTAAAAATATGGTAGACCACTCGCTAACTGAATGTACTACAATACGAAGAGCGCTCTAAGATCAAAGGAACAATGGTATTATGACCACTTCGAGGCCGACTAGACAATGATATTAGAACCACTCTAAGAATATCGAAGGGACATAAAGAAATGAGAAAAGTGACTCAGAAGTGCAGTAGAAAGAGAGGAGGGAAAATTGGGAATTACATCTAAATTTGATGTTCTTTCATAAGAGTTTAACACTCTTTATATAGTGATGAAAACTATCTCATATCTATAAATTATCTAATGTGGAACTTTAGTATTTATAGAGTTGAAAGTTAACCAATGTGTGAAAGTTTTCCAACGTGAGACTTTAATAATGTTGAAATTCTCACACACTAACACACTCGCTATTTTCAACAATACCCCACTTGAATTAAAAAAAAAGGTTTCTGACACAACGTCAAACACTTCTATAAGATTGTGCATAAACAAAAGTGTCTTCCGACTTGAACCTTTGCATAGTGAGTAACATTCAACTAGAGTGACTCATAGTCTTGAACTCTATCTCTAACATCCAACCCACACATAACCTTTTTATAGGGTGTATTCTTAAAAGCACATGCATTAAGGGCTCCGCACATCTATTCCACTATAGTGAATGCTCTAGGAATTCTGCCTTAAAATTTCATAGGAAGCAGTCCCACTTCCACATGCACATAGGTGAGTTTATCAAGAGTACTCATGTAGCTAGGTACTTCACTCCACGTAGAGTGTGGATCTCATTAAGAGTTTATATTAAGACATGCTTGCATTGCTTCAGGAACCATGCTTCTTTAGTTTATAATAGCATGTTCATCTCATATCACTTCACAACTTGTTGTTACCCATTGAATCTAATTCTTGAGATCTTTAGTCTTTTAGGTCAGGTTACCATCATGAGTGATTCATTCATCTAAAGGCAATAGTCCCATCCTTTTAAATGTGTTCAATACTTTCTCCCTAGCTAATCATTTCGTCAAAAGATCTACTAAGTTTTCATAAATGCGTACATGATCCACTCTTACAGCTCCTTTTGAGAGTAATTCGCTAATTGTGTTGTGCTTACAACGTATCTATTGTCTCTTATCATTGTATTAACGATTCTCAATTTTTTCAAAAGTTGAAAGTACTACTGTAGTGGATCAACATAGTTAGCATCAGTTTTTCCCACAAAGGGATCTCTGCTAGAAAATATCTCAACCAACTAGCTTTTAACTAGCGGTCACTAACGCTATCATTTCAAACACCATATATAACCATTTCTAAGATGCAACACCTCTATCAATGCTAAATATATAACCACTTGTTGCTTTGGAGTTATCTGATAAGGTGTTCCAATTAGCATCATTTTATCCTTCAAGGACAACGAGAAGTCTCTTATAATGTAATCCAAGGTTTCTTATTCTTTTTAGGTATCTCACTACACTCTTAATAGCTTTCCAATGCTTTATACTAAGTCTATTAGTAAACATGCACAATAGCCCCACGATGTAGGCAATGTTGGGTCTAGTGAAGTCAATGGCATACCTGAGGCTGCCCATGATGCTCTCATATTCAGTTTGTCTAATACCTTCGCCAATGTTGTTGAAGAGTTTGATACTTGGATCATATGGTGTGCAAACAAGTTTACAATCAAAGTAATTGTATTTCCTTAAGATCTTCTTAATGTAGTGAGACTGATCCAAAAAAATTCTCTTTTCTGATCTAGTAATCTTAATACCAATGATTACACTCACTTCTTCAAGACCTTTCATATCAAAGTTATTACAAAGAAATTATTTCACATTATCAACAACATAAATGTTTGAACCAAATATGAGTAAGTCATCCACATAAAGACATATGATAGTGCAAATGCCATTTTCTGTTTTATAATAAATGCATTTGTCACTATCATTCACTTTAAAACCATTCGGTATAAACAAATTATCAAACTTTTAAGTCATTTCTTAGGAGCTTGTTTAATACCATATAAAGACTTATTTGACTTGCAGACCTTGTTTTCTTGTCCATGAATCAAAAAACCTTCAAGTTGCTCCTTGTAGATTTCTGCTTCCAAATCACCATTTAAAAAAAGCAGTTTTGACATCTATTTGGTATACCACCAAGTTTTAAATAACAGCTAATAAAATTAGTACCTTAATTAATGTAATTCTTGTAACTGGTGAAAATGTGTGGAAGAAATCTATATTTTCTATTTGCCTACAACCTTTGGCTACAAGGTGAGCCTTGTACTTATAAACATATCCATCAGGTTCTAGTTTTTTTTTAAAAAAAAAAAATTCATTTACAACTTATCGGTTTACAACCAGAAGGCAAGCAGTGGCGGAACTTGAACAAAAATCTTGAGGGTGCCTAATATTTAAAAGTTTAATTGATATATTAAACATAATATATTATTGTATATTAAAATTTTGAATTGTAAATTTGCAATGTGAACACATAAAATTTGCAAACACAACTGCTGAGGGAGAGAGAATTAGATTGAGAAGTTGCACAAGTTTGGGATAAATAGAGGTACAAGTATAAATATTGATTTATTTCGTTATTTTGGAGAGGAAAAAATTTGAACACCAACTTGGTTGAACTTTTACTATTTTTCTCATAAATTTCTAACCAAACCGATGAAAACATGTCGATTTGGTTCAATTTAATCAAGTTGACATTTTTTTCAAATTAAGACACTTATTTTATATAATCCAATTGTTTTCAAATGTTAGATTTTTTATACTATTAAAACAATTGTGTAAACTTTTTTTAAGACACGAGTACATGAACTACAATGATAAAAATAATATAATGGTTTCGTTCAGACATCGGTCTTTGAATTTAAATGGCATGAATTTAAATTCAAAGTACACAAATATAATTTAGATCATAAGATGTAATATATTTTTTTTATTATATTTTTTTATAAAATTTTTATAGGTTACAAAAAAGTTGTTGGGACTTTGTGTGGTCATAGTCACCCCTAGTCCCAACAAAGCTCCATCACTAGAAGCAAGTCTACTAAATGTCAGGTCTTGTTAGACTCTAAAGAATTCATTTCATCATTTATGCCTTCTTGCCACAAACCTGTATCCAAAGATGACAAAAGTTTCATGGAGGTTTGAAGGATCCTCTTTTAATGTACAGTCCGTATAATCGGGACCATAATATTTTTCTTAACTCTTGCTCTCTTACTTGTTTGAGGTTTTGTTTCACTTTCTTTATCGCTTTTAATGCTCCTGATCACAAGAACGTGACTAGTTTCAGTGTTCCAAATATATCTCAATTTGAAAGGGAATCTATTTTCATGAAATTTAACTTCATCTGACTCTATATTCACGTTAGTCTTTAGGTTATAAAACCTATAAGCTTTTTTTTTTACATCATACCAAATGAATACACATTCATTGGCTCTACTAGCGAGTTTAACTCACTTTATTATCGAGGATCCTGACATAGGTCGAGCAACCCCAAGTTCGAAGTTAAGACAAGTTGAGTTATCTTTTCTTCAATATCTCATAAGGAAATATTTTATTTTTAGATTTGGGAACTCTATTCAAAACATAAGAAACAATCATTGAAATTTCCCCCACCAATGAGATGCAACATCATAATTAAGCATAATAGTGATCATTAATTGAATCCAAAATGGTCACAAAATTAAAAATAAGAATAACTATAAGATAACAACACAATAATGTTTTACTGTTTTCTTTGTACATGGAGTTGTCGTTGATTCTTCAACATAAGATCAAATTTATTGCTCGAAGCATATAACTGTGAATATCCGCCTTTCCAAAATTACCACACAATTAAGTGACAGATAGATAATAGGTTTTCACAAAATTAATTACAAATTAAGTCATTTCAACTATATATAGAAATAAACATTTTAATCATGTTCACCACTAAATATAGTCAACACCAAAATATCTTAGCAACACATTAATCTAGATATCCAACATGTTCCAAATAGGTGAATCGTAAAAATAAAACAAATCACTCTACTAACATAGATCATGGAAAGACCAAGTCAACCCCACTATCACTTCATAACAAGTACGAACTATTAGCTATCTAATAGAAACAATCCTAATAAAATGACACCTAAGCAAAAGTACTTTAACTCCCAAAGCTACATGCACTACACATGTTGCCTATGCTTTGATGTCAGTTAGCTTCTTTTTACTAAAAATAAAATAATTTCAATTTTGTCCATTTTTTTTAAGAAGGATCTTACAAAAGCAAAAGACCATTCATGCCTCACCCTAAGCCAATAATTATTAAATCAAGCTCAGTTAACAAATTCAGTTAAATGTGGTGAGCTAAAAGAATAGTTGCTTCAAAACCATCATATTTCCCAAGAAAATTCAACGTAAATTTACAATACCAATACAAGTCTAAATTTGGGAAGTTTAAGGCTTATAGTGTGTACCTAACCCCTTGTGAACGTTGTCAAGAGAGGTAAAATTCAACTTACAAAGAGTTATGTGCTACTGTGATGCTAGAATAAATGAGAAACTTATTAAAACGAATCTATTATGCAAAGCTATCGGTGGACTCAAATGAGAAGAGAAGTATGCGTAGTTTTGACTTTTCAATACTCATAAATCTGAACATATGGATATTGTTTTGAACTTAAAAAACTCTTCCCAGTTGCGGTTCCCTCATCCATCGATCATCGAATGACAACATCTGATTTTCATAGATATGTAGTTAAGAATTATCAAATATATCATAATATTAAGTTTGTTAAGATATGTCACAAGTGACCTAACCTTGATTATACTTTCACTAAAATCATCTTTAAATAGACTTCACCATTAATTTTAGAGACAACCAAGAACAATATTTGTGTGATGCTTTACTCCTTCACAAAAGAATATATACAGTATGGTCTCCAAATTAATGTAACAAACATACACTGAACCTTTGTCCTTGAGGTGCCATGTTAGTCCTTAATTGCAGTCTGAATTTTCTTCTCAATCATTCAATTGGACACAACTGTCATCTAATATTATATTACTAACTTGGAATCACTCACCCTCTACTTCAAATCAATGTTGGGTTAATAGTGTTTCTAGTTAATATAGGTCTAATTCAAATTTAGTCTCTATAAAATTTTATTTTTTTAATTTAGTCTATATAATTTTATATTATTCCACTTTTTAGTTTTTTGTGGTGTCCACTCACCAATAACATTGATTATATGGCAAAGTGACATGACAAACAAAAAAAAATTATAATTATTTTTAATAATGTGTCAATTTTTATTATTTAACTCGTCATTTATTTCTTATTTCATATTAATTTATAAACAAAACTAATATAAAAACACTTTTTTCCTCAACCTTATCCTTACCTCCATCACCTACATACCTTCCTCAACCCCAAACCCACCTCCACCATTTCACCCAACCCAATAATTAACAATAATGGGAAGAGAATAAAATCAAACCCTTGGTGGATTTGAACAATCCACTAAAATGTTCTAGGCTCCAATTTCATTTGCAAGTAAACTAATGAGTTACCAGACCTATATATGGTCTTACAAATTCTCATCTTAAAAAAAGATTCTCTAATCTAGAAATATTAAAAATAAAAAAGAGATAGAGAAAATGTTATTTAGTTTTAACATGGGGTTGTAACTATCTATATTGCTGATGGATACAGAAGATATTAAAATTAAGGTTCCAATCATTTCGATTCCTCGACTTTAGAGGATATGGTCCTATGGAGTGGGGTTGGGGTGAAGTGGTTTTATTTTATTTTTGTTTATAAATTATAGATTATTATTAAATCCAAAATAAATGATAAGTCAAAAGATAAAAATTGACACCTCATTAAAAAATGATAAAAAAGTTTTTGTTTGTCCCTTTACTTTGCTAAATTATAGTTTTTTTATGAGTAAATATCACATAGACCAAAAGTAGAAGAATCTAAAATTATAATGATTAAATTAAAAAAAAAAATTACAAGAACTTCAACTAAATTAGAAATGTATTACAAGGACCAAAAACGTTATTAACCCATAAAAACTAGTAACCACACACAACAAACCGCATAAACAATATGCATACATACAACAAGGTGGTCATGCAAATTCTTCAAACTTTCTTCTTTTGCTTCATTCCCACTTTATCGTTACACTATAAACTTCAATAGGATATACTAAAACAAACCCTCTAAATCACTATGTATACTAAAACAAACTCTCTAAATCATTATCCATTACATTTTTATATGTCATATAATATTAATTATGTCACTTTATTTAATAATATGATGCGACATTTTTAGAATTTATTCTTTACTAGAATATAACCCGCACGTTGCGCGGGTGTAATTTGTAAAATATTATTTCAATATAAATTTATTAAAAAGTTTAAAGGTAATATTTATGGTGTATAAATGTATCAATCTGATCGGAAAAAAGATTTCAAATTTGTAAATTTCTTAGTTTATAAGAATAGTGGTTGTATAACAAAAGAATAAATGGAATAGAAACAATTAAAAAGTTTATAATAAAATGAGTGATTTTCATTCTAAATAATATGATTAAAAAAAGATGAGTTAGTGTTTGTATACACAATTAAAAAGATTTAAATAAAATGAGTGATTTTGACTCTAAAAATATTATTAAAAAAAGATGAGTGATTGTTTGTATTTATTTTATTTTATTTTAAACATTCAATCATTATAGAATATTTTCTTCCGATAAAAAATAGAATACATATTTTGCAATCATTGATTTGAGATATATTTTTAAGAATTGGTTTTTATACGATTATTATTTTTATTTTTATTTTACTTTTTATCTTGAGCACTATTATTTCTTTATTCTTTTTTTGACTAATTGAACGAAATATGATTTCTTATATTTATGTTTCATATCTCATTTTCACTTAAACTTTCGATGACTAATTCTTATATAGAGGTGTTATGTCACGTATTTCTTTCAAAATTTTTTTTGATTTAATTATCTTTTTTGGAGACTGT
>JBBPBP010009777.1:18053307-18081973 GCA_037974735.1 Cicer chorassanicum
TAAAAATATATTTATTGAAATATATCATCTCAAGAATTAGAATAAAATTATATTTATTGGAATTGAATAATTGGCAATACATGTTGAAGTTGTGGGATTTTAGAGAAAAGGAGGAGAGAAAATAATTAGGGTTTGAATATTATTGATATAGCATAATGCTGACTTGATTACAAAAGACTCAATACTAATCTCTATTTATAGAGAAACATAGACTAAATCCTAAATTAGGAACAAATCATAATAATAATGAGAGATATTCTAAGATACTCTATGAATATAAATTGATCCTAGGAAATAACTCAAGATACTCTAATATAATATAATAGATATTATAAGATATTTTCTAATATTCTAACACTCTCCCTCTAAATCCCTACTATTACTCCTACTATTACTCCTATTCAACTGAATCCCTATACTTGAGGGATATTAAATAGAAACAGGATTTTGACAAGATGTAATAGTAGAAAGATGGTCACTAACTAAAGTACTCGCTTGTCTGTCCAATTTTCAATTGCACTTTGTTGTATATATATCATATCGCATTTTATTGTACAATGTTTGATTTAATTTAACTTGCTTGTTTCAGTTTCATAATATTTATATTATGTGAACTTAACTAAATTTCAGTTTCAATCTTCATGTTACTTTTGAAGTAAAGAAAACCACACTAAAAATATTCATTTCTTACTGAAATTTAGATCCATTGAGTAACACTAACCCTTTATAACTCGAGAACCTTTCCACACCAACAATATCTATAGCCTCATTATCCGCCATGGACGGCAAGAAAAGCATGCCAGCAATTAATTCTGGACTGATCATGAAGCGAATTTCCTCCTATATCAGACAATAACAAGCAATATATTAAACATTAGTAGGCTGAAAGCTCAAGTGACAAAAATATCCCAAGCTGCAGAATCTACACAGGTATATATAGCATGAACTATGTCCTAAAGAAGCTATCAATCACCTAACAATTAAGCATAAGAGGCTAAGGATGGAAATATAATTATAAACGTTTTGCACCTGTACACAACCCCTACGAAGAGCACCACCACCAAGATATTCATTCGCAAAATCCACTTCGACAGCTTCACTAGAGTGATCTTCTATGAGTCCTGAACTTTGAACCTATTAAAATGCAAAAGTATCACCTATTACCAACCAAGTGGATCATTAAAAGAGATTAGTTTTATGAACAATTGAAAATAAATCTCCTTCAATTACCTCAAATCTACATAGTGGTATAACAGAAGTGCTCCAAAAGTTAGTATCAGGGTAAGAAACGTGAACGGAATCATCTTCCCAGGCAAGTACTTTTCGCTCAAATGAGACAACACCCTTGGGCATATCAGAGGTTATCCTTTGAAAATAGTGAATGATGCACCAAATCTTATTTTCCTGTTTTTGACTGTAATCATCATAGACACTCCTGAAAATGCACAAGCATAGCTGATCACCTGGATTTCAAAAAAAAATTGTAATAACATGTGAAACAAGGCATTCGATTTGGTCAATTCTTTCTATCCTTCTCTTTTACTATCGTTGAGTAACTCACACACAAACATGCAAATACCATTGACGGCTTGACACCACTTGGGAGAAATAAAATGATCAAAATGAAGGCCAAAACAAGCAATTGAATGAACAAGTGAGTAAGATTAAAAATTTAAATAGCTTAAGATTTCTTACGCAAACAACTCATCAAAGTTAACTGGTTGAAGTTGTTTCTCATATCTGTCATGGACTGGGAATAGACATAAAAATGAGCATACAAGAAGAGCAGCAATCAACTCCTGAAAAGCAAGAAATTGCAGTTGTAAATTATAACTATCAATAGCATGTATGTCACGATAATGTACCATACAAATGTAGCCGAAGCAGCCTTAATTATGCAAGAGTTGTGACGGTGACGGTGGTGGTGATGCCAGTAGCAGCCAAATTGTATTATTGAGTACTTGAAGAGCAGGTAAAATTTTATCTTGTTGCAGTAAAAACGCAGAGTAAAGAGGTTTGAGAATTTAAATGTCAAGTACTCAAACCCTTATAGGTGAAATTCGGTTTAAAGACGATCTTCAACCGTTAAAAGTGGGCAACAAAAAGGTACCAAAAAGAAGAAAGGACATAATTTTTAGTAACAAACCAAACCTGGGTAAGAAACACAATCCCAGGTTCCTGTGAATCCAGCATGCGAAGTCCAGTTCTGATGGTGGCTCCCTCTCCATCAATAACCATATCCGCATTTTCATAGTGTGCTTCCAACAAAGATGGCAACCTTAAAAGCAAATCTCCCAATGCTGGAAGCACCTCTTCAAACCACTTCCTACATTCCTCTCTAGAGATCAGCTGAAACAAACAATCACGAGTCCTTGTTTTTATTCATAGAACAATTGATCACTCAGCTATAATCAGCAAAAATCGTGTATCCCAATATTACAAGAAACCTGAACTCAAAATTAAAAAATATGAGGTTCTAAAAAGGTAGAGTTACCTGTGTAGTATATTACCTCGTCGAAGAAGAGGGCATATCCATGTGCAGCAGAAGGAGCTAAAGGTTCGGAAGATAGAGAAAGAGAGTTCCTGAGTTCGGTAATGGCGATGTATAAGAGGCGGCCCGAGTCGACTCGACCACTTCCGATTTCTCTGAGAGTTTCCACCACTTGGGACGGCCAAAATAGAGAAGGAGAACGCATCACCACGGGTAAATATGGTAGAATTGATCTCCAATCTTCTCTCTTCTCCATTCTCTTTTATTCTCTTCACAAAGGAGTAAGAAGAAAATGCTTACAACTTAACAATATGTGAAGCAAAGAGAATATTTCAAAAATGGAATTATTTTTTATTAATATTACAATTGAAAATTCAAATCATGACACTAATTATTACTCACTCAAAATACACAAATCTGAAATCTCATCCAGAACGCAAGCACACGGGCAATTATCACTCATAACATTACAGGAACATGAAAAAACCATATAACAAATTTAACAATGACAACTATTATAATTTTAACAGATGCTAAACCCAAGATCTGCCCTTACATTGCCTGACAGCCACAATTGGGCACTAACAGATTCTACGCCAAATTTGAACACTGAATAAAAGCATTATAATACAACAAAAATTCTTGAATTTATAGTCAATATACATTTCATATTAGATTTTGTTTGACACAAACCCTATCTCATCAAGAGTTCTATAACTTGAGATATGAGTTTTCTAATGCAACTGTCAGGATAATTCCCAAGCAGTAAACTTAACATATTCACATAGAAGACCCTTAATACATTTTTTTTTAATCGGTCAAAGTAACGTAATTTGGCTATATGGAGACAACATAAATAAACAGTAAAATGTTCAGTATAATCATCATGTAACACGATCAAAATTTCACCAAGATAATCTGCAATTTTTAAGATTTACGCAGGAGTTCATGTTCTCAGAAATTTATTGTACATTTGGGACAATGTCACAATGGTGGAATGTATGATTAAGAAAAAGTATTAAAAAAATTGCACAACGTATCGAAATCAAACTGCCAAATATAACATATTTTTAACTACTACATCTAACAAAGCTCAATCTACTACCAGTAGTCTGAACAAGAACACTTGCCACCATAGAAATGATGAAACCGGTATGAATCCCTTAATATGATTTTCCTACCAACAATTTTACTAACTAGCTTGAAAACAGAGTGGCAATCACCACAAACACGAAGATTCTTAAAAATTCTAAGAGGTGAGCCTTTGGGACTATTAATCAAACCAAATGCAAGGGCAATTCTCTCACTGTGGTTCCAAAGGTTATGCTCCTTTTGCTCTTCATCTGTATCTTGTAATGCATAGCTTGTGTCTGGTATGTAGCCTTCCTCTCTAGCCATCTTTCTTATCTCTTCCAACTTTCCATAGATTTGTGCAGTTTGTGGATGAAACTGGTCTCCCATCCCAAAAGTCATAACCTTGTTTTTCAACTTGATCCAACTACAGGCAGGTTTCTTCTTTAAGCTGTGTGGTTCCATTTGATTTCTCACGTTCTCTACATCTCCCCACCTTTGTGTAGATGCACAGACATTTGAATAAAGAACATAGGCCGAATCATCAGATGAGTCCAGCTCGAAAAGACAATCAGCAGCTTTCCTCCCAAGCTCCAAATTTCCGTGTATTTTGCAAGAAGCCAACAAGCTACGCCAAACGAGGTCATTTGGTGGGACTGGCATCTTATCAATGAAAGCTTCAGCCTCTGCAAGCTTTCCTGATCGCCCAAGAAGATCAATTATGCATACACAATGCTCTATTCCAGTAGGGACACCAAATTCGGTAGTCATTGAAGAGAAGTACGCAAGACCCTCATCCACCAAACCTCCATGGCTGCAGGCAGACAGAAGTGAAACAAAAGTGACGTGATCAGGTCTCATCCCCAGATCAAGCATCTCACGAAAGGCCTCCGTAGCCTGGCGGAAAAACCCATGTCTGGCCAATGCTGATATTAAAATGTTCCAAGACCTCTGTGACCTGTTTTTTGGTAGGGGAAGGATTCTAAATACATCATCAATTTCTCCACATTTTCCATACATATCCATTGTAGCATTTAAAACGTATTCACTTGACTCAAACCCAAGTTTAATAATCCAGCTGTGAAGCTGCTGACCCTCATCCAGTACCGTCAAGTTACCAATAGTAGCAAGAGCGACGGAGAAGCTAAATTGATCTAAATCAACCCCGTCATTTCTCATCCTTGCAATAAATTTTAGTGCTTCCTCACCAGGCCCATAATGGGCATTTGCAGAAAGAATGGCATTCCAAGTACTAGAACTTTTATTAGTTATTACATCAAAAATATAGTTACCTGTATTAAGATCACCACACTGGGCATACATTGTAATTAGGGAGCTTTGGACATATGTATTTAATTCAAATCCTGCCACAATTATGTGTGCGTGGATTGGCATTCCATGTTCCAAAAGATAATCAGGAGACAAACAAGCACCGAGAAGATTGACAATAGTAATGTAGTTTACAAGCAAACCTTCTTCTCTCAATAAGTTGAATGCTTCAATTGCAGCATTTGGTTCTTTGTTATCGGCATGGCCACCTATCAGCGCATTCCATGTTACCACATCTCTCTCAGGCATTATTTTGCGCACCTGCTGTGCTTCAGTCATCAAGCCAAACTTCCCATACATGGTAACCAATGTATTACCTATGATTAAATTGTGATGTAGGCCATAATGAATCACAAAGGCATGAACAATCTTTAATTTTTCTAAATTATAACAGGCAGATAATGCAGTTGTAAAAGTTACGTTGTTCGTTGCCTTTTTTGTTTTGAGCATCTCAATCAGAAGTTGAATGGCATGTGAATACTTTCCATCTTCAACATGGCTTGCCATCATGGAATTCCATGAAATTAAATCTTTCTCTGGCATTGTATGAAAAACAAACTCTGCATCCTCAGATGATCCAGCCTGAGAATACATACTTAAAAGACTATTACATATACAAACATTTGATTCCAGTCCAGATTTTATTATTAGACTGTGAAGTCCTCTTCCCCACTTCAAATGTTGTGCAGAACCCAATACCGGTAACAAGGCTGATATAGTAATATAATTTGTTTCCGTGTGACTATGACGCATCCAAAAGAAGTGTCCTAGAGATTCTTCGAAATGACCATTATGTGCACTTGCAGTAATAATTGAATTCCACGAAATAGTGTCTCGTTCCTTCATGTTATTAAACACACATGAAGCCTCCTCTACACTATCATAATTACCAAACATGGATATAAGGGAGTTCGCCACAGAGACACTACCGGTGTCTAATCCAGATTTGACAACATCTCCAAGGATCTGATAACCCATGGTTTTATCCCCAAACATTCCACAAGTTCTAATAACTGTAGCCATTGTATTTTCATTACAAATTAACCTGTTGTTTCTTAAATGTCGATAAATATTTAGAACTTCTTTTGCATACCCATTATCTGCATAGCAAACCATCAAAGAAGTCCAAGAGACTATATTGGGTTCCTCAATCTCCTCAAAGAGTTTGTTAGCCTCAGAAACCATACGATGTGTACCATAAAAGTGCAGCAAACTAGTACCAACGAACACGTTAGACATCAAACCGCATTTGACGACATAATCATGAATCTGAAGTGCCCCTTCAGTCATGCACCCTGACCTATCACAGGCAGTCACCAAACTAGCAACTACATAACTGCTTGGGGTAATACCATATTCTAACATATGGCAAAAGAATTTCATAGCTCCATGGTACCGACCTACTCGAACAAACCCCGACATCATGTTATTCCAAGAAGCATCATTTCTGTCCAACATTTCATCAAAAACATGTTGAGCATAATTTATGCTACCGAACTTGGAGTACATGTTAATCAAGGTATTTGTATAGAATGTGTTGAGTTGAATAACACCTTTCACGCAAAGTGCGTGCAATGCTTTCCCAACAATTCCTTCAGTGATTTCTGAGAAGCCCTTTTGAAGAAAGCGTGAAACTTGGGGGTTAGGGTGGTCTTTGACGGGACAATGGATGCCATAGCTCAAGAATTCTGTTTCTTTTACGCATGTTTCTAGCTGATTTTGGAAGTTAAAAAGGGGTGAGTATGGAGTGGGTAGGACATGCACAACATTAAGAGTACAGAGCTTTCTACAATGCCTAGCCAGCTCTGATAATTGAACGATAGCCCACGCAAAACACAGGACAAATAGTCAACACTTGCAAAGAAGAACTGCAAAAAAAAAAAAAAAAATTGATCGTCCCATATCCCCAATTAGTGCTCTTCAATCCACAACCCAATACATCCATTAATATCAGAAAATTTACTCATAACCAGAACCAACTTGATAAAATTTCACACAACCAAACAACAGATAAATAAGTTAAGAAATGACATTTCTTTGAGTAAGTCATCAATAGCATATTACATTTTCATATGAATGAATGGAACCGCTAACCTTATCTAATCAACCTCAAAACATTCAAGCTTAAGGTAATATTTTCTTTGAGAGCGAAATGGAATGAACCTCGTGAAATTGAAAGATGAAACTATTTACAATTAACCCTAATGGAGGGATTTTCGGGAAGTGAGATAATGATGACTAAGCATAACAATATTCACATTCAAGACCCTAATTAATCAGTTCAAGTAACGTAATTTGGCTATATGGAGAAAAAAAAAACTTGATTCATGATGAAATAACAGTATCTAACTAAACATGAAATGAAACCATATACTCACATAGAGGATTTTGTGTCTTAAATAGTCAAATTTGCTTCGTCCAAGTCTCTGATGTGCAATTTGGCCTTTTCTTTCTCTCAACAAGTAGAAGAACTCTTCTTTTTTGCGCCGTACTATTAGTGAAATTTACAAGGGTTCTGCTTCCTTGTTTTCTCTCTCTTGTGTCGTTCAAATTCTTTGCTAATTGATCCTTCAATTTATTTTAATATAAAAATTACATAGATTTTCTCTAGTTACACTATAAATATCTAGTTAATACCCAAATTGACAACAACAAGAAATACTCTTCATCTTTTTTTTTGCAGAAATACAACTTATATAAGATATATGTTAAATGTGGGAAGTGCTATATTTATTTTTCCTTACTAATGGTCGCTCTCTATTAGTCTTTCGGAGAATAAATCAGGTTTAAATATGTTTTTAATTTTTATAAAATTTTAATTTTTTAAATTTGTCTATAAAATAAAAATACATTTTCTAGTTTTTACAAAATTATTCAGCAATTATTTTTACTTTTTCTATTAAATCGAAATATGTTTTGTTGTCTTTTAACTTTAAATTATTTTAAATGATTTTTTGCAATAATGTTTAGAACATTATAAAAAGACCTTCCACAAAAATATAGAATTTTTTAACTTTAAATGATTATTTTTAAATGTTAAAATATCAAGATAGAAACAATGAAAATATGGACTTAGAAAATGAATTTTGAGCACATTTTTTGTGAAGAAATTTTTTATAATATCATAAACATGCATGAAAAAATTCATTAATAAATATATGTTGCCTTGACAATTATGACTAAAATTGCATGCATGATAATTTTGTAGGACTAAAAATTGTATTTTTATTTTACAAAGACTAAAATTAAAATGTTGAAATTTTTATGGAATTAAAAACATATTTAACCATGATTCATATAGATGGCTCTATTACAGAGCAAACCTTGTATAGGCATTCTTTATTTCCTTTATGACGTGCGGACTCCACCATGTGTATTTGTTATTAGTGTTGTTGAAAAATAATGATATAAAGTTATTAGCGGATCTCATTTGGTAATTTCTTTTAGAAGTGTTGGGTTGGAGAGATTAGATGTTTATTAGGGATTGTCATTAAAAAATAAATTATGTGTACATGTGGAACCCGTTTAAGCACACAAACATGTGTTCTCTATTGTGGATGCTCTAAAGTCATATGTACCTATGTAATAATGAGTTCACAAGTAAGGGTGGACAAAGAAAGTGTATCTGACCATCGTGAAACTCGGTTGTTGAATATGTCAAATGGGCGGGTGCGAACGGATCATTAGATAAACAAGTTGAAATATCAATTTGGAATTAATGTAAACAGGCGGGTTTGATTTGAATTTATTCACCGTCAAAATTGACATTCTTAATATTAGGAATATTAGGAATATCTTCTAAGCATTCCTAATATTTATTTATATTAACTATATTAATACTTCTACAAGTGTGAAAATATGTGCTCTCTTAAATGATGAAATAAAAAGTTGTTTTAATATGCATCAAAAAAGAAAATAGAAAATAGACTAAATTACATTTTTAGTCCTTTATGTTAGACTCAGTTCTCGGATCGATCATTTATATTTTTTTCCATCTAGGTCCTTTATGTTAGTTTTCGAAGACACGTAAATCTTATAAGTTAAGCTTTGCTAACAATTATATATACCCTTTTTGAGGAAATCCATTAGAAAACATGACATGTGATCGTTAGCCTGTATACATGGCCTTAAAGTGGCTTACGTGTCTAACCACACTATTTTAAGTTTTTCTGAGACTGATTTAACAAAATCGGGAATAGGGTTTACTCTTCTCTTTTCTCTTTTGGTGATTGTCTTTCCTCTCAAAATAGTCTCTCTCTTGCAACCCTAATTAGACCACTCTCCACTTAAATAAGTGAGACACATGGACTACAATATTTGGGCTTTTCTCCACATAGGAAGGGAGTCCAATACCCAACACATCTCCCCCCTCACAACTATGTAGAGATAATCGTCAAACCGGCGATATCACAACAAGTTTCAAACTTCCCTCTTGGTAATGCTTTAGTCATCATATCAGAACCATTATAATCAGTATGAACTTTAGCCAACTCCAACAGCTTAGCTTCCAAAACATCACGTATCCAATGATACCTCACATCAATGTGTTTGGACCTGCTATGAAACGTCGAATTCTTACCAAGATGAATAGCACTTTGACTATCGACAAATAATACATATTTGTCCTGAATAAACCAAGCTCCTGCAAGAATTTCTTCAACCAAATCAACTCTTTGCATGCTTCGGTAATGGCAATGAACTCTGCCTCAATTGTAGACAATGCTACACATTTCTGTAATCTCGACTGCCAAGCCACAGCTCCATCTGCAAATTTAATCATGTAGCCTGAAGTTGACTTTCTCGAGTCAATATCACCAGCCATATCTGAGTCGGAGTACCCCACCAAAATAGGTTTGTCACCTCCAAAACAAAGCCTCATACATGTAGTACCACAAAGATACCTCAAAATCCATTTTACAGCATTCCAATGCTCTCTACCTGGATTTGACAAAAATCTACTGATTGTACCAACAGCATGCGCAATATCTGGTCTTGTACACACCATTGCATACATCAAACTACCCACATCAGAAGCATAAGGAACTCGTTCCATGTATCTTTTATCATCTTCACTAGAAGGACTTTGTTTATAACTCAACTTAAAATGAGCAGCAAGAGGAGTACTTACAACCTTAGAGTTTTTCATTTGAAACCTTTGCAACACTCTCTCAATATAGTGTTCTTGTGACATCCAAAGTTTCTTCTCCTTTCTGTCACGCATGATTCTTATGCCAAGAATCTGTTTAGCTGCTCCCATGTCTTTCATAGCAAAGGACTCGCCCAACTGCTTCTTTAACCTGTCAATCTTGGAAATATTTTTCCCAACAATAAGTATGTCATCAACATATAATAACAGGATGATGAAATCATCGTTAGAAAATTTTCTAACAAATACACAATGGTCAGAAGTAGTTTTCATGTATCCTTGGTCACACATAACAAACTCAAACTTTTTGTACCACTACCTTGGAGCTTGCTTCAAACCATATAGACTCTTTCTTAGTCTACACACATAGTCTTCCTTGCCTTCAACAAGAAAACCATCAGGTTGCTTCATGTAAATCTCTTCCTCCAAATCACCATAAAGGAAAGTCGTTTTTACATCCATTTGCTCTACCTTTAAGTTAAGAGTAGCTACCAAACTCAACACGGTTCTAACTGATGACATCTTTACCACAGGTGAGAAAATCTCATTAAATTCAACACCCTTTCTTTGACGGAAACCTTTCACCACTAATCTGGCTTTATACCTCGGAGACTTTGAGTTACTCTCAAGTTTCACTCTATAGATCCACCTGTTTTCCAAAACCCTTTTGCCTTTTGGCAACTTCACCAAATCATAAGTGTGATTATCATGCAAGGATTTCATCTCATCATGTATTGCATCCAACCACTTTTGACTTTCTTCACTCTCCAATGCCTCTCGAAAACACTCAGGTTCCCCTTCATTAGTCAAATTCACATACTCATCAGAAACATACCTTGTAGACGGTTGTCTCTGCCTCTTAGACCTCCTAAATTGGGTTAGAGATGATTCAGAAGCATCACTAAGATTCTCATCGTATGACAACTCATGATCTTCACTAGTTGAAATATTTACCTCATCTCTAAGTCGATGATCATCAACACAATCATCTGGCTCATCATTATGAACATTACCATTAGTAGTATCCAAATCAGGAACAGGTGACCAAACTGGATCACCATCAGATAAGACGTTATCTCTCTCAGGTGTAGTCTTATCCACCTTATCAATGTCTTCAATAGTTTGGTCTTCAATGAACACTACATCACGACTTCTAATAACCTTTTTGTTTATTGGATTGTACAACTTGTAGCCAAATTCATCCTCACCATAACCAATGAAGATACATTGCTTTGACTTTGCATCCAACTTGGATCTTTCATCCTTCGGAACATGCACACAAGCTTTGCAACCAAAGACTCTCAAGTGATCGTACTTGATATTCTTCCCAAACCATACCTTGTTTGGTACCTCACTATTCAAAGTGACAGTAGGAGTAAGATTAATAACATGCACCGCCGTGTACAGTGCCTCACCCCAATAATGTTTAGGCAACTTAGATTCAGAGAGTATACACCTCACTCTCTCAACAAGTGTCCGATTCATCCTCTCTGCTAAACCATTTAGCTGAGGAGTTTTAGGAGGAGTTTTTTCATGTGCTATACCCTGCTGTTTGCAATAGACATCAAAGGGTCTGCAATACTCACCACCGTTGTCAGTACGAACACGTTTCAGCTTCTTGCCTGACTACCTCTCAACCAAAGCATGAAATTGTTTGAATTTCTCCAACACTTGGTCTGTTGTCTTCAGAACATAAACCCATAGTTTCCTGGAACAGTCATCAATAAAAGTAACAAAATAAAGTGCACCACTAAAAGATTTTACCTTTAAAGGGCCACAGACATCAGAATGCACCAACTGAAGCAACTCTGACTTTCTAGAGGGAGGATGCCTTTTGAAGGATACTCTAGTTTGTTTACCAATTATGCAGTGAAAACATTTCTCCAAATCTACATTCTTCAATCCTGGAAGCACATCCTTTCTAGCTAAGCAATTTAACCCCTTTTCACTGATATGGCTAAGCCTTCGGTGCCACAAAGATGATTCCATATCCATGGCATTCACACTATCTTTTGCAACTAAAGCTTTTGTCCAATACAGTTTACTAATTTTCTCCCCTCTAGCCACAACCAAGTTATCTTTACTGAGTTTCCACTTTCCAGAAGCAAAATGATTATCAAAACCACTTTCATCAAGCATATGCATAGAGATCAAATTGAAGCGAACATCTGGAGCATGTTTGACTCCTTTAAGCAACAATTGCATTCCTATGTTGGTTTGCAAACATACATCACCAACACCAATTACCTTAGATACACCATCATTACCCATCTTCAAAGCTCCAAAGTCACCTGAAGTATAAGATGTGAAGAACTACTTCCTTGGTGTAACATGTAGTGTAGCACCACTATCAACTGTCCACATGCTCTCATCAGATACAAGATTAATTGACTCATAGCCACGGAGAATAACAAGATTATCACTAGTAGCAGTAGTAACACGGTCATCATCATTATCATCATCACGACCCTTTTGTTTCTGCTTACCCTTCTTGCCTTTGTTCTCATTTTTCCACAGAAAACAATTCTTTTGTATGTGCCCTGTTCTATGACAATAATGACATTCCACATTTTTGTATCTAGACTTGGACTTGCTTCTGTTGTTTTCTCTACCACCCTTTGGTTCTTTTTTCTGACTTCTCCCCCTATTTTCAGTGACAAGAACTTCATATTGAGATGAAGAACCCTATGCCTTCCTTCTCATCTCCTCATTCAAAACACCACCCTTAGCTGTTTCCAAAGAAACAACACCATTAGGAGCTGAACTCGTTATAGAAACCCGAAATGTCTCCCAAGACTCTGGTAAAGATAACAGTAAAAATAGTCCCAATAGCTCATCATCAAACTTGATACTCATTCCAGACATTTGATCAAGGAGCCCCTGAAATTCACTCAAGTGGTCTGAAATAGACGTTCCCTCCTTATACTTCAAACTTATGAAACTATTCAGTAAGAATAGTTTATTATTCCCTGATTTAGAGGCAAACAAAGTTTGTATCTTATCCCACATACTTTTTGCATTTGTCTCATTAGCAATATGATTATAAACATTATCTTCTACATATTGCCTAACAAAACCACATACCTGTTGATGTTCAAACTCCCAGTCTTCCTTAGATTTATTATCCGACTTTTTAGAACCAAAAATAGGAAGATGCATTTTCTTCACAAATAACAAATCTTTCATCTTGCCCTTCCACAAATGGTAGTTAGTATCATTCAAGCATACTATCTTTATATTCATATTTGCCTCCATCCTTCAAGCAAGTCAAATAACCCTTTAACCAAGAGCTCTGATGCCATTCTGATGGGGAATAAACACAGAAAACACAATAACAAGTAATACGCAGCGGATATAAAATTCCCCCAACTTGCAAGAATCCGTGAGGAGCAACAACAAATATATGGCAGCAAATTAATCAAAACAAAGAGCGTAAAGAACACCGATATTTTAACGTGGAAAACCCCTCAATGCAAGAGTAAAAACCACAGGTCCTCCAGACCAAAGAAATAGCTCCACTATATCGAATAAGGGTACAAGAGAGTCTCAAAAAGATGCACAAAGTGTGCCTAAAACCAGCCAAAATAACAAAGCACTAAAGCTTACAAATGAAAAGCCAGAAGAAGAAAAACACTAAAAAACCTGCTGCTGTGCGAGCACGATTGCTCCCCCCTCTAGATGTCGTTTCACTGATCCAACCGTTGAAAACGAAGCTCTGAATGCTGCGAACCTACTGTCCAAATTTTAGCCTGATCCAACGGTTAACGAATGCGCAATCGATGTTTTTCTGAGACTGATTTAACAAAATCGGGAATAGGGTTTACTCTTCTCTTTTCTCTTTTGGTGATTGTCTTTCCTCTCAAAATAGTCTCTCTCTTGCAACCTTAATTAGACCACTCTCCACTTAAATAAGTGAGACACATGAACTACAATATTTGGGTTTTTCTCCACATAGGAAGGGAGCCCAATACCCAACAATATTCACCGTCAAAATTGACATTCCTAATATTAGGAATATTAGGAATATCTTCTAAGCATTCCTAATATTTATTTATATTAACTATATTAATACTTCTACAAGTGTGAAAATATGTGCTCTCTTAAATGATGAGATAAAAAGTTGTTTTAATATGCATCAAAAAAGAAAATAGAAAATAGGCTAAATTACATTTTTAGTCCTTTATGTTAGACTCAGTTCTCGGATCGATCATTTATATTTTTTTCCATCTAGGTCCTTTATGTTAGTTTTCGAAGACACGTAAATCTTATAAGTTAAGCTTTGCTAACAATTATATATACCCTTTTTGAGGAAATCCATTAGAAAACATGGCATGTGATCGTTACCCTGTATACATGGCCTTAAAGTGGCTTACGTGTCTAACCACACTATTTTTATTTATTATGATATAATAATATAATTAATAATTAAAATAAATAGTTATTTAAACTTAAATTTCAGAATTAGAAAAATAACAAAATAGAATTTTCACCATAGACTTAAACAAAATTAGGGTTTTCTGTCTTTGTGTGCACGGCGAATTTGGGGTATAAAGTTAGGTCTACAAGGCAAGTTTGAGTTTCAGGGAGAATCGAAGAAGGACGAATCGAAGAAATTGGAGGCACGGATGAACACTGTTACTACGGTATATTGATGATTATATTGATATCATCATTTATGAGTTTTTATTTATGTTTTAGTTGTTTTCCATGTTTTTTTGGTAAGGGTTTGTCCTTCATATAATATAGTTTTCTGTTTGTAGAAGTTGATTATAATATAAGTGGTCTCTCATTATTTTATATAGGGTATTTTAAAGTAGTTTGTGGTAGGGGTGGACATCGGGTCGGGTCCAGGCAGTTTCGGGCCAAAACATCCACGGGTGGTGTCTATTAGCCTAATCTCGTCCATTTTTTGTTCAGGTAAGTCGGGTTCGGGTCTTTGAGTGTTGATTGTGGATGGGTGGGTAGAAACGGGTTGGATTTTATTGGGCCTTTTTTTTGCATCTTATTTTAAAAAAATCTGGAAAATAATTTGGCCTTATATAGTTTGTTATATATAATACAACTCTGACCCATTAAAAAAAACTAGCCCAACTTGCCAATCATACATCACACTTGTTTTATATCTTCAATTTTTCTAGATCACAATTTTCAATCACAATTTTTTATAATATCAATCAAAGTTTTGTTGTATCGTTGTTCTTAAGCACATAGCATTTGCCATTAGCCACATAAAGTCTAAGGCTAATATTAAATCACAAATTCATCAGCAACATAAGTCATAGTCACATGACAACACAACCAATACAAATTACATCATCAAGTATAAATTACATCATGATCAACTTAATTAAAATTTGACATTAACCAAAGGAAGGCAATATTGCTGCACCTTGAGGATTTACTGGGTGATTTCAGCAGCATGAATGTTTCTTCTTCTACACACTTATAATACAAATTAGAAGAAAAAAAAAGTTGCAGAACGGAATAACATAAGTGTTCAAATTAGAAAGAACCAGTGACATTTGCAGAACATAATAACATCAATGTTCAAATTAGAAAGAACCAATGACAGTTGCAGAACAAAATAACATCAGTGTTCAAATTAGAAAGAATAAGTGACAGTTGTATAATAGATTAACATCAATTGGTAAAAATGTAAAACACATTATATATAATCAAACTAATTCAACAACAAAATTTGTAGAAAAATACCCCAAGAGCAGTGAGAAATTTGCTTCAGTTTTGTTCTGTTCTATTCTGATAGCAGTGAGACTCTAGCATGACATCTATGTTTCAAATTTTAAATAAATCACTAAATCAAGTTTTCATATGCATTGCATACCCAACAATTGAATTGTAACAAAGTTGCAAAGATTAACTTACATAGGTTTTCTTTTGTCAATTTTGATCCAATGCCACAAAAGTAGAAGTTGATACATGTTGACACCTAATTTTGTCCGTTTTTTATTTATTTATCTATTTATTTATTTTTTACTTTTTATTAAAAAAAATGAAAATAATAATAATAAATGTATAGAAATATAAAAATAAATAATTAGGGCTTTAAACTTTAAACAATCCCATATGTTCCCAGTTTTTTTGCCTCTAATTCCTGTTTAGACTCTTTTCTAAAAAATAAAAAAATAAAAAATATATATATAAAAATATATAAAAAAATAATAAAATAAATAAATAAAGATACATAATTGATTGAAAGAAACTGAAAAGAAATGGATTGATGGTCATAAAAATCGGTATAATGAGGATCAATTGAATGGGTTGATGGTCATAAAATTCGGTATAATGATAATCAATTGAAAGAAAAGAAACCACAAAGAAAGAGATTAATAGTAATAAAATGGTGATCAATTGGCAATTATTCCCTTGTCTTTTGTAACCTACACCCGAAAGGCCTATAAATAATCGATAGTAAGAGTGTAAGAGGAGGACATTTTGAGAGCACAAAAAAGAAAGAAGAGAGAATAACAGGCGAAAGAGGAGCAGAGAATCTGTTCTTGGGAAAATCAGTCCAGCAAGAAACCACTTCAGTAGTAAGATATCACTTCTCTAAATTTCTTCTTATTAGTCTTTATATTGCATCCCTTTAAAAAATGTTCTTTTTTTTTCTTTCTCTTTTTCTATTTATACAAAAAATAAACTCATGTGTTAAGCTTTCATTTTTCTAAGGTTGTCTGTTTTTAAAATTGTTTTCTTTGCAATACAAAATGCTAGAAAAATATAACTAATTTATGCTTATAAACCAATCACCAAGAAAACGAATTTTACCGCATTGTAATATTGAATGTATAGCTCATATCACGTATCTATCAAAATAACAAAAAGATCATAACAACAACTAAATAGTTTTTCCATTAGGATTAGAATTAATAGTCGTTGCCGCCGGATGAAATTCATCCTCGCTCGCCGCGCCACATCTCACCTCTTTTTTTTTGTTATTATCATATTTTCGTTATGTTGTTTATTTAACAAAAAATAATTTTTCTTTAAAACAAAAATAAAAAGATACAATCCGTGAACAAACATCTCACCTTTTTTTTCGTTATTATTATTATTATTATTATTATTATTATTATTATTATCACTATTATGTTGTTAATTTATTTTGATATGTATATATATAAAGTAAAATTAATAATAAAATCAATCAACACATAAATATTTTCTACCAAAGAACTACGTGTGTTTTGATTTCTCCATTGCACCTGGGGATACGTAGGAGCAAGGTTTTTTCCTTGTCAAACCAAATTAAATAAAAAATATTTTTTCTTCTTTTATTAATGTAAATAATTTATTTTTTTTTAGTATTCTTTTTGGGGTAAAAATAAATGAATAAATAAATAAATAGTTTGTATACAATTAATTATAAGGTAACTATTTTAACGGACGTTGTAGGGTGGTAATACTTTCCCTACTCGTAATCGACTCCCGAATCCGAATTTTTGGTTAAAAAATCATCATTTTAGGTTTTATCCAATTTTTCCTTTGAATAAAATAAAATTGGTGGCGACTCCTGTTTCGCGGACAAATCAGACGCGACAGCTGGCGACTCCGCTGGGGACGTTTGAGAGTCAAGCCCAATATAATTAATTGTATATAATTATTTCTTATTTATTGTTTTATTTATATTAACCCTATTGTTTTATTTGTTTTGTTATATTGTGAATATAATTATATTTGTCTTGTTAATTTATTTTCATTGTGATTTTTTTATTTTACCTTATTTATTTTTTCTATACACTACTCGAACATGATTCACACACTTATGAGTGGGCTCTATACCCGGGCTGAGTGCAACCTAAGATAAGTTAGAGACTGTGTAATGATAATCTTCTGGATGTACATCATGTTTGGTTGTCATGAAAGTCTCACCTAGAGTTGACCTTTTCTATAATATTGTCATTTTAATAGTTTACCTATTAATTGGTTTAATATTTTAGAATTGAGTTGAGTGCTCTAGGAACCAATTTAGAACTATAGAGCTACCCATGGTTAAAGTTCACATAAAAAAAAAAAAAAAAAACAATCGTGTAAATCTCGTGTACATACGAAAAATCTACTCTATGTTATGTTCACTTTTACCTTCTAGTATACCCAAGTTTTTTTTTTGCATCATATTCTTCATCATGGTCACTTTTGAAAAACTATCATTATCATATCATCTTCAAAACCATAAAAATTAAGGCTTGTTGTGAATAACTTTAACCATAGGAAACATGGGATCAAATGGTGGCTCAAACATTACTCCATTAAGAAAGACCTTGCCATTGAGAGTTCTCAAACCAGATGTAAGCAACCTTAAGAATCTCGCTCGGAAGTTGAAAAAGGTACAACGTGTAATCTTTATGGGGAAATTTGGCAAAAATCTGGATTTACTTGAAGTTAATGTGCAAGTGGATGCCCTTACAGCGTTGACCCAATTCTATGACCCTCCTTTCAGGTGTTTCACCTTTAAGGACTTTCAGTTGGCCCCAACGTTGGAAGAGTTCGAACGAATAATGGGATATCCGATGAAGGGGAGCAAACCTTACCATACATGGAACACTACCCTTCACTGAAAACAGTTGATGAAACACTTGATATCCCTATAAAGGAAATGGAAGACAATAAAACCAACAAAGACAATTTGATCGGATTCCCAGTAAAATATCTTGAAGAGAAAGCAGTAAACTTAGCGAGAGATGGAAAATGGGACACTTTCGTGGATGTGCTCGCCTTGATTATATATGGGATTGTTTTATTTCCAAGTGTTACGGACTTTGTGGATTTTACGGCGATAGACGTTTTTTTGGCCTACAAGCATAGAGGAGAGAACCCAGTACCGGCGGTTTTGGCTGACATTTACTGCACGTTCGACTTCCGTTAGGAGAAAGAAGGGGGCATAATCCATTGCTGCTCGCCAATACTATATCTTTCGTTTGTCAAACATATTTTCCAAGACACACATCAGTTAAGAACTAAGAGCAAAAAGGAATGGGCCAACATTCTAGCAAATCTCAACGAAATAACTGTCCAGTGGTATTCCCGGAGTCAAGATATAAATGAAGTGATTTGTAGATGCGAGGTCTTTGTCGATGTTCCCCTCATGGGAACTAAAGGGTGTATAAATTATAGTCCCTATGTTGCATTGAGACAACTGGGTTATCCTATGACGAAGCCTCCGATGATGGATGTAACAAAATCTTTTGTCATTCGTGGACGAGACGTTTATGATGCTAGCCTGCTGAGAAGAATACGTAAGTCTTGGGGAGATTTCATTAGAAGAGGTCAAGAATTAGGGCCTAGAAGTTGTGGTATAGGAGAGGAATATCATAATTGGGTGAAAAAGAGGGCATTAGAGATCAAGTTGCCTTTTCATTGCAACACGGTTGCTCCCGAAGTAGTAACAACAAAATCCTTTTTCTGTATTGAAGATTTAGAGGCTGACTTAGCTCTAAAAAGACAAGAAATTGAGAAATTACAACATGAATTGGAGAGGGCTAACCATGCTTATAGAGATATGCAGTATAAGAATACTCAACAATCCCTTATCCTTGAGAAAGTACAGAAAAGAGCAAGAGAGGAAGAAGAAAGCAAGAATAGAACGCGGATCTGTTTGCGGGGTGCGAATGAAGAGTTGAGACTCAGACGTCAAGAAAGGGATGATGCAGTGATTGAAGGTCTCAGGCTTAAGGAGTTGCTAAAAAAATAAGGGGAAAAACATGAAGTCATCCGTCGACAAGAAACAAATCTAAAGCAACAAATAGAGAGGGTAAAAGCGGAATGTGAAAGCAAGATAATGGTAGAAAGGCAATGTCAAGAAGAGATCGTTGAGGCATACCGAGTTGAACTTGCAAGAAAAGAAGACGAGATGCATACACAAAAAGACACTATCGAGAGACTTGTTCAAGAAGGAATGTTTTGGATGGACCGCTTCTCCAAACTAGTTTATTTAACCAATTCGGCCATCAGAGATATTCCACCGTTATTAAGAGATGTAGACGGGAGGGTTAATCATCTCTCTACCCCTCAAGAGATCTCCATTTTTATTGAGCATTGTAAAAGTTTAATTGAGCAAATGAAAAAAATGATTGCTTATTAAATTTTCAAATTCCGTGTATATGTTACTACTTTCGTTTTGTTAAGTTTTGTTTGTTCTCTCATTTGTGGTAAAACTTGTATTTTGTTTTTTCTCAATGAATTAAATTTGGCTCCACTTTTGATCTCATGGTTCTCCCTTTATTATTGGTTAAGATATTCACAAACAAGCAATAAATAGGGCTTTAACATTCATGCATCATTACATTTTCATACATCACATTGCATACTCATGCCATATTCTTTCACAGAAAAAATAACACAACAAATAAAAAAACTGGTGCTACGACACCGTTATCGGACACGATCCCAGTCAAAAATCATGGATGAGCTAGAGCAAACAGAAATAAGAGAAGACGTGAACCAACTCAAAGGGCAAATGACCAAGATCTTGGAGATTCTACAAGCACTTGGAAATAGAAATGATGGGAATCCTTTGGTAGATGAAGGGATGCCCCAAAACACTCTTGTTCATCCAACGGGCGTCGCTCCACACCTTCACACTAATTATCAAAAACGGAAGGCACAACAATTTCCACCTTATGGTCTACCGCCAGGTTATACCCCACCCATAGACACTCATCCCCCCAACAACAGTCCGCTGGTCGTGGCTACAAATCCGCAACATAGTACTGGCGAGTTCCCTCAAGTGCAACCTTCACCCCTTACTTTGGGATTTCCTAGCTCTTCGTCGCAAGGAAAAGCTACTGAAGCTACGCTGGTGATGTTTAACATACCTCATGAACCTCGACCGCTCGAGAGCAATCAATCCCAAGAAAAATGGCAAGCCTTAGAAGAGCGCTTGAGAGTCATCGAAGGAGGAAACAATTATGGATTTGATGCTTCGGACCTATGCCTCGTTTCTGATGTTATAATACCTCCGAAATTCAAGTTTCTTGAATTCGACAAATACAAGGGAACTACATGCCCCAAGAACCATCTTATTATATATTGTCGAAAAATGGGTTTTTATGCCCATGACGAAAAACTGCTAATCCACTTCTTTCAAGACAGTTTGACAGGAGCTTCCCTGAGTTGGTATATGCACCTTGAGCGAGCTCATATCGGCTCTTGGAAAGATTTGGTGGATGCCTTTTTGAAATAATACAAATATAATCTTGACATGGCTCCTGACAGAATGCAGTTGCAAAATATGACAAAACGAGACAACGAAACATTCAAGGAATATGCCCAACGATGGAGAGAGCTAGCTTCCCAGGTTGAACCCCCTCTATCAGAAAAAGAAATGGTGACCATGTTCATATACACTCTTCAACCTCCGTTTTATGACAAAATGATAGGAAGCGTCTCGTCAAATTTTTCAGATCTCGTCATCATAGGCGAAAGAGTAGAAATGGGATTGAAAAGCGGAAAGATTACTTCTGGCTATCCCGGATTGAATAACACAAAGAAGTCGCCCGTAGGTGCGAATAAGAAAAAGGAGGGAGAAAGCCACTTTGTGGCGTCAAACCCAACTAATCCTTCTTTCGTGCATCGCCCCTACGCCGCTGCAACCTCACAAACCTCAAGTACCATAGGTCAAAACTTACAAGGGAATCAAGATTCCTATGAAAGTCGGGGAAGAAACTATCGTGGGAGGAAGTTCGTACATTTCGACCCAATCCATATGACTTATGCAGAATTATTACTGTATCTGGTTAGCAATTCTATGGTTGCACTATGTCCAGGGAAACCTATAGAACCGCCCTACCCCAAAGGATATGACTCGAACGCCGCATGCGATTACCACTTTGGGGTTGTAGGACACTCTATTGAAAATTGCCTAGCTTTAAAATTTAAGGTGCACGATTTGCTTAAAGTTGGATGGTTGAATTTCAAAGAAAACGAGCCTAGCGTGAAAAACAATCCCCTACCAGTCCATGGTGGATCAATAGTGAATGCTATTGAAGAAAATCACCAATTAATAAGGGAGGTCGAGAGAATTAAGACCCCGATGGGACTATTTTTCTATGAGTTATGCAAATTTGGGTTAATCCAAGGAAACACCGATGGGAAAGCAAGATGCAATTTCCACCTCAATGAAGATCATTCCATGGAAGAATGCAATGAGTTCAAAAAAGAACTTCAAAAATTGATAAACACAGGCATCGTTCAAATAGGTCATTGGGAAAAGGATGATGATATGATCGCAACCCAATCAGAAGAAAAACTTGGCATAACTATCCCAAAGCCATTAGTCATTCACTTCACTAAGGACGAAACTATGAATGCCCCCAGTGATCTGAGGACCTTAATAGTTCGAATACCAAGCCCTTTTCCATATAAAGACAATAAAGCGGTACCTTGGAACTATAATGTAGAGGTACATTTGGCTGAACAGAAGAATGAAGATGCTTCTAGCTCGAAAACAACTGCTGCCACGAACATTTCAGGGATAGGAGGGATGACTAGAAGTGGTCGGATATACTCCCCGAAAACATCACAGAGAGAAATAATAGTGGCGTCTGAGAAGGCATACAAAGATAAAGGGAAAAAGAAAGTAATTGTAACAGAAGAAGTTGAAAAGGAGAAAGTAGAAAATGAGAAAGGGGTTTCTAATGATGAAGCTCGTGATTTTCTCAAAATCATCCAACAGAGTGAATACAAAATAGTCGACCAGCTCAACCATACTCCTGCAAGGATTTCATTGTTGTCCCTACTGATGAATTCTGAGTCCCACCGGAAGCTATTGATGAAAATACTAAACGAGGCCCATGTCACTCACGACATCACCTTGGACAAATTTGGAGGCATCATAAATAACATCACTGCCAACAACCACCTAACCTTCACAGATGATGAGATGTCGACCAAAGGAAGAGGGCATAATAAAGCACTACACATATCAGTGATGTGTCTCGACCATATAATATCGAGAGTCCTCATTGACAATGGCTCATCGCTGAATGTCATATCAAAATCGACATTAGCAAAACTACCTTGTGATGGTACATATATGAGACCAAGCCCCATGGTTGTTAGAGCTTTCGATGGGAGTCGCAGAGAAGTAATGGGAGAAATCGAACTCCCAATTCAAATAGGTCCGATCACATTTGAAATCACGTTTCACATGATGGACATTGTACCCGCCTATAGTTGCTTGTTGGGAAGGCCATGGATCCATTCTGCCGGCGTAGTGCCATCAACCTTACATCAAAAGCTGAAGTATATGGTAAATGATCAAATGGTAATCGTGTCAGGAGAAGAAGACTCGTTGGTAAGTAAGTTGTCCACCACACCTTATGTTCAGACGACAGAAGAAGCTCTACAGACTGCCTTCCAAACACTAGAAATTGTGGACACCGCTTACAACGAGACGACACCTATAGAACCACATATGTCAAACACTGCTATTATGGTGGCTAAGTTCATGTTGAGCAGAGGACACCATCCATGGCACAGGTTGGGGAAAGATGAAGAAGGGATCAAAGAACTGGTGGAACTTCCTGAGAATAAGGATAAGTGGGGTTTAGGCTACAAACCCACCCAGGCTGACAAACGAAGATTGGTCAAAGAAAAAAAAAAGAAAAGAGATTAGCTCAGATCGAGAATCGAGAGCCTAGAACTGAAAGGATTCCCATCTGTGACATCCAACAAAGTTTCCAAAGTGCAAGGCCAACAAGTGAGATCCATATCGCAGCAGCTGGAGATGACATTTCTGTCGATAAAGCTGAATGGATTCGTCCGTGTGGTGCAGGAGCAGAAATCAAGAATTGGATATTAGTCAAGTCTCCTATAATATTTAATGCAATTCCCATGTAATTCTAAAAGCATTATTACTCTTACTAAGACCTTAAGATACTTCATTATATTTAGGATGGACACAATTTTGTTTTCCCAGTACTTTGAATTTCAATAAATGCATTATCATTTTATTTTCTTATTGTTCTTTCTTACCGTTCTCGTATTTTAACATTCATTCGCCAAAATTGTTCTTTTTTCTTTTTTTTTTTCCCTTCCCCTTATCCTAGCCTTGAATCCTGCAGATTTGGGAATAGCCCGTTCACAGATGACTGTACTAAGATCTCGTCGCATAATTTTGACAATCTTGTTAGTCAAACAGAAAAAGATAACGAAGAAGAATATGAACCTCCTCTAGAGTTGTTAAAAGCGGTAGAACGGGAAGCCAAGGGTATCATGCCCTATGAGGAACCGACGAAAATGATTAATCTAGGGACATAAGAAATAAAGAAATAAATTAAAGTCGGCACCATCTTAAAGAAAGAAGTGTATCACGAACTAATCCAACTCCAACATGAATACAAAGATGTTTTTGCCTGGTCATATCAGGATATGTCTGGATTGGATACTAGCATAGTGGAGCATAAAGTGCCCTTAATACCCGATTTTTCTCCGGTCAAACAAAAATTAAGGCGAATGAAGCCCGATATGTCATTAAAAATTAGGAAAGAAGTAAAAAAACAATTTGACGCAGGATTCCTGGCTGTGGCAAATTATCCCCAATGGATAGCCAATATCGTAACGGTGCCGAAAAAGGATGGCAAAGTTCGAATGTGTGTCGACTATAGGGACCTTAACAAAGCCGGTCCTAAAGATGATTTTCCGTTACCTCACATCGATATTCTGGTTGACAATACGGCTCGCCATTCACTCTTTTCTTTTATGGATGGTTTCTCTGGGTACAATCAAATTAAGATGGCAACTGAAGATATGGAAAAAACGACTTTCATCACCCCTTGGGGAACATTTTGTTACAAAGTAATGCCTTTTGGACTGAAGAATGCTGGGGCGACCTACCAAAGAGCTATGGTAACCCTATTCCGTGACATGATACATAAAGAGGTAGAAGTTTATGTAGACGACATGATTGCTAAGTCACAAACAGAAGAAAAACATATTATTGATCTAAAGAAACTCTTCGAAAGACTTAGAAAGTTTAAGCTAAAGCTTAATCCTTCCAAGTGTACTTTTGGCGTGAGGTCAGGAAAATTATTGGGATTTGTGGTTAGTCAGAAAGGAATAGAGGTCGACCCCGATAAGATTCGGGCCATTTCAGAAATGCCTCCCCCGAGTACCGAAAGAGAAGTTAGCAGTTTTCTTGGGAGACTAAATTATATTTCAAGATTTATATCACAACTAACTGCGACTTGTGAACCGATCTTTAAATTTTTACGGAAAGATCAAACAGTTGTGTGGAACGAAGAATGTCAAAACGCATTTGAAAAAATCCGACAGTATTTGCAAAAGCCTCCAATTCTAGTCCCCCCAGTTCTGGGCCGACCCTTGATTATGTATCTTACAGTTCTCGACGGGGCCATGGGATGCGTGCTAGGGCAACACGATGAAATAGGAAAAAAGGAGCATGCCATTTACTATCTAAGTAAAAAATTTACAGAGGTTGAAACAAGATATACAATGTTAGAACGTACTTGTTGTGCCTTAGCCTATGCGGCCCATCGCTTGAGGCAATACATGCTTTGCCACACGACTTACTTGATATCCAAAATGGATTCAATCAAGTACATTTTTGAAAAGCCTGCTCTCACAGGGCGAATTGCTCGCTGGCATGTGATGTTATCAGAATATGATATTACCTATGTTACTCAGAAAGCCATCAAAGGGAGTGCCTTAGCAGATTATCTAGCTAATCAACCTGTGGATGATTATAAGTCAATGCAATGTGAATTCCCAGACGAAAGCATCATGGTTATGTTTGAAGAATGCGATAATGGAAAATGGACATTGTTGTTCGACGGGGCCTCAAACATAATGGGGCATGGGATTGGGGTTGTCTTAATATCTCCCAAAAAACAGTTCATACCTATCACAGCGCGCTTGTGTTTTGATTGTACCAATAATATGGCAGAATATGAAGCTTGTGTCATGGGAATTTTGGCAGCTTTGGAATCAAAAGCGAAAGTGTTGGACGTGTATGGAGATTCAACTCTGGTCATTAATCAGCTTAACCAAGAATGGGAAACTCAAGATAAGAAGTTAATACCTTATTTTACCTGCATAAAAGAATTGTCTTTACAATTTGAAAAAATCACCTTTCACCATGTCCCTCGCGAAAACAATCAATTGCCTGATGCTTTGGCTACTTTATCCTCGATGTTCCAAATAAGTCGAAGCGATGAAATCCCATCCATTAAATTGGAGAGTCGAGATCATCCTGCCTTCTGCCATTTAATGGGAGAAGAAATTGATGGGAAACTGTGGTATCACGATATCAAACATTATCTTATTAATAGAGAATATCCTCCCAGAATATCGGAGAATGAGAAAAGAACTCTAAGACGGCTAGCCGCGAGCTTTTTCGTGAACGAAAATGTTTTGTATAAGAGGAATCATGATATGGTACTCCTTAGATGCATTGATGTCAATGAGGCGAAAGAAATTCTACAAGATGTCCACGATGGCTCTTATGGGATCCATATGAACGGACACGCCATGTCTAGAAAGATTCTTCGGGCCGGGTATTACTGGTTCACCCTAGAAAAAGATTGTTTTAATTATGTAAAGAAATGCCATAAGTGTCAAATATATGCTGATAATATCCGCGCCCTACCAATGCCTCTAAACACCCTTTCAGTGCCCTGACCGTTCTCAATGTGGGGCATAGACGTCATCAGAATAATTGAACCGAAAGCATCAAATGGACATCGCTTCATCTTGGTGGCAATCGATTACTTTACCAAATGGGTAGAGGCCGCTTCGTACGCCAATGTAACCAGAAATGTGGTAGTCAATTCATAAAAAGGGAGTTAATTTGTCGTTATGGCCTACAGAGCAAGATCATGACCGACAATGCCACAAATCTGAATAACAAAATGATGGATGAATTGTGTGCCACCTTTAAAATTCAACACCACAACTCGTCCCCGTACAGACCAAAAATGAATGGTGTAGCTGAAGCAACAAATAAAAATATCAAAAAAATTATTCAGAAAATGGTTGTAACATACAAAGATTGGCATGAGATGTTACCGTTTGCACTACACGGGTATCGCACTTCGATACGCACTTCAACGGGGGCAACCCCTTTTTCCCTAGTATATGGGATGGAGGTTGTGCTACCCATTGAAGTTGAAATCCCCTCACTAAGAGTATTAATGGAGGCCAAACTAGAGGAGTCAGAATGGGTACAAACTCGTTTCGATCAATTAAATTTAATTGAAGAAAAAAGGTTGGCGGCCTTATGCCATGGGCAATTATATCAGAAAAGATTGAAAAGAGCGTACGAGAAAAAAGTACGTCCTCGAGAATTCCGGGAGGGAGACTTGGTGCTAAAAAAGATCTTACCCATTCAAAAGGATTATCGTGGGAAATGGACCCCTAACTACGAGGGCCCATACGTCGTGAAAAAAGTTTTCTCAGGTGGAGCTTTGATCCTCACGAATATGGATGGAAAAGATTTAGTCCTCCCTGTAAACTCAGATACCGTAAAAAAGTATCATACTTAAATAATGAATACCCGCTAGGTTGAAAACCTAAAAAGGCGACCTAGGCAAAAATTAGGGTACCAAAAAAAATACCCGCTAGGTTGAAAACCTGAAAGGGCGACCTAGACAAAAGTTAGGGTACAAAAAAATAATGAATACCCGCTAGGTTGAAAACCTGAAAGGGCGACCTAGGCAAAAATTAGGGTACAAAAAAAAAATACCCGCTAGGTTGAAAACCTGAAAAGGCGACCTAGGCAAAAATTAGGGTAAAAAAAAATATAATAAATACCTGCTCGGTCGAAAACCTAAAAGGACGACCTAGGCAAAAATTAGGGTACAAACAAATATAATAAATACCTATTGGGTTGAAAACTTGAAAGGGCAACCTAAGAGAAGAAGAAAAACAACATCAACAACAACAAAAACAAAGAATATATACTCAAAAGGGAAAGACCAACAATATCGATCGGACTATGGCACGAGAAGTTACTACAGTCTACCTGTGAATTACTAGTAACCAAGTCGGGTCTTCCACCCATTCCTTTTGTTTTATCTTATGTATATTCTTTTTTTTTACGACGAATATTGAACCTCAATATATTGATATACTTTTATCATCTTTATAAATTAACCTTCTTTCTCGAATGCATTTTATGATTATCGTGTACTAGAAAGTAAAACATATACCATAACTCGATATAATGAATTGCGATAAAGTCGGATATATTAGAGGTTGTTTAGAGTGCAAGGCAGACGACAATATGAGATCCAACTAAAGATTACAACAGTAATTCTTCTTCAAAAAAAAAAACAAAAAAAAAGGGAAAAAAAGAGAAAAGGACAAAAGAGAGATCAAAGATATCAGGTTCAAGAAAAATGTATAAGTGCCTTTTTCATCAATGATTTTAATGGTCGTGTCCAATAAAAATATTAATAAAAACCAACATATTCATTGATTCATTTATTCATTCATTGATTCATGACATTACATAAATTTAAAGCCGAGAAAATGACCCGCATGTTGAAGCCGGGAAAACGACTCGCACCCGAAGCCGAGAAAACGACCCGCATGTTGAGCCGGGAAAACGACTTGCACCCGAAGCCGAGAAAACGACCCGCATGTTGAAGCCG
>JBBPBP010009777.1:18082195-18102932 GCA_037974735.1 Cicer chorassanicum
CCGAGAAAACGACCCGCATGTTGAAGTTGGGAAAACGACTCGCACCCGAAGCCGACAAAACGACCCGCTTCTTGAAGCCGGGAAAACGACTCGCACCTAAAGCCGAGAAAACGACCCGCATGTTGAAGCCGGGAAAACAACTCGCACCCGAAGCCGAGAAAACGACCCGCATGTTGAAGCCGGGAAAACGACTCACACCCTTCTAAAAAATTCTTTTCGGACAAAATTAGAGTTCTCATCTTTACTTATCTTTTACTTTGATTCTCAAGTAAATTCTAAGTAAAGAGGGGTAGCTGTTGACACCTAATTTTGTTCGCTTTTTATTTATTTATCTATTTATTTATTTTTTACTTTTTATTAAAAAAACGGAAATAATAATAATAAATGTATAGAAATATAAAAATAAAAATAAATAATTAGGGCTTTAAACTTTAAACAATCACATATGTTCCCAGTTTTTTTGCATCTAATTCCTATTTAGACTATTTTCTAAAAAATAAAAAATATATATATAAAAATATATTAAAAAAATAAATAAAGATACATAATTGAATGTAAGAAACTGAAAAGAAATGGATTGATGGTCATAAAAATCGGTATAATGAGGATCAATTGAATGGATTGATGGTCATAAAAATCGGTATAATGATAATCAATTGAAAGAAAAGAAACCACAAAAAAAGAGATTAATAGTAATAAAATGGTGATCAATTGGCAATTATTCCCTTGTCTTTTGTAACCTACACCCGAAAGGCCTATAAATAATCGATAGTAAGAGTGGAAGAGGAGGACATTTTGAGAGCACAAAAAACAAAGAAGAGAGAATAACAGGCGAAAGAGGAGCAGATAATCTGGTCTTGGGAAAATCAGTCCAGCAAGAAACCACTTCAGTAGTAAGGTATCACTTCTCTAAATTTCTTCTTATTAGTCTTTATATTGCATCCCTTTAAAAAATGTTCCTTTTTTTCTTTCTCTTTTTCTATTTATACAAAAAATAAACTCATGTGTTAAGCTTTCATTTTTCTAAGGTTGTCTGTTCTTAAAATTGTTTTCTTTGCAATACAAAATGCTAGAAAAATATAACTAATTGATGCTTATAAACCAATCACCAAGAAAACGAATTTTACCGCATCGTAATATTGAATGTATAGCTCATATCACGTATCTATCAAAATAACAAAAAGATCATAACAACAACTAAATAGTTTTTCCATTAGGATTAGAATTAATAGTTGCTGCCGCCGGATGAAATTCATCCTCGCTCGCCGCGCCACACCTCACCTTTTTTTTTTGTTATTATTATATTTTTCGTTATGTTGTTTATTTAACAAAAATTAATTTTTCTTTAAAACAAAAATAAAAAGATACAATTCGTGAACAAACATCTCACCTCTTTTTTTCGTTATTATTATTATTATTATTATTATTATTATTATTATTATCACTATTACCATTGTTACTATTATTATTATTATCACTATTATGTTGTTAATTTATTTTGATATGTATATATATAAAGTAAAATTAATAATAAAATCAATCAACACATAAATATTTTCTACCAAAGAACTACGTGTGTTTTGATTTCTCCATTGCACCTGGGGATACGTAGGAGCAAGGTTTTTTCCTTGTCAAACCAAATTAAATAAAAAATATTTTTTCTTCTTTTATTAATGTAAATAATTTATTTATTTTTTTTAGTATTCTTTTTGGGGTAAAAATAAATGAATAAATAAATAAATAGTTTGTATACAATTAATTATAAGGTAACTATTTTAACGGACGTTGTAGAGTGGTAATACTTTCCCTACTCGTAATCGACTCCCGAATCCGAATTTTTGGTTAAAAAATCATCATTTTAGGTTTTATCCAATTTTTCCTTTGAATAAAATAAAATTGGTGGCGACTCTTGTTTCGCGGACAAACCCGACGCGACAATACAAAGATATTGTAAGTTGGTCCAATACCACAAAAGTATGAGTCAAATGGTTTTGTAATTTATTATATTGACAAGTTATGCGGTAAAATGACAATCAAATCAAAACTTTCAGATAAATCCTCATAGTGCAAACAATAGCAAGCTCCTTCAAAAAGCTTTTTGCTCCATCTTACCCAACTCATTCAACAACATAACTTGCAAAAATAAATCATAAAAAGCCAAAAGATCATTGAAATCATTTATAATAAACTGAAACTAAATGAAGCGTCTTACCCCACGAAGCCTTTTTGTTCCAAAAAGATATGACCGACTTGTTCAAAAATCCAGAATTATCTCCCAAAAAATAGCGGTCGGTTGTCTGGCTGTGCTATGACAGAAGATGAATCTTATGTGATTCCAAAAAATAAATAAAAAATAAAAAAAGGCAACCTATACTAAATAAAAAAAGGAACATAATTATGAAAGGACAAACATAAATTGGACCTTTAACAATTCAAACACAGCCTTAAGGTTGTGACTAAGAGGAAGGAAGTGGGTCACTTCCAACTGAGCATCCATTTAAATCTATGATACATTAAAAAAAAAGTGAATTATCATGTTAAACACATATAAACATTACAAATAATAGTGAATACAATTTTTTTTTCTCTAAAAAGCAGCACACTTAATAGTACTTCCTCTAAAATCTCATACTCCTCATCAAATATGAAGTCTTTAAATTGGTAAAAAGACGACTTCCACCAATTATGGGTGCATATTAGAGCATCCGCTATTTCTGGGTTTTGGGAGCGTCTATATACTCTCAGAAGCCACAGTAGAAACTACTGTTGGCATGATGTCTCTTACCATTCTAGACAAAATTGGATATCGACAAGCATTGTGTTTCCACCACATTAGAATCTCAAACTTTTCTACAAACTCTATACACTTCTCATTAGTGTACCTCTCAAGTTCATTTTCAACATCAATTGAATCTTTTTTCTTAATGTTTTTGAAAAGCATTTTCCCGTTATAAGTGTGCGCTTGTGTGACCAACAATGGTTGTTTCACAAAGGGAAACAAATGCACCAACACTTGAAGATGAAGCCTTAGATGTTGTATCATAAGTATGCTTATACCATTTGTACACTTTAGTAAGATTATCATTTATGCTTGTCAATAAATCTTTTTTAATTGTTTTATCACCATACATATCATTGAAGCACCACTCCACATACCTTAACTTGTATCGGGGATATAAAATAACACCAAAGTAAAGGAGATGATTTATGTTAGATTCATTGCCCCATTTGGTGTACTTCGCCAACATTTGTTTGCCCATTGATGCTAAACAAGTGTTGAGGTCCATGGTTGAACGTTTAAGTTAAATAAAGATGGAAGCTAATTGGGGAAAATTCGTATGCAAACTTGTTTGTTGTGAGGTTGAAAACACTTTTGTTGCATCATAAAAATACTTCAAAAACTGAACAAAGCACTTGCCTTTTTCCCAATCATTATTAGTGGGTGGGGAAGCTTCTACAAAGTATTTCTTATAGCTTGCATCCTCATCTTCAAGCTTATCAAAGGCTGATTTAAATTTTAGAGTCGCTTCCAACATCAAATATGTTGAGTTCCACCTAGTTTGAACATCAAGACACAATAATTTCTTGCTTGCAATTCCAGCAAATTCTATATATTCCTTAAACTTAGCAGTCTTTTGTGGTGAAGATCTTACAAACCTCACAACATTTTGAATGGAAGAAATTGAAGAGTCGAAGTCTTTCAATCCTTCAGTCACCACCAAGTTGAGTATGTGAGCACAACACCTCATATGAAAAAAAATCCCCATCCAACAATAGTTCATTCATGTTTTTTTTTTAATCTTTTTTTTCAATAATCCTATCGCGACATCATTTGATGATGCATTATCAACTGAGATGGTAGACACATTTCTAAGTCCCCATTCCCTCAATACCTCCTCAAGCTTCATAGCCACTGTCTCACATCTATGATTTGGAACCATACCAAAGCTAATGATTCTTTTTTGGTGATTCCATTCATTATCAATAAAGTGGGTTGTGAGGGTCAAATAATTTAGATTTTGAACATAAGCCCAACAATCTGTAGTAACAACCACACTACTACAGTCAGACTTGAAGAACTCTTTCAACCTAATTTTTTCATCTAAATACAATTGAAAACAATCTCTTACTACAATACGTCTTGATGATAGGGTAAATTGGGGCTGCAATTGATTACATAAGTACTTATATCCTTCTCCTACAACCGTTTTAAAGGGTTGCTTATCCAAAATGATAAAAACAACCAAAGCTTTTCTACATGCGTGAGCATTAAATCTAGAGCTTGCTACAACAAAACTAGACCCCTCACTTGTTAGAAATTGTAAAATAGTTTGGTAATGGTCAGTTACTACATTTAAAGGATATTTTGTGCATCTTGTTATGTGATGCTTCATATTGGAAGTACAATGTCTCTTAGCTTCACAAAAATACCTTTGATGGCAGTATTTACAAGCAACAGTTCTAATTTCACAATCAGGAATTTCATTAAAGTGGTCCCAAACCTCAAAAGTTTTTCTAGAACCACCTGCATTGCCTTTTCTCTTCTTCCCAACTGGAGGAAGAGTAGTTGCAGGTGCAAATTGTTCAATACGTTGATTATTAGCTTCAACAGGTTGGTTAGGAGAAGGATTAGGCAAAGGCTGCTCCATCACTAAAACATATATGATTGCTATGCTTAAGTCTAGTTAAAGTTTAAAATATTTAGTTTTTAATCAAAGGTTTAATTTGATGAAGTATTCTTAATTAATTGTTCAAGTTTTCCTATATAATTAATTATCATCCAACTCTAAATATTTTGTGTGATCTATGAATTTTGTATATGAAACGACTCATATGATTTAGGCCTTTAGCAACTCATTTTGTTTTTTAATCAACGATTTTATTTTATTAAGTATTTTTTTTATATAAAATAACTCCTACTATAGGACAGTAGGAGTTGCTTCAGCAGGAAAGTAACAACTAATTGACTAGTCAGTTAGTTTAGTAATTGAGTCACTTGTTATCATATAAAATTCATACAAACGAGTTCAGCCCATAATCATATTATTTTAGCATAGCATAAAATTATATAACCATATAAGTTCATAATCAAATTCATACAAACTAAAACTCATAATTAGGCATGTTCGCGATTTGGTTTTAAACGAAAACTGGACCAAACCAAACTGAACCACACAAATAGTTTGAGAAAACTGATCTGGAATGGCTTCACCTGAACTAGACTGAATCGTTTCTATGGTTTGGTGCACCGTGGTTTTTAATGCATAATTGAATTAATTTATTAACCTATTCAAAAATTAAGCTTCTTATGCAAGAGTCAAAAAGTGTTGCTTGAGTTTGTGAATTCAAAAAGTAAAAAACAAAAGTTCAACGTATCCAAAAGGAATTTTTATGAAAAAGTGAATTTTCTTAAATCCGTTCAAACAAAATCAGCATGTGAATTTTCCAAAGGAAACAACTCTTTCATTGAGTGGTTGATAGACAAAATCAACATGTAATTCAAACAAAGTGAATTTTCTTAAATTCATTCAAACAAAATCAGCATGTAATTCAGTTTAGTTCTTAAGTTATATAAGTAGTTTGGTTTTTTTAATGGCAGTTTGGTTCAAAACAGCTATTTGAACACCCCTACTCATAATCATAACACATAATTTGAAAAACCATGTAGTGTAAAAAACCATATTATTAGCATAGACTTAATTATCAATTGTAACCAGATTTAAGCAATAGACTTAATTACCATATCACATGAAGCAGATTATTAGCATGCACTAGACAGTAGACAAGTTAAATTATTCTAAAAAACTATGTAGTCTAAAAATAACATACACAATCTCTTTTCAACAAGTTGATTAACAAAATATTTACAATGTGTTTAACTTACAGTTTTTTGGACTAGCTCTTTGCACGCTCCTTCCTCCTTGGCCTTGCTTCATTATTCCAAACCAGAAAAGTTCAAAATACACTAAGTAAGTATTGAGCAGAATCTACAATGTAGCAATATTTAATTATGATGAGGCAAACATGAATCTAAAACTAAAAAGAATAAACAAATCAAACATGAATGTTAAACTAAAAAGAATAAACAAATCAAACATGAATGTAAAACTATAAAGAATAAATAGATCAAACATGAAAGTAAAAAGTAAAACTAAAAATAATAAACAGAGCAAACATGAACATAAACTCAGGAAACCTAACTTACAACCTTAAGAACTCAAAATACCTTAACCTAGAAAGGCAGAAACTTACATAAAACTTTAACCTAAAGATTACTTATAAATAATAAACATATCAAACATGAACATCAAACCAGAAACCAAAACTCATAAATTACAAGAACATAAACCTTAAAACAGAAAATACAAGATTATACAACAACAACCTACAAAAACAGCAAGTAAAAAAATTTGTAAATAACTACAAATGTAAAACTAATAAATCTAAATCTACATAAACTACAAATGAAAGCACTATCGATGGGAAAAAATCACAATAAATTACACCATTATCTTAGAAACATGAACGACAGTAGTATAATCAGTACCTAAGAAATTAGAAAACACTAATTAATCATAGATTAACCTTAAAAACTTAAAAATACATTAAGAAACCTTAAATGAAACCGTAATAAACTAACATTCTCTAAAGGTTCAACAGAGAAAGGAGATATGGACAACCTTTATATTATCAATACCTAAACATAATGGAAACATCATAAAACAAATGTTAGTAAAAAAAGATCAAACCATAACACAAAATAGGAACTTCAAGGAGAAGAAAAAACCAAAACAAAACACAAAAGCATATAATACTTTTCAAGATAAACATTGAATAAAGAAAGAACAATTTTTTAAGATAAACATTGAACAAATTTCCTGAGATTGGAGAGTTAGGGTTTGGTGAAAATTTCAAAGGAAACTTACCAGATAGATTTTGTTGCATGTTTGTAGACTAGGGTGAAACGGCGGCGATGGTGACTATGAGCAACAAAGAGGACCATTTGAGATAGACGAAAGAGAGTGAGGCGAATGAGTCTTTGAGAGTTAGAGTGAGCGAGTTTGTTTACGTTTAGTGTTGACTCTGAAGTCTAAAGTGAGTGTGTTGTTAATTGGGTTGAGTGATTGTGTTTATTGTTTGATTCGGCTTTCTTAATTAAAAAAAAAAAAAACTTGCCTTGGACCAAGGCCACTAGCATGGCAAGTGTGTAAAAAAAAAATTAATGTAGTGTCCATGTACCAGTATTGTTTGTAGTTTGCATATTAATATATGATATAAAAATAATAATATAATTATAGTAATGGATTCGGTCGGGTTCAAGTAGCGATGGATCCAAATTATCCATCCGAACTCGATCGTGTAGACCCATATAAACCCTTATTTTTCACCCTCCCAATCCACCAACCCGAAGAAACCCGCCTGCAAGTTTAAATCTTCTCTTGGATTGGTCGGGTTCAGATATGTTGTCCACCCCTAATTTGTGGGGTTATCACTGCTTTTGTCTCCTATTTTTTAAATAATGTTTTTAAAGTAGTTGTGGGGGTTAATCAATGGTTTTTTCATTTTAATGCAATGATATTTTTGATAGTATGAAAATAGATGTGTTTTATGTTGACTTCCATCGTCGGGGTTAATTTGTTGCGAAAAAGGAATATATGAAGGTGAGGTGTCAGAATGGAGGTGTGACGTTGATAAATGGAGCTTGTTTAAGATACTTGGACTGACTAAGGAAGTGGGTTATCCTTCTATTTCTGGGATGTGGTATGAGTTTGGTAGTCAATTGAAGTTGTTGCAAGATGATTTTGGTGCCATTGAACTGGTGAATTGGGCCAAGACTAAAGGGAAAACCCATATGTATTTATTGGTTCAAAAATGGTTTTAGTTACAATTCTCTAGTTGATGTTTTAATGATAACAAAAACAAATAAATAAAGAACAATTATTCCTGAACTGTATTTGCTAAGTATGCAGATTAAGTTAGAAGACAAAGAGTTATATTAATGACTATATATTTTAAGGTAGCATAAATTATGAGTAAGTTAGAGATAATCATCTACGTGTTTCTAACACAGAGAATATCATTACCTAATAAACAAATAATTATGTGTACCAACAGAGCAAATCATAATATAGCAATAAGAAGTATTGCAATATGCATCTAACGAGCTACAACTTGAGTCAAAGTGGTAAAGACAAATACAAGTCAATGTATGTTCCTCTGAAGACAAAAGTAAAGTGTGACAAGCATCTAATAATGATGCTCCTATTAAATGTAACAAGCATCTGATAAGTTTGTCTTTGATAAGTGTGACAAGCATTTTATCGTCTGGCTCTAACAAACAGTCAACACTTTGACAAAAAGTCAACGCTCTAATACGAAGTTAATACTCAGATAAGAAATTTATGCTCCAACATCTTTTAACTCTTTATAACGGACTTACTCTCTAACTGAAGAAGTATATGATATCCTATGATAAAGATATCTTCTAAGATTTGTCTTCTTAATTAAAGATATACGAAACAATTATGAAGATATATATGAATATGTCTTAAAGACTTATTATTACCTAATAAACAAATAATTATGTGTACCAATAGAGCAAGTCATAATATAGCAATAAGAAGTATTGCAATATGCATCTAACGAGCTACAACTTGAGTCAAAGTGGTAAAGACAAATACAAGTCAATGTCTGTTCCTCTGAAGACAAAAGTAAAGTGTGACAAGCATCTAATAATGATGTTCCTATTAAGTGTGACAAGCATCTGATAAGTCTGTCTTTGATAAGTGTGACAACCATTTTATCGTCTGGCTCTAACAAACAGTCAACACTTTGACAAAAAGTCAACGTTCTAATACGAAGTTAATACTCTGATAAGAAATTTATGCTCCAACATCTTTTAACTCTTTATAACGGACTTACTCTCTAAGTGAAGAAGTATATGATATCCTATGATAAAGATATCTTCTAAGATTGGTCTTCTTAATTAAAGATATACGAAACAATTATGAAGATATATATGAATATGTCTTAAAGACTTATTTGCCTTAAAAGTTGATTAAATATCTCCAACGTCAACACTTTCAACGAATACTTATTTTCAGTATTTAAGTATAAATCGATTTATCAATCGTCAAGAAGAGAGAAAATAAAAAGGCAATGTGTTTAAGAAAAAATTCTGTAAAAAATAAAATAAAAGCCTAGAACACATCAAAAGAATGAATAAAAAATTATCTCAATAGAGAGTTACTAGAATTGATGTAAATCAGCCAAAGTATTTTCATACACTTGAACTGATATAGGATTTGATATGTAACATCCTCTTTAGTTGTTGCTGCATGTATGTTAGGGATTGTTTCCTTCAATGGAAGAACTTCTACCTGGAGTTGAGCAGAGGTTATATGTAAGACACCTCTACAACAATTTTAGAAAGAAACATGCAGGGGATATTTTAAAAGAATTGATGTGGAAAGGTGCAAAACATCATATCCCCAACAATGGGAAAATATATGTTGGAAATGGGAGCAGTTAATGTAGAGGCTTACAAGACCCTTACAAAGATTCCACCAAGATTCTGGAGTAGATCAAGATTCACAACGCATTCAAAATGTGATGTGTTGGTGAATAATATGTTAGAGACTTTCAACAATGTTATCTTAGGAGCAAAAAACCAATTGTTAAAATATTGGAAGAAATCAGATGCTATTTTATGGAAAGATGGGAAAAAATAGATGAAAAATGGATGACTTTAATGGATCTATTTTGCCAAATATCAAGAAAAAATTGGAAAAGGAGATTTCACTTTCAAAGTCATGGATTGTGAGGAAATTTTGATTTGCCAATTCTGTTTTGAATATGTATTGTGTTTACAATTCTGACTTTGATGGATCTGTTTACAAATCTAATTTAACATTAAAATTATGTTTAATGTTAGGTTGTTCGGGAATAAAATATATGAAGTGACTCATGCATAATGGAAGTGAGAAATATATTGTAGATCTCACTAGGATGGGATATAGTTGTAGGAGATGGATGATGATGAGTATTTCGTGTTGCCATTTTCTGGTTTTGTATTGTTACATTTAAAAAGCTCTTCTTATCCTAGATTAGCTTTTTAGCATGTTTATAAACTTTGGGTCGTAATTAAGTTTTAATGTTGTTATTTGCATATTGACCCTTGCTTGCTCTGTAGGCCATAACTTGAGCTATGGATGCCGGATTAATGTGTGCGAGTGGGCGTTGGAAAGCTAAGAATCAGAGTTACAACTTTTATGTTGGAACAAAAGCCAATTTTGAACTTTACTAAGTCTGAAATGTTGATTATGTGATCTGAGCTTTTTGTAATAATTTGTAGTGACAGACCACTTGTTTTCAAGCCCAAAACGAGTACTATATATTTTTAATTTCTTTTTTAAGTAAGAGGCATGCTATTTTTTGAACTCAAAGATACAATAGAGTTTTTTTTTTTTTCTTATTTTCATGGAAGGTTAAATTCCCAAGATTAATCCACTATTTCAAAATTTCATGAAGACCTTGAGGTTTGTTTATTTATAATGTTAATTTCACGTTGATGATTCAATTCCTTTTCATTTGATTACATTGTTATTTTGATTGCTTAATTCGAATTTCAATAGGATTGATAAATTTAGTTTGACTAACAAAATTTGATTTCAAATCTAATTGTAGTTTTTTGACACTTGATTGTTAACTATAATCCATCAATTGATGTGATGTTTAATCCAGTCAAAGAAACATAACACACATATGATTGATTTACGTTTGCTTAATTCATTCTATAGTCAAACATGAATAGAGTCAGAATTTAGAAATTGAAGCCGTTAGAATCTCTGATAGGTCCGAAATTCTCGAACTAGTGGATTAGTCATTTCAATATATGTGACTTTAATTCATTTCCTCAATTTGTTTTAACCTAAATTTGAAACCTCTTTTTTAATTTCATTGATTCTAAATTTGGTTAATATAATCAGAAGTCGTTGTGAAACGACTCGAGTTGTTGCCCATACACTACGTTTTATTACTTTATATTGACCTGTGTGGAACAGTGAATCACCATGCAGTAAGTTAAAGCATATCAAGAAAAGAAAATCCATAAATCCTAAGGATGTATAGAAAAGAAGCTTATGTTGCATGCTATGAACCAATTATTTACACATGCAATGGTGAAAATTTGTGACGTCACACACCCTACCCTAATATTTACCACCCCCATTGCAAAGACCTCCTGGTAGATCAAAGAAGTCAAGGAAGAAAGATGTAGATGACAAGTTGGACTCAACCATGGATAGTAGAAAAGGGATGCCAAACAAATGTAGCAAATGCAAAAAAAATGGTCATAACAAGTCATCTTGTAAGAGTCAACATGCACAAACTGCTACCGCACAACTTGCTGCACCATCCCAGCTTGCCACACAAGTTACAACCTGTTTCACCATCCCATTGTGCACAATCTCAAGTTGAACCATCCTAAACCAGAGGTAAAACAAAAACAAAAACTAAAGCTACTGCACCATCCCAAACACCTGAACCATCTCAAACTGAGACATCCAAAGCTAGAGGTAAAAAAGAAAAGAAGATCAATCATGTTGCACCATCTCAAACTCTTGCTCCTACTCCTTCTCAGAAGGAAAAAAAAAATAAAACAAAGTTGCTGCAACCACTTCACAGTTATTTCTTACTCAACCAATACAGATTCCACCAACAAATTGGGCAAAAATTTCACCAAGAAGAACAAAAGCTTTTTTATAATTGTTTAGTTTGAATTTGTTTTTGAATATTTTGAAATATGTTATGTGGCTTGATAAGTTCACCATTTTAAATATGTAATGTATAATATTCACTTTGACTACTTAGTATTTTGAAACTTTTCATTATATTCGATGGATTGGTGTATTACTATTTAATTCCATTTCATTATACTATAGCAGTTTCAACTGGGTCCTTTGTTTTATTTATTCAGTTTCAAGTAAGTCCTTTAAGTTGTGATTCACTTCTAAATTAGTTACTTTAAGTTGTTAATTTAGTTAATTTAGTTCCTTAAAAGTTATAATCTTAATATAATTTACTCAATCAACTCATTCAAAAATGAAAACCAGTTAAATATTATGGAAATTACAATATGGATAATCATTCAACACCAGTTGAAGATTAAGATGAAAACCACAATAAAATTATAGAAATGCTACTTGACTACATGAACAGCACTTAAATTACATAACTTAAACATCACTTGACTAATGGAAATGAGACTTATACATATATTCAATGCAACTAGAACAATTAAATTACACAAATAGACTTTATCTATAGACCCAATTCCTAAAATTCAACAGCCACACTTAGATGTTCAAGACTTGGATATCAGCATGATACCAAATTATTGCCAACAATAGACAAATTACAAGTACAACTTTCATCATATTTTTTGAGAGTTTTTCCCTCTCACTCATCTTGATTATAGTCCTTTTGAGTGTTAATATTGTCATTTCCTTTTGTGAACATTCTCCACGATGTGGAACATCATGACCCTGAACCTGAGCTTGTGTTTGAACTTGGCCATGAGCCTAATGAATAACTTTTGAACACCAATCAAAGAATGAACAACCACCGTCAACATCTTAACTCTACATATAGAACACCAATATCAATAATACACTAAAAAATTAACATAATGCATAATTCAAAAAAATAAAAATAATAAACTAAAAAATTAACATAATGCATAATTCAAAAAAATAAAAATATATGACATAACGACAATCAATTCAGAATTTATTTGAGTCCACAACGACAATTAAGAACAATTCCACCATTCCTCGCATTTTATATGAAAAATGCATTGTTTTGGATTCGAGAATGGGATAACCATTGAATGAAGACATTGCTGCAACAATTTGAGAATTGGGTGGTTTTCATTTTTAAGGGTTTTCAGATTTTAAGATTTGAGAGTTTAGATTAAAGGAATAAATATAAGGGAGATAGAAAAGGATGAATTTGAGTTGTCATGAATCATCTTAGTAACACACAAGGTCATCTATAATTTGCCACGTTTACACATTTTTTAACAAAATCTACAAAAAAAGGACTAACAGACCTAAAAGAACTTACATGTCTACGAAAATTAGCATCAAGGACCTAGATGGGAAAAAAAAACATAAAGGACCTAAAAGAACTTACATGTCTACGAAAATTAGCATCAAGGACCTAGATGGGGAAAAAACAATAAAGGACCTATCCGAGAATTTAGTCTAACATAAATGACTAAAAGTGTAATTTAGCCGAAAAAAACTATTGTCGCATGTAGTAAAGTGAAGTAGTAATATCAATCACAATAAAGATGGTTTGAATTGTGATCCCTTTTTAAATTTTAATTAATGCACTTAACTTTAATTAACTCAAGAACAATCTTGGTTGAAATAAGTTAATCTCCATAACGTTCCAGATGTGTTAGTTTAAATAAAAATAACTCAATTAATAATCAAGTGAAATGTGATTAGTGAGTGCAAGATAAATATAGAGAAGGGAGAAGAATATCACACAAAGATGTATCTTGGTTTACCCAAGATGGGCTATGTCCAGTCCTCACAATCTATGAGATTTTTCATTAATGTGCTCAATACCAAAAAGTTATGCGTTGGACTATCTTTCTTGGTCACACTTTGATTAGTCGCAACATTCATCTTTCAATCTTGAAAGGAATTTCTACATTCACCTTTCAATCCATAAAGAATTTTTACAAGTACCTTTCAAACTAGAAAGGATTTTTACAACCCTCAACGAAGAGATAGACTTGAGTTACAAAATAATGTGTATAATTAAAAGTGTTTGGGATCTAAGTACTTCTCAACTCTTGTTTGAGATTGATTAACCGTAATAACTCAATAAGATGATCCACGAATATAATTATAGAACTAGAGTTTTTCTTGAAAGAGGAGCTTTTGAACTTGAGCTTTGAATAATCAAGTGTAGATTGATTGCTTTGGAAACTCTTGCATTTGTCTTCTGATTGATCTTCCTTTTATAGATGAAGAAATGCTTGAAAATTTAGATAAAATTAAATATAGCCTTTAAACACATTAGTCAAATGTCACATCTGATTTAAACATATTAAAAACATGTTCATATTATTTTCCAGAAAATTCTTGACAAAACTTTGCTAACTTTCACTCAAAGCCATACCAATTCTAACACCATTAAACATCATAAAAATGAAGACGCAAATTTCCTAAATTTTAATAGTGTACCAAATCACCATAAACAACACAACACTTCCCTGAGTTTTCAATATAAAATAGTTCTAATCAAAGGATTAACTAAACTTAAAATCAAGTCACAATCATAACTTTCACATGCAATAACCATTATATACATCATTCAGTATCTAGGAAGCAATGACACAAACACATACCAATGTTGAAATTGTTGAAAATAGAGGAAGAAGGATAAGGAGGAGTGAGAGAAAATGATGAATATGAATGTGAGGTAGAAGATGAAGATAGAAATAGAGGTTAGGGTTGAAGATGAAGATAGAAAGAGAGGTTATGGTTTAAAGAATGTAATAAATAAGAAATGGTATTTTGGGTACTTCACTTTTTTTAAAATTGAGGGGTGTGGTTAGCAAAAATGGGGTGTAGGTAGCAAAATTGAATATATTTTTTGTTCTTATAAATATGCTTCATTTTGATTTTAGTCCCTGTAACCTTTTTATTTGATTTATACCTTTGCAAATTCTAACAAGTTTTAAAAAAAGTCCTTTATGAATCTTTTTTAGTAAAAAAATAGTGACATGACTAATTTTGGATGAAGTGACACATAATGACTGGGTAATTGTTGTTGACTAGACAATATTTAATATTTAAAATTAAAATTCATTTTATTAATTCATTTAATGATTTAATTAAAGACTTAAAACTAATTGATTAATCAATAAAATAATTAAATAATAAAAACTCCATAATCTCCATCTTCAACCCCAAAATTTTTAATAAAAACTCAACAATCTTCTTCTTCAACCCCAATTTCTTCATCTTCAAATTGTAAATTCTCATATCTGGATTCAAACCCTAAAAATTCTAATCTCTCATTTTTCTCGCACCATACCCATAATTGAAATGCATATATTATTATAAGAGAAAAGAAAATGAAGGAAAGTATGTTACCAGAGTACAATCCTCCGGCGCAAGAATAGGGTAACTAGAGATTCTTCCATCGAGAATCTGCGATGAGTTGGTCCCAATCTCGTCCAACCTATACGACAAATTGAAGATCCCAATCGACTTCCCGTCGCCGGAATGAACCTCGTAGTTAACAAACCGTGCAACATCGTGGAGCAGATCAGAAAGCGGAACACGATACTCTCATAGGATCTTTTCGTCGAGGATGATTTCGTCGTGTCGAAACTCAAAAAACAAGAAGAAATTGGTGAGATCTGAATGGTTGGAAAGGAAACCTAAATCGAAATGAGTTTGGTGATTCCATTTTGGGTTGGTTTCGTCTTCGTCGGTGTATATATGGGTTGGTGTTCTATGTCGCTATTTCTATTCCTTAGTAAGTTGTTTTGTGGGATCGTTTCTGGAGATTGAGACTTGTGCATATAGAGTTAGTTTTTGAAAGAAGTTGAATGCGTTGATGTGTAAGTTTCAGCTCAATGAAACACAATTCCATTTGGAGGAATAAGTAACCTGTTTTCCTTCATCTGCTTTATCTCTTTGTAATAATCCATGTATTTAAATTATGAGTGTGGTGCGAAAAAAATAAGATATTAGAATTTTTAAGAAATTTACGATTTGAAGATGAAGAGATTGAGAATGAAGATTGTTGAGTTTTATTAAAAATATTGGGGTTGAAAATGAAGATTATTGAGTTTTTATTATTTAATTGGTTTATTGATCAATTAATTAGTTATAAGTTTTTAATTAAATGGTTAAATGAGTTAGTAAAATGAATTTTAATTTTAAATATTGCCTAATCCACAACAATTACACAGCTATCAAGTGTCACTTCATCCAAAATTAGTCATGCCACCATTTCTTTACTAAAAAAGATTCATAAATGACTTTTTTTAAACTTGTTAGAATTTGCAAGGGTATAAATCAAACAAAACAAATTGCACAGACTAAAATCAAAATGAAGCATATTTGCAAGGACCAAAAACATATTTAAACCTTATTAATAATTGTGGCATTAATTGTCATCTTACAACTATCTCATACGGGATTTGAACATGTTCCTTAAAGTTACAATATCAAACTCTTACCCCTAAATTGACACATCTGAACAGCAGGAAAACTGAAAAAAAACAAAGGATTCACATATTTCTTTCGCTAGTGATATTTCTCCCCAATTAGACATATGTTGTTGTTGGAGAGCATCACTTACTAATCAAAGTGATCCTTATTTTTAACACTAAATGAGAAAGTGTCGATAAAAGTTTTCATTTTGACAGGAGTATCGTAGTAATTCAAACTAGAAGGTCAAAGTAGTCTAAATTTTAAATTGTGGTTGCAATATTGCAGATTTTATAATCTCCGCAATAGCATCGCACGCACAATTTAGGTTGTTGTTTTTTCCTACAATGTAAAGGTTTGCAACGTAACTGCAACTCGACTGCAACCCTGATTTACAACCATGAATCAAAACATGGGCGCAGTCGACAACCGCAACTCTAGCCACAAAACTGTGGAATTTGAAGTCTCCACAACGACGTCACAATTTAGTCAATCGGCATAATTTTTTCCACAATATAAAAGTTTGTTGTGTAATTACAATTGCAATTTTCGTAAGTGCAATTTTAAAAAAGTGAAAACTCTTTACTCCCTTGAGCTTCTTTTGTTCTTCTACACATAACCATTTATTATCGATTTCATAACTCCACATGGTGTTAATCAATTCAAAGTTTGTGTTTAGTTTCAATCTTTTCCGTTTTATTTTTGCAAGATCCATATGAAACCGATGTATTTTCTACTCATTTGCTTGTTAGGTATTGAATTGCATAACTACCTAAATGTGAATTTTTTTATCCAAAATAACAAATTAGAAACAAAATTTACAATCAATTTGGATTGAGAAAGGTGATAACGAGTACACTAGTTCATCGGCTTTGAGTGTCATTATGAAGATGGTGATGTGTTAGGTCGTGAACATGCAATCGAATTTAATTAAAGAAAAAACATTAAAAAAAACATGAAATAAAATGAAACAAAATACATTAAATAAAGAGTTTAATAAAATGAAACAAAATACAAAATACATTAAATAAAATGAAACAAAATACAAAATACATTAAACTATTAATGTCCACCTAAATGACCTCCAGTTCCACATCTAGGATGTCGTCGAACTCGTCTAACTCTTTGAACGAGTTGAGGTTCTTCCGGTTCATCCTGATCATTATCATCAATGTAAGTCATAGGTGGATTTGAACCACTACCACCTGCTTCCATGAAATTTTGAGGCTGAGGCTGAGGATTATACATGGAGTCAAACACAGCATAAGTCGACTCAGGAGTTGTGCACTGAGTTCCAAACAAATTATAGAAAAGCCCACTTTCTGTCGAATAACCGGGGGTAGGCATTTCTGGTATCGGCGGAACGTAATATTGAGTAGGTGGTGGTGGATCATAACATGGTTGTGCTGTGTTTGGTTGTTGTGTGGTGGATTGGGAGGTCGACGTCACAGAAGGATACGACGGTGGTTGCAATCGGGGATCACGGAGATATTGTTCCACATATATAAATAATTTGGTGTGTTGTCTAAACCAAATCATATATTCTGTAGTATGACATAAAAGACCTTCCATGATCTTACCTTGCAACGTGTAATTGTGACGCTCATTCCAATGTTTAATATCTTCCCTCCAAACCCGGTTCTAATTATCATCAACCCCATGCCTCATGTCGACCTCATGATACATTTTCATATCCTCGGGTGGTTGTGGTATTTCTTGATGGAAGCCGAACTGAAGTGTGACTCTATCTGTATGATGTTTTTCAACGATATGATAGCAATACAGATAGGTACATGCACTCCAAGTGACCACCTCTTCTTCAGAAACTTCATGATGGAACATGAGATAAGGTCTCCAATAGAACTGATATTTTAAAAAACAAGCTAAGTTAATTATAACAAGTATAAAAAATAAAATATTTAAAAAATTCAAATAAAAGGGAATAAATATATTACTTCGTGAACCATCATGTGATCAATTGTTTTTCGGTATCCTTCTATGTCGTTATGAGGAACTTTACCGAAATTTAGACCACCTGAGTTAAATCTGTCCAATATTGTGGAAGGTGAGACAAAAGAAGGTTGGGGTTTCTTCTTGAGAAATTTGAGAAAATACGTCACTCCACAACCCAACATTTGTTTGATTTCGGATAGACACAAATCCATTAAGAGTGCTTATAATAATCCGAACAATGGGTGGCAAGATCCTCCGTCAAAGCATATGTTATGTGTCCGACATATTTCACAAAATTTTACAAGGGAATTTAAGGACAATGCTTTGAAGAAAAAAGTTGTTTCTATGGGTAATTTCATTCTTAATTTTTACAATTAGTGTAATTTTTAATAATTTCATTCTTAATTTATATAATTTTATACTGTTTCAATACAGGTTACTCGATCAATGAGCCTACATATCGATACTACCGCAGAGAAATCGACATAGAAAACTCGGATGCTTTGAAATGGTTAGACAACATACCTCGACAAGATTGGATTCAAGCATTCGATGGAGGTAGCCGTTGGGGTCAGATGACAACTAACTTTGCGGAGTCGATCAATGCAGTATTAAAAGGCACGCGCAACCTTTCCATAACTGCTTTGGTCCAATCAACTTATTTTAAATCAGGGACACTGTTTCCAACCATGGGAAAACAACACGCAGCGATTTTAGCTTCTGGTCAGGTATACACGGAAACTTGCATAAATTTTATGAAATTGAAAATAAGAAAATCCAATAGTCATAGAGTGGATAGTTTTGATCGAAGCAACCATACTTTCATGGTCCACGAGACAGTAGTTCCAAAGGAAAGGCGACCAATTGGTCACTTCAGTGTAAACCTTCCTAACAAGTGGTGCGATTGTGGGAAATATCAAGCTAAACATATGCCTTGTTCACATGTCATAGCAGCATGTTCTAGCATAAAATATGATTATTGGAGCTTTATACCTGATGTGTACAAGGAGGAAACAGTACTAAAAGTCTACGACGAAGCGTTCCCACCTATACCAAACAAAGGATATTGGCCAGAATATCAAGGTGTTAAGGTGTGTCACAATCCACTAATGCGGAGAGTCAAGAAAGGTCGCCCAAAGAACAAACACATTAGAACAGAAATGGACACCACATAAACAACTCAAAGAAAATGCGGATTATGTCGGGTTTCTGGTCACACTAGGAAACATTGTCCAAACGTTGCGGGAACATCTACTCAAGTTTAATGTATTTTGTATTTTGTTTCATTTTATTTCATGTATTTTTTTTAATGTATTTTGTATTTTGTTTCAATTTATTTCATGTATTTTTGTTTAAGGTATTTTCTTTAAAATTTTAATATAATTTTCTATTTTTAATTATTTTTAATTATCATCATTTAAAATAATAATAATAATAATTATAAGTATTATTTATTTTTTATTATTAATGTATTATTTATAATAAAAATAACTATTATTATTATAATTATTATTATTATTTATAATTAATTAATAATAATTTTTTAATGTATTATTATTATTTATTAATGTATTGTTATTTATTTATTTATTTATTAATGTATTGTTTTTTATTTATTTATAAATTAATTATTATTATTATTTACTATTATATTATTATTAATATTATTATTATTTATTTATTAATTATTATTATTATTAATATTAATGTATTATTTTTATTATTTATTAATGTATTATTATTATTGTTTATAACTAATTAATAATATTAATAATAATTTTTTTAATGTATTATTATTATTATTATTATTTATTAATGTATTGTTATTTATTTATTTATAAATTAATTATTATTATTATTATTTACTAATGTATTATTATTAATATTATTATTATTATTTATTAATTATTATTATTATTATTAATGTATTATTATTATTATTTATTAATGTATTGTTATTTATTGATTTATAAATTAATTATTATTATTATTATTATTACTTACTAATGTATTATTATTAATATTAATGTTTTATTTTAATTATTAAAAACTTAAAAACAGCCAGAAAAAGACAAACAAAAAAAAAACCAGTAGGAGGTCGCATCCCAGACCAGCGACCTCCAACTGGGCCTTCGAAATAACACACTTCAGGATGTCGCACCCCCCGTTGCGATCAGCAGAAAGGCTCAAAAAGTAGGGCAGTTTGGTAAACATTTTCCAAAAGGTGGCATTTTGGTCAAATTTAAAAAAAAAACAGGATATTTTAGTGAAAAACTTGCTGCATCAAGGTATTTCTTCAACTTCATAAATAACTTGTTTTTTTGCATTACTTTTTTTTCTTCATTTGATCTTTAATAAGCTTCCATTTTCTCTACTTCTCATATTCAATTCACTCTCTCTCTCACAAGTGGCATAAAAATATTTACAAAAAAAATCTAAATTAACAAATCAAAAAATAAACAAAGCCGAAATAAATAGAATATTATTTTACAAATATTTCAGATTTAATATATACATACATATATATATATATATATATA
>JBBPBP010009777.1:18103226-18123103 GCA_037974735.1 Cicer chorassanicum
TTATTTTTTCAATTAATTTTTCAACTTTAGAAAAAAAAATCCAAAATTATTTTAAAAATATAGTTGAAGAAAAAATGTACAAAAAATCTGAATTTAAAGAGAACAAAATATAGAAATAAAATAAAGCAATTTGACAATAACTAAATATAAATTAAATATCAAATTTTTTCTACTAATTTTTTAAGATCTAGAATAGAGTAAAAAATAGATAGATCCAGAACTACAGTAAAAAAAATCAAGTTGAGAAGCAAAATAAACGGATTCAAATTTGATTATTTTTTCTTATTCAAATCTAGAAAAAAAAAATTGTGAATAGATAGTAAAAACAGACAACTTGAAAATTAGAGATAGAAGAAAGAAAAATTAAAACTTACATGGTAGAAAAATCAACAACTATGTTGAGAAAGTAGGAAGAAAATTTGTGTCGGTAATGACAAAACCGCGTGTCGTTGTATACTTAAAAGCTCTCATGGATTATTTTGTGCATGCGATTTAGCATAGTGCAAGGTGGAAGGTGTTCCAATCCCATTGGATGCAGTTAATATACATTGAAGAAAATTAACGATGAATAATGGTCCAGGCGAAGAAAAGTTAGAAAATAATTTAGATTTGGACATTACATCATAGTTGAGTATAATATGGAAAACAACTAATGTTAATAGAAGAAGGGCATTGAAGAGAAAAATGCGTGAAATAGCATATCCAAAGACAACATCAATGTGTGCACCACTAGAAAAAATCAAAATAAATGGTGGTATGTGAAGAGGAAGAAAAGTAAGAAGCTGAAAGGTTTTGATGTTTATCGCGATCCTTCATTTGTTGAGCATGTGGATGCGTTTTATTCTGATAATGCAACTACTCAAGCCTCTCACAACAAGGACCCATGAAAGCATCTCAACAAGTCTTCCAACAAGCATTGAAACAAGTCTTTCGGCAAGCATTCAAATAAATTTCGCAACAAACTTTCAACTAAGCCTTCAAACAACCTGTGATAACTGAAGTTAGAAAATTTATGAATGAATTTCCTCTTCTAATTCATCCATATGTTGAAGACATAGTTAATGTTAAGGCAGATGGAAATAGTGGATATCGTGCTATTGCTTCTCTAATTGGTCATGGTGAGGAATACTGGAGGATTGTACATCGACAATTTTACACTAAGATTAAGTCCAAACATGATCTACATGTTGCATTATTCGAAGAACACTTGCAAGAAGTGACTGATTCTTTACTTGTAAGCGATCTGGGAAACTAACTCAGAGAAGCGGATGAGCATTTCAGGTATGAGTTATGTGATAGCAATAAAATATAATATCATACTTGTCACATTGGAAAAAAGTTTCCTTTTACTTTTTTTTTTTCCATTTAGGGGTGCACACCATGGAGACCTATCATGTGATCGTATTATCAACATTGGTTCTGTTGATGAAAGTAATTGGATTGAGGTTAAATTTAACTCATGATGTTCACTACCTCCATTTGCCTAGGCTTGGAAGGACCACCACAATGATAAGTCTACATCATGGGTTATAGCTTATGCGGGACGTCTACAGTCTTTGGGCTTGTTAAATTCAGAACAAACATCATATTGTATGCCTTTGACAAATGATTGATATTCTCACAAACACTTTTGTATGGTCGTGATTGCACTAACATTTTTGTATGGTCTTGATCACACTGACACTTTTGTATGGTTATGATTGCACCGACACTTTTGTTGGTCTTGATTGCACTGGCGCTTTAGTGTAATCTTGATTATTCTGATACGTCTTTAAATATTTTAATGAACGAAAAATTATTTTAACTTTTGTTTCATATCAACATGTTATCTAATCTAGATTTTGTTTACTTTAACAACCGACAATCAGTAGATTTTAGAATAATTGATAATATCACTCTTCAAGATTTGATGAGTAAAGTTAACAATTTTATTACATTTGGTGACTCTAGAAGGGTGGATAAAATTGAATATCGATTCCGTCCATCGATTATGATGGATGTCTTAAGTACACAAATTTTCATCTTCAAGACGATGATGATGTCGAAACAATGATCACTACCTTCCATCATTATGAAACCAAAGGACTAATCGAGTTAGACTCAACATTGACCAAATCTTTACTCATGTTGGCATGAGGTGTGTATAACTTCCCATAGTATGGTATGCTCAAGAGACCCCTAACATCGTCAAGAGTAATTTTCATTTTATCAATTGAAAGGTGAAATGAACTAGTTTCTGCTTGTGATCTCTCAGCAAAAGCATATACAAGATTACCATTAATCATATGCAACTACATCTTTGCAGATGACGTGAGTCTGATCTGGTAATCCATTAATTTATTTGAGTTGGTAATACATATCAAATATCAATGAATTTGTCATATTTTTTGCCATTCAAAAAAACTTTCAATGTATGTCTATTTTGTTTAATTAAAATAACACACTATAAATTATAGTATTAGTTAGTAAATAGTGTTTTATTCTATAATAGTTAATTAATTAAAATAACATACTCTATGCTATATTAGTTAATTAATTAAAAGAGTATGCTAAATAATTAATTATTATAAGAACATCCTCTATACTAGATAATAAATTATTATGCTATAATATACTAAACTACTATTATCAATTAAAATACTTATATTAATTTAAATTAAAGTTTAATTTTAGTTTTTGTCTCTCTACTTTCATCAATTCAAGGAATTGGTTCTCCTATTTTAAAAGTGAATAATTTTGCTCCCTCCCTCATACTTTTTTAACTAAAAATGAAGATTAAATATAATTTAAATAATCTGGCATACGATTTCACGATATAGAACCTTTCAGCTCAAACTCATGCCGAACATAATCCTCATGGTGCTCAATCTTAGGTTGTTCCCCTTGGTGCATCTCTTATTACTCCTTCTCCTTTTTTTAGTAACGACTCTCCTATTAGATTGTATAGGAGATTGAACTCGAAAATGTTCTATAGTATTTTTTTACTTCTCTACTCTTCACTAAAAAAAATAACAATGTAAAAAAAGGGTAAAAAAAGTTTGAAAAAATGTATAAAAAATAATTGAAAATTCATATTTCTGTACTTAACTTTCAACTCAAAAAATTTGAAAAATAACTTTTTTTTTAGTTATTTTCAACTCGAAATTTCATTTTTCGAATTTTCCGGTAGTTATTTTGTGTATTGAAAAATTCAAAAATGAGATGTTCGAGTAGCAAATAACTACCAAAAAATTCATTTGTGTATTTTTCGATTCACAAAATAACTACCAGAAAATTCAAAAAAAAAATGAATTTTTAATTTTAAGAGAAAAAAAAAATTATTTTTCAGCAAATTTTGGAATAGGGATATGTGTACACTATCAAAAATCAGCGTTCAGCGGATTTTCTGCGAAAATACTTTTGATCGGATTTGGAGTTTTCCTTTTGTCACAGATTCCGGAAGTAAAATCGTAGTATGTTTTTCTTTTGCTGCGGATTTACATTTGAGTAGTCATTCATAGCAAACTATACCTTTTCAGAAAACATGCAGATAAATTTATGCGGGAAAATTTCGAGCAAAGTTTATATTTGTTAGATGGGTAGGAAATAATATTTCCTACATAATTTCCTACCAATTTCTACATTTTTATTTTTATTTAAACAAAGTAAATTTAATGTTTTTATTTTTATATAAATAAAATAAAATTATTTTTAAGGCAAAATAAAAAACAATTCACTACCAATCATTTTAATTTGTCCACGGGGACATTATTATAATATATATTAAATTCACTAAATTAAGAATTTTTATACATTTATCTATTCAATTTTGACCTCAAATAAATTGTTTTTATAATTAAAATTTTAATTTTAATTAAAATAATAAAAAAATGTTATTTTAAAATAGACCCAAAAGATAAAATTTAAAAATTTGAAGATATTAAATACGAAATATGGTTAAACTCATTGACATGTTATTCAACTATTGATGATTTAACCTAATAGTACCAAAACATATTCATTTTTAAATGTACCATAGAAGTCATTGTAGTACCTTAATTTTGTCCGACCAATTAAAAAAAATAAAAAAATAAAGTCAAAATAATTTGTTTAATTTTATATATTTTCCATCACATTTTATTGTCCTATAAAATTTCGAAAAAAAAAATATAAACATTATGGTTGCCTTTGGTTCTGGTTGCCTCTAGTTCTTAGTGCCTCTGATTCTGGTTGCGATTCTGGGTGCCTCTAGTTCTAAAGGCCTTTGGTTCTGGGTGCCTCTGATTCTTGCTACCTCTTGTTCTGGTTGTCTCTAGTTCTAGTTGCCTCTGGTTGCCTTTGGTTCTGGTTTCATCTGCTTATGGGTGTCTCTGGTTTTGATTGTCTTTGATTCTGATTGTCTCTGATTCTGGTTGCCTCTAATTATGGGTGCCTCTAGTTCTGGTTTTTGATTTTGAGTGCCTCTAATTCTGGTTGCCTCTAGTTCTGGGTGCCTCTGGTTCTAGGTGTAAGATCTCTTGTCAAGCATAATAAACCCTAAACCCTTCATTTTTTAAATAAAAAACACTTCCCTCTACATAACTCACAAACCATATCTCTAGATAACTCTATCAAAATAAGACAATTTCTATGGTATTATCAAATATGTACCGGTATTATGAATATTTTGACTAAACATTTTTTTTAATTTGTCCACGACATTTCTATATGACTTTAGTAATTAAATAAATATTTTTGGTTTAAATATGTTTTTGATCCCTGTAGATATGAGTCATTTTGATTAAAAAATGTTGAAATGTTGAAGTGGCTAATTTTGAGTGACGTGACACATGCTGACCGTATAAATATTATTGATTAGGTAATAATTAATTAGTAAAATATTAATTAAATTTAATATAATTATTATTATTATTATTATTATTAAATAAAAACTAACAACTACAAACTCATCTTCAACCTAAAATCCCAAGGCGATAATATTATTCCCATTAATAGCCAAACCCAAAATCATAGCACTCCAAGTAGCAACATCTTTAAGAGGCATTTTATCAAACACTTGCTCTGCGTCTTTTACCAATCCACATTTCACGTAGAAATCAATCAACGCAGTTCCAAGTTCAAGTTCATATTCCAAACCATTTTCCTCAATATAAGAATGAATCCATTTCCCTTCTTCAAAAGCACCCACCATTACACACGCGTTAAGAACACTCACCAAAAGAGGCCCATTAATTTGCAACTGTTGAAAGGGATCTTGATTTGAGTTTTTTGAAGATTGGTCACTGGATTTAGGAAAATTTATGAGATTTTAGGTTTAAGATGAGTTTGTAGTTGTTAGTTTTTATTTATTAATAATAATAATCAAATTAAATTTAATTAATATTTTATTAATTAATTATTACCTAATCAATAATATTTATACAGTTAGCATGTGCCAAGTTACTCAAAATTAGCCACTTCAACATTTTTTAATTAAAAAATTACATTTTTAAAACATTTGAAAATTTACAAAGGTATTTTCAAAAAAAAAAATTTATAAAAAATAAAATGAAAATGACTCATATTTGCAAAGACAATAAATATATTTAAATCAATATTTTTTCATAATAAGATAGTAGCAAAATATATTATTTTTACTCGCATTAATGTTTGAAACGCTTTGTTGCCTCACAATACCATAAACAACTCACGTTGTGTGCCATTTTACGTTCTCGCCATTCTCCTTCATTCTCTTTCTCCTTCATCTTCGTGACTTTTAAGGCCTCAATAAACGCCATTTTTGTTGCATTAGCATCTCCATCTTTGCAACCTTCGACGTCTCAGTAAACCATTTTGCGGTTATGTGGTTCTTCTTCTTCTGATAGTGGTAGTGATAGCACCAAAAGATCTGTAGTAGCACGAACCCTAATCACCGTCGACCGTTTTGCATTTTGTCTCTTTGTTTCTCTCCCAAATCGCATGAACCCTAATCAGCTTCCATTTCTCATATCTTAATTTCTCTTTCAAATAGCAGGAACCCTAACCTACATCTGGGAGTCCTGAGCGCAATTTTAGGTAATTTCTTAATTTTCTTCTGAATTTCTACTTAAATTTTGTGTGTTTTGTTTTCTAAACATTTGCTTTGGTTTCAGATATGGTGTTTTAGTGAAAGTAGATTGCTACTGACTGTATTTTGATTTTGGTTAGATCTGGTGTTATTGTGACACTGGAGCTCGAATGCTTCAATTCTTTTCAAAGCTTGAAGGTAATAAAACTACTAAGTTAAGCCTTACCATTTTGCTCAAATGCTTTTTCACCTCTGATTACTCTTTGTAATTGCTTAACACCTGTGACTTAAGAGGTAAATGTGAAGTTCTCAGATCTACTTTTCTTCTCTCTTATAACAATCTATGGTTTTCAATTATGGGTGTGGTGTGAGAAAAATGAGAGGATTGACAAAATAAAATAAAATTTAAGGAGTACAAAAGAAATGAGATTGACAAATACAAACCCTACAAACAGAAAAACAGCATCTCCATTAGCTTTGCCTAGTCTCAGAATTGTCGCTAGAAAACGTCGGAGGAGTTACTCGTCGGTGGCCAAAAACAGTGAGAAAGTACGTCCAGGTCTTCCTATTTTACTTCTATTTTAATTTTCGAATGTTCCTTCCGCTCTCCTGTACCGCACGAGTAGTCTATTCTAGCGCGGTTCAATTGACATAAGGAGTCCCACAACTGTCTTCAAAGAGGGGCGCCTCTTTAAAATTTAAGAAAAAAGAAATAATTGAACTTTGAAGCTAACCACATTTGTCGATATGTGTTCGAAGTGCTGTGCTACATAGTGTATTATTCTATAAATAATTTGAAATTTGAAAGTAACCACACACCTTCGATCTGAAGTGTCGATGCTACATAGTGTATTATTCTATTCTCTTCCATTAAAGAATTAAAAAAATATTTGTTGATAATGTGAGTGAAGAAAATGTAGTTATATGGCGGCCATGGAAAAATGTTGTGAACGGTTGACTGCCATAGTCTGCAGCGGCAAATTTTTGGCCTTCCTACATATTTTTTCATCCACCGTTGATTACAATGAGAACAAGGCATTGATATCAAGTTAGGAACAAGAAATTAGGGCTGAATAGTTTCAGAGATTAGCTCTCTGCATTTTGTATTTATAATGATAAAACTGTACAAAGAGGATCCCTTGATTTTAGGGATTAAGTCTGTTTTATATGAATCTAATATTTACATTGAAAAGAGAATATTAGATAAGGGATAGAATATCTCAATCAAATATTCTATTAATCACATCCTATCTCAACACTTTCTATGATATGGAGGCATTAAAGAAAAAGAATGACAGTTTTTCTTATGTATGTATGTACAAGTATATCTTAGTACCTATTTTATGAGCATATATTTGATTGGATAATTGTGCTTGAGATGTCATCTTAAGGTACTTATAGTTTAGCTTGTTGAATTCATAACTTTTTAAGTTTTATCTCCTTTTTATTTTGGTGCATTAATTTTGTTCTCTTTATTACCACTATTTTCTTTTCATGTTTTTCAGTGTCATCTAAAGAAGATTACATTTGTGCAGCCCAATAAGGCCTTGAATTTTCAGTTTAGGCCCATGAATATTTGCTTTGGTCATTAGTGGAAAATTGCAGTTCCCAACTTCTCATGGCAGCTGTGCGAGAAATTTCTGCAACCTTGCTCTCTCGCTCAAAACCTCACACCTCTCTTTTTCATCGTCCCTTCTTTCATAGAAAGACTTCCAAGATTTTTGTGAAAGGTACTGTTTTTTTCCCCTTCTTTTAGCTGTTTCATGTTCTTCTTTTGGTCTGATAATGAGTTTTTTATTTAATTGTTTCACATTTGAGTTTCCTTCAATTGCTTCAATTATGAAAAATACAGAACAAGATTAGATATATTTAGCCCCTAGACTGAATACTATCACGTTGCCATTAGTTTTAGCATGTAAAACAAATGAATCTGTGGTTTAACTAAATCTTTAGGCTTTGTTTGGGAGTTTGGAGGAGAGGGGAAGGGAGAGCTTTCGAGGGACGAGAAAATAGAGAAATGGAGAGAAAACATTTTTTAAGAGTGATTTTGTAGAAAATGGTAAGAGAATGTTTATGATTAATATATTTTTAATTTATTGAGCATTGTAAACATGGAAATGATTTGAAGAATTTGTCTAAGCCCTCCAAAATCCTCCTCTCATACAATTTGAGTTCCGTAAAAATTAAGGGAATTTTGTATTATGAATAAAAACAAATCTTTCAACACCCTCTCCTCCCAAAGCTCTTCATTCCTTCCATTTATTCCTTCTTTTTTTCAAAGTCCTCCTCTCCCCTCCAAACTCGCAAACAAAGCCTTAGTTTTAGCATGTGAGTAAAATAAATCTATTGTTAAATTGATTATTGAACATATAGTTTGCACAATCTCTAGTATTATATACCCATGCGATTGAGGCTTCGACATCAAGGCTTTTGTTATCTCAATGCAATTGAGGTTGTATCAGTTGCAATTGATTGTGATTCTCCATAATGTCAAGTATCATGTGCACGGTGATTTTTATCGTAATCATGGTTAGAGCTGTCAAAAAAGCCCCAAACTCCAAGGCCCCTTTTAAAAAATTTATTACTAAGTCTCTAATATTAGGCCCCTTATTAAAATATTTTGTTAATTTTGAGATTTTTTTTCTAAAAAAATTTTTGAAATTTATTTTTCTCGAAAAAATATCGAAAAAAGAATTCTTAGAAAAATTTAAAATCATTTTTTTTCTCAAAAAATTGTGAGAAATTAAAAAAAAATTCTTGAAAAAAATCGAATTCTTTTTTCTTGATTTTAAAAAATTTCAAAAAAAAATTGTAAATCATTTTTTATCGGTGAAATTGTAAATCATTTTTTAGGGGCTTTTTAGTGTTGGGGGCTTTCTTTTAGGGGCCTTTATAATTATGAAATTTTTTGGCTCCTCCAACATATGGGTTGGGGCCAATAATTAGTTTTTTTGACAGCTCTAATCATGGTCATGATTTGAAACCTTACACATCAGTAAACCAACCCTATGTAAGCGGTAAGAAAACTGTATCCCACAAAGAAAAGAAAAGTTGGCATTACACTCTATTCATGAACACAACAGCCAAAAAATTCAACTTTCCTCCTTGTTAATCAAATGCAATTCAGGACTCCATAATGATTATAAAGGAAATTTTACACACACACATGCCTATATAAGTCCATGGTTATGATTTTGTTGTTAGCCAATTGATTCTCACGCTAGGATTAAGTTTAGTTTGTACTTTGTTGAATGTTTTCGAAAATATACCCAGTGAAACCTTTAGCCTGATGTAAGAACAGCTAAATTATACTCTCCGTATCTACACACTATAGAATGTATTAGGAGTTACTTGTGGCTTTAAATGGGATTCACAGAGCCACCTAAGTCGTAGGTTACTTGAAATTGTGGAAAGATTTATTTTAGATCATTTTGACTATTTCATTCAGGCACCCTTCTATTCTTGCTCTAAAGGGGTTTTTTTAATGGGATTCTTGTAGTATGATACTCATCAATTATTGACTTGATTATGTTGAACATATCTAATTTTTTAGTGCTGTTGTATTGTTATTTTTAATGAAAAAAGAAAAAATTTCCTCAATTTAACACTCTTGCTGGTGCCGTGACTAATCTTGATGCAGGATTAACCTTTTCTACTACAGAGGAGAAATTAGCCGAAGCTTTTTGTCAATACGGCAACGTTCTCAAAGGTATATGTGTCTGTATTGTCGTCACAAGTCCAAAACCGCTCAGATTAAAATTCTCATGCTTGCATCATTTCATTTTTCCAGCTGATATAGTATTGAATAAAGCCAAAAATAGATCCAAAGGTTTTGGATATGTAACTTTTGCCGAGGAGGAAGAAGCCCACAAGGCCCAAATTGGCATGAATAGAAAGGTTAGAATCTACTAACTTAATTATCTTTTATCTCTGTTAAATTTTCAAACATAGCCTCAATGAAATACAAAATTCAGAAAATGAATCAACTATTTCTGTAGATATTACACGGACCGGTCTTGTATGTAGACATGGATCCGCCTAACGAGCAGAAGGAAACTTAGAGCTGGCAACTAAAATACAAAGGTTGATGATGAAGATGTGCATAACGATTAAGTAAACAGTCAGTCCCAGAAGATAAGACGGCCCCAAACTTAGGGAGGGAAGGAGCCGCATCTCCTCCGAGCACTTCTGGTTGTTAATGTTCATTTCGCCTTTCATTGTACAGAGTTACATATTTTGATCCCCCAATGAATATTTGCACGATACACTCTCATTAGCAAGTACTTTTTGCACACAAAGTCTAGTAGTTAGTTGTTATGTATATCTAATTTATATTTTTGGATTTCAGACTCATTTTCCCAATCACAAATGTATAAAAAATATGTCCAGGATGGAGTATTCAAAATTAATTTTGAATGAATTTGATTTCGCAAAATTGATTTTAGGTAAATGTATTTTTAGTTTCTGCTTGATCTGATGGGGTTCTCTGTTAAGACTACATAGCAGTCGTAGGGATGTCAAGACCAGAGCTTCTTTTTTCTAGTGCTAGCAAGAATGCTAGTGAAAGAATCCCACTCCCCTATTAAAATAATAATGCAATCAATAAATTGAAGTCGTCAGAAAAGATGGGACAATTCGTATTTTGCCTCTACAAATCAAATTTGAAACGTGCACTCGAATTGAAATACAAGTTGCTTGATGTTTTAACTTAACAATTTTGATTAATCAAGTTGCTGCACCACATTAGATTGGGGAGAGCAATGTGCTAGTGCTTTAATGATTGATAATTATAAGATTAAGGTTAGGAGCTTGTTGTCTACTTCCAAAAAGCATGCACTGGCAACATAGGTTGGAGACAATCAAGCTTTACCTACACAACAAACACAAACACCCCACATTTTTTATGAAACAAAATATTGTTTGTTTCTCATTTTCTCTGTTGTGTGCAATGTTTATGGCTTTTATGCTTTTCTGTTCAACAAGTTCGTTTTTGATCATTATCTATAAGGTCTGCCACAATTGGTAGATAGTTGAGGTCGCTTAAACACACTTTAGATGTTCGATTACGGTCGTATGTATGGAAATTGTGTTGTTGGGAGAGGAGACCTATTTCGAGGATGCCTACACCATAGTGTGAGTTAGTCTCTTATTGATTGTTGGCGACCTTCACCTAATCTACTTCAGGTGTTGAGATGAGATGTTTTGTTGCGACGAGATGAAATAAGATGTTTATATGAAGTCTGATGTCGAGGTGAGATGCAAAGAATTACGTCAATATATATGGTGTTGAGATGAAGTGTAGAGACTTTAAGCACAACTAAAGTTCTAAGATCCGAATATGATATTAGACGTAGAAAAAAAATGGCCGAGATGGGGTGTAGAGGGGTTGAGATGAGGTGTAGAGATTCAAGGTTTGCTTTCATAAAAATGTGAGAACTTGGTATGGAATCAATTATTTCAATTGTGGATCGTGAAAAATAACGGTTTGTTTGAATTCCACTATGCCAGAGTGCTATTAACCATAACATAACTGCTATTTGACAACTTTGCATGGAACATCCCTTAACCCTGGCTGTGATAAAGTAGTGAGATCAGACATTTGTTAGCTCGAAAACTTGTTAAGGGACCACATTTAATGATGGTCGAGGTGATGTGACAAGATTTGTTGTCTCCTTTAATCCATATTTGGAAACATGACAGATGACATCCTTTAACTATTGTCGAGATGAGTTGTAGAGACTTGTGGCTACTCTCACGAGTCTCATCCAAGTTTGGTAATGAAACTCTATGCAAAGTTTTATACTACAAATATTTAACTGCATTTTCGCTAGCAAAAATGGTATTGCTATTGAATTTACATTGTATGTCCTTACACATATTTCCCCCTCCTTCTTAGACCATCACAAGGAAGACTGAAAAACGAAATTATTTGATTTTACTAAAACAAATATGTGCTAAAGTGATATATTAATATGAAAGAATAATTTTTTTTTGAGTGCTTCTTATATTTTTTCAAAAGTCCCAATTTTTTTAATTGACTAATTCGACGATGTATTTAAACACATAAGGTGACGAGAGAAGAAATTACTGATTTATTTTTCACTCAATATAAAAGGATACTAGAACTTGTTTTATACATACATTTGTTTAAGAATATCACGAAAAAAACACATTATATATATATATATATATATATATATATATATATATATATATATATATATATATATATATATATATATATGAGAGTTTGGATGAATATGCAAATTGGTCTTTGAAATTGTTAGTGTCGGTCAAATTAGCTCATGAATTTTTGTGAATTGATAAATATATCCTTAAAATGGTAAAATATCAATTAAAATAGTCCATATGTAAACTTTTGTCATTAGATGTTTTGATGTGACATTGTAATTGAATATATGACTTATGCACGTTGATCCCACGTCAATGATGTGATCTTTCTGAGAATAAATTTGCTGATGAATTTTTTTTGTTATCTTAGACTATTTCAATTAGGACAAATTAGTCCATGAAATATTTAAATTTCATCAGAAAATTAGTCTATTTATATGAGATCAACGTGGAGTGATCAAATATTCAATTAACATGTGATATTATAATATCTACCAATAAAAATTTAAATATAGACTATTTCGATTATTATTTTACAATTTTGATATACAGTTGCTAATTTGTAAAATTTTAAATTAATTTGAGCGATGCTTATAATTTAAAGAATCAATTAGTCTATTTACTAATAAATTTTCATCTACTAATGTACACACCAAATAAGAATATGTGAACATTAAAACTCATTTTGATAATTATCCATTCAAAAACAATTTTATAAAATCTATTAAAACAATTCACTTTATATTCCATTCACTTATACGATCATAAATCACTTATTTTAACTCACTTTCTTAAAAGAAAATTTGGGGAAGGAACAAATATTTATTAACTATTTTATAAATATTTTTTAAAGAAATGTGATATAAGATATCAAAGCTAAACTTCTACTCATGAAGTATCATCAAATATAGTTATTTTTTATTTTAACTCATTTTCAATAAAAATTCATTTAAAAAATTATAAAATATAATCCGTTTAAAGTCACAGACTTTTTTTTTTATTATTACACAACATCAATTATTAATTTGATGAGTTGCTCATTTTAAAAAAAAATCAAATCATTTTACAAAATTTTATTTTTCTGTCTTCAAAGTCACGCACCCTCTAACGTTTGAAACTACATAATGCACATGCTGCAATAGTAGGTTACTCCAAATTCGAATCTGGATGGTCCAAACTTCCCATACCATTCACAGTACATTGTTTAATATTTGTCCTGCGGAGAAAATGTAATAAGAAAAAGTCAAATTCTGATATATTTTTATTAAAGTATGAAAATGATATAAGATTCCATTAATTTCAATGGGACCCCAACAATGATACAAATGGTAAAATTTAATAAACGCACTCTACATAAAAGAAGTCACATCAAAATCCGTATTAGGATATCAACACTTGTCTTAAAACCAAAGCTTTGCTCCCATCTTCGTCAACAAAACATTTAATGCAAATCTTTACTTCCTACCAAACAACGGTCACATATCCTGAAAATCTAGCCACATGTCCCACACCTCAACCAAATCTAAAACAAGAAAAACTCTACCGTTCCTCTCAAGTTTTGGCCCTTATAAAAATTCACCTACCCACTTTTATGGCACTGCATGCACGGGCCAGGGTTGCCATGATTAGGACACTAAATTTAACAATGAATCACTAGTTTAGTTGCTAAAATTATAAGATGTCAACTTAATTCATAAAACTAATCTTAAACTCCCATCACCAGTTTTGGAAATTCTTAATCATATATTATTCCTATCCTAAATAATTTTGTCATAGACTGACCAATTCTAAAAAGCTAACATGCACAAAATTTCACACTAATTTGTAAATAAGTGTATGTTTGGTTTAATGTCGAAAAATTATTTTAGTAAAATTAATTTTATTTAAAAATAAATTAAATATAAATTTATGTTTGAATATATTTATATAAAAATAAATTACAAATAAAATTTGATATAATAATCACATAGAAGTTAAAATCAATTATTCTCGAATAACCAAATATATAAAAATCAATATTACATCTCCAAAATCAATTCTAACTGCCCCAAATATGTAACTAAACATAGGCTAAATAGGCGAGTCACATCAATTTTATGATCCAAATAAAATAAAATAAAGCATCACATCCCTCCATTAATTTCACTTCAGGGTATCAAACCCACAAAATTGCAATAAAATGTCCTCTAGGGTAAATTATAACAAAAATGAATTAAATAAGTATTTAAGTTAATTGTTTTACAATAATAAACTTTTCTCAAAGAAAATAACCATAACTTTGAATTTGAAAGTAATAATCAGAGTACGTTATACAACATAAGAACAAAGTAAACTTCACTGTATTCTAGCAATAGCTAAAATCACCTCTAATTCCTCGATAAGAAACTCACTCCAACCTCCTACATATTCAACAGAAAGTTACAGACACAAGAGTCTTATAGAGACTGCAGGACACGGAACTTATAAACAAATAAGCTATCGGAATTTGTTGCTTTATAATAAAACCATTCAGCTTTCTTTGAAAGAGGGGTCGGAGTAAAATAAAAAAGAGTCCTGCAAATGGGGCACTTTGGGAAAGAACACCAAACCTCTACAGGATTTTCTTTTCTACTGGAGAGAGGGTTCTTTATCCCATTCCATGAAGCTCTCTAGTAAATAAATATAAAATAATGAATGACAAAAATTAAAGAGAATAAAAAATACGATTATCCTTTAGGAACTTTGCGGCCATCCTTTCCATGCTTCGGGGGCTCAAATTCACCAAAAGAATATGTACCTGAAGAAATTAAATAGCTATAACAGCAAGAAGAAGCAAAAGGGTCAATTTGACTAGACTACAAGTTGATCCAGCTGCATTTGCTCAAGCCAAGCTCCTAAAACTGAATGATCGATAGAATCTACTTGAGGATTTGAATTCATTTCAGCTGATGCAATAGGGCCAGAACCTGCTAGCTTCTCTTTTATCTCAGGTGGGGATTCCTTGACAAGGGATTGAACCCAAGATAGATCAGGCTCTTCCCCATTGTTTCCATGCTCAAAAGAGGTGGATCTTTGTGATCGACCAAACTCATTTCCATTTACAGACCAATCTGCTTTTCCATTAGGGGATCCCCATTTAGACCAGGAGTTCACAGGGGACCCAACAACTGAGACAGGATTGTTAGCACCAAGTTCTCTTGAACTAAGGCTCCGCAGCTGTTGCTGCTGTATCTCACGATGAGCAAATGCTGACATTCGAGCACTCATTGGAGAGAGGGGTTCCATACTTCTTGGTGACATTCTTCCAGGAGAAGAGACACCGTATGAAGCCTGGTGGAATAGAGGATGCTCAACATTCTTAGGAGACATGACATTTGTATTTATGGGTGACAATGAACTTTGGAGCTGTTGAAACTGGTTGAAAACAGCTGATTTGTGTGTTGGGGAAAATACAGAGGCTGGTGCTGGATCAGAATACCGAGGAGACGAAGAAATTTCAGCACAAAATAGATCATCAAGATTTGAGGGAGTTAGTGTTTTAGACCGACCAGGTCGACTCACTGAAATAGCACCTGGACGGGGCTGTGAGAAACAGCCCATGTCATTTAATATGTGCTGCTGACCGTCAAAGTCTTGTAGCATATTGTGGAAGTCTTCAAGTGGCATATCACGGGCACTAAGAGAAGATCTCAAACGACTAGTTTGAATATTGCTTCCTGGTAAATGAAGAGCTGGAACATTTGGCTGTGGCCAAGCGTTATTTGAGTGAGAGATGCCATTTGCAGATGGAGATATCGGCTGTGCAAATGGAGATGGAGACATGGAAGACATTGATGATGGAGAACCAGGGAAAAGGCTCATTGCAGCAGCCATGTCCATGACATTGGGAGCAGAGGCAGATGATCTTGGTGAAGGGACAGCAGATCCAGTGGAGACATACAATGGACGCAACTCTTCAGCTATGTGAGCAAAAAAGCACACCCTTCGATTACAACTTGTACCGTCTTTGCAGAGCCTTGTCCGATACTGAGCTGGGTGTAGCCAGCATTCAAATACTCCGTGAGCATATTCACACATATCCCCACGCCTGCAAGCCCCTTTTCTAAAATCAGGGCATGGCACACAGCTGTAATGGAACTTTCTAGGGTCTCTCCTTCGAGCATTCTCTCCAGGATGAACAAACGGACACTCAGTCCAATCATGAGAGTATGCACGAGAACAAGGACGAACCTTGAAAGAAAACATGCGAAACTCATCTGTGGCATATATGCTGTTTTTTATATCAGGAAGTGATGGATCAATTGGATATTCTCTCTTTTCTGGTGTAGAATTAACAGCTGTGTCGGTAAACTTTAGAGCTACAGGAGACGTTGGATATCCATTTTCAATTGATGACAAAGGGGCAGCTGAACCAGGACTTGATGAATCAATAGATACTGGAAGAGAACAATCATCAACAGACCCGTCAGAAGTACTATCTGAGAGGAGTTCTCCAAGAATTATTTTCACTCCTTCAAGCTTAGGAGGAAAAACAATAACATCAACTGGACGGTTCCCATTAGCATCCACACAATTGATTTCAGCACCAGCTGATAAAAGCAGCTTTACCGCATCAATTGCATTAACAGAACCACCAGAAGCAGCACAGTGAAGAGCAGTGCTTTTATCAGTGCCACAGGAGAAATTTACATCAGCCTCTGGACATGAGAGTATAAGCTTTAGAATATCAATACTCCCATAGGAAGCAGCCACCATTAAAGGGGTTCTGTGCTCAAGAACAATTTGTTTGGATCCATTATGTCGGACATACCAGAAGCCAACCTCATTTATCAGAGAAGCGTCACTATCTAAAGCTACCTTAAATTCCTCAAAATCGTTGTTAGAAGCAAGTTCAAGTAAGCTGGAAAAAGAATCATCAGTATGAACCGTTAGATTTTTCATGTCTTTGACGTTATTTGAACCTTCTACAGCAGATGGAGATGAAGACGATGAAGTTGAAAGAGATTTAGATTTCTCAGGACCACCACACATCCTTCAATAAGCTGAACAATAATGAGCATATAATTAATTAAGTGACAAAAAATGAAATTAACAAACAGAAAGTTAGTTAACTCCACCAAAAGAAGTAAAGTAAAACAACAACAAAAGCATGAGTAGATTCCTATAATTCAAAATTTATAATAAGATCCTTCTAGCTTAAACAAATTAATTGGGTTCGTAAAAATGAACAAGGGGTAAATATACAAATTTCAAAAACTAAATATTTTTCCAAAAGGCGTGCCACACGTACTAAAGAGCTATACTTTCAACAAAATATCAAAATATCTAATGCCCCAGATCATGAAACAAAAATTAAAGATAATAGTGCAATTCGAAATTTGGAATTACAATTAACAATCTATGAATGCTAAGACAAACATGATACTGATAATAATTTAAGAAAATAGAAATCATTGAATATAACTATATGTGCCGATGTCTCGTCAACACGCCTTTCATATGAAGTCTCATGTCATGTATGTTTCGGGACACACATTTAATCTGAAGTGTCATTGTTACATAGTTTACAATATACAATATTTTTAGAAGTATTCCAATTTTAAAATTTCACAATTAAGGTTACATATAAAAGAAATTATTTCATAAATCATAAAACAACAAGACATGACATGCATACTCAAATATATACGAGATGAGAAGGAAAATCTATGTTTGAGTAAGCATCTAAAAATAGTAGTAACTTTAACAACAATAATAATCATAATCAAAATAACGATACTAAACATACCTAAAAAATATTTGAACTTAAAGCATCAAATACAAAACATAAAAGTAGCAAACAAAAGCAGAACACAGTCACACACAATCAACCAATAGCGTAAATAGAACTAAATATAAAGAGTCAGGAAAATATTCCAACAAAATCGCATAAGCACAAGACACATGATTCCTTACGCAAGGAAATAGATCTGAATAAAATCAGGAATCATATAAAAAAGTATAATTAAAGCTGCAACCTCGTCAACTAAAATATTAAAAATTCAAAAGAAGAAAAAGAAAACAGATAAGCATGATTCTTATTCTCATTTCAACAGAATAAAAATCGCATTTCTTGTATATATCAAGAATCTACAGCAGCAAAAAATTCACGCAATCAAGTAAAAACAATATTTCAAAAAACATACACATTAAAATGAAATAAGACCACCAATTCACTTCAAAATCTTAAATAAGACAGTAATCACTTTATTTGGACAGAAAACAGTGTCATTTATTATTATTATTATTATTATTATTATTATTATTATTATTATTAATATTATTATTATTATTATTTATCTAGATGCAAAGTAAAAGTTTTATTCGAGAAACTTATTTGACAGAAGGATTCAAACGAATCTAGAATTTATACAGAAAAATTGAGAAACAACAAAGCACGACGCATTACGAATATAATTCAAGTATTCAACGTATGAAATAAAATTAGTGCATAAATTCAAACCTAAAATTAATAAATTAAATAAATATATTTAAAGTTAGTATGAAACACGATATACAGAATAAAATGCTATCATAATTTATACAATCGGCGATAATATTTCGAACTAAAAGTATTCAGATCGAGTCAGAGACTCGATCGATTCAATTGCAGAGTGAAGACTCACCGATTAGGAGTGGTTGTGATGAAGATCGGTTTCCAAATCCAATGAGATCAAAAAAATAACTGGAAAAGGAAAGTTTACTGATCAATCTGAATGGAAAATGGAAAAATGCCGAAGAAGGAAACGAGATCTGGTTGAGAAGAGAATCAGAGCTTCAATCTCCATTGATAGAAACGAGGAAGCATAGAGAGAGAGAGAGGGAGGGAGAGAGAGAGAGAGAGAAGTAACGTCTTCGAAATTGAAATTGAAATGGAAATTGAAATGAAATGAAGAGGAATTTAGGGAGAATTTAAAAAAGTTTTGGAGCAGAGTGAAATGGGAGTGAAATGGTGCTGAAATGCACGCCAAATGAAGTCCAAATGAAGTCTGGGAGTGGGTCCACGGGGAACCGGGAGGGCCGGTAAGAGAGATGAATGGGGGTGGATAGGGTTTGAAGAAGGACGAGAGTGGGTTCAACCGGTTGACTGTAGTGGATTTGATTGAAATAATTAACTGGAATGAAATGCGGGATTTAGAGTCCGCCAATTAGAAAGTGGCATTTGTAGGAGCCATAGGAGCTTAAGGTTAAAAGACACTGGTCACTGTGTAGTCAAATGAAATGAAGGATAGGGGTGATGCATCACCAAAATTAGGACAAGGTTACTCCAAACTAAGCAAATCATTTTTTATATTAAAAAAATAAATAATATCAAGCATGATAAATAAATTAATACTTTATATTAAAAGATAATTTTATATGATCTCTTTGTACTCTATTTTTACTCAAAAAATATATCTATAAATATAATAAATTATGAGGGATAAAATATTATACTCAAAAAATATATTTTACTATATCTATTTTTACTCTATTTTTACTCAAAAAATATATCTATAAATATTTAACTTTTTTAGTCTATGAAATAATAAAAAAAATATTATACTCAAAAGTAATGTGAATTTGCATTGGACCACAAAGAAAATAATATATGAAATAGTCAAAAAAACTATTGTATTAAAATAATTATAGAAATTGTAAAAAATAGATTATATATTAAGTAAGACTTTGGTAACTTACATAAAAGGAAAAATAAAATTTT
>JBBPBP010009777.1:18123956-18159497 GCA_037974735.1 Cicer chorassanicum
CATATAAATCGAATTTTGAATTTATTTTTTATAGTGTCATAAATATGTATTCAAAAATATATGTTGATATTTCAATATGGATTAAAAAATTTGTAATGACTAAAAAATATAATTTTTTTTACATGACTAAAACCAAAATTATAAATTTTATAAAAACTAAAAACTCATTTAACTCTTATTTATTTTATTAATAATTTCTAATAATTGATTATGTCAATTTATAAATAATTAATTATATAATTAATCTAATATGTCTATCTTCATGTCAACCTTTGTGACATATTGTACATCATAATGGTTCGGTCGGTCATATTTGAGGGTTAGTTACGTAAACATAATAATGAATTAAAGTGTAATTTCTCTATAAAACAATGATAATAAAGTTGTACATGGAGAAATGGTTCAAGATCCTTCCAAGATCTTAATTAATGAAATATTAAAAGATTTAAAATGAGAGTTGAGGGAAAATTAACATGGCACTCAAACTCATTCAAGTTATTGAAAGTCATATAGTGCCTGGACATTTAAAATGATAATTTATGTTTTTAGTTCATTTAATATGGTCAGTTTTGTTTCTAGTTTTTGTATTTTAAAAAAATATTTTCAATCTTTTAATTCAAAATTCTCTTTATTTTAATTTACGATACTATTTTTTCATTTAACTTTGATGATATCATATTCACATAATATTTTGATAATATATAATTTTGAATTGACATGCCAACGTTTAATAGATGATTGTTACGTGACAATGATGAAAAATAAATAAAACATGATTATATGAACCAAAAAGTCAACTATAAATTACGAGAGTGAAAAAAAAAATTATATTTTAATTTTCCACAAGATATATATTTTTAACGGCTCTGTTGATCCATTGACTATTGTCCATTTTTCTTATGTATCTAGACAACTATATACTAAATTAATGTGCATTTCTGATTCCATCAAGTACAGGTTATTTTACATGTGGAGTAACTATGAATATCGGTTCAAGGCGTAGATAGGTTTTTTTCACTTACATAATTACAACAACAACAACAATGAAACTTTTCATTCTTTTTCAAGAGATAATTTTTTACTTAAACAACAACAACACAACAAAAACTTTGTTAAAGCTTTTTATCGAAAGTAAGAGATTTTGATCTATGAAATCTAAGTTAAAAATATCAACTTTTTAACATCCAAAGGAAAAAAAAAATTTGAATTCAAACTCTTGCTCCAACAACAACAAATCGACCATCATAAGTGTTAGGATCTTCTCTTGATTTTTTTAAAAACTATCACGAATAAACACTATCTAACAAGTTTATGACCAAATAAATTTTGAAAACAACTTATCACCACCATCAAACATCTCACAGCTGAAGTAAAAAGAAAGGAGAAAGTTTTGTATTTCTTTTCAAATCTAAACACAAAACAAGCATCACACTAGATAGATCTTAAGTGTACAAAAGTAAAAATTTGAAAACATTAATTCTCGTTAAATGCAAATTTGATTCTGGCCATGAAGAGAAAAGAGAAAGGGAGATATTTTCTTACGACAAAAACTAGATAAGATACAACAACGTTACAAAAGACAAATACCCTAATTGCTTAAAACAAACAAAAACACGAGTCTTACAAACATAATAATTTAAGGGATTAATCTGACAATTCGGTGCAAAAACTCTTGTTCATCATCCATAATTAATGGACTCATTCTCATATTTAGCGAAAAACTAAAATGCACATCCATTGTTAAGTTGTCATATTTATGGGTTCCATGGCAAGTACTATCTTATCATATCAAGAATACTAATTGTTGTCCCTAATAACAAATGTTAGTTTTTTTAATTTGTATAGTATGATTTTGTTAGTGATCAACCATGATAAAATATTAATGTTTTATGGATAATATTAACAATAAAGATAATATTTATTATAAAAAATAGTGAATATGGATAAAAAATGTATTATTTTACGGTGATGACACACTTTTATATGCAGAAATTGAAGTAGAAAATTGAAATTAATTTTTTTTATTTTATTTTTATTTTTTAGTCTTGCAATCTATAGGTTTTTTTTTTTTTTTGCTTTTGGTCCAGGTAGTTATATTTTGTTTTTCGCCTCTACCACATATCAATCATCTATTGGATGCTCATGTGGCAACTCATCGCCACACGACACTAAAATAAGTGGCATGACATGTCAACATGTCACGTCATTTAGGTTAAATTGAAAAACAACATCAAGCCTAAAATTAAAGGAATTTTGAATTACACTGACCGAATCTAAAGGTTTTTTAGTTGATTTAAATATCTCTTTTTATTTAAAAAAAAGTCACCAAAATACCCCCCACATTTGAAAAAATATATACTAAAATGTCCTACTTTTTTCACAGAGGTCGCATCCCCGCCTTACGACCACTTGAAGGAAATTTTTTTTTTGACGCAGTAGGAGGTCGCATCCTAGGGATGCGCCCACTTACAATGTTTTAATTTTTTTTTTCTCTCTTTATTTTAACAATTGAATAATTGTTAATTTAATAAATTAAAAATAATAAAAATATTTAATAAATAAAATTCTATTAATAAAATCAAATAAAGTAGATGTTGCAAAGGAAATAACGTGTTATATTATTTTAACAATTTCTTCCTATTTTTGAGATAAATTTGCAACTTAATTCTATTTTGTTAACAACTTCCTCCTATTTTTTCTCCGGATCTAATAAATAAAAATTAATAAAAATAATTATAATTAAAAAAATAGTAAATTATATTAATAACATCAAACAAAATACATTAAATTGAAGAAGAAAAAAAATACATCAAAATTAATTGTTGAATAAATGTGTCAAAACAAATGACGTGCTATATTATTTTATCAATTTTATTTTATTTTGTTAACAACTCTCTCTTATTTTGCAGATAAATTAGCTACTTAATTTTATTTTGTTAACAACTCTCGGATTTTTTATTTAAATATCCTCTTTTTCAAAAAAGTTCACCAAAATGCCTCACTCTAAAAAAAAAACCAAAATGCCCTACTTTTTGGCAGCTAGGAGGTCGCGTCCGGGGGATGCGACCAACTACTACGTGTGTGTATATATATATATATATATATTAACTTTTGAAAAATTAGAATTTAATGTTAATTTAATTAATAAAAAATAACATATTAATAATACCACAAATTAACATTAATAATAATAATTCATTAAATTAATAAAAAAATACATTAATAATAATAATAACAAGATTAATAATAATAAAAAAAAAGTAAATTATATTAATAAAATAAAATACATTAAATTGAAGAAACAAAATACATTAAATTAAAGAAAAAATACCAAAAATTGAAAACAAAAATTCATCAAATTTAAATTAATGATTTCCATCTAAATGTCCTCCGGTTCAACATCCAGGCGATCGTTGAAATCGTCTAACCCTTTTAACGAGTTGAGGTTGTTCTGGTTGATCCTCATTTTGATAATTATCCTAATTATAATCTATATGTGGATTAGAACCACTACCACCTGCCTCCATATAATTTTGAATTTCGGGGCTATATAGAATCAAAAACAGCCTAAGCCGACTCAGGAGTTGTGCAATGAGTTCCAAAAAAATTATAGAAAATCCCGCTCTCTGTCGGATGAACGGGGGTTGGTATTTCTAGCACTTAAGGAACGTAATACTGAGTCGATATATCTGCAGATTCATGTAGATATGGTGGTGGTGACTGACCATAATATGGAACTTCTGTAGGGGCATGCGGGTGAAGTGATGATAAAGACGGTGTTTGGTGCATGGTTTGTTGGTGTTGGGTTGATTGAGGGGTTGAGTGCACATAATAAAACAAAGAGGTCTTTTAAAGCGCTTTATGGAAAAGTGCTGTAAAAGGCTTTTAATAAAATAAAATAAGGAGAGTCACTTAGCACTTTCACATAATAAAACAAATGAGGTCTTTTAAAGCGTTTTGTGGAAAAGCGTTGTAAAAGGGTTACATAGCGCTTTCACATAATAAAACAAAGAAGTCTTTTAAAGCGCTTTGTGGAAAAGCGCTGTAAAAGGGTCACATAGCGCTTTCACATAATAAAACAAAGAAGCCTTTTAAAGCGCTTTGTAAAAAAACGTTGTAAAAGGCTTTTTAAAAAATAAAATAAGGAGGTCTTTTACAGCGCTTTTTCACAAGCGCTTTAAAAGGCTTCTAAAAAACGCTGTAATAGGCTTTTAAAATATAAAATAAGGAGGTCTTTTACAGCGCTTTTTCAAAAAAGCGCTGTAATAGGGTTTTATATATAAAAGTAACCGCTTCAGTTTCCTCTTCATTACGTAAACTTCATACACTTGTTCCTCTTCAGTTTCCTCTTCATTCTCCTTCTCATTGCGAACCCTACGCTTGTTTCCTCCTCATTACTAACCCTCATTACGTAAACTTCATACGCTTGTTTCCTCCTCATCTTCATTCTCCTTCTCATTGCGAACCATCTTTGTTACTAACCCTCATTACGTATTTCTGCGAACCCGTAACCCTACGCTCGTTTCCTCTTCGTTCGTAATTCTATGTTGTTCTTCTTTTTACTAACCAAACCCTACAAACCCATAACCCTAAGTATTTCTTCGCACTTTTTAGGTTTTGTATTTATTAATTTTTTGTTTCACTAAAATGCATGTGAAACTTATACTGCTACGTACTTAGACTACTGCATGTTGAACTTGTTGAAGTTATATTGAACTGCATGTCGAACTTATTGTAGATAAATGAATACCAACAAGTAGTTAGATTGTCAAAATAAAGAAGTTGGCAACACCAAGACTTATGAAAATGAAGTCAAACGTGGTGCAACTGTCATGCAAAATGTCTTAAAAGCAAGAAGTACTGGCATAAAATTTGAGGTATACTATACTTTGTTTGCTGTTTATTTTTTATCCTTTTTCTAAAAGCATGTACTTACTATATGAGTTTATTAAGTGGGATGGAATGAGAGTGGTCAGCCAATTGACCCCAACAGTTCCATGTTTATAAGTTATATTGGGGCTGTTGTTCGTCAGAATATCTCCATCACAATTGACGATTGGAGAGATAAGACGTTGAGGAATGCAAAAGATATATTGTGGACTGATATACAAGTAACTTTTTTACTCCACTTTTTTGTTACTTATAATTTTTTCGATTGAAGTACTTTGCTCAAACTATATCTTTATTTGGTTTGCAGACTGCTTTCGATGTTGACGAGGTGAAAAAGACTTACGTACTGAGAGTTGCCGGGAAAATACACCGGAGTTTTAGATCTCACCTCTCAAACTGTTATCTAAGAGATCGTGATGGAAATATGAATGCAGAAGCTCCAAAAATATATAAATATTATATATCAAATGACGAATGGAGCACATTTGTAGCAAAACGTTCAGACTCCGCGTTTGTGGTAAGTGATTAATTTATTAGCATTTGTGTTTTATTATTCATATTCATAGCGTATTTTAAATTTTTACACGATTGTTATTTTTTTTATATAGAATATAAAGAAGGCAAATCGCGAGAGCGCAAAAAAATCCGACGCACCCATACAAAAAATCTCGTATGGGATATGCACGTCTAGAGCAAAATCTTGTAAGTAATTAAACATCACTTTTATATAATGTGGTACATTATAAACTATAGTTTCTAACTAATTTTTTTGTTTATGATCTTAACGAATAGCTACAAGACACCCAATCCTATCAACCATTGGGTCGTCATATCTTGTGGAAGGAAGCTCGCGTAAATAAAGATGGAGTTGTTGATAACGAAAATGTTCAAAAAGTAATAGAACTTTGTGTAAGTATATTATCACTTTAATATTTTTTAATATTGTATTTTAAAAATGATATTGAACTTATCTTTTTAATCCTACGTGTATTTTAGGAGAATCTCGAACAAAGTTTGGAAAATCAAGAGGACAACAAAGCTACTTGCAAGGACATACTCGGTAAAGTGTTTAATGTTCCTGAATATTTCGGCTGCGTGAGGGGAAAATGATTTGGCGTAACTCCTAAAAGCTATTTTTCACAAGAGAAGTGCCAAAATTCATTTAATGAGGAAGTATTAGAGAAGCTCAAAGTCTTAATAGAGCAAGTGACACTCTTGGTGAAGACGAATAAAGACAAGCAACTTCTGGATCAGCTCCAACGTGAAATACAAATGGAGAGTGAAAACGCGAGTTGCAACATTGGTCTCAAAAGTCTTCCCGAGGTAATTAATTACTTAATAAAATAAAAAATTCATCCAACCTAATTGTTTCACATACTTATGTATTAACCATTGATTATGGGTGTCACTCCTTGCGTGCTCTACTTATCCTCCACTACTCATAGCAAGGTCGGAAAAGAAACATTGTACCATACTTTGGGAGAAGTATTGCACAACACACCGATCCCTGCGGGCCATGTCAAAGTATCACCAGTTATTGCTTTGGAACCAAATGCACTGTTGCCTATACCGGACAACAATGCAGATATGAAGTATTTGGGCGAAGCAATTGGTAGTTACGTGGCATGACCCAAACATCTTGTTGCCCTTGATAAGGTATGTTTTATTAATTGAAATGTATGTTTAATTGATATATATATTTAATTGCTGATTTTTTCCGCTGTTAACTTTAATTTCACATTTATTTAGATTCAGACAAAGTCTAAAGGGAATGATAAGAAGATTCCCAAAAACGAGTCAGTCACATCGCCGAAAAAGGTTTGTCACATTTATTCTGTAAGGTTTGTCATTTTTTCAGATTCAATAAACTAACAAACTGATTAACCTCATTTTTTCAGATTCAATCCAATAAACCACATACACAGCAAACCAGCTGCCAGAATAAACTAGTTGCCGCACCACAACTGGATGTTCGTGGTAAAAATAAAGCCGGAAAACTTCAAAAATTGGAGGGTAATAATGCTGGCAAACTTCAAAAGCTGGACGGTACTAAAGCTGCTAAAGTTCAAAAACTGGATCGGGGAAAATCAGTTGCTGCTCCTAAAATAAGTCAGCTACGCCTTGCTCGATATGGGTCGTGTCTTGACATACAGACAAAAACCAATATGGACATCAACGATTCTCACATCATAAGCATAGATAAAGCTATATTCGGAGATGAGTTTGAAAAACTACTTGAAAAAGAGCACATATACGAACTTCTCAATCATAAGGAGCTGAGTGCTACTGTCATCAGCTTATACATTAGGTAAAAATCACTTTTAATTTCATTTATTGGTAATTAATTTAATTTTTTGGTAATTAATCTAATTTGAAATTTTCATTGAAGGTTTTTGTGTGAGAAGTTGGTGTGCACGCGCAGATTGTCAAATAGATTTTCATTCTTGTCTCCGCATAAGCTTTTCGATGTTTAAACTCGATCCAGTGAATATAAAGAAATACATTGTAGATATCCTATTAGGAAATAAAGAGAAGGATAAGTTGTTCCTTGCACCATATAATTCAGGGTACATAGTTATATATTCTTTATTTATATCTTTTTTAATTTATGAGATCTTAATTTATTAGTTGTGAAAACAAAATTGCCAACCAAATTTTTGTTGTTGTAGGGCACATTGGGTGCTATTTGCAATCAATGTGACCTCTGAAGTTATATACTATTTAGATCCCTTGCACAACCATTACAACAATCACTTCGATATAAAGACTATGTTCGACACGTAAGTAATATTCATTTATTTCTTACATATATATAAATAATGTGTTTGTTAATGCTATAATAATCACATTTATTTATTCGATAGTGCTTTAAAAGTTTTTCGAGCTCAAAGAGGTGATACAACGTCGAAGCAAAAGTCAAATAACATCACATGAATTCCAATAAAGGTTTGAAATATATGCCTTTAAAATTTCATTTACAATCAATGCACAAATATTTATTGACTTATATGTTTTATTTTATAGTGCCCTCATCAAACTAACAACATAGACTATGGGTAGTATATATTGCGATTCATGAAGGATATTGTTGATATGAATCAAACTATAATCCCAGAAACGGTACGGTATTTTCATTATTTGATATTCATATATAAACTATGTATATATTTGATTCTAACTTATTTAAGTTCAATTTTTATATCGCACAGTACTTTGGCAATTCCAGTTCAACATACTCTAAAAGAGATCTAACTGAAATAAAGGAAGACTGGTGTCAGTATGTGATTGAAATGAAGATTAATTGATTTGCTGGGAAATGGCATGCTGCAAGGGATAGTTATATGAATATATGGTAGTTTTGTTATGGGTAGTTATGATAGTTATATGTATATGAATAGGGCACATTTGAAAAGTTGTGAATATGTAGTTATATGAGTATGTATATAGTTCTGTTTTGTTGTCAATATGTGAATATGTATATGAATATGTATTATGTTCTGTGCTGTAGTTTGCTGTATAAAGTTATATAGTTCTGTTGTTGTGTACTGATTGTGAAATGATTGTGTGAACTGATTCTGGATGAAAATGATTTTGGAAAAACAATTAAAAGACAGCGCTTTCTAAAAAATGCCATAAAAAATCAAAAAGCGCTTTTTAAAAATTCCATTTACAGCGTTTTTTAGTAAAACTAAAATAAGAAAGCACCTATTACAACACTTTTTTGAAAAGCGCTGTAATAGGTGCATAATAATGCATCTATTGAATGCACCTATTACAACGCTTTTTTGAAAAAGCGCTGTAATAGGTGCATAATAATGCATCTATTGAATGCACCTACTACAACGCTTTTTTGAAAAAGCGCTGTAATAGGTACATAATAATGCATCTATTGAATGCACCTTTTACAGCGCTTTTTCAAAAAAGCGCTATAATAGGTAAATAATAATGCATCTATTAAAAACACCTATTACAGCGCTTTTTTGAAAAAGCGCTGTAAAACGAGTATAACAAGCGCGCAATTTATCCACCTATTTTACAGCGCTTTTTTATTTTAAAAAACATTGTTGTATCTTTTTACAGCACTAGATACTACAACGCTTATTTTTTTGAAAAAACGCTGTAAAATGCTTTTTTTCGCGTAGTGTAAGAGAGAGTTGTTAACATAATAAAATGAAGTTGTTAATTTATCTGCAAAATAGGAGAGAGTTGTTAACAAAATAAAGTTAAGTAGCTAATTTATCCGTAAAATAGGAGAAAGTTGTTAACAAAATAAAATAAAATTGATAAAATAATATAGCATGTTATTTGTTTTGGCACATCTATTCAACCGCATTAATTTTAATGCATTTTTTTCTTCAATTTAATGTATTTTGTTTGATGTTATTAATATAATTTACTATTTTTTAATTATAATAATTATTATTATTATTATTATTATTAATTTTTATTCATTAGATTCGAAGAAAAAATAGGAGGAAGTTGTTAAAAAAATATAATTAAGTTGTTAATTTATCTTCAAAATAGGATGGAGTTGTTAAAATAATATAAATTTATCTTTAAAACAAGAAGTAGTTGTTAAAATAATTTAACACGTTATTTGTTTTGACACATTTACTCAACCACATTTTTTCCCTTCAATTTAATGTATTTTATTTGATTTTATTAATAGAATTTTGTTTTTTTTTTATAAATATTTTTATTATTTTTAATTTATTAAATTAACAATTATTCAATTGTTAAAATGATGAAAAAAATTTAAAACCTTGTACATGGTCGCATGCGTCAATTTTTTTTCCTTGGAGTGGTCGTAAGGCGGAGATGCGACTCCTGAAGATGAAAAAGTAGTATATATTTTTCAATGTGGGGGTATTTTGGTATCTTTAAAAAAAAGGATATTTAAATTAAAAAAACCAAATCTAAATATTTTTCCAAACGATTAAAATGAGAAAGTTACCATATTACAGTGTGCAAAAGCGAAAAACTTAATGATCTCAACGACTATAGTAGAGAAATATTACGACATCAAATCACGACTAGAGAGGTTTGAAACATAGAACAAAAATTGAAGCAAGCGCTAGACAAGATATGAAATTATCAATCTAAAATTGAAATATAATTTAAAGTTCAAAAATAGTGTTAGAATTGTTACCGATACTATAAGAGTATGTTTGGTTCAACGGAGGGAAAAAGGTTAGAGATATGTTTGGTTCAAAAGAGGGAAGAAAAATGTTGGAATTAGAGCGCACGACGAAAACTCGTTAAATTAATTATTTCTTATAGAACATGATCTCAGAAGTTATCAACCACAACCAATACCAATAATAACCATAACCAATACTAATAATAATAACAATAAAAATAAAGGAGATAAAAAACTGTAAATAGGATAATTCAAATTTTAACGTGGAAAACTCCTCAAAGTAAGGGTAAAAACCACGAGTCGTCCATACCCAAAAAATAACTTCATTATATTAAATAATGAGTACAACCAATAATTCTCCTAGTAACACTAGAGAACAACAATCATCACTCTAAGGTGGAAACTAAACACTAACAAAATACCTCCACAAAAGTGGTATCACAAACTGACTGACTCACAAGATGGAAAAACTACTAATAAAAATTATTAGAATAACAAACTCAATAGGATGAATAACATACTAATCTAAACCAATAAAAAAAACCATTCGCCAAGAAAAAGGAGAGAGGGGGATTCGAACCCTCGATAGTTCTTTGTTTCGAACTATACCAGTTTTCAAGACCGGAGCTATCAACCACTTAGCCATCTCTGAAATAGATAACATATGTCGAACTAACATCCACCACGGGTACCGATCTCTCTCTCACGGTTTGCTATGTTTTCACGGCTTCCACTTTCAACAAAAAGGCTCGCACGCCACATTAACATATCAAGGATGCACTTTGATAATATTATTATTAGAGATGAAACCTTTTTATTTTTTCATCCATTCACGGGATTGGCCCAAACTAAACATTTCATTCTTTTTTGTTTTTCTTTATTTAAGTTGGTGTGGACTCCTACTTGAGGAGGGACTCACCCAACAATTCTTTCCCTCACTACTCAAGTGGGGTGAACTGTTATCATTCCGACAACCATGTTGCAAGTCTCAATTTTTTTCTTTAATTGTGGTATTCTCAACAAATCAACACCATCATCATCTGTATCTCCAACCAATATAGGTGCTCTAACATCATTCACAATAGCATACTCTTCAATAGTGTACGTCTTTAAAGAATTTCTTTCTATGTTAGCTTTTTGTGAGCATCAGGCTCAACATCTGATTGCATTTTTTCGTCACAACGATTTTTATCATTAGTTGAATCATCACCGTTAACTTCATTTGGCTTATCATAAAACCTCAAGTTTTTCTAATTCTTTTCTAGACTCACATAAGACTTTTGCACTAACAATGTCTTTCAACTGTTGGTCTTCTATGAACTCAGCATTACTACTTCAGACAAGTTTCCCATAACAGGATCATAAAACATGTACCCTACTCCATCTAGACCAGAGCCAATGAACACACACCGCTTACCTTTAACATCCTCTTTAGAGATATGCACAAATATTTTACATTCGAAAACACGCAGGTGATCATAAGAAACATTTTTACTTGACCAAATTATATTTGGCACTTTATATATAAGGATACACATGGTGAAAGGTTTAGGACATGCACAATTGTGATCAATGTTTCACCCCAAAACGATTGTGGAAGCTCTGCTTGCGACAAAAATTAATTAACTCTTTCAACCAATGTCTTATTTATCCTATTAGCAACGTCATTCAAGTATGGATACTTTTGATGTCTAATCCATCTCTCTATATAATAAGCGCCAATGATCTCAAATATTCACTTCCATTATTTGTGCGTATGCACTTCAACTTTTTCACAATTTCATGCTCAAAGTGTAAACCCACGTCTTTCATGAGTGGTCATCAATAAACGTCATAAAATATGCATTGCTCCCAAGCGTTCTTTTCTTTAAAGGATTGCATAGATGCATATACACCAAATCAAGAATCTATGGTCTTCTAGGTGAGTGACTTTGAAAAGAAACTTTTATTCTTGTTTTATGCAAAACAATGATCACATTTCTTCAAGTGTGGATATCGCATGTCTGACAACACGTCTCGTTTAGCTAGGTCAACCATATTTTTCTCACTCATGTGACACAACCTCTTATGCCATAACTCAACTCTTTCAACAGGTTTAACTACAAGAACATCTTTAATTATTTTTGCATGTGTCACATAAAGAGTAGAAGATTTTGTACCTCTAGCAACAATCATAGAACTCTTGATGAGTTTCCAAGTGTCCCCCAAGAATTGACTATCATAGCCTTCAACACAAAACTTATCCATTGAAACTAAATTCAACTGAATGTCTTGAACATGTTTCACACCCTTGAGAGTTAACTTGGTACCATTAGTCATCTCCAAATCAACCTCTCCAAGGCCAACACACTTTAACACACCTTAATGAGCGAATTTCACATCATCAAATTCACTTTGATTATAAGAGCGGAATATATATTTTCTAAAATGACATGTACTGAAGTACCACTACCAAGTGCCAACCTAGATACACTATTAACAATATTAGTTGTAGTATGCTCTTCAATAAGAAGCAACTTGTCATCGGATATAACATTAGTAATGTCTCCATCATAATCTTCTAATTTTTTCCTTTACCTTTGTCTTCATTCTTCTTTTTTGAAAACCCTTCTTCTGAATATGTTCATTTGTAGCACAATTGTAACACTCAACAATTTTTTACCTATTTTAGATTGACTTATGCTTTGGTCTCTATTTCTTGAATATCGATTATTACTTATCCCCCTTGATTCAGTAACCAATACCTCAGACTGCGAAGGAAAATCCTGAGACTTTCTTCTCGTCTCTTCATTCAAAACACTACTCTTGACAAGATTCATTGATAATACACCATCATAAGCAGAATTAGACAATGACATTATGAAAGTTTCGCATGAGTTACACAAGGAACCGAGAAGAAACAACCCTTGAATTTCATCATCAAATTTAATACTCATAGTAGATAGCTGATTCATAATTCCTTGAAAAATATTCAAATGATTTGCAACCAAAGTCACTTCATGAAGTTTTAAGGCTAACAACTTCTCAATCAAATACATCTTACTATTACCTATTTTCTTCGCATACAATTGCTCAAGCTTATCCCACAAGGATTTAACTCCTGTCTCTCCTCTAATCTGGTTCAACATGTTATCATAAATTCACTAACAAATGTATCCACACACATGTGTATGTAGTAAAGTCCACTGACCATCAATCTTATCATCTAACTTTGCTGCATCGAACATAGGTTGGTGAAAACTCTTCACATAAAGTAGATCCTTCATCTTACTTTTCTAGAGGGCATAATTTGACTAATTCAAGGTCATAATTCAAGTTGTATTGACTTCAAAAATTCACCACAAAAATTACCACAAGAGAATTGAAGCTCTGATGCTAGTTGTTAGGACCAGTGAGCACAACATAAGCTCGTTAAATAAATTATTTCACTTGGAACTTGAACACAAAAATTATCAACCACAACCAATACCAATACCAATAATAATAACAATAAAAGATATAAAAATTGTAAATAAGACACTTTAAATTTTAACGTGGATAACCCTTCAAAATAAAGGTAAAAACCACAAGTCGTCCATATCAAATAAATAATTTTACTAAATCAATAGATCTCGTACTAACAATAGAGAACAACAATCATCACCCTATTTTGGAAACTAAACAATTATAGAGCATTTCCATAAAAGTGGTATCACACATCGAAAAACAAGAATGCAAAACTACTAATATAAATTATTTGAATAACAAACTCAGTGGGATAAACAACATATTAAAATTTTATCCAAAACAAATAACGTTTTCCGAACCAACATCTACCACCGATATTGATCTCTCTCTCACGGTTTGCTCTGTTTTCACGGATGCCGCTTTCAATAAAAAGGCACGCATGCTATAGTAGCACATCAAGGCTACACTTTTATAATATTATTATTAGGGATGAAACCATTTTTTTCAACCATTCACGGGCTTGGCCAAAAATAAACATTTCATTTTTTTTTCTTTCTTCTTTTTAAATGGTGTGGACTCCCAGTTGAGGAGGGACCTACTCAACAATTCTCTGGGAGGAATTTTAATCAAAATCATATTTGGTCACCTCTCATCTTCTCTAATTCTACTAAATATGGAAAAGAGCAAAATGAGCTTTTTGTGAGATTTTGTTTCCCTCTCATCCCTTCCTAAAAACCAACCATACCCTAAATATTTTGAAATTCATGAAGTTGATATCTAAAACAATAAAGGTTAAATTTGTTTGGTTTGACTTTGATCCAAACAAAAAATCAAACCTATTTCATTTGTTTGAATCTGACTTTTGAGTTTGTTGGATGTTTATTCGGGTCTAACACCTCTAATTAAATGAGGCGATCTTGTTTTTGTTTTTGTTTGAAATAGTTTAACGATGAAACTTATACACACTAAATTTGGAGAAAGATGAATATCTAAGTTTCAAATCCTGACCCCAACATATTAAATATATCTATAACTACTATATGAGCTGTACTTATAGGGCAAAATGAGTTGATCTTGATTTGTTGGAACCAAGTTTATTTTATAATTAGAGTTTTGATGATAACAAAAGTATTTTATGAGAACAATATATTTGACTTCAAACAGTATGAAATAAGATTCATGTATTTGAAGAAAATCTAAAATAGGATTTGATTCAAATTTATAATTGAAGAAAATCTAAAATAAGATTTGATTCAAATAGATAATTGAAGAAAATCTAAAATAAGATTTGATTCAAATTTATAATTGATGAAAATCTAAAATAATATTTGATTCATATTTATAATTGAACAAAAATCTTTGACCAAGTTGAAAAAAAAGATATGGTCAAGATTTGAAGAATATTTGAATAAGATTTGAAGAAGATTTGAAGAAGATTTGATCAACATTTGTAGAAGATTTGAAGACGATTTGATTAAGATTTATCTACAACAAAATACAAACAGAATAAATTTGAAGAATTTACAATGTCAATCTAAACAAAAAAGGAACATAATCAATTTGAAGAATTTACAAATGCAATATGAACAAAATACAATTCAGAATTAAACAAGGACTAACTTGAAGCCCAAATTTTAACTATAAATAGACATTCAAGGGTGAAGAAGAAAATCATCGAAAAGTAGAAAAGAGTAGTCTTAGAGTTCAAAGAGAGAAACACTTGTTCAAGTTAGAAATATAATTTGAGTGTTCTTTTCTTAGAGTGTGAGAGTTGTTATTATTATCAGCTTTTTAGAAGCAACTACTCAAGTTCCAATCTTTTGTATCCAACCCGATAGTGTTTTAGTTCCTTCTTCAATCTGGGGTTATCAGGTTGTTAGGAAAAGACTTGGCTTGTAGGGTCAAGGTGGTTTGCTCCTCAAAAGTCTAGAGTTGTCAGGCTGTTTGGAAGGACTCGATTGGAGGGTCAGGTGCTTTGTAATTCAAGGTAATTGAATTAGTGGATTAAAGCCTTTTGAATAAGGGGACTGGATGTAACCATGTTAGTGGTGAACCAGAATAAATCTATGTGTCAAACTATTTATGCTTTCATTGTTTGCTACCACTATATCCAATTGCTTCTTATCCAAGTAATTCATAAAAACCAATTAGCCGTCATCAAATTAGAAAAAAGTTATCAACTTTGTCAAACACAATTCAACCCCTCTTCTCATGTTTGCACCTCCAATTGGCATCAGAGCTCGGTCTCAAGGTTGAGCACTTTATAGTGTTTGAGGAAAGATCCAAGGGTTCAACATGTCTCGATTTAGTGAATAAACAATTGAAGAAATTGAGGTATTTTCTGAATTTACTCGATCCGATTTAATAACTGCTATAAATGATTTTTTAAATAAGAATCACAAATTGTCTTCAAAATTGAAAACACTTAGGAAAGAAAATAGAAATCTAATTGAAAAAGTAAATGCTTGAAAGAATCAAAGTGTTGAATTTAAAATAGAAAATGCAACTATGAAAACTGATATTACTGAACTTAAAATAGGGAATGCAAATCTGAAAACTGATATTGCTGAGGCTGAAAATTTAACTCTGAAAAGTAATTATAGTTCAAAATCTATTGAAAATACCACATGTAACTCTGATAAGCATGAAGAAGTATTTAAATATTTTCTTGATAATGGTATAGAAAGAAGCAAATATGCATCTATGATTTATGGTGTTAGTAAGAATGGTAAAAGAGGAATATGATTTCAATAAAATGTAACTGAACCTAAGTTTGTTCCCTCTGATGATCTATGTACTTTTTTCTATAAGAAATGTCACACTAAAATATCTTGTCCTATGATAAGAAACCTTTAAGAACCAACAAACTAAGACCCAACCAGATTTGGGTACCAAAGGATAAAATTGTTTATGTTGCAGATGTTCTAAACAACCAAATTGAAACACCAGTCATCGTGCCTGGTCAATGGATGCTTGCAATATATGAAGGGAAAAAGGTCTATGTTCCAAGACTTAACAAATAGAAGCCAACTGACAATGGTGGAAGAAGGATTGACCAACACAATACCTATCAGAACCAGAACCATATGATGAACTAGAAATATCAGAAAAATCTGGAGTATCAACATAATCAAAACTGGCAGAGAAATCACATATATTAACAGAGCCAGAACTACCAGAAGAATCAAAATTACCATCAGTTCCAAAATTACTAAAGAAACCTGATACATCAGCAGAAACAGAAGTGTCAAATTAACAATCAGAATCAGGAGACTTCTTTGAACACCTCAATCAAATTCATCAAGACTACAAACTTGGATGGGATATCAAATTCCTTCATCCAGACCCTCTAATCAGAGAATATGCAAATTCAGAATATGAAAACCAGAAAAGAAAAAATAAAAGGGTTTTAAAAGTGAAAGTAATATCTTTCTTTAAATTTAATTATTGTTTGATATTATATTTATTGTGATAATAAGAAGCTTGATCTTAAAAATCAAAGCTAGATAAGTATTTTGCAGGTTCTCCAAAATTTAGAGGAACAAGGAGATCCACATAATCTGAACACTTTAGCTAAAGTAACATACAAGTTTGGTTTTCAGAAACAATCAGAAACCACCAAAAACAAAACTGATGTTTTGGTTGTATTGATTTCATTCTTCAATTTTCTTATTTATATTATGTTATGTGTAAAGAAAATTGACCTTAAAAAGTCAAAGCAAGTTGAGGATACTACAGGTTTACCGAAACCAGAGGAAGCAGATGCATACAAACCAGAAGATGACAAATCTTCAGCGGATGAATTTGATCAAGTTAGAATCAGTCAAGAAAAGTCAGAAGGAAGATTTAGATGGAAGTACAAGACATCTCATCTCGTTGGAAGTTCAAGTGATCCTTTGAGGATCAGTTCATCATTAAACAATACCACTTTGTTTGGCTCACTCTCATCAATTGAGCCTACCATTGTTGATGATGCATTGGCAGATGATAGACGGATTCTTGCAATGCAAGAAGAGTTAAATAAATTTAAGAGGAATGATGTTTGGGATCTAGTACCTAGACCAAAGAAGAACATTATTGGAACAAGTGGGTTTTCAGAAACCAACTATATGAAAAAGGTGAAGTGGTCAGAAACAAGGCAAAAAGGTTAGAAGTTATTCGTATCCTACTTTGTTTTGCTACAAATAATAACATTACATTATTTAAAATGGATGTTAAAGGTGCTTTTCTAAATAGTTATATAAGTGAAGAAGTCTATGTTAAACAACCTCCAGGTTTTGAAAGTAGTGAATTTCCAAATCACGATTTTAAACTAAGGAAATCTATGTATGATCTAAAACAAGTACCAAGGGCATGGTATGATAGACTTAGTAACTTCTTGCTTAAAAATAACTTTGAAAGAGGACGGGTTGATAATACACTCATTAGAAAATCAATTGAAGATGGCATTCTTATCATTTAAATTTATGTTGATGACATTATTTTTGGATCTACTAATGGCACTCTTTGCCAAGAATTTTTTAAATTGATGCAACTTGAATTTCAAATGAGTATGATGGGAGAACTTAAGTTCTTCTTAAGGATACAAGTTCAGCAAAATCAAAAAGGTATATACATTCATCAAACTAAATATGCAAAACAACTTATTAGGAAGTTTAAGATGAGTGATTGCAAACCTATGGCTACACCAATGCACCCTACTTGTTCACTTGAAAAATATGATTCAGGCGAAAAAGTTGACCAAAAAAACCTATAGAGGAATGATAGGATCCCTACTTTACCTTACCGTTTCCATACCTGACATCATGTTTAGTGTATGTGTATGTCCAAGATTTCAAGCTGACCTTAGGGAATCACATTTAACTGTTGTTAAGAGAATCATTAGATACCTAAAAGGCACTACCAACCTTACTTTGTTCTACAAGAAATCTCCTAAGTACAAACTGAGTGGATACTGTGATTTTGATTATGCTGGAGATAAACTTGAGAGAAAGAGCACTAGTGGCAACTACACCTTTTTAGGTGACAACTTAATATCTTGGTCAAGTAAGAGACAAAACACCATTGCAATGTCAACAACAGAGGCTGAGTACATTTCAGCAACTGGCTACAGTTCTCAACTACTTTGGATGAAACATTAACTTGAAGACTACAAAATCCTAGAATCCAACATTTCCATCTATTCCGATAGCACTTCTGCCATTTGTCTAACCAAAAACCCTATCTTACATTCTAGAGCTAAACACATAGAGATCAAACACTACGTAATTAGGGACTTTGTTCAAAAAGGGGTACTAAACATTCAGTTTGTAGACATTGAACACCAATGGGCTGACATATTTACCAAACCACTACCTGAAGATAAGTTTGACTTCATCAAGAAAAACCTAAACTTTACCTTCATACCTGACAGATGTTGTGATAATATTAAAGTAGTTTAGTTTTACATTAGTTTTTATATTTTCTTGTAGTATGTATTCATGTTATTAAGAAAAACGCAAAAAGAAAAAACAATGAAAAAAAAGTCTCACTTTCAAGTCTTTTTGTATGATGGGGGAGAAAGATATTTGATAAAATGGAGAGAAAATGATACTTAGACTTAGGGGGAGCCCTAAGTTATGGGGAGTCAAAGAAATATAAAGAAAAGTTGTTATAAAAAATACAAGTTTTATCATCATCAAAAAGGGGGAGATTGTTGGAACCAAGTTGATTTTATAAATAGAGTTTTGATGATAACAAAAGTATTTTATGAGAACAATATATTTGACTTCAAAGAGTATGAAAGAAGATTCATGTATTTGAAGAAAATCTAAAATAAGATTTGATTCATATTTACAATTGAAGAAAATCTTTGATCAAGTTGAAAAGAAGATATGGTCAAGATTTGATCAACATTTGTAGAAGATTTGATTAAGATTTATCTACAACAAAATAAAAACAGAATCAATCTGAAGTATTTATAAACTCAATCTAAATAAAAAGGAACATAATCAATTTGAAGAATTTACAAACGCAATCTAAATAAAATGCAGTTCAGAATTAAACAAGGACTAAATTGAAGCCCAAATTTTAACTATAAATAGACACTCAAGGCTGAAGTAGAAAATTATCGAAAAGTAGAAAAGAGTAGTCTTAGAGTTCAAAGAGAGAAACACTTGTTCAAGTTAGAAATATTTTATGAGTGTTATTTTCTTAGAGTGTGAGAGTTATTATTATTATCAGCTTTTTAGAAGCAACTACTCAAGTTCCAATCTTTTGTATCCAACCTGATAGTGGTTTAGTTCCTTCTTCAATATGGAGTTGTCAAGTTGTTAGGAGAAGACTTGGCTTGTTTTGTCAAGGTGGTTTGCTCTTGTAAAGTCTAGGGTTGTCAGGCTGTTTGAGAAGACTAAATTGGTGGGTCATGTGCTTTGTAATTCAAGGTAATTGAATTAGTGGATTAAAGTCTTCCGAATGAGTGGACTGGATGTGGCCAAGTTAGTGGTAAATCAGGATAAATCTATGTGTCAAATTATTTATGCTTTCATTGTTTGCTACCTCTAAATCCAATTGCTTCTTATTTAAGTAATTCATAAAAACCAACTAGCCGTCATCAAATTAGCAAAAAGTTATCAACTTTGTCAAACACAATTCAACCTCCGCTTCTCTTATTTGCATCTTCATGATTTCCACAGTAACTAAATTGAGTCATGGCCCTCTCAAACATTGAAGGATGGTTTAAATTGTAGTCCTTAGCTAGCAAAAAGGTTTGGGATATTTGGTAGTTACCATTGCAAAAATGTGCCTTAGCTAAGATAAAACAATTGTTAAAAACTTACCTAAATAATGATTCCTCTTTTGTAACTAGCCATTTTATTGTCATTTGTATACAAATACAACGGTCAAGTATGCAACTTTCAACTACTAGTTGCCAATGTATTATTTGACATGGATTCTAAGCTTACATTAGATAACTTCAACCCTACTCATGATAATAAATGTTTATAACTTGGGACCTATTAACTAAGTGTCCAAGGAATAATCGTCTACTTTGTTTTTCTAAATTTTTTAGTTGAGTTTATTAGAAGACTCTCAATATAATTGATCATGCTTTAGTTAAAGTGGCGACATCTCAAATTTCCTCTTAATTTTTTATGTTTTCTCATTTGTATTGCTCATATTATTAACATTGAAATGAATTAGATTTGTCCCTATAAAAAACTAGTTGAGAATCTGCACATGGGTGTATGATTTTCATTTATTAAATATAATAAAATAATTATTGTGATCAATGATTAATCTCTATTGGTGGGCTACTCAAGCACTGATTATTTTTTTATTGGTTTGGTATCATATAAATCCAAATCAAAGTATATAAAAAGAATAATAGTATACTATTGTTATATGCACTATATATACAATACATGTAACTCTATTTCTAGTATCAATTCCTACCCGTATAGCAAAGTGCACTCCCTAAATTGTCTTTTTTTTTTCTTAATTTCTCTTTTTTACAAATGTGCACTCTCTAAAATGTAGATAATATCATAATGTATTGCAGCTTATGTACAGAATGGGTAAGCTGTCCCTTTGTTATTTTATTGCATATATCTTTATCTTCATGTCTTATATATATATATGCTCCACAATAGCACTCGATTGTGAAGCAAAAATAAATGTATGTTCTCAAAATTCATTACTTTTATTAGTAGCGAGTGAGATGTATGATTGTTTGATAAAAACTTAGTAATATTAAGTTAGTATTTAGTAAATATATAACTATTTCAATGTACATATAACTTTTATTGAGGAAATATACATTCAAACTATATTTGAATATGATATGCCCGTGTGTTATTAAAGTTAAATTTATTGTTCATTGAAAAAATTTAATTTATTGTGTTGATTTTTAAAATATATGCAAAACAATAAATATAAAAGCAATACTTCTTCTGTAAAAAATTTCTTGCGTTAGAGAAATCAAGTTTTTATCATTTTTTTAAAAACAAAACCATATTCATTCATTGGTAGAATATATTGATACAACATAAATTCAAAACCGTTAAAACAAAAAATGATGAATCTATTAACAATTTTACAACAACTAATTTAATAGCATAAAACCATGACATGTTTTGCTTACAAATATGAAAAAAATTGTGTCTAAAATACTCATGTATTTAAATATGTAATGTTAACGAAACAAAATTCATTGATTAAAATTTATAATTAATCAAAACTATTTTGGTAATTTGAATTAAATGAATACCATAACAAGACGGAAAAATTAAATAGCGTCACACTGAGGCATAGAGCAAAATAATGTCATACTCAAACGGAAAAATAATAGAAAATTTGAAAGAAAAACTAAAATCATATAAAAACCACTTATAATAAGAAGAAAACGAATTAAAATGAGTGATTCTAAACCACTGGGATAATCAACGAAGTTTGAATCCACGTTTTTGTGAGATATCTTCTTAATTTCTTATCGACTAGACTAACTTTTATTGATATTAATTGTTTACTTATTTTTACCAGAGACTTAGATATATATTGATATTGTATCGATATCGTATATATTAATTAAACTTGAAGGTCGAATAAAACTTTGGCATGAGGCAGTAGAGGACTTCCAACAAGGTGATGAGTGTTGGAATAAAAATTCCTATGGGAACCTTTTTTATTGAAAAAGATAATTAATAGACTTAATGGCATTAATAGGTTGTTGTTTTTGAATATGCTTGGCCTTCACCCCTGTCGTCGACCACAAGCCCTTTCGCTGTCCATTGTTCCTATGGCCATTGATTTAAACGGCAGTGCAGTTGCGTTAAGGATTTTGGGATTTCAAGTATTATGAGTGGACTTTTTTAACAACATTTGGAATCATAATATAGTATAAGAGCGTACAAAACATATTGAATTAGAATGTCATTTAGTTCAAGAAAAGCTACAACAAAATATTTCATCTACTCCTTGTCTCATCTTCTAAGCAATTGGTAGATTGTTTGACTAAGTCACTTGATCATTTTCCTTTTCACAACTTTCTCTTCAAGTTGGATCTTATTACCATATATCCTCCGGTTTGTGGGGTCTAGTTAAGTAAGTATACGGTTTGTTAGTTGAGAATCAGTTACAACAATTAACCTTATTAGGAGTTCGTTACTTTGTTACTATTGTTGTGAAGTCTATTAAGTCAATACTCTTATATTTAGGATTTATCCCATTCATTCAATAACATTATAATAGGATTGCATTCGCTGCAATGTAAATTAATCACAACATTGCATAAATTATATTGATATATAATATTCGTTAAAAGATAAGAGAATGTGAAAATTGGAGAAGATGATAAAATAGTATCTAGTTACATTCTGAAAATGTATTTTCTATCTATTTGAGGTGCAAAAAAAAATAGAATTCTCGTACTTTTTCTATAAAAAGATGTTTTGCCGCAAGTGTCGCCATCATTTTTTATAATTTTTCTTCTTATTATTAAAACGGTAAAAAAAGTAACGACCGCGACCTTTACTTTTTTGTCGCGGCCGTTTTCTCGATCGCGAACCCTTTTTTAAAACCTTATACCTTTATAGTTTGTCGCGGCCATTGGTCGCTACTGTTAAATGTATATTTTTATTACAAAAATGTTATATGAATTTATATTTTGGTATATTTAAGTTGTATATTAGTATTAAAATTATAATTTATGTATTAGTGTGAATATTAGTCTTAGTAATTATAGGTTATATGTCATTCTATTTTTGTTTTTGTATGAATGCATTATTCTATTTTATAGTTAAGTGTATACGTGGGTTGAGTTGGGTCGATTTTAACAAAATTCGATACCCGATCCGATCGATTATCTTTGGGTTGAGTTAAGTTTTAAACTTGTATTTTTTATTTAACCCGAACCGAACCGACCCGATCAAGAACATGTTGGGTTGAGTTGGTGGGTTATACATAAATAATAATCTGTGTTTTATTTTAAGGAAAAATATATTGAATGTCTCAAAAACTATAAAGTTTCCATCACATCATTCAATTCTTTAAAAAAGCCAAAACCTCTCACACAAAAAAATGAATCCAACAATCGTCAAATACATAAAAAATTCAACAATAGTAAATCAATAAAATATGAAAATTTATCAATACTAAGCAATGTCAACTTCAAGTCCAAACGCTTAACAAGTTCCTCAAATTATGGAAGGGAACAATTGATAATCTACAAAAACAAATATCAATAATAAAAGTGAGGAGATAAAGAAAGAGAAATAATAAATAAGTAAATATGCATGAAACAAAGCAATAACAAGTACCTTAATATGTAGTAGTGATTGTGTTAAGCTCGGTAGTCACCCTAACATCAATTAAAACTAATTCAGACAACTCTAAAATTTTAAATACAATAAACAATCGCATATATGGAACAGAAGAAGAAGGTGGATGATGACTACTGAAAATACGAAGAAGAGTAATGAAACTCTATTGGACTGCCAAACAAAATTTAAAAAAAAGTTATAACTAGTTACCGGGTCGGGTCGACGATGTCAAATTGTTGAACCCATTACCCGAATTAAATATAAACGGATTTCAACGGGTTAAGTTGGGTCAGACCTAAAATTGACTGGATATGGATAAAAGTCGGATTGAGTTGGGTGATTAGGTTGGCGGGTCGATCCGCGTCTATATATACACCCCTATTTATAGTGCATATGGTATTTTATGTTAATGTTAGTATTAAATTTAGTTGAAAAATATGTGTATATGGATGTATGTATGATTAAAATAAGGATGTTGATTATGCTTCTTAACGTTATTGTTATTGTTATGTTTAACTAATTTCACTATTTGGTGCATGTAATAATTATTGGAAAATTTATCAATAATTTTATCGTATGAATGATTGTGTTTATCTTAATTTCAATTTATTTTTTATTTTTTATTCATGGATGATTAAATAATTTTGTAATTAATATTTATTCTAATTTTAAATATTTTATTAATTTTTTTACTTGTTTTCTAACATTCTTTTAGAGTTAATGCTTCAAATTTTTCATAGTGTCAAATCCCTCATAAATGTTTCTTGGGGGATTTACCCTATTCAAAAGTTTGCTAGGATTTTTAGGTTTTACCTGTCAAAAATCGTTTATTATCCCTACATAATTCTACAGTATGAATGATTTATATTAATTTGTATGCGAAATTAATATTTATTTAACAATGATTAGATAATTTTGTAAATAATATTTTTTATTTGTATTTCAAAGTTTGTTAGGGGCTAACTTCTCAAAAACTTATTTTAGTGTCAAACAGTTCAAAAATGTTTCTTAAAAGTAGTACCTCTCATAAATATTTCAAAGAGTCTGTTTGGATGAGATAATTGGAAATTCTAGGAAAATTAAAATCTCAGACAATTCAAATGCTTTAATTGAATTCATTTTATTTTGAATTTTATTGTTTTGATAAAAGTATTCTTCTTTAAAAATTGGGTTATTTTTATAAATTTCAAAAAAATTGGTGCAAAAATGAAAATTAAATTTGAACCAAAATTGAAATTTTGTGAAAATTGGGGGACTATTTTGCAATTTTATGGACCAATTTGTAAAGTTTGAAAAATTATAAGGACTAATTTGCTAAAAAATTATAGCGACTAATATGCAAATTTTGAAATATATAGGGTCAAATTGTAAACTTACAAAAATTATATGGACCATTTTATTATATACTAAAGTGGAAATTTGAAAATCTTAGATTTTAGATAGTATTTTGAAATTCTATAAATTTAGCTTTGACAAAATATTTCATAAAATCCCTTCATTTTGAAAATTCTCCAAACTTATTATCCAAACAAGGTAATTTGCTTGAAAGATTTGAATTCTCCTAAAAATTACATTTCCTCATCCAAACACACTCTAAGATATTTGACAATAGAGACAAATACAATAGAAGTGTTTATAGGGTTTGTGTTGATGGTTGACTCAATTCCGGAGCTTACTTATGCCAACCAAGGTCAAAGCTTTTATGTGAAGACTTGGGAGAAATTGCTTACCTACATGATCAAATTTTTGAACCAAAGGAGTCTCGGGTCTATTGCAACCAATACACATTCTTTCACTTGTTTGTTGTTTGCCTTATTGAAAATTTGGTGTCACCTTGATGGATGTTAATTATCCATGCTTGCTATGATATCTTGGAGTATTTGGGGAAAAATAAATGATGAGCCTTGGATTGCTCAGTGTTCACCTCATAACACTAAGTTAACAATGTATTGTAATTTGTAACACTCTCTGCCGATAACTACGAAATCAACATAAAAATAGAGGAAAAATTGTGAATTTTGAAACCTTTATTTATTAACTTTGTAGTAGTGGGGATTACTCTTTTATGAACAATAATTTTGAATTTTGAGATGACGTGTCTTTCTTACAACAATAATGTTAAGTAATAGAATGAACATAAGATTTGCTATTTTGGTTATAATTACTTTTGTAATTATTTTTTCGTTTTAGCAAATCCTACTTTGACTTTTAGAGAGTTGCTATTTTATTTTTCAAAGATGAATTTTTTTCCTATAAATGGCATAATTCTCACGTTCTATAGAATCCTTAGAACTTCCAATGATTTGAGATTCTTCGTGAAGAACTTGTTGGTCAATTGTTAAATCGTTTTCTAAATTTAAAATTTTCGTTTCTTTTCTAAAGCATAAATGATTTTTATTTGAAAACCCAACATTTTAGTTACCCTTTTTCTTCATCATGAAACTCAATCATCTTGAAGTTTCTCATAAGTAGGTAAGTAGTCATATTTAGAGTCGCTTACCTCACTATTTTCATGCTTATGAGCCATGAAACACAAGTTGGAGATTTCATTATCAATGGAGCTATTAGAAGAGTCTTTATCATCTTTTTCCCAAGCAATGTAAGCTCTATGTTCCTTCTTTTGAGTATAATTTGGGCTTCTTCTCATCTTTTTCCATCCTCTTCAAATAAATTGGGCACTCATTCTTCATGTGTCTAGCTTCGCCACACTCGTAGCATATGATGGAATTTGCATATTTCTTATTTTACTTCTCAAATTTATTAATTTCGTTGTCATTTTTTCTATCTTCTTTTCTTTTTAGGTACCTATTGTCTCTTTTGACAAATTGACTCATTTCTTCATTGCTTAAGCTCTCTTTGTCATCTTCACTACTCTTCACATGCTCCTTCTTTTTTGCCTTGGAAATGGTCGGGTGTTACATCACCACCCAGTGGAAATAACGAGTTTTTGCCTTCCGTGAGATTCGAGCTCGGTACATAGGGGTTAAGTACCACCTCCACACAGTCACACTACCAATTGAGCCAGCAACTCAATTGGTAGTGGGACTGTGTGGAAGTGGTACTTATCCCCTATGTACTGGGCTCGAATCCCACGGTAATGGTCGGGGTGTTATCGCTTCACTTCACTAGTACTCTAATAGACAAATTTTAAAGTGTCCCACATAGCTTATGTGCTTTTACAATTGGAAACTCTATATAATTCATGTTCTCCTAAAGCGTAAATGAGAATGTTTCTAGCCTTCCAATCGTATGGCACTTTCTTTTTATATAAGTTGGTTCAATCCAATTCCTGTTGATAGGCATTCCATCTTTAATAATGGTTGGCACAAAAGGGTTTCGATTACCTTCCACACTTCCATATCATAAGACATGATATGTACTTGCATTCATTATTTCCATGATGCATATCCATCTCCCTTAAAATGTTGGCCTGCTCTGCTTGAGCAAACTCAGCTCGTAGCCTTGCCACCTCCACTATTTGAGCCTGAATGGTGTCAAGTTTGAAGATGTCGTAAAACATTAGAAAAAGAGATTTGAATTGTTTTGCTATTTTTATAAATTATTTGAGTTGCTTAACCAAAAAAGTATGTTCTTTATCAAATCATTTAACTTATGATTATAAAATAGTTTAAGTAAAAATAATGTTGAATCGTAAAGAACTTAGATTAAAATATCATAAAAAGAGAGAATGGACACAATTATTTTTATACTACTTCACAACAGACTGTTGATACATCTAGTTCTCCCTTATCAGAGAGGTTCTGCCTCAGTACTTTCGATGACTTAATCCACTATTTAACCAATAGCATACAAGTATTATTTACTCTATCTCTTCAAACTTTGAATATTTTTCCTATGCCCCTATAGGCCGTTACCATTAACACATTTCTTAACTTTCTATCAAGCTGTCGTTGAGGTTCATAAGTACTTTTATAACTCTTCAGGTACCTCTTATGGATAAAAGAGTTGTTTCCACTATCGAACAGATTCACATCAGTTCCAGTTTGTGTCTATATTGACACAAGGTCTCTTTCTAGGATTCTAACTCTCATTGAGAGGATATTTACATTTCAAATCCTATATCAATTCTAATAACTCTATACTAAGATGATTTTTCATTCATTTTTTATCTTTTGATGGGTTCTAGGCTGTTACAAAGATTCTTCTTAAGGTATTGCATTTTTTATTCTTAGTATCTTTCATATTGATGGATTTCTACTTAAATACTAATGAATGTATTCGTCGAGGATATTATTGTAACACCCTAATTTATTGTTATACCTTAATTTATTATTATTATTATTTATATAAATTAGTGATATTTTCTTATACATGTGTTTCTTGTGGTGTAATAATTTTTTTTCGTGATTGTCCTTTTTGCTATCTTTATAGTTATTTAAATTAAAATCAATGATCATTGTTATTAAACTTATTTGTTTTATTTAAAAATAATAATAATAATAATAATAATAATAATAATAATAATAATAATAATAATAATAATAATAATAAACTATGGGCTAAGTGGACACGGGAATAAGCCTGATAACCAAAACCTATTACTACTAATATATGTATATATATAACTGAAAGAGGTGTGCTTGCCGTTCATGCTATTCCCTAAGCTGCCGTACTCCATATACCTCACCTATTCCTAGGAAAAGAAAAGAACAACATCAAACCTTGCAATTGGTAAAATTAACACAAGGCTTCAATATTCGAAAGAAATACATGAATACCACATCAGTATCGATTTTGTGTTCAATAAGGTGAGTGTATTTCATAGTTCCGAATCATATTATCTGTATTGTTAAAAATTGGTCATTATATTTCTTTGTTTTAGTTAAGTTTTGAAATTTTTTTGAATTTTATGTCGATTAAATTGATGAATTGTCTCTGAAATTAACATGTACTGTAAAGACTTATTTTTGTTTTTGGTCCTTTTTTATTTGGGACTATCACGGTTTATATTAGCCTTCATCATATAACTTTTATTTCCTATTTTCTTACTACACACTCACTACTTTTTATGTGTGTAAAACCCCTACTGAATTCAAGCAGTATTTCATTATTTTAATCAATATAACAATAAACTTATTGCTATTTCAATTGTTAATAACATTCGAATTATAACGATTAAATTGAAATGTCCGATAAGTAAGCAATTAGTGTCGAATAACGGAACTACGATTTATGCTAATTACCGTGTGAATAATTGCCTATAAAAAAAACAAAATAAAACCACATACATCAAGTCTTTTTTTAGTGTATCCCCTCTCCTATTTTAAGGTAAACATCATCTACCCTATTTATGTATCTTGAAATGCACTGCAATTTAAATCTTGTTTTATAGCATAGAGTATAATTTGGCTTCACATGTAAAGTGTTTGGTTTATTTTAATTATAATATAAAATGGAGTGTGGTCAGTAATAAACTGTAACTAAATATTATTACTTTTGTTCATGTGATATATATACCTAATTACAATTGTGTGTGTTAAATTTTATGTTTAATATTTCATTTTGATTTGGCAACTTTTATTTTATCTCAAAAGTTTTAGTCCGTTTAATAAAAGAAATTCATCTTATTTAAATAATACATTTGTTCTATGTAGTTATATCTCTACTTTGGATAAATAGATATGATTGTATACTATTTATTAAAAATCAAATTCTGTTGAAAATAAAAGTAAAAATGTTTCCCAATTAAATTCAGAATTTAGTTTTATATTTATAAATAAAATGTGCTTCAATTTTATAAAATACGTTTTAGATTATAAATCACAAATAGTTAATAATTGATTTATATGGGTTCGTCATTGCATATTTATTTAGCTTTTATTGGCTATTGGTCGTCACGTGGACAAAGAAGAAGATGTGAACCTGTTTAAGCTGTTTGGATTCGTTGTGGCTGTAGAGATTGTTATGCCTAGTGAAAGCTCCAATTGAGGTAAGGGGTGAGATGAGGTTCGATTTTATGAGTATAAAATAGCGTGAGATGAACGGGAATACCGAAATTCCCAGATATTCATCTGGGGCTCACTACGTACGGTCGAGTCCTATTGAGCAATAATAATTAATTAAAATTATCTGAATGGTAACAGTGAGGATTAAAATATAATTTAGCAACCTATAGAATTGTTGTGAATTTATTTATAGCAAGATTGCACGTTGCATGATTTTATGAAATGTGATGCTGATTGTTACTGTCTGAATAATATATATTGGAGTGTTCTTGCTATTTGATTGAAATCGTGAAACTATTTGATCAATGTGCTACCTGATGATTTTTTTATTGCGATTGATAAGATTGGATTGTGCTTTGTGAGTAGTGTAAACCAAATATTGGGATTGTATCGTGATTGACTGATATACATATATAATGATAAATATTGTGAACTCAAACTGAGATTTATTGAGTTGTGATGATTGAGTAAATATGAGACATGTGTTGTAGATTTTGGAGTTAGGATTATTTTGTCATCATATAGGGAGGGTCTGACAAACCTAGTGATTCGGGGAAGTACAACTGAATGAGCCTGATCGTGGAGGGCTACAGTCGAACTGTAAGGTAAGACTGATAGACCTTGGGGGTACATCTAGTGGGGAATTCCTAAGTGGATTAGTGGGTTATTCCCTAAGGTCGGGAACTACCGTGCAACACAAGAGTACCCCGACTGTCGCATATATGTGTCTTGGGTTGAGTTGAGGGGATCTATGAGGACTTGGTCATTCATGAATTGTCCGTCCACTCTTGTAGTGGCATAGTATCAGGCCTCCTAACCAAGTACTTCAGAGTAGAATGGTACCAAATGATGAAGTATAGAGTATAGGACATGCATAGCATTTTATCCTTGTAACTGTTTTATTGTGATTGAATTAGATTAACCTTAGATATTATATTATTGAATATTCTGCTTATTTGTACCATTTTGACTGATTGCGTGTTCTTCTCATGTATTTTATATTGTTACATAATTTCGAAACTCACCCCTCGATGTTTGTGTTTGGCGCTTGCGAGAGCGCAGTTATTTCAGGTTGTCGGTTGGTGATCCACGCACTGATAGGTGATACTGGGGGGAGTAATTTGTTGTATTTTATTGAGTTATGAATTAATTTAGATTTTTATAAATTCGATCGATCAATTGTGTTTTTATGTCATAAATATTTATTTAATAAACCTCAACTATATTCGAGATTCATGGATTTTTAATTTCAATTTTTATATGCAAGCATTTTGTGTTAGTGTGAGTGTGACGTCCTAATCCTTATATTTTAAAAGAAATTTTTTTATACTCTACTTTTGGACCGCTGCGAATCTCTTTCAAAACTAGTGCATTTTAATTTTAATATTAATTTGGGTTTAGGGTGTCACATTAGGCTGGCTCAATTGGTAGTGGGATTGTGATGAGGCGGTACTTATCCCCTAGGTACCGGGCTCGAATCCCACGGAAGGCAAAAACTGTCGCGATGTTACTAAAAAGGCGCCTTTTTAGTAACAGAGACGCGTTTAACAGAGTCAGACACAACTTCTTCAAATTCTTAAAATGCAGAGATGTTGACTTCTTTCCAGTTTTGCCAAAATGTTATAATATTCGTAACAAATAAAGTTGTCGTTGGAAAAAGTCACTTTTTCCATTGATAATAAAAATTTTGAAAAAAATAATTCACATAGCAACGACTTAAAAATATTATTGTTACATGCATAATTTTTCTAACAAATTTGTTATTGTTACCACAAAAATGGATCTGAAACGCATTAATTCTTGTAGTGAACTCGGATTCAGATCAGTCCTAACACCTGTGCCAAATGAGGATAAACATGTCGCTTCAATATGACATTAATCGATATATTCACTTAAAATTTGAAAGGTTTTTGGAAAAAGTAAAGAAATATTCTATTAGTTACTAAAAAATAATCGATTAACTACTCAGAATTTGAAAGGTTTCTAAAACTTGAAGGGAATAAATCAATAAACTTGTTAAAATTAATCGATAAATTAAATAATCAGATGTTAAGTTATGAAGGTAAATGGTCTACATGATATTAATTAGTATGCACTAACTAATCAGTCATTTTTGTAAAAAAAAGAAAAATTAATCAGTTGTTAAATATACTTCAATAGAATAAATTAATTTTAAGATCACAATTATTTTTATTAATAAAATAATTTAAAATATAATAATTTTCAATCAAATTACTATTATCATTTCTTTTTATTTACCAGCAAGAATTTTCAACAATAATAATAAATTACATACGATCACAAATATTTAGTAAAATGTAACATAAATTTGTCGCGACTTCTTTATGTTTTTATTTTATTAAAACTATAAATAACAATCATATCATCACAATTATTTTAATAACTTCAAAATATTGGTTATGTCATCGTATTTTAATATTAGTGATTCGTGCGTGACCACCAGAGACGGTCGGAAATCATAGGTGACAATGGCGTATGGTGTCTTTAATCTTTTTGTTTTCGGTGAGGGCACTTGCAAACACTTCAACACCCAAGTCATTAGAAGTTGAGGGAAGCATGAGGTGAATGAGAAGTACATACTTTTTTCCGAAGGCAAGACCTCATTTATAGAGATCCTCCAAAAGGTGATGATGTCGAGACAGTTATTTTGTTGTAGGAAACTCGATACAAGAAGCGGATAATCGTCTGATTATCATTTGACATTATCGACTGTGGGCGAGTTCGGCACCATTGGCTTGAGTTCAGCCCCTCGAATAATGTGGTGAGTTCAATATTCACTGGATTGGGCTGAGACTTAATAATTGTTCGCCTGTTAGACTTGAGTCTGGTCCGAAACAATTAGTAAAATAATATTCATCAACAATATACTTATTAGATATATACATATGATTATATAAATTTTTAGTCCCTATAAAATTTTAAATTTAAGGAAAAATTAAATATTTTAGCCCTAAAAAATTATACTATAAACAGTTTTAGTTAATGTTGGAATGTCAAATATATTTTAGAATAATTATTTTGGAGGCATGTTTACGATATTATTAAAAGTTCTTATATAAAAAGTATCTAAATATTTAATTTCTAAGTCCATATTTTTGTTTATTTTAACTTCAATATTTGAAGTTTAAAAAAATTCATTTTTAATTCATCACGAGTTCAAAAAATCATTAAAAAATTTAAAATTTGAAGCACAATTAAACATGTTTTGTTTCTGCAGGGACTAAAATAACTTGTAGGAAATAAAAAATGTGATTTTTGTTTACATGGAGTAAAATTAAAATTTTATAAGAACTAAAATTTTGTTTTATTTTGGTCATAGAAGAGATGATAAATAGCGACCATAATTAATTCACTGCGAGGTCTCGGATTCGAACCTAGAACATGACGTTTAACCTAACAATCAACATTTTCTAGTTAAACTAGGAAAAAAAAACTTATTTAACCCATATACATGTATATACTTCAATATATAATTGCAATTTGTAAATAATTTTATACAAACCTACACATAACATTAGGTTCGAACACATAATTTATATACATACAATATAAAATTATGAAAACATTTAAATAAATAATTAACACATAGTATTTAACATATATGGTTGGATAAAAATATAACAGAAAATAAGATACACAACAATTGTTAGATTAATTATTTAATTAATCAATTATGGATTGACAATAATTTATTATTTAGAATTATTATTAATGGATATAAAGATGACACTATAAAAGATCTCATGAATTCTAAAATTATCAAAGCTCAGTAACTCTACATACAAAGATGAATGTGACTATCTATGAGATTAGTCATAATTTAATTATTTATCCTCTTGTTACGAATTATATAAATGTATATAAGGAAAAATTTGTTTATGATATTTACTGCTCCTTTTGATATTATAAAATATGTAATTTTATATGATTGATTTTCTAAAATTCATATTTATGATATGCTTATTAAATGAATAGCAAGAATGTATAGGAGCTAGTTGAGTTATCTAAAGGTTCAAAACAAGTTGGTTGTAAACGGGTCTTTAAGATCAAACGTGACTCAGAAGGCAACATTGAAAGGTATAAAGTTATAGTTGTCGCCAAATGTTTCACTCAAGAAGATGACATTGACTACAAAGAGATTTTCTCTCTATTTTCAAAGGGATGGTTCTTTGAGAATTGTTTTGGCATTAATTGTTCATTATGACTTAGAGCGAGAAATGTATATGGATCAACCTGTAGAGTTTTTTACTACAGAAAAAGAGCGACTAGTGTGTAAATTAAAAAAGTCGATATATGGACTTAAACATGCTTATAGAAAATGGTATCTTAAGTTCAACAATACCATTTTGTTGTATGATTTTATAGAGAACATTGTAGATAGATGTATCTATATAAAGGTCAGTGGGAGAAAATTCATAGTTTTGGTCATATATGCTGATATCATGCTTGTTGTAAATGATGTTGTTTAGTTACATGTTGTATAGAAGTTTCTCTGTAATAAGTTTGAAATAAATAACATGGGTGAGACATCTTATGGGATAAAAATATAAATATTTCGTAATAGATCACAAGGACCGTTAGGATTGTCTCAGATAGGTTATATCAATAAAGTATTAGAGAGATTCATAATGGAAAAATGCTCTACAAGGATAGTTCCTATTAAGAAAGGGTACAAATTTGGTCAAATGCAATGTTGAAGAAATGATTTAGAATGAAAGGAAATGAATTCTATTTCTTATGCATCAGTGGTTTGGAGCTTGATGTATGCCCAAACATGTACTCAACTGGATATTACAATATCACTTTAAAGGTTTAAATTGAATTGATTTGTGATACATGGAAAGAATTAAGTTAATGGATAACTTGTGACCGCCACGATTTGAACCTTTCAGCTTAATTAAAAATTATGACTAGCTTGATAATTTTAGTGTATGGTGTACAATTATGCTTTAATGTTAATCGTTCAAGTTGTCACATGGAACAAGTGGGAGATTTTTAGATTATTTTAATAATCTATAATTGTGGTTTATGTAATTAATAGGTTGACTTTAAATAAAATATGGTCTAATGTGGTAGTTGTTTGAATTAGTGATTACTATTAGATTAATTATTTAATTAATTAATTATTAACTGACAAAATTAATTATTATGAATTATTATTAAATATTGAATTATGTATTGAGCTTTTGTTGTTGAATGGATCGTGATGTGTTGTACGATTATGTTAAACTCAATGAGAGGTCTTTGTTCTCAATCGTTTAATTATTTAATCGTTATACCATCAAACGGTTAACCTAACTATGAAATCTTGATCCTAAAAACGCTATATAGTAATAAAGGTAGTTCACTGCTCATCTTTGTCCACTTCGCCAAATCCTAAAGTTATACCGTTTAAAGTTTTTCTTAATATATAAATATGCTCTAACTTGTATCTATGATGATTATTCTCTTGAAATATACTATAGTTAAAGAAATAGAAGAAATTAATTTTTCTCATGGTTAATACTATTCTTACTATCAAGAATACAATTTTACAAAGAGAAAAAAAAGGCAAAGTGTAGAAAACAATTCAAGAAATAATAAAAGACATTCATTGAAATCTATATCACGAACTGAACTATATTTTCTTAATCTCTGGCCGTGAGAGTTATAATATCAAGATCTTTCCTTAAATGAATTTTGTTAACATTAATGTCTAAAAGTTTATTTTAAAATATTGACGTCTTTTTCTCTTAAAATAAAATATTGAAATTCACACTCATCAAGTGGTGGTTTATAT
>JBBPBP010009777.1:18164511-18181336 GCA_037974735.1 Cicer chorassanicum
AAAGAGATTTTAGTTAAAATTATTAAGATTAAATCTAAAGTTATTTTAATCATTATTTTATACTAATATAATTAATTTAATAATAATAATAATTAAATAAAACAGAAGATTTTAGTGATTTTTTTGAAATAGAAAATGAAAATTAATTTAATAATAATAAATAAATAAAACAGAATATTAATAAATTTTAAATTATTGAAGTGAAAATATTTTAAACATTACTTGGCATAAGTTTATTATTAAAAAAGATCAATTTGTATGTTATTTTATATTTAAGGAGATTTTTGAATATTGCAGAGATGAAATTTAAAAAAAATATTTTTCAGGGACTAAAACTGAAAAGTGGTATATCTACATGGACCAAAAACTGTTTCCGTTTGTCAGTTAACGTTTTTGTAACTTCCACTTAACGTTAAAGACCAAAAATAATCTTTTTTTGATGTTACAGGGATGTAAACAAAACAAAATTACGAGGACCAAAATAAAAAAAGGTTATATTTACAAAGACCAAAAACATATTTAAACCAAATTTAAATTAATGATGTACACCTAAATCACCTCCAATTCCACAATGCATCACTTTTTTTTTTCTTTCTAAATTTAATTTTTTCCTTCAATTTAATGTATTTTGTTTGGTTTTATTAATATAATTTACTTTTTTTAATTATAATTATTTTTATTAATTTTTATTTATTAAATCTAGAGAAAAAATAGGAGGAAGTTGTTAACAAAATAGAATTAATTTGCTAATTTAAATAGAAGGAAGTTGTTAAAATAATATAAATTTAATATATTTTATTTGATTTTATTAATATAATTTATTTGATTTTATTAATATAATTTGATTTTTTAAAATATTTTTATTATTTATTATTTATTAAATTAACAATTATTCAATTGTTAAAATGAAAAATTAAAAAATTAAAAAAATTAAAGCCTTGTACATGGTCGCATCCCCGGGATGCGACCTCTCATAAAAAAAAGTTTATTTTTTAGGTGGTCGCAGGGCGGAAATGCGACTTGTCGAAGGTGAAAAAAATAGAATATATTTTTTAAGGGGAGATATTTTAGTGAATTTTTAAAAAGATAGGAATTTATATAAAAAACCTCAAGTGGTGAATGCCAAAAATGAATATCACTTATGTTATATTAATTTAATTTATTTAAAAAGGTGGAATTGTAGACTGTATGCTTAAAAAAATTAAAATCTACACATGATGTAACATAGTTGATAGACAATAAAAAGTATATTGAGTTCACCCCAAATTAAAATAATTAGAACAATAAAAAATATAATAGAATCCGAATCAGACCGCAATTGATGTTTAAGCATATCATAATTAAAAGCTAAGTCATATTCATAGACTTAGAAGCAATTAAATTGAATGAAAAAGACACATGAAGAAAATAATAGTTGCATTGGATTTGCATCTTATAATACGCCAAAATAAGCATCTTTCAGCCTTTGCAGGCGGGAAAACGAAAACGAGAAAGCACTATGGTTTGGTCATTAAATTATGCTTAATAATAATATAATTTAATCAATAAATATTAATATTGTTTGTATGAATATTATGTCTCACTTCGAACATGAGACATTGTATTATGTACAAATTTTATTAGATATTTTTTTTCTTCTATTTTATAACGAGATATATGTATAAATGAAAAAGAATAATAATATTTTTATTAAATTATTTTTACTATCAATTATTGATATATCTATCATTATTTATTATTGATGTAAAATGAATATGAGTATTGCATATAATATTTATTAGATGATATAATTAAAAAAAATAATAATTAATATTATTAAAAAATTTAAATATAATTTATTTTAGTCAATTTTTTTTTTATAAATAAATAATTCATCGCGAATCATGGACAAAATAAATATATGTCACTATCTAGAATTTGAAATTAGTGCTATTAATTTCTTGTATTTATTGGTACTTGACAATATAACCCACTTTCTATGACATTATCTGGGTGAGGTTTAATTGTTTGTGGCAGAAAGAAGCATCTCAATAACGTTGGAAAATGACCTCAATTTTTTTGGACCTTTTCAGTTTAGCTTCCTCTAAAGGGTTCCATTCAATTGTGGGGCTACACCCCCCTTTTATGGTTCTATTATTTATTATCCTTAATGTCCTAATCTATTTAAATGTGTGTATCTCATCGTTTAAATAGTTTTCAAAATAGACAAAAGTCACTAATCAAATTGTGTCCGATGGATATTCAGATAATTAATTTATATTAATTTCAAATTTATCACCGATCAGACCAAAAACTTTAAAATTAGTCCAAACGTAGAAAAAAAAAATTAAGAGTTAAAAGTGAGAGAAAATTTTATAAATCAAAGTAACGTTGAAGATCTATTTACAATTATTTTTGAGGAAATTCAAATTTGGTATCTTAAATTTACAAAGTCGAGTAGAATTTAAACTTTGACCGAAATTCTAAAATCAATTAAATTAACCAATGAACTAACATATGTCACTAAATCTAAAAATAAATATATATTAATTTTTGTTGATTAAATTATAATTCAATTATGTTTTATAAAAATGTCAAAATAGTAATTAGTACATCAATATAAATGTTTGATCATATATCACTCAGTTATAATTCAATTTGAAACACATTTAGTTCACATTGCATATATATGAGTAAGTAAGTAGTTATGATAGTTTTTACCAGGAAATTTTTTATAAACCTCTAATACAATATTTCTATTTCATCACATTTTTTATTTCTAAATTCTTTAGAAAAAAATCTGAACATTAAAATACACCAATACTCCGGAAAAAAAGGACACATTCACTTACGGAAAAAAAAAAAACCCTTCATAATTGTGATGAGTTATTAGGCTCATGATGCCAGGTGTGCATTTGAACAAAACCTCTGCATTTATTATTGTATATGTTTAATTGACTGTAGTTTTGGTGTCTTTTTATTAATTTATGAAATTAGCCATTTTATTTTAAAAAAATTAACCGTTTTGGTTGTCTTTTAAATTTTTTAATTAAAAAAATGATGGTTTAAGATATTTTTAACGACGTGTCATACAATCGAACGATATATCTAAATACATTAATAATTTATACATTATTAGTTAAATTATAAAAATGAATAAATTTCATAAATTGAAACTGAATTTTATTGCAATTGTATGGCTATTAATCATTCAATATTATCGTATCATTTGTCACGTTGTATAAAATATGTCATATAATCATTTTTATAGTTAAAAAAATGCAAGAGAGGAATCAAAACTGTTAATATTAAAATAGATGGATCAATTTCGCGAATTAGTGCAAATAAAGATATCAAAAGTATAATCAAATTTATTGTCTATTATTACTAAATATGTCACCATATATATTGGTTCTTTATTATTTCAAGCGTTTGGAACTCAAATATTGATTGAGAAATATTCTCTCTAATATCAAATATAAGTAAAAATAGATAAAAAAAATTGATGAACTTAGATAAATTTTAAACTAAATATATTAATTTTGTTTACTCATATTTTTCTTAATATTGGAAACTGGAATAGTATCAACCTTCAATAATTTTGAAATAATGACTAGATTTTAAGTAAATAACTTATTTTGTGTTATTTAGCCACTTACTTCAAGTGAGTCAAACAAACTTCAAGCGCACGTACATATAGTAAATCTATATAAGATATAATCAGATGAAGATATCTACGAAACAAAGGAAGTTTAAAGGATATTGTTTGCTTCTGGACTTAATGATAACATCTGCTTATGATTCGTAAAGATTTGCATCTTTGGTTCTCAAATCATCATCTAATTTTTGTTATCAAAGCTATCTTCGATCGGATTCACTAACCACATATTTAGTTAAGAATATCATGTCTTGTGAATTGTAATGCATCATCTGATTGATAGAACCAATTCGGATTGGTCATTAAATCGATAAAGACACTAGTTCAATGCTTTTGGTTTTTTTGTCTAATTGCGATACTCGTTTAATCAATGACTTTGACATCTAAAAAGTTACATATCCAGAGGCATGAATATTCCAGACACTTGAATTTGGTCTTTGTAGGTATGTTGTTGATTTATTCTCTTAACTTAAGTTAAGTGTTGTGAGTTTGTTCATAAATTTATCATTTTTTATTTTAGCGAATTTAATATGTATTGTATCGATGTATTCTACCAATTTAAATGAACATATATATATATATATATATATATATATATATATATATATATATATATATATATATATTTTCTGTAAAAAACATGAAAGCAAAAATTTGTTATAAAATGAAAAAATAGACACGTATATTAATTAACCCACATTACCTTGCAATTTCAAATGAGCCTAATTAATATAGGACTATAAAATAAATTTAAAACTAGATATTAATCATTTTGGGCCACTCCACAAGAAAAGAACTATTATCATTGGGCCAAAGAAAACCTAGTGCATAAATCCTTTATTTTCTTGAAAGGTATACCCTGTACCCCCAATTTTACTTGTACCCCACAATATTTTAAAAATGCTAAATTTATCTTTAATTTTTTTATTTATTTTATTTTACCAACTACCAAATTACCGGAAAACTTTTTATAAGATTTTCGGTACAGAAGGTTAATCGAAAAACTTTGAAAAAGTTTTCCCGTACAGAAGGTTAAAAAGGTGTCTACTGGAAATTAAAAGTGAGTTAAAAAAATGAATTAAATAAATAACAAAATGAATAAAAAATTAAAAAAATTGAAATTAAAAGAACTTCGAAAAACTTGTGGTTTCAAGTTTTCCGATAACTACCGAAAAACTTAAAAAAAGTATTCCAGTACTCAGTTGTATTCCGGAAATGTTGAAAAAAGTTTTTCGAAAGTTCCAGAAAACTTCAAATAAGTTTTTCGGTACTGGAAATCTTGAAAATAAGTTTTATAGAGTGTATACTTTGTATCGTAAAACCTGAAAAAAGTTTTCCGGAGTGTAACTTGTGTACCGAAAAACTTGTAAAAAGTTTTCTGGAAAAAAATGATAAGAGTAAAAAATGAAAAACTTGGTACTCACTTTTGTACCAAAAATGTGAAATGATAATAGAGTAAAAATGACAAATTTTAATATTTATATGAGGATAGAATTGTCAATTCGTTGCCTTGTGGGGGTAAAAGTTAAATTTGAGGGCTACATAATATAATTTCCTATTTTCTTCTATTTGTCATTCTACCGCTGCCACCATATTATCTTGTCATTTCTTAATTTTTTTCTCTACTCATGTTTTTTCTCTAGTCGATGCATTTTGATCTTTTTCTTCTACGTGTTTCATGCTCTGCCTTTTACAAAAAATTATCTCATTATTTAGTGAGAGACAAATTTTTTTGTTTTTGTCTAGTCCCTTGCTCTTTGTTTTGTTTGGTCTCACAACCAATTTCTAAATCAAACCAAAAAGATTCCAAGTTGTCATATTCGGTCCTCCTTTTAGAAATTGATTCAAACTGTAAATCTACCGGTTTTAGGTAAGTTTTGACGATCTCTTTTTGGTTCATTACAACAACGGTTATATGGCTCCATTGGACTGAAATGAGGCACGAATCTCAGTTGGATAGGTTGAACCGGGCGGTCCGATTTTCAAAACCCTAATCAAACCATCCTATGATCAAGATTTTACAATGTATTGAGTATGTTTTCACCATCTTCTATGTACGAGAAATCAAACAATAAAAGACAAAAAGACAAATATGATATATACTTTTAAAATAAGTTTAAATATGCTTTTAGTCTATGCTAGAATACTAATTTTTTATTTTAGTCCTTGTAATTTTACTTTTTTTTTAGTCCCTATAAATATACTTTTTTTTTGTTTTAGTTGTTGGTATTTTGATTTTAGTTTGTGCAAAATTTATTCGCATTAAAATTGATCCCTAGAATATGTAAAACATTACCTCTTGTATCAAATATAAACAAAAATGGGTCAACAAAAATTGAGGTATTTGGTGCAAAATTTGAATCAAATACATCAAATTTTGTTGATTACATTTTTGCTTATATTTAATATCAAAGGAAGTATTTGATTTTTAGTGTTAGTTTATATGGTCTGTGTACTCTAAAGGGGGAGGGATAAAGTCCCAACTTTTGAGAGGTTTTTCGAACATGCAGCGGAAATTATTTAAACGAGATGTAATAGAGTGTTGATTTGTACAAAACTTTCGCTTTTTACAATTGATTCGGTATTGCAATTAACAATTCCAAGTATAGAAAAAACAACTTTACACAAGCAAAACTCTTTTGATTGAATCAAGTTAAATTTAAATGATTCAATAAATTCTGAAGTAAACTTGAATGTTTAACTTGATGCACAATTGATATAAGATCAATGTAAATAGAAAATTCAACATTTGATACAATTCACAATTGTTGAAGCAATTTCAAAATAGTTTTCTAATTTGACAACTCAAAACATTTAAGAGTTTAAAAAGAGAATTTTCAATGTTACTAATCTTTATGATAACAACCCTTCAAAACTCGCAAGATAACACCTAGAGCAAATCTCACTTTAGACCCTAAAGAAAATCTCTCTTAAGTCCTTCAACGCGACGCCAATTGATATTCCCTCGATCGCCCACGTCTGAAATAATCACTTTAACAAGAGATATATCCTCTCTTGATGTTACTCATTCAAAGATTCACTCACAAATAAGACTTGAATCAGAAAAGCGTTTAATCTAGATTATGATCTTGAATGCATGAAACTTGATGAATATGGAAAGTATTCCTAGTCTTAGTGAAGGTTCATATGAATGTATAAAGAGAGTACATGAGTTGGTTGGTCAAAGTACAACACATCCTAATTGAAATAATCATTTTGTAATTATCAAAAACTAACTCTGCAGGTTGTATGAATCTACTTAGAGAGCATGTGAATCGATACACATGAGTCTTGAATCTTACTAGCAAAACGGCTTGCAAAGAACTTTAGAAGAGGCATGGGTTGAATAGAGTTTGATCTTTTAAAATCGAGTTTAAAAACTTTTCGAGTCGCATAGCAAAAAGTCATATTTTAAAACTTGTTGGAGTACTAGTGTACACTACATATTGGAATTTGTATTCGAAAAAGAATTTATGCAAGAAAAAAAATTTTGATTGAACAATTTTGGCTTCAATCAAATTGACAAGGATCTTTAAACAACACTTAATGAATTACAATTAAAAGAAATACTTAGAAATCATAATTTTCAATTTGAATCAATGTAATATGTTGAGAACAATGTAAACATAAAATCAAGACAAGATTCTTAAACATAAAATTATAATGTCCCAATATTTCTATCGATTATAGCACAAAATAGGAAAATCGCCACCAAACGCCAATAATAACGAAATCAACCAATTAAAGTTAAATTACAAAAATTAAAGAGTGAGGGAAGAGAGAACCACACAATGATTTATTCTACTTTCTCTACCTCGTCCTCGCCTGTAGAGTACATTCAGTTCACATTCAATCAAATGAGAGTTTCTTCTTGTAATTTTTTATATTTTGATCGTTTACATGATCCATCAAAGATTCTTACATACACATGCACAAAAATATCTTTTTCCTAAACACCCTTGACACAAAATCTTGAAGCAATCCTCCAAATTATGAACATTCTTATCTTTAAGATGAAGATTACATTTCAAACCTTGCAAGATAGAATACTAGAGACACCACTTTATAACCCTGGAAGATATGCCTTTTTTAGTCCTTTAAAACGCAACTTACATATATCCCCTCGATAATCCGTATCTAGAATAGACACACCAACAAACGATATACCCTCTATGTTGTTCCTCGCACCAAAACTCGATCGCACACAAGACTTAAACAAGAAAAAGTTTTCAATCTATGTTATGATCTTGAATGCACGAGTTTGTGGAATAAGTGAAAGTAATCATAGGTTTAGAAACATTTTGGGATGCTTATATATGTTGCATAAAACATATTGGCCAAAGTAAAACGTTTCCCATAAAAATAACTACTTTGTAATTTTCATTCTACATGTCTCGTAAGTCGATTTATAAGCTTGTGAATCGACATACATGAGTTCGAAAAACCAAATTTGAAGTCTGCATTAGTGTGAATTGAATCAAACATGTGTGAGGCGACTTACAGAACTCCCTGAATTGATAGTGAGTCAATTCAGTTTTTTATGTCTGTAAGTCAATTCATAAGTTAGGAAGTCGATTTACAAAGTTAAAAGTCTCTTAGAAATGGTTTTAGAAGTGTTTCAAAATGTGTCAATACAATATGGTCATGTTACAAAGTTTTTGCATGTTGAAACAACATGCAACAAAGTTTATGCATGATAAAACATTTTTTTTTCACAAGTTATTTCTTGTTCAAGTAGCATTTGCAAGAGATTGAGAATCAACAGATTATACACAAATCATCTAGACTAAGCTAAGTTGTACATCACTCAAAAACTAAGTCTAGATCTTCCTTTTTAATGATAACAAAAATTTCAAAACTTTGTGAGTCTTGGTTGATGAAATTTTTTCAATTGTTGGTGGAAAAACGATGCATGATAATATTGTTTAGACCAAGCTGATTTGAAGAAACGTGCCCTTCACTTGTTTTGATGATAATAAAATTGTTTGTGTGAACAATTTAATGCTTTAACGTTGTGATTAAGTGTGTAGGTTCGAAACCAAATATTTGGTTAATAGACTCTCAGTGTTTCCTATAATAACTAGACGAAGACAAAGATATATTATGACTTATCGTCGCTTCGCATCTCTAAGTCTGATATGCGAAACAACTTGCGTCCCAATTGCCTCTGGAAACGCATAACAATATCGTAGTTTCTCTGCCTCTGCCTCTGATAAGCATGACCAGAAACAATCTAGCTCTGCCTCTAATAAGCGTGACAAAAGGAATCTACCTCTACCTCTGATAAGCGTAACAAGCAAGTAACTGCCTCTACCTTTGATAATCACATCAAACGTCTAATCGTTTGACTCTAAATTATAATGTATCCTCTGAAAAAGTCAACGCGATGAAAAAGTCAATACTCCAAATAAGACAGAGTAATTGCACATCCTTTGATACACATCTTGGATCAGCTACTTGTCTGAAGATCTTTAGACATGCTCTAATCATTGCACCCTCTGTTTCCCAACCGTTTTAAATAGATATGCTGAATCACAAGATCAATTTTTGGAAAATTTCTCTCGAAAATCAATTCCACAAAGATAACGATACAAAACTTCATGAATTATGTTGATTTCTTGCAATCAAGACGATGACCAGAAAACCTAATCGTACTCTATAAAAGATGTGCCTCCCTCTACGAAGAAAGACACGCAAGATAAACATCATACAAGCAAAAAACAGTAATCACATCTGCTCAATATCATTCTATTTCACCTTAGAAAAACCCAAAATCTTTTTGTTGTAACCTATCCCGGTAGCGTTTGCCTTCCTTAATAACTTGATTGTCATAAGCTAGAAGATTGAACATTATCAGTGTGACTAGTATGTGTTCAAGTGTAAGTCTGATTCAATGATAAATTAGTGGATTAAATCCTTCATATTGAACTGGACTGAACATAACTACCGTGTTGGTGGTGAACTAGGATAAATCGATGTGTCTCTCTACTTCTTGTTCGTTCACTTGCACTATCTTCTTTACTTTGGTATAGCCACGTAAAAAGTTTTGAAAAACACAATTCAACCCCCTAGTTACAATCTTGTGTATACTCCCTAGTTACAATCTTCCCTTTTTATTATGGAAAAAATTGCAAAGTTCTGTGAGCCTTTTTTGATGAAACTTTCTCAAATGTTGGAAGAAAATCGATGCATGATAATTCTCCCCCTAAACTTGTGATGTTAGTGCAAGGAAAAATATGGAATCAACCAAATCAAAACATACACAAGGCAAGAAATTGATATAACATAAAATTTAAAACACTAATATAAAAGCAAAATACCAAAGTATAATGTTACAAACCAAGGTTTAACAAAGAACAACACAAACGAAATCCAAATAAAGTAAACATTTTACAAACCAAGGAAATAAATCTAAAGTATGCTGATAAACAAGATAAAACATAAAATGAAACATGATCCAATGATGCATATGTTGGGTTGATATCACTAAGGTGGTGGTGGAAACTAGGAGGATAGACGAGTGTAAAGGCGTTCCTCCATGGAAGCCAAATCAACTTGGTTTGCAGACCTCAATGCAGCAAAGTTATGTTTTATTTGAAGCTGGAACTGAGAGAATAGTTGAAATATCTAACTCTCAAAACCATCCATCTGTATCTTGACTATGTCCTCAAATCTAGAAAACTGTGATGGAGCAACATCATATGGGCCATTATGCAATAGGTGCTCAACAAGTGCATGTACCTTATCAGCCTCAATTATTATGGTTCCTTTTTCAGAGTAGCTTCTCTTCGTACCCAAACACCATATGCATTTTGAAACAACCTCATTTTTCAAGGTAGTTCCATCCATTCTATTTGCAGGGTCAAGTATATGACTCTGGTTAGAATTCAAATTCACATCGAATCGCTCCAAAAACAAGTTGATTAGACACACAAAAGGAAGAGCAATATTGATATGGTTCTTCATATTGATCATTTTTTGAGCAATGTAAACATGTCAATTAATTTGGGTCCTTTGATAGATCAATCACATCATAAAGACATCCGACTTAGTGATTCTTGCACAATTGAATACACACACATCCAAACATTTTGACATAACCCAATGCAATGGTTTGATTGAAGACATTTATGTATGAGTTGTTGAGAAATGACAACGAACAGAGGCTCACAAAATTATCACATCATTTAACTAAATGAACATAATTTTGACACCTATCAAAACATTAAATCTATCTTCGGGAAACTTGCAATTATATTTAGTCTCTTTAGATAAGGACTAAAATGAATATTTACAGTGATTAAAATAAAATAAAAATATATATTTGGAAGGACTAAAATCAAAATACCAAGGACCATAAACAAAAAGTGTATATTTGTAGGGACTAAAAAAAATTACCAGGACTAAAATCAAAAAGTGATATATTTACAGAGACTAAAAACATAATTAAACTTTTATAATATTTGTCACGTTATAGATAAAGATTAAATTAAAAAAGGAATTTCAACAAGACAAACTATATTCTTACAAAAATAATTTCCACTACTCAAAAAATGACTAAAGAATAGATAAAAATTTCAAATCAATGTTAGAAGAAGGTATCTTATTATTTTCAACATTATTATGTAATAGAATTTTTTTAAATACATTTGCAAAGTAAAGATTCAAAAGTTAGGGCAACCTTAATTAGTCAATAATACTAGTGAGGCTGCAAAGCACTAAAGGCAACCTGTGAGGTGTTACGTTTCAACATAGACACTAATAATGTAATCCTAATCTACTTTTTGGAGTAAGAACAATCAGGGCCATATGTATAAGAAGTACATGTGGATACACATTGTATTGACATCCATGACTTTCATGATTGTACGTATACTTGAATTGTTTGATGTATGCCTACATTTGTTTGTGTGTCATGTTGAGACAAAATCCCAAATTAATGTTTTGATGATAATTAAACAACAGTTAATTATGATTCTAAGTGATTTGTTATTTAACATGTGTTTTTGAATGTGTTAAATCAAAGATAGGTACTAAGCATTTCAAGCAAATTCATTCAAATAAACAAAGAACATTCTTGACAGAATTCTGTAAGAAGGAGAACGTTATTCACAATTCCAAGATAGCAAGAATGGTCATATTCTTAAAGAAAAGACTAGTTCTAGTATTTACAATTTATTTCCAGAATTTCACCAGAAATATATAAGGATTATATCTGTAAAACAATCACTCCAAAGAACAAGGGCAAAAGATATGCTTCATAATCTATCAAGCAAGATCATTCTCAAAGTATTGAGCAAAAATCAAGTACAAATTTGACAGATTCGATTGGACACTTCAGTTGTACCTCTGAGGAGCCTGCACACGTGATAAAAAGCTGGGAATCACTTCAAGACAGTTGTTAAAGAAGCTTAAACCTCAACACCCCTCAAAGTAGAAACGAATATCATGCTTGCTTTGCAAGAAAATTCTTGCTTTAAAGCAGATCTTATCCACTAACTGACACATGACAGTTGAACCATCTTCAAAGGTCAAATGAGCTGTCATAAGTCTTCTTAAAGTCTATAAAAGAAACCTCAAGATCAAGGATAAGGTAGAGCTTCAAGTGCAAAGCAATACATCCCTTACACTGTCATACGTGAAAGCTTATCAATCACAAGCTAAAGATTCAGTCTTGTTTTTATTTAGTTATCAGAATCATTCTACTGAGTTCTTTTGCCAAGAATCTAAACTCAAACAAGAGTTGAGCATACTCAGATTCTACTAACTTTTTTAAATCATCACTTTGTAACCCAAGACTATTGTGTTGAAAATAGTTTGAGTAAATTGTAAAAATCCTTTTATGATTAAAAGGTAATGTGTAAAAATCCTCTCTAAAGATTGAAAGATAACATGTGGAAATCCTTTCTAAGTTGAAAGGTAATACATTGTAACATATCAAGATTGATCTATAAAGGCTGTGTAAAAACCAAGAATGATCTTGCTTTAATCACTTAGTGAAAAATCTCACAATTGTGAGGACTAGACGTAACCCGTTTTGGGTGAACTAGGATACATATTTGTGTGATATATCTTCCCTTATCTCTATTTATATTTAATCTTCTAATCATATATTATATAGATAAGTTAAATTGTGTGTTTTCACTAACCAAGAACGTTATGTGTTTATTGTGTTCATAACCAAAATCAATCTTGAGTTAAATTCTTTGAGATTTAACATGAATTTTTAAAAAGAAGTAATTACAATTCAAACCCCCTTCCTTATAATTGACATTGTTACTTCATGTGACCTATCAACTTATGTTGTCATATAACGTAACATGACGTGAAACATATTTTACTCATTTATTTTCTATGCGTCCTCGACTTGTATGTTTTTACATGTATAGTAGATTATCAACATGATTTTGTAAAGTAAATGTTGGATTTTTATGAATGAGGATTGAGTAGAGGCCTACTCCTCGATCTTATGTTTATATCTTTGTTAGCCTAGTCTGTTAGACTAGTATGTTAGACTTATCTATGCTTTACCATGGAAAAAAACTGATACAGTGACACGAGATTGAAATATTACTTTATCAAGTTTTTTTATTTGATGATTAGATTGGCTTTGTTTTCATTTTTATAATTCTAGCTTGCATTTGAGTGTTGAATTGAGACTTTTCTTTCACTTTATAAAAAAAATAGATTGAGGTTGTACTTATTTGTTACAGTTTTTGCTAAACTTTTTATAACTTATATAACTGGAGTTGGAGATGATGTTAATTTGAATAATTGGGTGCTATTAGGAGCAGCAAATACGTATGTTTCTCCTTTAAGCCAATATATCTGACCTTAAATTATTTGAATGTTGCTTGGTTTCATACTCTAATTCATTACAGCACAGTAGACCAATTTAGTGGAGAAAATAGTCTTGTTATACATCCTTTGGATAAGAATAATGTCTTGAGGTGATATATAATATACTACTTATTAGCAATTTAATTATTACTTTAGCTATATCTCACTTTTTTTGGAATATAGAGTTTGTCATGTCTTGATACCTTTAATTGGGTAATGCATTATGTGTTTCTTTGTTGTGTAGTTTTCAAATGTGTTGCAGACTTTAAATAAATGCGGTGAGAAAATGGGAAGATATGAGGAGATATAAAGCACTAGCCCACCATAATTTAAGGTATTTTTCATCTTTGAAAGGTGGTGTATGCTGATTTTTAGACAGGGCTGGAACTATTAAGATCTATTGTAAAATTTAGTAGGTGGGTGTTTATTCTTTTTTAAGTGGTGTGTTTTGAATTTGTCTACTCTAGTTTCTATACATATATATGAGTTTGTATACATTATATTCTAAATGAGTTTGTATAACATTATGATGGTGTATGAGCTTGTATACTTTAGTTTCATAAAATATTTAAATGACTATTTGTGAAAGTACCTTATTTATTTAATTTCACAAATGTTATTCTTAACCATTCAAAAAAAATATTGAAACCCGAATTTTATCCCTCAATAAAAACAACTATTTTACACTTTATGTTTTAACAATCATTTTCAAAATTATGAAATTTTCACTATATTCCCATCTATAATATATATTTAAAACAAACTCCTTCATTTTATTGATGTCACCTCCACGTGTACAAACATATCCCACTTCAGCAAAAATGCTGATGTGTACGCCCCTCTTAGAGAGTTCTCTTGTGCGTTGTGTTTCACCTCATTTTTCTCTACTTAGTTTCTAAATAATTTTTCACTCTTTTAATTCCTCTAATCCCTAATTTTTTTTTAAACGCTTTCTCCTTCATCTTAATATCCTCCAACAGTTTCTTCTTTTCGATTCTAATGTTCACTTCGTCGCTAAGATCCTCCAACTGTCCTTCATCTTAATATCCTCCAACAGTTTCTTCTTTTCGATTCTAATGTTCACTTCGTCGCTAAGATCCTCCAATTGTCTATGCTTCCTCATCCTCTTCGATGTCCCTCCGCAGTCCAAAAAAGTGGTAACGTCCCTCTGCGGTCAACTTCTGTTTTCCCATCCTCTGTCTTGCCAATTCACGATTCACAATCATCCTTCCGGTCCAAAAAAAGTGGCAACGACCCTCCGCCGTCCGCTTCTGCTTCGTCATCATCGACCGTCTCGCCGATTCACAATTTGAAATCATCTTCTTCGACGTCTCTCTGCGATAACTCTTCGAAATCGTGAAGTCTTACCTGGATTATTATCAAATTGTACACATAAAACAAACCTCCAAATCTATTTTGTTGTCATCTTATTATGTAATTTTTGTATAAATTTTTTTATGACATTATTATGCATTTCTCATTACTTTCAATTTATGTCAATCAATTATATTACGTTATCAATCATTCTTTCACGTTCATATGCAATTACGTCCATCTACGGTAACTCTTTGAAATTGTGAAATCTTATCTAGATTATTATCAAATTGTATACATAACACAAACCCCAAATCTATTTTGTTGTCATCTTATTATGCATTTTTTTATAAATTATTTTATAATATTATTATGCATTTCTCATTACTTTCAATTTATGTCAATCAATTATATGAGTAATATTTTACGTTATCAATCCTACTTTCACGTTCATACACAATTATTCCAATTCAATTACTCATTCAATTCTCATTATATTTTTCTATGATATTTTTATAATGCATTTTTTTATTATAAGTAATATTTTCCACTATCAATTACACATATATGAGTAATATTTTACACTATCAATCTTGCTTTCATGCACAATTATTCCACTTAGGGATCGGTAATGATTTCATAAATTAAAAATTCAATTACTCATTAAATTTAATGGAAAAAACCACATAATCACTCATAAATATCGTCATAAATGATTTTTATATAATTCTTTGTATTATCTCAATCTGGTAACGATAATAAATCGGTACAAATCAGTAAGGTCAACTCGGTCCAAAGAAAGTGGCAACGTTCCTCCATGGTCCGCTTCTGCTTCGTCATCGTCGACCGTCTCACCGAGTCTCGATTCGAAATCATCGATTACTCATTAAACAATTATTCCAATGATTTCATACGTTGAAAATTCAATTACTCATTACATTTTCTATAATATTTTTATAATGCATTTTTTATTGGGAGTAATATTTTACACTACCAAATACACTTATCAATTACACACAGTATCAATCCTCCTTTCATGCACAATTATTCCACTTAGGGTGAGTAATGATTTCATACGTTTAAAATTCAATTACTCATTAAATTTAATGGGAAAAAAACCACCTAAGCTCTCATAAATATTGTCATAAATGTTCTTTATCTAATTCTTTGTATTGTCTCAAAATGGTAACGATAATAAATCGGTATAAATCAGTCAAGGCCAAGGCTCGGTCCAAAGAAAGTGGCAACGTCCCTCCGCGGTAACTCTTCAAAATCGTGAAATCTTATCTAGATTATTATCAAATTGTATACATAAAACAAACCCCCAAATCTATTTTGTTGTCACCTTATTATGCATTTTTTTATAATTGTTTTTATAACATTATTATGCATTTATAATTCTTTCAATTTATGTCAACAAATTATACGAGTAATATTTTATGTTATCAATCCTCATTTCACGTTCATACACAATTACGTCCCTCCGCGGTAACTCTCAAAATCGTGAAATCTTATCTAGATTATTATCAAATTGTATACATAATGTTTAACAATTTTTATAAACATTGATGTTATATCTAAATCTGTCACAACTATTATTATATTATACTTATAAAACTTAAATTAATCAAACAATATTGATTGCCAACAATATATATGGTCATCTCACTTATGCTCATTCAATTACATATTCAAGTGTTTATGTAAGTTTTTCTCATGAGTTCTCTATATAACAACTATAGTTAGCTTTTTGAGAACTTTTAGTTATCCATTTTAGTTTGAAAACTATTACTATTTCTCAATACATTTAAACACACTAAAACTAAATTAATGCATATATAATGAAAATCTATATACTTTCAAGGACATGGATTCATATTCATATATACTTCTATATCTCAAAATTTCAATAACTACCATAGACTATACCTCAAAATTTCAATATCTACCATAGGAGTAAGCTATACATACTTTACTCATAATAACATCTTTTAAGAAACTAAAATCATAATATATTTTAAGAAACCAAGCAAG
>JBBPBP010009777.1:18181869-18221231 GCA_037974735.1 Cicer chorassanicum
TCATACTAATAAAACAAATAAATTTAGATTACGCTACAATATAATTCAATATTAACATTCTTTAAAATAAAAAATGTTAAGTATTAAATCATATTTTTAACTTTTTACATCTTATTTTTGGGTTTTTATTTTACATTTTATTTTATCAAATAAATACAAGTACCATTATATGTTGAAAAACAAATTAACAATCAAAGTACAAGGAGAAAAACAATCATCCAATATTATAAGTTATCATAGGAATTTTACAAAAAAATTTAAAAATTTAAATTAGATAATTGTGATAAACATGATTTTCCATCATTTTAATTTTCCTAATCATATTCAATTATTATAAATCAATAGAGTAATATTATAAGATAACTACATTTATATTACATAAAATATTACTTATAAATCTTATGAAATTAATTAATTAATGTCGGCACAACGCGCGGGCCATAATAGTTATTATAAATTTGTGTGCTTCCCTTTAACAACCTTAGCTATATACACAACAACAATTTCTTAAAATGGCACAGCTATGCGCCTTTTAAAAAACAACGCCTTTACTTGGAAAACAACAACATAAGTAAAAATTATTGGTGTTTGATCATCTGCTTCTAGGGGTGTACGTGGGTTGGGTTGGGCGGGTTTTGACAAAACCCAAGATCCGACCCGATCGATTATCTTTGGGTTGGGTTAAGTTCTAAACCCGTAATTTTTTTATTTAACCCGATCAAGAACGGGTTGGGTTGGGTTGGGTTGGGTTGACGGGTCATTCATAAATAATAACCTTTTTTTTTTTATTTTACAAGAAAACATATTGAATGAAAATATATTTAATACTTGAATGTCTCAAAACTATAAAATTTCAAACAAATTATGCAATTCTTTAAAAAACTCATCAACCTCTCACACAAAAAAATAAATCCAACAATTTTCAAATACATAAATAAATTCAACAATAGTAAATCAATAAAAATTGGGCCTAATAAAAAAAAGTGCAATTTTAATAATTAAAAAATTGATAAAATAAATTTTAGTCCATGTACACATATCAATCCTATGAGATCTACACATATCAATCTTCATGTCATTTGGTTAGATTAATTCATGTAACAAATAAAAATGCACATATAGTATGTTATTTTCACATATTAGACTGAAACATACATCTCGACAACATAACTCAACAACCGCAATTCAACTCATAAAATACACCAACTATAGAATGCTTTTTCACAATGACAAGGATAAACCTGATTTAATCTATATTAATTTTTATTTAACAAATTATAGTATTATAAATAAAATAAGAAGTATTTTTAAAAGATTAGATAAAATTATGGGGTGGCTGTGCCCAACCTATGTACCAACAAAGATTAGCTACTCGTTACACATAATCCACCAACTATTTTAGTTTATTAAGTACCATTCATTTGTTTATAGTTACTATTTTCAAATAAAATACTAAAAAAAAGTGTTTAATAAATTTAAATATAAAAAATTTAAACTAAATTCATCGTAAGCTCTTGCATCAACATTCATATAAAAATCACTAGTTAATAATATCTTATTATAACTAATTCATATAAAATCAGTTATGAGCACTTGTAGAACAAAAGAAGAAGGTGGACAGCAGCGCGACTTCAAAAAGTATTGAAGAAGGTATAGGCAGAAAGTGGATAAGGGCAGCTGAAAGTCTAAAAAAAAAGAAGATTAATGAAACCCTATTGAACTAGCCAAACAATTTTTTTAAAAAAATATAACTAGTTACCAGGTCGGGTCAACGGGTCGACGGGTTTAAATTGTTAAACCCATTACCCGACCCAAATATAAACGGGTTTCAACGGGTTGAGTTGGGTCGGACCCGAAAGTGATCGGGTACGGGTAAAAATCGGGTTGAGTTGGGTTGGGTGATCGGGTTGACGGGTCGACCCGCGCCCATGTTCACCCCTATCTGCTTCCGTAAAATTAGAATATGGTAAAAAGTCAACAAAAAAAAAAACTTGGGGTTTGATAAGCGGATCACCAAAAGTATTTACTTTTAAAAGAACTTAGTCTCACTACAAGAGATTATTGTCCTTAAGCTCTCAGCACAAAACATTTTAGGATTGATTATATTTAAGTTTAATAAATTTCGATAAAAAAAAAAAGTTTAATAAATATATTTATTTTTTCTTGTAATTGAGTATAAAATAATAATTTGTGAAGAAAAGTGATTGTTTATTCACTTATTTATTTTGAATGATACAAGAGAGAAATATATAGAATTTCTTTTATCCTAGACCTAAGGACCACGAGGAAATATTGTCCTCATTAAGACTATGTCTAATAAATAAAGTAACATACAATTGTAGTGTATAAATCAACAAATTAAATACAAATCAGAATCATATCAAATCTAAGTGATTCCCATTATTATCTACACCCCCTTCAATCTGGATGATAGATGTCTGTCATTTCCATATTGGTTATGAAATGTTCATATGTGTGCTATGGAAGTGTGTTAGTTAATATATATGCAGTTTGGTGGTATGATGGTATGTGGTGGACCATAATGATGACATGATCAATCTTTTCTTTTATGAAATGTCTATCATTCTCCACATATTTTGTTCTATCATGTCGAAAATAGTTCTTTGCCATGCTAATTGCAGTCTTATTGTCAAAAAGAATTCTCACCTCACAGTTGTTGGAAATTTTCAACTATTTAATCATCCTCTTTAGCCATATTCCCTCACATATTCCTTGAGCCATGGCTCTAAGTTTTGCTTTTGCACTACTTCTTGCCACTATAGATAATTTCTTGCTTCTCCATCTAACCATATTTCCCCGTACAAATGAAAAATAACTTGATTTCGAATTTTGATCCACAACACAACTTGCCCAATCTGAGTATGTGTAGACTTCAATACCTTTATTTGAATTTTCTTGAACTAAATGTCTTTTCCTGGAGTTCCTTTGAGATATTGCAAGATCCTTCTTATTGCATCCATATTTACATATATGGGATTTGACATATGGCGACTTGCCATACTTACAGCAAACCCAATATTTGGTCTAGTGTGTGCAAAATAGATTAGTTTTCCCACTAAGTGTTGATACATGTCCTTCTCAGTTGGAATGCTTTCTTCTTGAGATTTTTTTTCCTTTGGTTACTTCTACGGGTGTGTTGGCTTCCTTACACCTAAGCATCCTAGTCTCTTACAATAAATCCAAGGTATACTTCCTTTGGGACATAAATTATATCCCTTGTTTGAGCTACGTCCATTCCCAAGAAGTACTTGAGATTTCTCAAATCTTTGACTTCAAATTTACTTGCCAAGAATCCTTTTAGGTTCTCTTTATGCTCATTATCACCCGTAGTTATGACAATGTCATCAACAAACACAACAAACAAGGTTATCTTACCTTCTAGTGAATGTTTGACAAACATATTATAATCAGTTTGACATTGAGTGAACCCATTTTTCTTTTCAACTTGGGTCAGTCTGTCAAACCAATCTCTTGGTGATTGTTTGAGTCCATACATATATTTCCACATCTTGCAGACTTTGTTTATGGTGTTGGTTGATTCTAATCCTGATGGGATCTGTATATATACTTCTTTTAGTTCACCATTCAAGAATGCATTTTTTATGTCCTATTGATGTAGTGTCCAATCTAAGTTTGTAGCCAATGATAAGAACACTTGGACTGAATTAAGTTTGGCCACATGAGCAAATGTTTCTTCATAATCCACACCATATGATTGTGTGGACCATTTTGCAACCAACCTAGCTTTGTGCTTGTTTATGCTGCCATCAACATTGTATTTGATAAAGAATATCCATTTACATCCAATTGTTTTCTTCCCCTTTGGTTGAGCTGTAATCTCATTTGTTCCATTCTTTTCCAAAGCTTGAGTTTCTTCATTCACTGCTTAGGTCCATTTCGGGTGTTGGAAAGCTTCTTGAATGTTCCTTGGTATAGAGGTGTTGTCCAATGATGCTACAAATGACTTGTATTCGTGTGACAACTTTCCATACGAAACATATCTTTCAATAAGGTGGTTAGTGCATGTGCTCACCCCTTACGTAAGGCAATAGGAATTTCAAGATTTGTAGTGCCACCAAGAACAGATTCAGAATTGAGTGGAGAATTACCTAAGGGGATTTCATCTTTTAGAGTTTGGTTGGATTCACGGTGATGTGTTGCAGAAGTGATAGGCTCTATCTCTATCTCAATTTTTCTATTTCTTTTGAGATTCACCAAGTGTTGCACCACTTGTTTCGGTAGATTTAGGTTTAGCCAGAATGACGGGGTTAGGTTCAGCTAGTACAAATTCTAGTTCATCCAGGACAACAAGGTTAGGTTCAATATGGACGGTTCTAGTTTAGCTTGGACATCATAGTTAGGTTCGATTTGGACAGGTTCTAGTTCGGTCAAGACAATAGGGTTAAAATCAATATGGGCAAGTTCAACTTCTGGCAAAAGTTGGATTCTTTTGACATTGGTGGTTGCCCCCCTAAAGAACAACTTAGGGTAATAAGGTTTATGTTCAAGAAGCACAATTGGTAGTGGGACTGTTTGGAGGCGGTACTTATCTCCCAAGTACCGAGCTCGAATCCCACGGAAGACAAAAACTCATTATTTCCACTGGGTGGTTAGGGGGGATGAGAAGACCATGAGGTAGCATCGCTGATAACAGTAATGGTCGGAGTGTTACATAAAAAGCGATGCTATCTCACGATCTTCTCACCCCCTATCCACCAAGTGGAAATAGCGAATTTTTGCCTTCCATATGATTCTATCTCACGATCTTCTCACCCCCTATCCACCCAGTAGAAATAACGAGTTTTTGCCTTCCGTGGGATTCGAGCCCCGTACTTATCCTCCGGTAACAGTAATGGTCGGGGTGTTACAATTTTCAGGTTAGGGGAGAATAACACATGTACCCCTTTTGATGAGGAGAGTAAACAAGGAAGATATATTTAATGGCTTTAGGATCAAGTGTGTTGCAATGAGGATCAAGGTTGTGTACAAAGGTTGAACATCCAAAGACTTTTAGAGGAATTGAGATTAGAAATTTACTATTTGGATAGGCTTTTTGGAGAATTGAGTGTCAAAAAATAGGACTCAAGAAAGCATAAGGTTAACGAGATAGGTGGCCCATTTCAAGTGTGTTGTAATGAGGATTAAGGTTGTGTACAAAAGTTGAACATCCAAAGACTTTTAGAGGAATTGAGATTAGAAATTTACTATTTGGATAGACTTTTTGGAGAATTGAGTGTCAAAAAATAGGACTCAAGAAGGCATAAGGTTAATGAGATAGGTGGCCCATTTGAGGCCATCATTGTAGTACCTCAATTTTGTCCGACCAATAAAAAATAGTTCAAAAAAAGTACTAATATATTTAATAAACATTTTGCACTTATTATTATTAAATAAAAAATCGTCATTTTAAATCTGGTTCAATTTTGAGTCTATATGAATTTCCGTTACATTACATATTTACATTTAAAACCAAAATTAAAATAAGTAAATAAGACAAAAAAAATTAAAGAAATGTTTCCTACGCGCATGCCTGCTTTTCCTGCAACCTGCTTTGCTTGCTTTGTTTCTTTCCTTTCTCTTTTGTTTTTGTTCCTATTTTCCTCTTCTTTTCTTTCCTGCTGCAAGTTTGCAGCAGCTCCTTCCCCTATTTTATTTATGGTTAATTTTTACTGCAAAACCATAAAAAAATTCAGAACTCAATTTTATCTCAAGGACACAGATTCATCATTTAAATCTATAAATTTACAATAAAAATCACCAAAACACCGCGGAGAGAGTTTATCATGCATGTTTTCTTTCCTCTTTCTTCTTCTCGTTTTTATGTAGTCCAATTTTTTTTCTTTCTTTTTGATAGGTCCACTTATTATTATTATTATTATTATTATTATTATTATTATTATTATTATTATTATTATTATTAGTATTGTTGAGACAAAATCTCTCTCAATTGATTTTAATGATAACAAAATTACTTAAGAGATTATGATTGTGATTAAGGACTAATCTGTGCTCTTGAGTGGATTTATAGTAGAAAACAGGTTATTAATCATAAAGACTAAAAGGATGAACATATGAGACAAAACCATCATATTTGCAAGCAAGAGGATGGGTTGAACCTACGTGAGGATGGCCTCGCAAAAGCATAGTATACATCCAACAACGTAACCTTGATTCTTAATCAGGTTAAAATGAAAAGATTGTAACCAAGAATGACCTAATAAAGCATATTTTCTAAAGAGGTCAGAAAGCACATTTGGACTAGTACGAGGATATGCTGTTCTAGGTAGAGGACGGCTAGTACTAGGTAAAAGGTTGAACAATTTGTCACATCATTCTTCAAAAGTTGAATTCACACCTTGTACTCCACGAAATAAGCCTGCTGTAGCTCACATAGTCAGAAAAATAGTCGTTTCATGTCTTGAAGAAAGAAAAAGAAAAAGGCTACAATGGACCAAGTACCTAGGAGGTTTGAACCTTAAGGTTGAGGATGGACTAACACTGTTCAAGACAGCTGGGTGGCAGTTCTGTAATTTCAGCACAAAGACCATTGGACTCTTTGATGCATCCTCCTCAACGGTCATGAAGTGTTTTAACACATGGAAGAGCTGTACAAGAACTCTATAAAAGGCAACAAGCTCTCCTTAATCAAACACACACCAATATTGCAGAAAAAGATCAAGAATCTTAAGTTTATCAAAAGCAATATTCATCATCTCTTCAAACTTTCTACATTCACACACTAGATCTTTGAAATATCTTTTTAGAAAGTGTTTAAGAAAAGAGAGAGCAATCATACTCATATCATTCTGTAATTTTCAAGTAAGTTGTACTTGAAAATATTTGAAACTTGATTGTAAGCTTGGTGAAGCTTGAAAATACACAAAGTGTAATCATCCTCGGTTAGAGGTTGATCTGATTGATTGTTAGTGAAATCTCACAAGAGTGTGAGGACTGGACGTAGCCATATTTGGGTGAACCAGTATAAAATTTGTGTGTCTATCTCGTTTTATTCTTCCTGCATTTATTTTGCTCTTGTTTAAAGAGTTTGAATTTCCATCCTCCATCGCATCCTCTCAGAGAGGACAGAAATTCATTAGCTCGTTAAAATAATTTTTAAACGCCAAATTCCCTATTCAACCCCCCTTCAAGTGATATTTAGCTCCATCAATTGGCATCAGAGCAAGGTTCTCTAGAAATATTACATTTAACCGTGTAAGAGAAAAAGATCAAAGAAAAAAATGTCAAAAGCTAAGTATGTTCCTGAAGGAGGATCCTCCACCAGACCTCCTTATTTTGATGGTACAGATTACTACCACTGGAAAAGTAAGATGAGATTGTTTCTCATATCACAAGATAACAACATGTGGTCTGTTATTGAAAACGGGGATCATGTCATTAGAATCAACAACACAGATGCAGCCTCCGATGAGAAACCTCAAGCACAATGGACGGCTGATGAAAATGCTAAGGTACTCCTAAACTCTAAAACTCATTTATTTCTAACGTGTGCTTTGAGCAGGGAAGAATATGATAGAGTGGAAGAATGCAAAAACGCCAAGGAACTCTGGGATACTCTAAGGATTCATCATGAAGGGTCAAGCCACGTAAAGGAAGCAAGGATTGACATGGGAGTAAGAGAGTTCGAGTTATTTGAAATGAAGGAGGATGAAACGATTGATGAAATGTTCTCAAGGTTGACAATCATACTTAACAACTTGAGATCTCTTGGAAAGGTTTATTCTGTTCAAGAGAGGATAAGAAAAATCTTAAGGAGTTTACCAAAAGAATGGAGGCCAATGGTGACTGCCATCACAGAAGCAAGAGATTTAGCCAACATGAAACTAGAGGATCTGGTTGGAACTCTAAGGGCTCACGAACCTCTGTTGCTGGCTGACTAACCAAGCAAAAAAGGAAAAATGATAGCTTTAAAATCAAGCCAAACAGAAAGCTCATCTTCCAAAAGAGCTGAAGAAGCCACAAAGAAAGAAAATGCATACTATCCTCTATCTGAGGAAGAGGATGAACTTGCTCTAATTTCCAGAAGAATCCAGAGGATGATAAATCGTAGAGGATAGGAAAAAAGATCTCCTCAAAAAGAAAAAACTGACAAAAGTCAGATTACTTGCTTTGGATGCAACAAGTTGGGCCACTACAAAACTGAGTGTCCTCTGAACAAAAAGAACTCAAGAAGATTTCCCTACAAAAACAAATCTATGATGATCACGTGGGATGATAGTGATGACTCATCCTCGGAGCAAGAAAAGGAAGAAGAGGCCAACCTCTGTCTCATGAAAAACTCAGAAAATGAAAAGGTAATCATATCCGAACTTTGTCCTAATTGTGAACAATTAGAAATAGAATTTGACAATCTTTTGAATGACTCAAATACTTTATCTCAAAAATGTGGCTTTCTCAAAAATAAACTTTATGAAATAAAGAGGTAAAACGAGGAACTTCAAGCTAAAAATAAAAAATATGAACAAACCATTTTAGACCTGCAGTTATCTCATGAAAATTTGTCTGAACAAATATCTAGTGTTGACAAAAGAAATGTCAAAAGTCATCCTCCAGAAGAGGATGCAGAAAAGGAAATTTTGAAAATAGAGGTTGAAGAACTCAAAAATGATCTTACCAACTTTGTTAAATCTACTGATACTTTTCAAAAGATAATGGGATCACAATCTGGAATCTTTGACAAAGCTGGCATTGGATTTAAAAGTTCTCAAAAACAAAAACTCTATGAAAATTTTTTCGTACCAAAGAAACAAGAGGATAGGCCAAGATGCACTTTTTGCAAAAAACTTGGGCATACTTTCAAAAGATGTTATGCCAAGAAAAAGGCAGATAACACAAAGAAAGGATGTTCATTTTGTGGTAAACATGGACATCACTACTCTATTTGTTATCATAAAAGAAAATTCCTCACTAGAGGACGGACTAACCAACAAGGACCCACTTCTATATGGGTACCTAAGTCACTATTAAACTCATCCTCAGGTACATCCTCTGATCAACAAAAGAAAGCCATGGTTCTTGGACAGTGGCTGCTCAAGGCATATGACATGGGATAGGCATTCCTTTATTTCCTTGGAAATAAAGGATGGAGGATCGGTTACATTTGGAAACAATGAGAAAGCTCAAATAAAAGGTACCGGTATCATTGGTAATAAAAATTCTGCCAAAATTGAAAATGTTCAATATGTGGATGGTTTAAAACATAACTTGCTTAGTATTAGTCAACTTTGTGATAATGGTTTTGAAGTTATTTTTAAACCCAATCTATGCGAGGTTAAACACTCATCCTCGGGTAGAGTTTTCTTTTCCGGTTTTAGAAAAAAGAATTTATATGAGCTATATCTTGATGATTTGCCTACTGAATCTTGTTTTGTATCCATTGAAAAGGATAAATGGGTATGGCACAAACGGGCTGAACATACAAGTTTAAACACTATTTCAAAATTGTCTAAATTAGAATTAGTTAAAGGCCTTCCAAAAATTGATTTTGAAAAAGATAAAATTTGTGAAGCTTGTGCCAAAGGAAAACAAGTTAAAAGTAGTTTTCATTCTAAAAATGTTGTTTCCACAAACCATCCTCTTGAGCTACTTCATATTGATATTTTTGGTCCTATTAAAACTCCTAGCCTTAGTGGAAAAAGGTACGGATTTGTAATTGTTGATGACTTTTCACGTTTTACTTGGGTCTTATTTTTAAAACATAAAAATGATGCCTTTGAAGCTTTCCATTATTTTTGTAAAAAGATCCAAAATGAAAAGGGATAAAAAATTATCTCCGTAAGAAGTGGCCATGGAGGTGAATTTGAAAATGAATCTTTCAAAAATCTTTTTGATGAAAACGGTATTTCTCACAATTTTTCTTGCCCAAGAACTCCTCAACAAAATGGAGTTGTTGAGAGGAAAAATAGAACTTTGCAAGAAATGGCTAGAACTATCTTGAATGAAGCCAACATTGAAAAATATTTTTGGGCTGAAGCAATTAATACCGCTTGTTATGTTCTAAATCGTGTATCCATTAGAAATATTTTAAACAAAACTCCATATGAACTATGGAAAGGAAGAAAACCAAACATCTCATATTTTCATATATTTGGGTGTTATTGTTACATCCTAAATAATAAAGAAAATTTGGGAAAGTTTGATTCAAAATCTGACAAAGGATTATTTTTGGGATACTCCACTTCGTCTAAAGGTTATAGAATATATAATCTTAGGACTCAAACTGTGGAGGAATCCATGCATGTTATTTTTGATGAGTTTGATGACTTGTGCTTAGAAAAAATTGATAAATCTGAGGAAGATGAACCTTCATCCTCCAACGCACCCAGTCCAAACGAAGAGGACGAATCTGCTCCATCCTCTCAGCAACCTCCACGAGGATGGAAAACAGTCACTTATCATCCTCCAGATCTGATTATTGGAGACACGGCTGATGAAGTAAGAACAAGACAGTCTCTACGAGGAAATGCATCTAACATGGCCATGATTTCACAAATGGAACCCAAAAATATTGATCAAGCTATTTGTGACAAATCATGGGTTGAAGCCATGATGGAAGAACTCTCACAATTTGAAAGAAACAAGGTATGGAACCTTGTACCTCTTCCACTTGAAAAATCCATCATTGGAACAAAATGGATTTTCAGAAACAAACTGAATGAGGATGGAGAAGTAGTAAGAAACAAAGCAAGGCTAGTTGCTCAAGGCTACAATCAACAAGAGGGAATTGACTATGATGAATCATTTGCACCGGTTGCAAGACTTGAAGCTATACGCATCCTCCTAGCACATGCCACCCATAAAGGTATCAAACTATACCAAATGGATGTCAAAAGTGCTTTTTTAAATGGCTTTCTAAATGAGGAGGTATATGTTAAACAACCTCCTGGATTTATTGATGAAAAGAAGCCCAATCATGTTTATAAACTCTCAAAAGCTCTTTACGGTTTAAAGCAAGCTCCTCGAGCTTGGTATGAGAGGTTAAGCTCATTTTTAAAAGACAATGGTTTCTTAAGAGGACAGATAGATACAACACTCTTCAAGATAACTATTGAAAAGGATTTATTGATTGTGCAAATTTATGTTGATGATATAATCTTTGGATCTACAAACAAAAAGATGTGTGAAGATTTTGCCAACCTCATGCAAAGTGAATTCGAAATGAGTATGATGGGAGAATTAAAATTCTTTCTTGGTTTACAAATCAAGCAATTAATGAATGGCATCTTCATTTCTCAAGAAAAATATACCAGAGATTTGCTTAAGAAATACAACATGTGTTCAGCCAAGAGTATGGGAACTCCTATGCACCCATCCTCCATGCTACACAGAGATGATGAAGGAACTCCAATATCAAAAAAGGAGTACAGAGGAATGATTGGATCATTGTTGTACTTAACTGCAAGTCGACCTGATATAGTTTTTGTCGTGGGTCTATGTGCCAGATTCCAATCCTCACCAAAAGAATCACATCTCACAGCTGTGAAAAGAATTTTAAGATATCTTGTTGGATCAATAGATCTGGGTTTATGGTATGAAAAAGGTCAAGACATTGACCTCACAGCATACTGTGATGCTGACTATGCTGGAGACAAAGTAGAAAGAAAGAGTACAAGTGGAGCTTGTCAATTCCTTGGAAGTTCTCTCATCAATTGGTCATGCAAGAAGCAAAGCACCATTGCCCTTTCAACTACGGAGGCTGAATATGTATCAGCTGCTCAATGCTGTTCTCAAATTTTATGGGTAAGAAATCAACTTGAAGATTATTCACTAAGGTACACTAAAATTCCTATCCTCTGTGACAATACTAGTGCCATTAATCTTTCCAAAAATCTCATACAGCATTCTAGATCTAAACATATAGAAATTAAACATCATTTCATACGAGATCATGTTCAAAAAGGAGATATTGAATTGATTTTCATTGATACTGAAAATCAACTAGCAGATATTTTTACCAAACCTCTTCAAGAGGATAGGTTCAAGGATATTTTTCAAAAATTAATTGATTAATTGTTTTATCCATTGTATCATCACTGCATGTCTTTTTTTTTATGTTGTTTAATTATTTAATTGTCAAATCCCTGAAAGATCAAATCTGATCTTTGAATTTGAGGTTAAAGTTTAGAGGATGGCAAGTAACCAAAGGATACATCATCCATTTTGATGTATCTGCATTTAATAGCCTCAGTCCTTGTGTGCACGCGCTTCTTTTTCCATTGGGCCGTCCATGTGGCGCCGTTCCCGTGTTCCACGCAAGCATTAAATGCTGCAGCGGCTACAACTGCCGTTTCCCAAGACTCATGTCTCACACGCCTATCTTGTACACCACGCTTGTCTCAACATTAAATGCATACCTCAACCTCCTCCTTCTCCAACGGTTACATGTCCAACCTCTTCAAGAGGATCAATTTGAATTTATTTTAGAAAAACCGTTTGTTGTTACCCATGCATCAATCTCTGATTAAAATTGGTTAAGAAATTTGTTTTTTCTTATTTTTCTATTCCTTATTTTTTTTATCTTTTATTTTATTTCTTTTTGTTATTTTTTATTGTTTATTTTATTTTATTTTTGTTATTTTTAAATTTTATTAATTTTTTATATATATTTTTATTATTTATTGTTTTTATTTTTTTGTCCTCCTCATTTCTGATTTAAAAAAAAAAAAAAAACAGCATCCTACTTCCAATATGAGGATGAACCCAATTCAGAAAGTGAAAAGATGTGCATGTTTCTCATTGATGTCTCTCTCTCTCCTATACATCTCTTTCCAATGAGCATTAAATGAAAAACGACTACTTCTCTCTTGGAACTTCAAACCTTCATTAACCCCTAATGAATGCCTAATAACTCTTTTTAAATGGTTACAAAATCTTTCAAATTATTTGATCAAACATCCAAAAACCACGTTTATCACTAAAAAAAAAAAAACTCTGATCATTTACCCTCCTCTTGGAGTGGGCCACCAGCCATTCATCCTCCTGTCTTGCCTCTTCAACCTCCCTTCACCTTCATCCTCTTCGTCTGATGAACCATCCTCTCCTGAGTAGCCTAATAATTCCTATTTTTTTTGCTGCTGCCAAATTCAGGGGGAGAAAGATTATGATGTTTTGTTATGTTTTGATGATTATGATGTTTTGATGGTTTGTTGATTAATGTTTTGTTGTCCTGCTACTATGACTATGATATTTTAATGTTTGATGATTAATGTTTTGAAATGACTATGCCATTATAACATTATGGTTTGAAATATCATTATGATCTTTATTATGTTAGATTCATATTTCTGGCATACATTCAGGGGGAGTAATAATTTTTAGAACTTAAAAATTTTAAACAAAAAGACTACTCACTTCAGGGGGAGCATAAACATCAAATCTCATCATGCATTCATTTTTAAAAATCATAATCTAAAGAATTTTGTCATCATCAAAAATGGGGAGATTGTTGAGACAAAATCTCTCTCAATTGATTTTAATGATAACAAAATTACTTAAGAGATTATGATTGTGATTAAGGACTAATCTGTGCTCTTTAGTGGATTTATAGTAGAAAACAGGTTATTAATCATAAAGACTAAAAGGATGAACATATGAGACAAAACCATCATATTTGTAAGCAAGAGGATGGGTTGAACCTACGTGAGGATGGCCTCGCAAAAGCATAGTATACATCCAGCAACGTAACCTTGATTCTTAATCAGGTTAAAATGGACTAACACTGTTCAAGACAGCTGGGTGGCAGTTCTGTAATTTCAGCACAAAGACCATTGGACTCTTTGATGCATCCTCCTCAACGGTCATGAAGTGTTTTAACACATGGAAGAGCTGTACAAGAACTCTATAAAAGGCAACAAGCTCTCCATAATCAAACACACACCAATATTGCAGAAAAAGATCAAGAATCTTAAGTTTATCAAAAGCAATATTCATCCTCTCTTCAAACTTTCTACATTCACACACTAGATCTTTGAAATATCTTTTTAGAAAGTGTTTAAGAAAAGAGAGAGCAATCATACTCATATCATTCTGTAATTTTCAAGTAAGTTGTACTTGAAAATATTTGAAACTTGATTGTAAGCTTGATGAAGCTTGAAAATACACAAAGTGTAATCATCCTCGGTTAGAGGTTGATCTGATTGATTGTTAGTGAAATCTCACAAGAGTGTGAGGACTGGACGTAGCCATATTTGGGTGAACCAGTATAAAATTTGTGTGTCTATCTCGTTTTATTCTTCTTGCATTTATTTTGCTCTTGTTTAAAGAGTTTGAATTTCCATCCTCCATCGCATCCTCTCAGAGAGGACAGAAATTCATTAGCTCGTTAAAATAATTTTTAAACGTCAAAAACCCTATTCAACCCCCCTTCTAGTGATATTTAACTCCATCAAGTATTATTATTATTATTATTATTATTATTATTATTATTATTATTATTATTATTATTATTATTCTTTGACTAAAATTTATTTTTTAAGTTCAATTTCATTTTACTTTCTTAAAATTGGAGTTTTAGCTTTTTTAATTTCTCATAAAAATAAAACAAAAATATTAACAATAAAGTATTGAAATTTATTGAGATGAGACATCTTATTAATCTTAGATATTTATAACATCTGAGTTGTAACAACTTGACGATCTTAAACTCCAAAATAATAATAATATTTTATAAATTGGATTGGTCAAGATATTACATCTTGTGAGTCTTAGTTTAAAACGTATGAGTTATGACAACTTTGTGATCTTAAACATTTTCAACTAAATTCAACCAAACATACTCAACATAATCAATTTCTCAAACTCGGGGTCTTTTTCCTTCATCAAATCAACAACCTTTTTTTTAACCAAATTCAAATTTTCGCAACAAAACGTACTTCTTTAAAAGCAATCAACATATCCGCATTTTCTACCCAAAAACTACGTAGCTTTGATTTCTCCATCGCACCGGGAGATACATAGGAGCAAGATCGCACTCTTGTCAAGCATAATAATAAAAACTTATTTTTTTTACCTTATATTTTTAATACAATTTTATCTCTAGATTATTTACAAAAACAATTGATATTCATATTTAATAATAAGCAGAAATAAATATTTAAGTTAATATTAATTTTGCACAATTAATTATGGGTAACCGTATTTTAAAGGATGTCGTAAGGTGGTAATATCTTCCCTACGCATAATCGACTCCCGAACTCAAAATTTGGTTTTAAAGACCATTTATTTATTTATTTTTTATTTCTAATGATTTCCCAACATTTTTTAAACTTTGGTGGCGAGTCCATTAAATTCGAGAAACACTCAAAATTTTAGGCCGCGACTGGTGACTCCACTGGGGACACTTAGAGAGTCAAGCCTAACATAATTAAATGTGCAAATTTTTTTACTTTTATATTTATTTTTCCTTTCATTTTTTTTACTTTATGCATTTATTGTTTATTAGTTATTTTCTTGTAGCAGTTATCTTTATATACATATTTATATATGTGTGTTGAGTATTTTACATCGTTTATTGGATTGTGATTCACTTCACACACTACATATTCACTTACACACACACACACACACTTACGAGTGAGACCTTATATTCAGGCCTAAGTAAAACTTAAGTTTAGTTAGGGGTTTAGTGGTAATCATTTTGGATGTATATCCTATTTGGTAATCATTATAAATACCTACATTTTGGACGTACTTCCTATTTGTAGTGATGTTTCAATACGAGTATTTGGCTCTAGAGACCAATGAATTTTAGGATTATAGAACCCGCCCAGGAAAGTGTTCACGAATTTAGAAGGTTATAGACTTTTAAAATTTCTCCAATCTTGGATATAATTTATCTAAGTCATGTCCTAGCCTTCTTGCTTTTAAATGACCGGATTTTTTTTTCACTATTCGATGTTAGTATACCTCTCAATTTTTCTTTGTTGCATCCATGCAAATAGCTTTCATCGTTAATGATAAAGTTAAATGTTTTTATTGTACCATTCATTCCTTTCATGCATTAAAAATTATTTTCAACACCATATCATACAATATTCATAATCGTTCATTTTTATGTAGGTCCATTAGAGAACCATTGAATTCAAAGCTAGGTTGTGGATATCTCTGATTGAAAATGGGATCCAACAATGAAACCACAGTCCCAATGCTAAAGAAAACTCTGAATGTGAAAGCCAAAAAGCCTCAGGTTGATAGTTTAAAAAGACTCTGTAGCTTGTTGGAGCTTCATCATCAATTAACCTTTACTAAGAAATACATAAAGATCCTTGATTTATTGGATGTGGACGTACAAATAGGGCTATTATCGCTTTGGCTCAATTCTACGACATTCCGTTGAGATGTTTCACCTTTCAAGACTTCCAACTTGCGCCTACTTTGGAAGAGTTTGGACCAATTTTAGGCTACTCTCTAGAAAAAGGGAAACCTTATCGTTACATGGGAAATTATCCATCCACAAACAAAGTGTCTGAGATACTAAGGGTTGAAGAGGAAAAGTTGATTAACCAAAAGAAGAAAGGGAGTTCTTGTTTTCTAAGTTTTTGTGTGGAAAGAACACATCATTTAGCTAAAGCCCAAGATTGGAGTGCTTTTATGGGGGTGTTAGCTCTCACCATATATGGAGATGTTCTATTCCCAAGTGATGAAGAAATTATAGATTTAGCAACAATCGATGTCTTCCTAGCTTTGAAGAATAGATGAGAAAATCCTACAATAATCGTCCTCACTAATGTGTACTATACATTTAACTATTGTCATGAGAAAAAAGGAAAGCGAATTTTGTGTTGTTTACCTGTTATGTACGTCTAGTTGGTGAATCATATGTTTGATAGTGGATGCCAAAAACGTTGCCCTATCAATGATTTCAAGAATTGTTACGTTGACATAAAGGATAATCGAGAATGGGCTTGGAGATTGGTAAATCTTAATGAAAAAACAGTTCAATGGTATGCAAGATAGCGAGAAGTAAAAGAAGTACATAATATACCAATGTGGAACATTCCCTAATGTGCCACTTATGGGGACTAGAGGTTGTGTGAATTATAACCTAGTATTAGCCTTGAGACAATTTGGCTATCCCATCATAAGAGAACCAATGCCAAAACTGATAACCCATTTTATTCTTTATGACATGGGTCTAGAAAACATTGAAGAATTGAGGAGAGTACGTCAATCTTAGAATATGATAGTCAAAAAAAGGGGAGGAACTAGGAAGTAGAAGTTGTGGTGCAGATGATTACTATCGAAAGTGGGTCAAGAATAGGTCAAGAAAATATTGCCCATAAAAAAAAAAAAGATTCTCTTGGAAAGTGGACCCCGAACTACGAGGGACCATGTTGTGAAAAAAGCTTTCTCTGGAGAAGCTCTAATACTCGCAAAAATAGGTGGAGAGGAGTTTCCACTTCCTGTAAATTCATATGTAGTTAAAAAATATTATGCTTGAAAAAAAAACAAAAAAAAAATGATTGAAAAATAAGCTCGCTTGGTTGAAAACCTGAAAAGGCGACCTAGGAAAAAATTAGAGCATATCGATGAATTGAAAATTTGGAAGAGCGGTCCATGTCAAAGTTAGGGATAAAATAAATAAATAAAAAGAAAAGATCAAACGGTTCAAATTAGGGTAATTATTTTTCTTGGGAGCTAACCAACAAGAGTCTTAAATTACCAGAATGACTAGCGTTTGTTATCCCTCCAACAAAAACTAAACACACTCATCCATACATTGTAACCCCAATTGTTTTGTTCCCAATGTAATGAATGTACTTTTTCCAATGTTGTCATTCGATGTTGTACGTTACACTCTTTCTAAACTAATTCAATTTCATTGTTAATTGTTCTAGCATTTTAAAATGTTGTTCTATGATAATAAATGTTTGAATTTGAAATATGTGGAAATATTTTGACAATTAGAAAATATATACACGGGAACTCGATAGATTCTCAACATATATGGGGGCGTAAAAAATGGGAGGGGGGGGAGTAATCATTTTTATCAATGGATTTTGCTTCACCTCGAAAAAAGCGGTCACACGAGATGTACTAGAGTCGTAGTGTAAAAACGGTTGTTATCTTCATTCATCCATTGAATCTTGTGGACGTATAAGATCGTATAAGGATCGAGGAACTAAAAAATGAACAAAATTTATCTATATTATATAACACATGATTCATGCACTTTACATTCATATTGATCATATACTCACACATGATATATGCATCTTCATTCATATTTTATACATACTCAACAACCTTGTGCAATGCATAATGAATGAATCATGCATATCTTATATTTATAATCAATAGCATTTGTGTTACATTGCTCATTATACGTATGCGTTGCAATTATCATAAACATATTTTCCTTTTTAAAAAAAATATTTATCTCTCTTTATTTACCTTCTAAACTAGACCTATATGTTGCTTTTGGTCTGCACTTTCTATCCATGTCGATCTATGCATCAGTAATCAATCCAAAGACGATAATTCTTTTATTTTTGTCGATCTACACATCAATAATCAATCCGAAAGCGATCATTTTCCATTTTGTCGATCTACATATCGGTAACCAATCTGAAGACAGTCATTTGTTCATCGATCTACGCATCAGTAACCAATCCAAAGACGGTCATTTTTCATTTTTTTCATTCTACGTATCGGTAACCAATCCGAAGAGGATCATTTTTTATTTTTGTCGATCTACGCATCGGTAACCAGTCCAAAAACGATAATTTGTTCATCGATCTATGCATCGGTAACCAATCCAAAGATGATCATTTGTTCATCCCATCGGTAATCAATCCGAATACGGTCATCTATATTTTTGCAACCTACTTTGTTCATTTTTTTTATTTTTTTTCTTCTTTTCTGTTTCCTGTTGCAAGTTTGCAGCATCCCCTCCCCTATTTTTTTTTTTTTTTAGCCTAATAAAGTTATTATCTTCACCACTTGAATATCCAATTAAAAAGATTAGTCACTTCCTTAATTATATGAGATTGTTTAACTTTTACTACAAAATAATAAAAAGTTTCATAATTCAATTTTATCTCATGAACACACAAATTCATTATTTAAGTCTATAAATTGAGAACAAAAATCACCAAACAGGGTGGAGAGAGTTTTTTTTCTATGAATGAAGATAAAAAATATAAAGTGTGAAAAGTATAAGAGAAACAACACAGTAAAGGAAGAAAAAATACAAGATACAAGCAAGATATTTTAAATCTCTTTAATATTAATATTCTATATATATAAAAAAAAAAATGGCTATTACATACCATATAAATGCAAAAAAAAAAATTATGTTCATGGTCTTCAAACTATGTGTTGTCATGCATTTTTTTTCTTTCTCTCCTTCAATCTTTAACATTAGAAATTGTTAACCCAAATAAATGAATAAGATTAAAAATATCATAGAAAAATTATTAATAAATCAAAAGGGAAACAAACAACAAGCCAAGCAAACCAAAGAGAGAAGTTGGGACTTAAACTGTTGTTTTCGTCGGAACGACGATCGGTCGTCACCACGCAGCCAGGCTTCTTCTTCTTCCCTTCCTTTTCTTCTTCTTTTACTTCTTCTTCCTTTCCTTTTCTTCTCCTCTTTCTTCCATTTCTTCTTTCTTCTTTGCTTTCTTCTTTTTTCTTCTTTGTTGCCGCCTCTCGCCTCCCTCTTTTTTTTTCTCTTTTTTTTTTCTTCTAAAATTAGGTTTATCTTACTTTTATGTATTTTTTTTTGTTATACTAAAAAGGAAGTTTGGGCTCCAAGCCCAACTTCTTTTGTTTATTTAACTATGTAGTCCAATTTTTTTTTCTTTTTAATAGGTCCACTTTTTTTTAAGTTCAATTTCATTTTACTTTCTTAAAATTGGAGGTTTAGCTTTTATAATTTCTCATAAAAACCAAACAAAAATATTAACAATAAAATATTGAAATTGATTGAGATGGGACATCTTATTAATCTTAGATATTTATAATATCTGAGTTGTGACAATTTGACGATCTTAAACTCTAAAAGAATAATAATCTTTTATAAATTGAATTGATTAAGATATGACATCTTATCAGTCCTAGGTTAAAACTCATGAGTTGTGACAACTCTGTGATTTTAAACATTTTCAACTAAATTCAAACAAACAACCAAACATACACATCAAAATCAATTTCTCAAACTCGGAATCTTTTTCCTTCATCAAATCAACAACCACTTTTAACAAAATTCAAATTTCCACAACAAAAAATATTTCTTTAAAAGCAATCAACACATCTGCATTTTCTACCCAAGAACTACATAGTTTTGATTTCTCCTTCGCACCGAGAGATACGTAGGAGCAAGATCGCACTCTTGTCAAGCATAATAATAATTTTTTTTTTTACTTTATATTTTTAATATAATTTTATCTCTAGATTATTTACAAAAACAATTGATATTCATATGTAATAATAAGGAGAAATAATATGTAAGTTAATATTAATTTTGAACAATTAATTATGGGTAACTGTATTTTAACGGATGTCGTAGATTGCTAATACCTTCCCTATACATAATGGACTCCCGAACTCAAAATTTGGTTTCAAAGATCATTTTTTTAAGAGTTTCCCAACGTTTTCCCTATTTTAAATAAACTTTTGTGGCGACTCCATTGAATTCGAAAAACACTTGAAATTTTAGGCCACGATAGCTGGCGACTCCACAGGGGATATCAATAAAAGTAGCGAACCATTTATGCCCAGTAATAGTGTTGATTCTAGATGAACCCCACACATCACTATGAATTAAGGAAAATAGTTTGGATAACTTGTAAGAGTGTGGAGGGTGAGGGTTGTGAGTGTGTTTAGATAATTGACGGATTTCACAAGTTAAATTCCTTGGCTTTTTATTGAATAATGAGGGAAGCAATTTTTCAAAGTACACAATGTTGGGTTGACCCAGTCAAAAATGTCATAACATAATTAAATTCTCATTCCTGGAGGGAGCAACACTACTTTTATTTGTTATTGTTGATGTCCTACTTTTGAAATCTTCAACTTGAAGGAGATAAAGTCCAACACTTTCCTTAGCATTGCCAATCATCCTCCCCGACTCCAAAATCTGATATTCACAAAAGTTTGGATAAAAAATTAGTGATACAATTCATGTCTCTTGTCAGTTTACTAATTGACAACAAATTGCAATCATGTTTTGGTACATAAAGTACGAATTCTAGAGTAATATTTTTGGAGATAATGACTGAACTTGTACCCATAACCTTTGAGAGTGTACCGTCAGCTATTCGATTTGTGAAATTTCTTTGACATGGAATGTAATTATCAAAAACATTTTTATCCCTAGTCATGTGATCTGAGGTTCTTGAGTGTACAATCCAAGACTTTGATTTTGCTTGACTGGTATTTAAAGCATGTGAAAAATTACATTTCTGGACCATAGTTGTTGTACCAACATTTTTTCCTGCACTCAGGCTTTGCTGAAAGACTTGTTGCAATGCCTCCATTTGTTCCTTGCTGAAGGGAGAAGGGGTTGAACTAGTTTCACCTTCATTTGTCTAATAAAGGAAATATTGTCCTCATTAAAACTATGTCTAATAAAGGAAATAACATACAATTCTAACTATACAAATCAACCAATTAAATACAAATTAGAATCATATCAAATTTGAATGATTCCCATAATTATCTACACTTTGTATAACTAATTTTTTTTTGAAGAACTTTGTATAATTACATATACTCCCTTATCTCAATGATAATAATCTTTGTTTTAATTAGTGTGTGTTTTACTTGTAACTGAGAAAATGGAAACGTATACTAAAATAACTATAGATTTTTGTTTTATGTAATAAAAATTTAGGGTGAGGGGATGGTGCCTCAATCTAAGGTAAGAAAAACCTTATGGTTTATTGAACACTTACAAATAAATTTACACTAGAATATAATCTGTGCGTTGCACGGGATATATAGACTTTAACATATTAGTAATATTGTGAATAAGATTTTAAATTTTCAAAAATAATATAATTTATTTATTTTGTTTGTAGAGTATTTTTTTCAAGTAAGTTTATTTGGGTAATTATTATATATGAGTTGACAAACACACATTTGAGAATATGTAAAATGTTGGGCATAACATAATTGCAAATAATTCATATATTTAGTATTAAAAATTCATAGTGAAGATCATTCTACAAAAAAAATTCATAAATTATATTTAGTGTTAAAAATCTTAAAAGTATTTTAATAAATATTAATATATGTAATTATCTACTGCAAAATCAGATTAGTCATCCTCTTTTTTTGTGTTGTCAAATCTAAATTTATAGTCAAAATATTGTTAGAAAAATTTAAAAATAATTTTATCATTTGGTATTCATTTCATTCTAATAATAATAATAATAATAATAATAATAAAATGTGTGTTAAAGCAAATTAGAAGTTGAACAATAAGGAGAATTGAAGAGAAAAATTCTTTTAGATATGCCACATAGGATTTTTTGTTGAGGTGACAATATTTGAAAGAAATGTCACAATATTAGATGATGTTTATGTGGGAGTCTATTTTAATATATATAATAGATAATAGATAGATGTGTCTTAAAGAAAATTGGAAGTTGAATAATAAGGAGAATTGAAGAGGAAAAACCTTTTAGATGTGCCACATGAGATTTTTTGTTGAGGTGACAATATTTGAATGAAATGACACAATATTAGATAATGTTTATGTGGGAGTCTATTTAAAAATAAAAAAAAATAAAAAAAAAAATTTCAATTATATCTATGTCTTTGAAAATAATTGGGTTGCAAGACGCAAATTTTCCAACTATATCTACGTCTTTGAAAATAATTGAGTTGCAAGACGCTAATCGTAAAGATTGTTTGAAGAAGTAGAATAGTATATGGAGAGAAAAAAAATTATATATTGATTGTACTTTAATTTGTAACTCATGACACATTAATAATAATAATAATAATAATAATAATAATAATAATAATAATAATAATAATAATAATAATAATAATAATAATAATAATAATAAAATGTGTGTTAAAGCAAATTGGAAGTTGAACAATAAGGAGAATTGAAGAGGAAAATCCTTTTAGATATGCCACATAGGATTTTTTGTTGAGATGGCAATATTTGAATGAAATGTCACAATATTAAATGATGTTTATGTCGAAGTCTATTTTAATATATATAATAGATAGATTTGTCTCCCTACAATGACACTAGGAGTGATCAAATACTTAATAAAAAATGTAAAGTACATTTACAATTACACACCAGACATGCCCCAAGACTTATATAAAATTCACCAATTATTAAAAAGTGTATTAAAAATAAGACTTCAATAAATATACACAATCGTTTTTAAATTATTTTATGTCCAATCATATTTTAGCATGACATTATATCAAGAATGAAGACCCATTCCCATTTTATAAAGTATATACAAAAGTATCTAAAACAAGCTAACATTCAAATATCAAAAGTTGTGTCTCTAAAATTCGAACCCAGTACACCATATGGTGAAGGGATGTGCACTTAACCAAAGAGTTATATATAGCACTCTAGAAGCATATAAATATTGCATATTTGGGGTTCTCTATAAGTTAAAAACCCAAAATTATATTACTAAATAATTTTTTCTTTTCTTTAATGCGAGAGAGTAATTGAGAGAACTATAAACTATCATTAATCGATAAGTTTAAAGAAACTATGCAATTCACTTCAAATATTCCAAAATCTCTCAAAAAGAATTCACCGTTATCTCCATTACATCCAGTTTATGCAAACTAGTATGAGGCAAATCAAATATAAAATTTAATGTTTGTTTATGTAACTATCCTTGTCCTTGTCTTCTTCCAGCTTCAAATTTTATCAGTGCATAGTAATTCAAGTTTGAAAAGACTGTTATTATAATAGCTCAAATTTCATATCTTCAACCAAAACATAAACCAGGTAAATCTTGGAAAAGTTGATAAGGTACGAGAACTTTGTAAGATATTTCCAAAATATTGGAGAATATATGTATGTATAATTGGAGTCAAGACATACATCCAAGAAGACGCTACAAGAAAGAAGTTTCTTGTTTCTCAATTTAATAATTATAAAATGGTTGATAATAAATCAGTAATGGAACAAATGCATGAGATTGAACGCATTCTTAATAACTACAAACAATATCAGATGCACATGGATGAAACCATTATTGTATCCTCCATAATAGACAAACTTCCACCTTCGTGGAAAGATTTCAAAAAAATCCATGAAACATAAGAAAGAGGACATATCTCTTAAGCAATTGGGTAATCACATTTGTTTAGAAGAAGAGTACCGTAAACAAGAGGATACTAAAAACCCATTTTCTCATGAAAAGGTCTATGTAATGGAGGAAGGAAATTCAAGCAAAACTTTTAAGAAAAGAAATCGAGATTTCGATAAATCTCATGAAAAACACAATGGTAATGATGAACAAAGAAAGAAAAGAAAAGGAAGATGTTATCATTGTGGAAAACCATGACACTTTAAAAATGAGTATAGGTTCTTGAAAAAGAAGAACAAAGAGAAGAATTCAAGTGCAACAAAAGATAATCTTGTTGCTGTCATTTCTGATCTCAACATGATTGAAGATGTTGAATATTGGTGGATAGACTCTGGTGCTACCCGCCATGTGTGCAAAAACAAAGAACTATTGAAGATCATTGATGAAGAAGATGGAAGTGTTTTGTACATGGAAAATGCCTAAACAGTCCAAGTCAAAGGTAAAGGAACAATGGAGATTGAATTCACTTATTTTATAAATTATTTTAGATTTTCATAAATTGTTATATTTTCTTCAATTATAAATTTGAATTAAATCTTATTTTAGATTTTCTTCAATTATAAATTTGAATCAAATCTTATTTTAGATTTTCATCAATTATAAATTTGAATCAAATCTTATTATAGATTTTTTTCAAAAACATAAATCTTCTTTCATACTCTTTGAAGTCAAATATATTGTTCTCATAAAATACTTTTGTTAACATCAAAACTCTAAATGTAAAACCAACTTGGTTCCCCCTAAGTATCATTTTCTTTCCACTTTATCAAATATCTTTCTCCCCCTTTTGTCATCAGACAAAAACTTGAAAGTGAAACTACATCTCTTTTTTATTTTTGATTTTCTCTTCTTTTTTTTTCTTTTTTTTCTTTTTTTTTTTTATTTTTTGCTTTTTTTAATAACATGAATATAATATAGTACAAGAAAATATATAAACTAATGTAAAACTAAACTACTTTAAAGTTATCACAACATCAGTCAGGTATGAAAGTAAGGTTTAGGTTTTTCTTGATGAAGTCAAAACTATCTTCAGGCAGTGGTTTGGTGAATATGTCAACCCGTCGGTGTTCAGTGTCTACAAATTGAATGTTTAGTACCCCTTTTTGAATAAAGTCCCTAATGAAGTGGTGTTTGATCTCTATGTGTTTAGCTCTAGAATGTAAGATAGGGTTTTTGGTTAGACAAATGGCATAAGTGTTATCGCAATAGATGGTGTTGGGTTCTAGGATTTTGTAGTCTTCAAGGTGATGTTTCACCTAAAGTAGTTGAGAATTGCACCCAGCTGCTGAAATCTACTAAGCATCTGCTGTTGACATTGCAATGGTGTTTTATCTCTTACTTGACCAAGATATTAAGTTGTCACCCAAAAATGTGCAGTTGCCACTGGTGCTCTTTCTCTCAAGTTTATCTCCCGCATAATCAGAATCACAGTATCCACAAAGTTTGTACTTAGGAGATTTCTTGTAGAACAAGGTAAGGTCGGTAGTGTCAATTAGGTATCTAATGATTCTCTTAACAGTAGTTAAATGTGATTCCATAGGGTCAGTTTGAAATCTTGCACATACACATACACTAAACATGATGTTAGGTCTGGAAGCGGTAAGGTAAAGTAGGGATCCTATCATTCATCTATAGGTTTTTTGGTCAACTTTTTTGCCTTTTAAAATAGTTGAAAGAAGTTCTAAGGTATTAGATTTAATTCACTCTGATGTATGCGATTACATGGTTGGCCTACAATTGGTGGTAAAAAGTATTTTTGTCACTTTTATTGATGATTGCACTAGATTCTATTATGTTTATTTAATGCACTCTAAGAATGAAGTTTTAGACAAATTTAAAATATTTAAAGCCCAAGTAGAACTTCAACATGAAACCTTTATTATTTTAGAAGTGATAGGGGAGGAGAGTTCTACCATCCTGAGTATTTTGAGTCCACTAGTATTGTGCATCAAACAACAGCACCATATTCCCCACAACTAAATGGAATTGCATAAAGGAAAAACAGGGTATTAGAAGAAATGGTGAATGTGATGTTATCCAATTTTGGTTTATCTAAAGGTTATTGGGGTGAAGTTATGCTAACTGCATGTTATTTGCTAAATAGAGTTTCTAATAAGAGGAACAAGATAACCCCATATGAACTATGGAAGAAAAGAAAACCCAACCTTAACTATATAAAAGTTTGGGGTTGTAGAGCAATTGTTAATGTTCTTGAACCAAAAAGAAAGAAATTGGGAGAAAGAGGAATTGGAAGTGTATTTCTGGATTATGCTAAAAATAGCAAAGCATATAGATTCATGGTTATTGAATCTAATGACTCATATCCTGTTAACAAAACGTTTGAGTCAAGAGATGCAAATTTTCAAGAAAATAGATTTAACTCAATTCCACATCCCAAGGAAATTGTACATTCTACTGTACAAAGTCTAGAAAACAATGTATCTAATAATGATACTTTGACATGTTCAGAACCTAGAAGAAGTAAGAGAGCTAGAAAAGAGAAAATTTATGGACTAGACTTCGTTATGTTCCTTGTAGAAGTTACAAATGATTCCATTAACAATTATGAACCAATTTGCTACAATTTAGAGAGTAACATAAACACATATGAAGAGGCAATAAAGTCTCAAGACTCTGCTTTATGGAAAGAAGCCATCCAAGAGGAAATGGACACAATTATAGGGAATAAAACTTGAAAATTAGTCGACCTCCCACTTGGATCCAAACCAATAGGTTGTAAATGGATCTTTAAGAAGAAAATGAAAGTTGATGGTACCATTGATAAATTCAAAGTTAGACTTGTTGCCAAAGGGTTTACACAAAAAGAAGGTATCGACTACTTTGATACTTATGCACCTGTTGCAAGATTTTCATCCATCAGAGTGTTGTTGGCACTAGCTTCTATCATAAGTTTGTAATCGATCAAATGGAATATAAAACTGTTTTCCTAAACGGATAGTTAGATGAAGAGGTGTATATGAAACAACCTGAAGGATTTGTCATCAAAGGGCAAGAACATAAAGTGTGTAAATTGACTAAATCTTTATACGGGTTAAAACAAGCACCTAAACAATGGCACCAAAAGTTTGATAAAGTTTTGCTTTCTAATGGATACAAAATAAATGAATCTGACAAGTGTATTTATAGTAAATTTCACTATGGAAATTGTGTTATGATTTGTTTATACGGATGATATGTTAATCTTTGGCACCAATTTAGATGAGGTAGAAAAAACTAAAACTTTCTTATCAAAAAATTTTGATATGAAATATTTAGGTGAAGCAGATGTGATTTTAGGAATTAAAATCATACGAGATGGTGTAAATATTGGTTTATCCCAATCTCACTATATTGAGAAAGTGCTAAAGAAATTTGATTAATTTAATTGCAACCCTGTTTCTACCCCCCTTTGATCAAAATGTTAGTTTACAACCACATAAAGGAAGTCTTGTGGCACAACTAGATTACTCAAAGGTAATCGGATGCTTGATGTATGCCATGACTTGTATCGGACCTGATATAACATATGTTGTAGGTAGATTAAGTCGGTATACAAGCAATCCAAGTAAAGAACATTGACATGCTATTAATAGAGTATTAAAATATTTGAAAGAAACAATTGACTATAGTTTAGTCTATAATGGATATCCTTTAGTTTTAGAAGGATATACAGATGTCAGTTGGGTAACTTATGTTGAGGATCATGCTTCCACAAGTGGATAGATCTTCAACCTTGGCGGAGGTGTAGTTTCTTGTGGATCAAAGAAACAAACTTGCATTACCGACTCCACCATGGCTGCAGAGTTCATTGCCCTAGCTGCAAGTAGTAAAGAGGCTGGCTAAGAAATTTGTTGTATGAGATACCAATTTAGCCAAAGCCAATGGCACCGGTATCCATACAATGTGATAGTCAATCCACACTATCCAAAGCATATAGCCAAGTATATAATGGAAAATCTAGATATATTGGTTTAAGACATAGCTATGTAAAAAGATTTAATTTTAAATGGAGTAATATCCATAGTGTTTGTAAGAACTAAAAAGAATCTTGTAGATCCTTTGACGAAAGGTCTGACAAAGGACATGGTGTTGAAGACATCATTGGGGATGGGACTCAAGCCCATATCTAATTAATCATTAATGGTGGAAAATCAACTCACACTTGAGTAATATCAAATCTTGAGTTCAATGATAAAAGTATACTATTAGAGTGATTGCAAGTACTTGAATATAGATACATCTCAAAGGTTGAAAGTACTTGAACCGTAAGTATAAAGTTGGAAGGTTGAGTTTTACTCCTAATAGACATATAGCATGAATTTGCTAAAATACATATTATGGGTGTATTTTTGATATAGTCTACCTATGTGAGGATGAAGTGAAGCCGCTTCAAAGAGTTAAAGGGCTTGACTCTCATCAAAATGGTACATAACACAAGACCTTATCAAATGTGTCATCTTTATAATTCTTTTGATAGTACCGAGATTTCATGTGTAAGTTGCGTACACTTGTTCTAATGAATAACTGGTTCAAAGTTTGTCTACCAATCTATTCGGGATAAATGAAACTCATAGCTTACTAAGTAGTGGTTCAAATCGTAAGATATCATTATCTAAATCTATAATATTTCCAAAATTATGGGACTAAGTATATTTTGAAAATGGTGGGAGATTGTGAGATATTTCTAAAATATTGAAGAATATATGTATGTATAATTGGTTCTAATTGACATAATGTAGTTGTTGACTCAATGGTTGTGTTCTTTATATGTAAATGTAAGGTCTCGAGTTTAATTTGTGCGTGTGCTTTCTTTTTGAATAAATTGTTTTTGAAAAGCACGAGTTGAATAAAACGAAAATTTTGGCTATTGCTACCCACTTTGTTTCATCCATTTTATATTCTAAGTCATCCTATTCTTTTGCATGAGTGAAGCATAGGAAACATCCTTTTGTAACATACTATTGAAAGATACTCTTGGTGTGTTAGTGCAAATCACATCAAGGTTTTCCAAAGTACCCTGAAGGGGATTTGTTGTTCGTCCCATTTACATCCGATTAGTGGGAGCAAATCGAACCTAAAGGCTAGTGAAACAACACGCTTTGAAATTTGCTACATATAATCTTCATCAACAAACTTCATATAATTAATTAGTTAATTAAGGAATATTCCCATCATTATTATTTCAATAAGATTTAAGCTCAATAGCAGAATGATCAAGAATTATATCCAACATATAATAAAGTGTTAGCAGATGCAGAAGTTACTTGTGTTGTGTTATTGAAACCAAATATGAACAAAATCTATAAGATAGCACAAATGTATACAAGGATGTGTGGTCTTCTGATGAATAGTTTAACAATAAATAAATAGCTTCTCCCAATAAATGGGAAGTGTGTTCAAAATAATGATACAAAAAATAACAACCTTCAAAATAATTTGGATCTAATTTGTTCTCTTCTGTATAGTCCATCAACTGCACATAACTTAAACATGCATGAACAATAAAAGTAAAAAATAAAAAAAATAAAAACTTTAACCTGTAAACAAAAGAATTGCAATACAATCACAACATTCCCACCATGACTCTTCTTTTTGTTGTTGATTGAGCCAGGTGAGTTTCAACTGATAAGTTATTCAATCTGCCAGCTTTTATTTTCTCTAGCAGTTGATTCCACACTGCTCAGAATCAGGACCAGTGACTCTTGTCGTAAAAGGGTCGACTCGAACCCATAAAAGCGAAAAAATTGATGCAAGAAGAATGGACCAGACAACCACAATAGTTGGTGTTCGGTTCTGGCGTCCCATGAGACCTTTAAGGAAAGGATAAAGATGGATGATCACCCAAAATGCAAAGAAAAGTTTACCGAATAGCGGACCCCATGATTGGTAGCCACTATTAACGGCGTAGGAAATTCCTGCAACAACTCCAACAAGGTTTATAATGAGAAGAGTTGTTGGTGGAATGAGAAGGGTTGTCCATTTAAACATGTATAGTTCTTGAAAGTCTCCATCTTCATCTGATGCTTTTGAGGTAACAGTGAAGTTTGTGTCAATTCCAGCAAGTACTTTGAGTAAACCTTGGAAAACAGCAAAAAGATGCGCTGAAACACCACCAATAACCCAAAATTGTTCATTTCTCCACCATTCGTCAATTCCAACACCACTCCACCTCATCTCTAGGATACCGGTTGCGAAAATGGAAAGAAAGAGAGATATGAACCATATACTTGCAATGTTACTAATCTGCAAGCAAAATAAAAAAAGGAAAAGTTACCGTATGTTCTAAAATAAAGTGTAGAATACTGTGTCACACAAGATTACATTTTCAGAGGTTATATGTTCGCATATGATATGAGACATTTCAATTTACAAGGTCAAGAATGCCAGTTTCATGTCAGAAGTGAAAGCAGCTTCCGGGAGAATTATATTTCCAATTTCAGGACAAACTAACCAAAAGAATTCTTAATCAAGATATAATGCAATCTGCAACCGCAATTGCGGCCGCATCAGTTGTGTTTTGCCGCAATACCAAGGATCGCAAAATAACTGCAACCGCAATTTAGAAAACTGCTATCTTCTATGGACATTGTCAATGACTCATTTGGTTAATTACATATGAAAAATATTTACAATATCCTATGTTGTAATTCTTCCATAAAACTAGGAACATTTGAAAATTATCTATATTTTGATAAACATGTGGTCAATTCTCTGCAGTCAACATGTTGCTAATTTGAATCTAGACAACATTGATAGCTTTGTCCCTTTGCAACTGTAAGTCCTCCTATTGCCAATCACTTTATCTCTTGGTTTATAATAAATGATGAATGGATTTTTATCTTACTTTTCTTCCACTCTTCCTGTCTCTCTCCCTCTCTCTGATATTATTATTTATTATGCTTTTAGTTATATAAACCATCTATAACCATAATGAGGTAATGCATGAAAATTAAAAGAATTATCATTAGAGACAGTATCCAAATTAAGACTGCAAGAAAAGGAAAAAACTATATACTATATTTTGTTTAAGAAGAAATCACAAACCTGTGGAATAATGAACTTGTTAGTCAAGAGACAGATAGCAGGCAAGGTACAATACATGAGAAGGGGAATGGAAGTGATTGGATAAATTGTGGTGTTTATATAGGCGAACCTCTCGAGCCACTTTAGCCTTCCATTATAACCATACCAGATGGGACAATGCCGACTTACTAGAATTTCCACTGAACCTAAAGCCCATCGAAGCACTTGGTTCAAACGATCAGAAAGATTGATAGGAGCTGAACCTTTAAATGCTGCAAGCTTCGGCATGCAGTATATTGACCTCCAACCGCGGGTATGCATCTTAAATCCAGTAAGAATATCTTCTGTGACAGAACCATAGATCCATCCAATCTGTGGAATATAAGACAGATAATGATTATGTTCAAAGATAATAAATAGGAAAAATTCATCCTATTTTTTGTAGTAAACTATCCATATTATCATCGAGGACAACCTGGCCTATTTCATATTTCAGTTTAATTTATTGGATTTTTAGTCTCTTAATGCACAAATATGTTGGTAATAAGCTGAAAATGAGATGAGACTGAACAAGAAACAAAAAAAAAGCATCAAAAGTAATGGATTAGTGTCATTCTGTTTTGTACCTCACTTCCCCATTCTGATTTATCTTCATAACCACAACTGATAACATGAATTGCCTCCTTGAGGAGAGTTTCTGGAGTTGCAGACTGAGGAACACCGCCATTTTCCATAAGTGTAGAGGCAACAAAAACAGCAGACTGACCAAACCTTTTCTCAAGGCTCATTTGTGACATGAGTAGTGTTTTCTCATCGTCAAATCCAGCACCTGAATAAAATGGTTGTATTAGAAAAGTGAAAAAAAATTGAAAACAACTCTAAATAAGTTGGTGTACAAAATACACAAGAATTTCTAAATAATCGGGAAAAATAAGCTATATGCAATTTCACCGATGAGCCAATCCATTTATAATATAATTGAGAATTGAAGCTCAAGGTTCAACAGAATCTAGAAAGTTATGTGCTGTACTCTTCTTTTTAGCAATGGAATAACAATAAGAGATGTCAAAATCATCATATAACTACAAGTGGCAGAAATATTTTAACTCGTAGAAGGTTAGAACTATCGACAAAACGCATCAAGAAAATATATCCTAAATGCATAGCATACCTTCCACCCCTTCTTCTATATCCTCTAGGCTAAAGATGGGCACAGTTGGATCAACATTCTTGCTAGATTTCTTCTTTTTTGATCCCTTATTGCTAGATTTCGAGCTCTTCTTTCTATCTCCACCGCAAAGCGAAGAAACAAATCCAGGCTTTTTATGCTTGGGTTTAATAGGAGGCTCATATCCATATAAAGCAGTTCTATTGAAGACACATCCAGTACCGACATAAACAGGGCCTTGAATGCCATCCAACCCTCGCAAGTTTATCTGTACAAAAAGAGACAAGTTGGGGAAAATATGTATTAGATATAAAACCATTTGGGTATAATGTATTCACCTAATAGCATAAGCTTTTGGGATATATGTTCATCACAAGGTTCCAAAGCCTTTAAAACATAAGATGAATTTCATGAAAAAGGTTCTATGGGCCTATGCATTGTCCACGCTCTGGAGAACAACTTTCCCCACCCTCACATTTCTGAAAAACCACAAATGTTTTGGAAGTGGTATTAAATTCACTTTTTTTTTTCCAGATGCGTACATCCAAAGTGATATTGGGGGGTGTGAAAGTTTTCCCCCACACTTTGAGCTCAAAGGGCTCTTGCATGAGGGGACATGTTTGATATAAAACCATTCCCGTGTCATCACCTAATAACTTAAACTTTTGCAGTAGATGATTCATGACAATAAGGGGTGGCCCGTCCCGCAAGAAGTTGAATATCATAATGAAAAATCTTTTACCTAACACCTAACAGAAATCAAATGAATGTCCTGTAAGATACTTACATCAAAGAAAACAGTATTACGGTTGGCATATCGATCGTTCCTATCAATACCATCAAACCTCTGTGGAAATTGAACATAGCAAACATTTTTTCCAAGGTTGGGATCCATCATAAAACACATAGCTTCCCTCAAGGCTTTGCTGTTGTTTATGTAATGATCACAATCAAGATTCAATAAGAAAGGTCCATTTGTAAGGACAGCTGATACTCGAACCTGAAATATATATGTATCACCAATGGTGAGATAAGTACACTGGTAGAGAAATTTAAGATTTCAGCATTTTCTGTAGTTACTCACAAGCGCATTCATGGCACCGGCCTTCTTGTGATGTTGGAACCCTGGACGCTTTTCACGAGAAACATAGACTAAACGCGGAAGTTCATTACCCTCAGTATCAAGTCCTCCACTTTGGCCCAAGAAAACCTGCAGATAGAGAAAGCAACTTAATAAATGAAATGCTTAAAACTTCCTCAAACTTCCAACTAAAATCTAACAAACACATAGCATAAAATATGCCATTTGTCACAAAGTTGAATATATAATATTTTTTACAAAAGTAAACTAATTTATAAGAAAATCACTAGAGTAAACATTAGAAACGATAGGTAATACACCTAGGTTGACTCCTTTAACATTTAATCCATCTAGGTACATGAAAAACTTTTGAGGAAAAACAAAACAGTGAATGAAGCAGAAAAGGCCAGTGTATGATTTTATCTTTGTCATGATAATTCAAAGAAAAAATGGGGAAGGGGGAAAATTTATTAATTAAAGTTGCACTATTAGCCATTTTATAACCGTCCCCAAGCGATTTTGAACTCCGTCCCTTGAAACTACATGGTTAAACTCTAACCACTAAGCTGATACCTACCTCTCATGGACTTGTCATGAGAATGCAACCAACTAAAAATATAAATAAATAATTAAACTACCTGGATCATTCCTGGATGGTCTCTGGTGTTGTTTCCAGGCCAAGGTGTACCATCTTGCATCACCCATCCTTCTTCAGGAACTTTAATTGCTTTTGCAACAAGTCCATTGACACGAATTTTAAACTCTTCATATTCTCTCTGTGAAACAAAGAGGAATAAGCATTAAAAGATGTTGGTAAGTGCCAAGAAGCATGGCTTGCAGAGTAGCACAAACGCATGCGAAGACAGAAGAATAATTACAATACAATCAATTTGCAAGTCAATCTTCTTTACCTTCATTGCTCTGCGATCTTTGACAAATGATGGATGGACCTTATCTTTCAAGTAGTCAATTTTCTTAGAAAAATACCACTCAGGTGCGCGGGGTTCGATTGCATATTTCTTGCAGAAAGGAACCCATTTCCTTGCGAATTCTGATGTCTCAGCAAGAGCTTCAAATGACAACATAGCAGCACCATCATCAGAGACATAACAGGAAACCTTATCCACTGGATAGTCAACAGCAAGAATGGATAGTACAGTATTGGCAGTCACAAGTGGGGGCTCCTTTAATGGATCAACAGTACTGACGAAAATGTCAACTGCTGCTAGCTGTGACGGTTCCCCTTCCCGATCATATCTGCAACACACATCAGTTATGGCTCAGTTTGGGTTAGTTTCTAGGTTATGAAAGTTTCTCAAATAAAATAAGCGTACAGTTATTCCCCCACAAAAATGTGTTTTATATAATCTACGAAGAAGTTAAATGAGAAAGTTTATGAACAAATTGAGATGAAGAAGTAAACTTTAACTTGTGCAATATTAAAAATACTTGTAGTGATTGCAAAGATTCTTTAAATATGTCTATTTCTGCAAGTGCCTGTTGAGAAGTTTACCAAAACTAGCTCTATGAAATAAAAGGAATATTATCATAACAAAAGAAAAACTATTAAGTATAAACATGATTTCATTATAATACAGAAGGGGAGAGTCAAAACTCAAGGCTCTACCTTAGTGAAAGCCTGTCAAGATATGTTTCGCGGTTCACAGGAAGCCATTTTGGGAACTGATCCAATATCCAAGATACAGCAAACCAAATTTCACATATAACTGATATTAACCACAGCGCAAAAGCATTGGGTACGGGATTTGTAATTCGGTAATGCAAGAAAATGCAGAGGATAACAAGCCGCAGAACAATGACCATACGGTATGGATTTATTCTAGAAGATGGCACAGAAACCTTCCTGGAGAGAGGTTGCCGTGCTTCATCATTCCTGCATAATGAAAACAAAGTGTTTAGTACTGAAACCTAAAAACAAGGGACATGCATTGAACTCATCAAAAGAGACACAACTCAGTGAATTTGCTTATTTAATACAGTCATTAGAGAATATTTTACAACAAAATTTGGATAATAAACTCTCCATGTATCAGTCACGATATATTACTAAATGAGATTCTTAACTGCTGAAAAACATGATAGTATCACTGATACCAACTGAGATAGGAGCAATGAGGCTTGCAACTGAAATGAAGCAGCACACATTCTTATAAAGAAATATGTAAGTACTCACAACAAGGAATCATCCATAAGCACATCAGTACTGGCATCGATATCTCCGATTCCTCTTTCAGAAGTAGCTTGGCCTGTGCTCATTGGAGCAGCATTCTTGTTATCGTGCTTCATTTTCCAGCCATCAACTCTTTCTTTCCATGCTACATTGCCAAATCCTGGTTCAACAACCCTGATATTTGCTGCACGAAGAATATAAAGAAACACAAAATAAATATCCGATTAGCTAGGTAAATAATAAATAAAACAATGACACTATATGAGAATGTGCATAGATTGAGAGGTAGAGGAGTTACGTGATTGATTCAAATCAGATGAATATGATGGAGCATTATGAACTCGTTTCCCACGAGCATTTACAGGAGATGCCATTGACAGCCTCTCAGGTGAGGCTGCAGATAATTCTCCCGATACCTGAAAAATGAAGATATAGCAACGTAATTTAAATTCAAAATTTGTTGAGAGATATTTGTTCAAGTTGATATTTTTAAGGATAGGGTGATGGGATGGAAAAAAGTATCAGAGGAAACTAGTTGAACAACCTCTTGTCCACCGGTTAGCCGAGGAATGTGATTGTGAGAAACTTCCTTATCATAATTTGGAGCATCAACCTCCTCACCTCGCCCATATGCCATTTGCCAGCTCAACATGCGTTCTGCAATCTTTTGCTTTTGGCTCTGGTTTTCGGAATTGTACTTGAAGTCATTGGCACCATTATCAGCGCCGCCATCCTCGTCCCGATCTCCAAGAATTGCAGGACTACCTGAAATCAATTAAACAAGCAGGGTAACTACTAGTTACGTTAAAAATGGTAGAGGAAAATCACAAACATGAAATCATGAAAATACATTGCGTGCATAATAATATTTATCTTAGATGTACACAATCTTAGTGCTGCTGAAGCAAAAGGGAAAATAAAATTATTAGCTTACAATAATCTAATTATTTTATGATTTTGAGTTGCAGTTTGCACTATGTAGATCAACCAACCTAGAATAAGTTAAAAACTACGAACCCAGTCTCTTTAGTCAAAGAATTAGTCGCATATTATAGATCAAACAGTTGGAATAGGTAATCAAATACAAATAAATTCTTCTATGAACTATCTATACAAACACTTCAGTGATTTAACTTTGAGTAAAAGGTAATGGCACGGATTAGTATTGGTAGGGAAATAACCGCAACCTGTACCTACAGTACTGTCCTTCATCGATTCCGAGAGTAGAGAACTGGGAAATTAGCTATAGAAGGACCCATATGTTCATTGAGAAATTTTTCTTTAAGCAAAAGGATATATCTTCACTAAAATAAGAGCCTAGCATCTTTCTCATTCAGTTCATATCATATGAAAGAGGTCAATTTGCTGCCAAGCAAACTTCATATTTTCAGGCACATCAAAACCTTGTTTCTTTTGTCTTATGAAGCTTTAACTATATACTTAAAGAATGTTGAAAATTACATTATGATAGACAGCAGACTTTATCCTTATTTTACCTTTGAGCTTCTTATACCGAGTTTTACACTGGGGGCAAGACTGATTCCCATCCTTCCTTTCATACTCATAGCATGCCCTGCAGACAGGGAAAGCACAAACACCGCAAGCAATGAATGGATCGCCATCAACAGTCGTACCAATATTATCACCACATATCTGGCAGACTTGGCTACCCAACGTCTTCATTGCCTTTTCCTGAGTATTGCAAGCAGTTCCAAAATTTGTTAGTGATCACCAATGAATCATAATTATAAACCAAACAACAACTTTTTCTAAAATCTCGTGTAAATCAAATAGAATACTCCTAAAAAATACTAACACAGACACTAGACACAACATTTGACACTCACGTAGACACCCATGATAATTTAAGAAAATGAAAGTGTTGAATGTAACAACATATGTCTGTATCAGACACTGACACCTGACACGTCTTCGATCTGAAGTGTCAGCATTTACATAGGAAATTTCACATTAAAATTTAAAACTCACCCCAGCTTCCCCTTCTGAGTCCATCATAGTCTCCTACTTAGCTCTTCCTAGACGCCAATAAGGAATCAAATAGTAGTTCAATTCAAGCTCAACAAGTTACACACATCACTTCAACTAAAGCTCAGATCTGTACAAGAAAACAATGAATCAGATCACTAGATTCCAACAAGCATTATAACAGTTAGCAAAATTGGGAAAAAAAAAGTTCAGATCTTTTGAATTCTCATTAATTAATTACAAAAAGTTGATCTAATTCTAACAAAACAAAACATAACTCCACAGTGAACTAACTGAACAGTGAACAAAAATTAAATCCACTTAAGCAATATAACAAAACAAAACAAAAATTGATCTAATAACAGTGAACTGAAAAAATACACAATTTTCATGTTTATATCTTCTTCCCTATCCACATCACAAATCCAAAATTTAACAACATTGCATCAAAGAGTTTACCTCAAAGAAGAATCTGAGCCAAAAACTAGATCAAAATGTCCCTCAATTGAAAAATTCAATGAGAAAGAGAGAGAAATAAAAGCACCCTAATTGAAGAGTTTGAACGAAGAAATGAAATATTGATGAGAGAATGTGTGAAGATTGAGAAGTTAATAATAATAATAATAATAATGAAGAGTTGGATCCAATCAAATTGACCGACAGAAAGAGAAAAATAAAAAAGAGCGTCACAATAGAACAAAAATTCGTTACTCTCTCTCTAGGGTGTGTGCATGTGTATGTATAGCTGTAAATAAATAGATAAAGAAATGTGTTAGAGATGTGGAAAGTGACAGTGTAACTACGAAATTAATTGACTAAAAATGAAATGAAGCCACCGACAGGTGAAGAAGAGTGTGAGCTGAGAACAAAGTCATCTCATATGAGCTGCATTATGTTCATATACATCAATCATTTTATAATTTTTTATTATAAAATACAACAACCGGTTACAAAATAGATATTATTATTTTTTATAAGCTAAAATAATTAGGTTAAAGTGTTTTTTTTAATATGCATGTTAGTAATTGTTAGTGGTTAAATTAGTATTTTGGGATAAAATTTAAATCCTCCTTTTTGTTAGTAGTTATATTAGGAAAATGGATTCTTTATCTTTATTGATGGGTGATTTTGATGACTTTAGTGTATTTTAGAGTAAAATTAGTGATTAAAATTAATTGATAAAAATGATTTAGATGAAAGAGAATAATAGATTAACATAGAGATAAATATTAAGTCACCAAAAGGTAGAAAATCTCAATCCGTTATATTAGATAGTTTTGTTAATATGTTTTGAATCGATTGTTACATATTTAATATGACGAGGTCTAAATTTATACTTGAATAATTATATTATTTTTTTTATGTTTGTGTGATTTCAGTTGTAAATATTTTTAAAATAAAATTATATTAGAGAAGGTATACCAATAGATTAAATTAAGACTTTCATGAATAACTTATAATCAAATTTAAATGTAACTTATCCACGGTAGAAATTTTAGACTCAAGTCTAATTCACTTTAATAAATAACAATCTAAATTTGAACTTGAATAATTACATTTTTTTTATAT
>JBBPBP010009777.1:18221583-18238395 GCA_037974735.1 Cicer chorassanicum
ATGATTTAATTTTTTTTCATGTACTAAAATTATTTTTATTATTCTCAAATACTATATTGAATCTCATAGTTTTTCTCATAAAATAAAACACGTCTTCACTGTAAATATTATTATTTTATCATGTAAGATGATAAAAATAATAACATTATTATAATTTACATAAAAATTTACATTTAATATTATTATGTTACTATATAAAGACATTTAATTACATGCTTCTCTTAAACAATACAATAAAGAGCGGATAACAAACATATTATAGTGTATGTCTTCTTTTTTTTTTGTTGACATACTAGTGTATGTCTCTCTGCTATGTTGAATATGGGTGCGGTATCGTTATTTCATATAAAATTAAATACGATAAAAAAAAATATATAATTTTTTTATATAATTTAATTAAGAGATAAAAAGATATTATTTTTTTTATAAAATTTAATTAAGAGTTAAATCGTTTTATAATATAAAATTATAATAAAAATTTAAAAAATTAACTACACGAAAAAATGCATTTTACAATGCTTTTTTTAAGTCGTTTACAGTGTTTTTTCAAAAAAATAAGCGTTGTAGTATCTAGCGCTGTAAAAAGATACAACACTGCTCTTTAAAATAAAAAAGCGTTGTATAATAGGTGTATATATTGTGCGCTTGTTATATTCGTTTTACAGCGCTGTTTTGAAAAAGCGCTGTAAAACCCTGCTACAAACACGCTGTAAAACCCTGCTACAAACACGCTGCTTGTTCTTATGCATGTTTTACAGCGCTTTTTCAAAAAAGCGTTGTAATATGTGCATTCAATAGATACATTATTATGCACATTTTACAGCGCTTTTATAAAAAAGCGTTGTAATAGGTGCATTTAATAGATGCATTATTATGTACATTTTACAGCGCTTTTTCAAAAAAACGATGTAATAGATGCATTATTATGCACCTATTACAGCGCTTTTTCAAAAAAAACGTTGTAATAGGTGCATTCAATAGATGAATTATTATGCACCTATTACAGCGCTTTTTCAAAAAAATGTTGTAATAAGTACATTTAATAGATGCATTATAATGCACCTATTACAACGCTTTTTCAAAAAAACGTTGTAATAGGTGCATTCTTATGCACGTTTTACAACGCTTTTGAAGTAGCAATGTCAAGTTACAAGGAAGGAGGTTTGAATTGTAATCTTGCCTAATTAAAATTTCCTATTAAAAACTTAAGAAAAACAACTCAAGAATTATCTTGGTTATGAAAACAGAAACGGAGAATGTTCTTGGATCTGAAACAGAAAACGGAGAACGTTCTTAATTAGTTAAAATCACAGTTTTTTAGTTTCTCTATTTAACTTGATAATAAAAATAACTGAATGTAAATAGAGATAAGAAAGAGATACCACACAACGATATATCCTGGTTCACCCAACTCGGGCTACGTTCAGTCCTCACAACTGTGAGATTTTCACTAAGTGTTCAAGGAACGAAGAACAATCTTTTGGTTACACAGTTAAAGATCAACCTTGATCTGTAACTACACGTCATTTCCACCCAGAAAAGATTCAATCAAATCACCTAACTAATCTGATAGGATTTTATAGTTAACTCTTTTAATTACACTCAAACTATAAACAATCCTTATAGTTATGAGTTCACACAATAATGATTTAAAAGGTTTGGTTGAATCTGATTATGCTCAACTCTTGTTTGAGAATAGATTCAGAATAAAAAAGAACTCAGTAAGATAAGTTGGAAGTGTATGATGGTTTCGGCCTAATTTCTTTTGTGAATGAGATAGCTTCAAGAATGCAAGTGAATATGATTTAATGAGAATACTTGGCACTTGAAGTTCTGAATGATGCTTGCGAATTTGCCTTCCTTTTATAGACAATTTGAGAATTTAATTCTGGTCAGAAAAAGCTGTTGGTAGTGCTCTATTTACTTTTGACTAAAGCAACATATCTGATTAAAAATAATCCATCCATGTGACAGCTTTGAGCCTTACTTGACTGGGCTGTTTTGCTCAAGTTTAAACAGATTTCCTGCGCTCTTAATGACCCATTAAGCTTCAAAAATACTTGATGATTATTGGGCTTTGATTTGGACATTTGATTTGATCCAAAATTGTTTGGAAAGGAGTGAACAACTTTTGCAGAACTGAGAAGTCTGTTTCTGCAGAAAACGGAGATTGTTCTTTTCAGAAACGGAGTATGATGTTTAGAAGTGGAGATTGATAATCAATCTCATCTTATAGTCTTCTGGACAATCTGAGAACTTATAATCAATCTTGAAGTTCAGTTTTGTTTCAACTTTCTTGACAGTTCCAGACTGGAGAAAGTTTACAATTCGTTTTTACATGCTTTGATTCATGACGATTTATCTTAGTGATTCGAGAACCTCTTTAAGTAATAATGATTCCTATTTGTTCCTTGTCGTGTACTGATGAAATTGGTATAAAGAATTAAGGCATAATCTTTGTTAACATAATGGAGAAAGATTGGTGAATTGGCTGCGACAATCAATCTTGATTCTGCAGAACATTCTTTGTTTTGTACAGCTTATGATCAAGAATGTTTTGTTTAGTTTTTCATCTGATTTCTTTGATTTGCTTAGATCCTATCTTTAATAAAACACTCAAGAGCACATATTAAATTAACATATCATTTAGAATCATAATTAACATTCTTATTTAACCTTTGTTTATTTTCATCAAAACTTAATTTGAGAGTTTGTCTTAACAATCTCCCCCTTTTTGATGATGACAAACATGTTAATTTAGATTTTAATTATGATTCTAATTTTAATTTTGAAGAGCGTAAAAGCTCCCCCTCAATTGATGCAATAGATGTTTTTATTATAGTGAAATAGATAATGCAATTAGATTTTCAGCATAATGGATATTTCATTGATTCTAAAAATAATGCAATCGCAAATTACAAAATATAAGTTCCTGATTACAAAAGGACATCTTAATTATCAGAATAAAAACTAAAATTAATTCTTTCCTTTGTCATACAAAAAGGAAAGAGAAAAAGATTCCTATTTAGCTAAAGAAGAAGAAGATCTTTCTGAAGATGCAGACTTGGAAGGAACAGGAATCGGTTCAGGAGCAGGAGCAGGCTGAACAGGAGGAGGAGGCACACCCAGTTCGGGGGCAAGCGTATCTGTGAGCCAAGACCGCAGCATGGAAAACTTTACATCGTGCTGAGTCTATCGAGCCAGAAGGAGTTGCAGAGTTGCCATCAGTTCCGAGTTTGTGGGTTCCTTGGGAGGAGTCATGATTGGAGGAGGAATTGGAGCAGTACTGCTTGATGGAGCAGAAATGGTAGGGAGAGAGACAGGTAGAAGCTGAGGTTTTGGTTGGGAGGAGGAAGTGTGGTTAATGGAAGGATCGGGAGTGGAAGGCGAAGTCAAAAATTGACTGATTCTAAATATGGATGAAGTGGTTGTCTGAGGAGAAATATAGGCAGGTGACATGGCTGACACATTTTGATGGGGAATAAGTGTGGTCATGGGATCAGGTGGAGCATGAAAGTATTGAGAGAATGAGATAAAGTCAGTGGAGGATAATGTGGATGGTTGTTGAAATACGGAGAAGGTAGGATTTGCTGGAGGAAGGCTGGGAAAACGTTCTCAGTTTTCAGGAGAACGTTCTTGAGCATGTTCAGGAGAACGTTCTTGGTTTGCAAGAGAACGTTCTTGAGCATTTTCAGGTGCTCTGTTTGGGGATGGCAAAAATGGTGTTGGGTCAGGAACATAAGCTCTTCTTCTTGCAAAGCGTTTTCTTTTTAGAGGGGATGGAAAAGAAGAGGTGATTGGGGCATGCCTTCTAGTTAATGATATCTTACGATTTGAACCACTACTTAGTAAGCTATGAGTTTCATTTATCCCGAATAGATTGGTAGACAAGCTTTGAACCAGTTATTCATTAGAACAAGTGTGCACAACTTACATATGATGAAGAATGACATGTGGAAGATTGAGGCGCTGACAGTTGATGAGATGATAGATGATCAGCGTGTTGTTGTTAGAGACATAATCATGGCTTCCACAATGGGGAAGAAGAGTATGCTAACTCATACTATTAAAGATCTTAGGGAGTTGTTTGAGGTATGTGGAGAGGTAACGAGTGGAGTTTTCTTGGAACAGCTCAGATAAAACTTCAGTTTTGTTGAGATTTAGAGCTGCATACCAAGAGTTCCCAAAAACAGCAGGACCTTCAGTAGGGAGATCCAAGAAATCTGGGAGTCAACTTTATCTTGATTCCCTTAATGTTGGAAATCAAAAGAGATTTATCAGGGAATGTTTGAGCCTGACAGTAGAAATCCCTAACAACATCTGGATAGTAGTGCTTAGATGTTTGCAGAAAGTCAGTCCATCCTAGAGCATTAGTGTAATGCTGGACAACGTTGTTATCTACAACAAGGTTGTCGAGTACAAAAACTCGCCCAATGCCAATGGGACGTTGAGCCCATTTGTCTTTAAACAGTTTGGTGGCAGTGGGAGGAATTAAAGGATTGGGTTGAGTTCTAGCTTTCTTGGAGGGTGGAGAAGGTGGTGTGGATGAATCAAAGTTGGATGATGAGTCAGAGGAGGGAGTGGAAGGGCATTCAGGTGAAAGAGGTCGTTTAGTGGATTGTGAAGAAGGGGAAGTGCGAGAAGGAGTACGTTCTTTTGTAGGGGAACGTTCTTGAGTAGGAGACTTCTGGGGTACAGGAGAACGTTCTTGAGAAGGTGAAGAGGTTGTTTGAGGAACAAGAGAAATGGGAGGGACAGGAGAACGTTCTTGAGTAGGGAAGAGTTTTTGTGAGCAATAGGAGTGGAAGGGACGGGAGAACGTTCTTTGATAGGGGATCGTTCTTGGTTTTGGGTGGTTGATGGTTCACTGGGTGGGAAACGTTCTTGACTTGGAGAACGTTCTAGAGAGGAAGATGGAGTGTGTGTGAATTTTTGTTTAGGAGAAGTGGTTTTGAATCTTTGGGAAATTTGTAGATTTTTTCTTGCCATGAATTGAGAGATGGTCATGGTTGTTTTCGTTTTTGGGGGACGAGTTGTGGGATGGCTGGGTTTGGGAGAAGAAAAAAGTTTAATCATCAATCTCCATTTTTGATTTGGAGGAGTTGATTGAGAAGTTTCAGACGAAAATAAAGATTTTGATGGAGTGACAGGTTTTGTGGGTTTTGTTGAGGTTGATTGAGGAGGAGTATTGATGATTCATCTGAATCAGAGTCTGAGATGATAAAGTAAGCAAGTTTAGTGATTGGGGTTCTTGAAGTCCTAATTCCTGTGAAGACTCTCATTGAGCGTCTTTTTGGTGCGGGAGGATTGACAAATTTCTTTGGCGGTGAAGGATTAATGAAGGATTTGCGCATGTGTGAGGGAACTTGAGCAATGTTAGTAGGAGGGCAAGAGTAGAGAGGGGGAAGAACAGTAGACAGAGGTTCAGGGATGGAGGAGTTAGGGTTGGTTTCAGGGGTGGACGAGAGGTAGTCTGAAAAAGAAGTATCTGACGAATGTCTTGGAGGAGTTGGTCTAGGTGGAGGAAATGGTGAACGACTGAAGGATGGTGAGGATGAAGATGATGGTGATGGTGTATCTGTGCATGCGCTTTTGCGCGCGGATTGTTTGGTTCGAGCCATTGTTGTTGGAAGATGAAGTTTTTTGGAAGATGAAGGTTGAGGGAGATGAAGATGTTTCTGAAACATAACGGTTTTGTTAACTACAACACGTTTTTTCTGTTTTTCAAGGAAAAGAGCAATGATGATTTTGAACCTAGGGAAGTGACAAGTGTTTGGGGGCGGGAAACGAAGTGATGGTTTTTCAGATGACTTTTCAAAGCCTAGAGACACAAGCATTAAATGCCAAGACATGTCTTTTCCTGCGCATGATGAAAGTGACGACTAGGGGGAAAGTTTGTTGAAAAACGAAGAAAGATGCCTGAAAAATGGAGATTGATAAACGTTCTCCGTTTTCTGCAGAAGCAGTTTTAACGTGAATTTTCAGGATTTTTCATGATTTTCAGTTTTTCTTTGATTGAATTAAAACTTTCCTCAACTAGAGGCTTTTTAAAAATATCAGCAAGCTGATTTTGAGTATCAACAAAGATTAATTTCAATATCTTTTTTGTTAACATGATCACGAATAAAATGATGTTTTATTTCAATATGTTTTGAACGAGAATGCTGAATGGGATTTTTTGATAAATTGATTGCACTAGTATTATCACAGTAAATTGAAATGCTTGAGTAACTCACAGAGAAGTCTTCAAGTTGATTTTTTATCCAAAGAACTTGTGAGCAGCAGTTTGCGGCTGATACGTATTCAGCTTCAGTGGTTGATAAGGCTATAGTGTTTTGTTTCCTGCAAGACCAGCTTATCAAGGCATCACCCAAAAACTGACATGCTCCACTGGTGCTTTTTCTTTCAGTTTTATCTCCAGCATAATCAGCATCGCAATATGCTACAAGATCAAAATGAGAACCTTTTCTATACCAAAGGCCAAGATCAATAGTTCCAACAAGATATTTAAAAATTCGTTTCACAACTGTTAAATGAGATTCTTTTGGTGCATATTGAAATCTAGCACATAATCCTACTGCGAATACAATATCTGGCTTGCTAGCAGTTAAATATAACAAGGAACCAATCATTCCCCTATATTCTTTTTCAGAAACAGATTTTCCATGTTCATCTTTGTCTAAAGAAGAGGATGGATGCATAGGAGTAGACATGACTTTTGCTTCATTCATTTTGGACTTAGTTAACAAATCTTTAATGTATTTTTCTTGACAAATAAAAATACCATTTTCATGTTGTTTAATTTGTAAACCAAGAAAATATCTTAATTCTCCCATCATGCTCATTTCAAATTCACTTTGCATGAGTTTTAAAAAGTCACCGCACATCTTTTCATTAGTTGATCCAAAGATAATATCGTCAACATATACTTTTACAATGAGTAAATTATTTTTATCAACTTTCTTAAATAGTGTAGTGTCGATTTTTCCTCTGGAAAATCCATTTTTGATTAAGAAAGAACTTAACCTTTCATACCAAACTCTTGGTGCTTGTTTTAAGCGGTATAGAGCTTTGGTAAGTTTGAAAACATGATTTGGTTTTGATTGATCTTCAAAACCGGGAGGTTGTTTTACATAAACTTGTTCATTTAAAAAGTCGTTTAAGAATGCACTTTCAACATCCATTTGAAATAATTTAACAAGTTTATGAGATGCATATGCAAGAAGTATACGAATAGCTTCTAACCTTGCAACAGGAGCAAAAGTTTCATCGTAGTCTATACCTTCTTGTTGGTTATAACCTTGAGCAACCAATCTTGCTTTGTTTCTCACTACCTTACCTTCTTCATCTAAATTGTTTCTGAAAACCCAGCGTGTACCAATGATTGTTTGATCTTGAGGGTTTGGTAACAGTAACACCCAAAAATGTGAAAATATAAAACGTTTGGTTTTCTATTTTTCAAGATTTCATTTGAAGTTTTGTTTATGATTTTTCTTATGGATACACGATTTAAAATATAGCATGATGTATTGACAGCTTCAGCCCAAAAATACTTTTCAACGTTAGACTCTTCCAAGATTGTTCTTGCCATTTCTTGTAAGGTTCTATTTTTTCTTTCAACAACTCCATTTTGTTGAGGAGTCCTTGCACAAGACAAATTGTGAGAAATGCCAAGTTCTTCAAGAAAGGTTTTAAAAGGGGCATTTATGAATTCCCCTCCATGATCACTTCTTATAGAAATAATGTTGGATTCTTTTTCATTTTGTACCTTTTTACAAAAGATTTTAAAAGCTTAAAAAACATCATCTTGTTGTTTTAAAAATAGTACCCAAGTGTATCGTGAGAAATCATCAACAATAACAAAACCATATTTCATTCCTCCTAAACTTGTTTAGTTAACAGGACCAAACAAATCTATGTGAAGCAATTCAAGAATTCTGTTTGTGGAAATAAATTTTTTTGAGTGAAAGCTGCTTTTGACTTGCTTTCTCTTGACACATGCTTCACATATTTTGTCTTTTTCAAAATTCAGTTTTGGTAATCCTCTAACGAGTTCTAATTTTGAAATTTTGGAAATGGTTTTCATGCTGACATGCCCTGCCCTTTTATGCCAAATCCATTCATCTTTATCAATAGATATGAAGCAGGATTCATCAGGCAGTTCTTCAAGATATAAAACATAACGATTTTTCTTTCTGGTTCCAGAAAATAGTTTTTCACCAGATTTTGTTTTTATGATTTCACATAGGTTGGGTTTGAAAATAATTTCACAGCCATTGTCACATAATTGACTTATGCTTAAGAGATTATGTTTCAGACCTTCAACATACTGAACATCAGTTATTTGAGTAGAGTTTTTCTTACCAATTGTCCCTTTACCTTTGATTTGAGCTTGATTGTCATTTCCAAAAGTGACTGATCCTCCATCTTTCTTGACGAAGGACATGACGCAATTTTTATCACCTGTCATATGTCTTGAACATCCACTGTCCAAGAACCATGGTTTTTTCTTGACACCTTGAAGTCCAACCTGCATTTTTTGTTTCATTAACTTTTGATACCCATTTTGTCTTGGGTCCTTTTGGATTAGTTCTAGATTTTGATTCTCTCTTAATATGGCATGTTGATTCAGAGTGTATAATCTTAGAACAGGAGGAACATTTGATCACTTGATTTTGGGATGGTTTTTTAACTGGTTTTGACAAATTTTCAGAACTTTCTCCTTTTTCTGTTTTAGCTGGAGAACGTTCTCCCTTTTTCTAAAGAAAACTTTATTTTGTTCCAGATCGTTCTCCTCTCTGTTTGTTCTTGAATTTTTCATCTCTTTTCTTAAAATAAGATGCAAATTCAAGGTGTCCAATTTTGCTGCAATATGAACATTTGATCGTGCATTTACTTTCTCTTTTTTTTGGAATAAAAAAGTTTTCATACATTTTGGTTTTCTGAGTTTGATTAAAACTGAGACCCGCTTTATCAAATATTCCTACTTGAGATCTCATGATATTTTGAAAAGTTTCAGTAGCTTTAATGAAATTTGACAGATCATTTTTAAAAAGTTTAGCTTCAGCTTTAAGGAGAACGTTCTCCTTTTGAAGTGCAGAATGTTCTTGACTTTCTTGTGTTTTACTGTGAAAATCTTTGGTCTGAGATTCTTTCAGATTTTGAATGATTTCTTTCAGCTTGTCATTCAAAGCCTGAGTTTTCTCTTGCTCTTCTTTTTCTTTATAAAATTTTTTTTTTAATGAACAACACTTTTGAATGAGTAAGTTTGAATCATTTAGTAAGTTGTCAAATTCTTTCTCCATTTGTTCACACAAAAGACATGGTTCAGAATTTGTTACCTCATTTTCCTCAGTGTTTTCCATTAAGCATATGTTGGCTTCTTCATCTTCTTCTTCATCAGATTCATTTGAGTTATCCCATGTGGCCATCATTGATTTCTTTTTGAAAGGAAATCTGTTTGGTGCTCTTTTGTTCAGAGGACACTCGGATTTGTAATGTCCCAACTTATTACATCCAAAACATGTGATTTGCCTCTTGTCTATTTCTGTTTTGGGAGTTTCTCTTTTGTTTGGGAATCCTTTCTTGATCTGGTCTCTCCTTCTCATCATTCTTTGAATTCTTCTAGTGAGAAGAGCAATTTCTTCATCAACATCTTCTTGTCCAGGTTCTTCTGTTTCTTCTTCAACTTGGACTGGTATGCTTTCTTGAGATGCTTTTAAGGCTGTTGCTTTTCCTTTCTTGAAAGGTTTGTCTTCTTGTAGCAATACCTCATGTGCTCTTAAGGTTCCAATTAGTTCTTCTAATGCAAACACTTCAAGATTTTTGGCTTGGCTTATAGCTGTCACCATTGGTCTCCATATGACTGGAAGACATCTCATGATCTTTCTTACTCTGTCTTGTACTGAGTAAGCCTTTCCCAAGGATCGCATTTCATTTACTATAGTTGTGAACCTTGAATACATTTCATCAATGATTTCTCCTTCATTCATTTCAAATAACTCAAATTTTCTTATGCCGATGTCTATTCTTGTTTCTTTGACCTGGTTTGTTCCTTCATGATGAATTTGCAGTGTATCCCAGATTTCTTTAGCAGTTGTGCATTCATCAACTCTTTCGCTTTCTTCCCTGCTCAAAGCACATAATAAGAATAATTGAGCTTTAGAGTTTATGAGTACCTTAGTTTTATCTTCAGATGTCCAATCAATATCTTTCTTCTCAGCAAAGTTTGAATCATTTTGAGCAACTCTTGCTATGAAATCTCCATATGTGATGATGCACCACATTCCTGTGTCTTGAGATTTTAGGAACAGCTGGATCTTGTTTTTCAAGAAGTAGTAATCAGTTCCATCAAAATATGGTGGCCTGTTCGAAGATCCTCCTTCAACAATGTATTTTGCTTTCGACATTTTTCCTTCTAGTTCTTTTTCTCTAGTACTTGGTTAAATTATTTCTTTAGAGACCTTGCTCTGATACCAATTGAAGTAGCAATGTCAAGTTACAAGGAAGGGGGTTTGAATTGTAATCTTGCCTAATTAAAATTTTCTGTTAAAAACTTAAGAAAAACAACTCAAGATCGATCTTGGTTATGAAAACATAAACGAAGAACGTTCTTGGTTCTGAAACAAAAAACAGGGAACGTTCTTGATTAGTTAAAATCATAGTTTTTTAGTTTCTCTATTTAACTTGATGATAAAAATAACTGAATGTAAATAGAGATAAGGAAGAGATACCACACAACGATATATCTTGGTTCACCAAACTCGGGCTACGTCCAGTCCTCGCAAGTGGGAGATTTTCACTAAGTGTTCAAGGAACGAAGAACAATCTTTTGGTTACACAGTTAAAGATCAACTTTGATCTGTAACTACACTTCTGTTCCACCCAGATAGGATTCAATCAAATCACCTAGCTAATCTGATAGGATTTTACAGTTAACTCTTTTAATCACACTCAAACTATAAACAATCCTTATAGTTATGAGTTTACACAATAATGATTTAAAAGGTTTGGTTGAATCTGATTATGCTCAACTCTTGTTTGAGAATAGATTCAGAATAAAAAGAACTAAGTAAGATAAGCTGGAAGTGCATGATGGTTTCAGCCTGATTTCTTTTGTGAATGAAATAGCTTCAAGAATGCAAGTGAATATGATTTAATGAGAATACTTGGCACTTGAAGTTCTTAATGATGTTTGCGAATTTGCCTTCCTTTTATAGACAATTTGAGCATTTAATTTTGGTCAGAAAGAGCTGTTGGTAGTGCTCTGTTTACTTTTGACTAAAGCAACATATCTGATTAAAAATAATTCATCCATGTGACAACTTTGGGCCTTGCTTGACTGGGTTGTTTTGCTTTAAACAGATTTCCTGCGCTCTTAATGACCCATTAAGCTTCGAAAATACTTGATGATTATTGGGCTTTGATATGGACATTGATTTGATCCAAAACTGTTTGGCAAGGACTTCTGCAGAACTGAGAAGTTTGTTTCTGCAAAAAACGGAGATTGTTCTTTTCAGAAACGGAGAATGATGATTAGAAGTGGAGATTGATAATCAATATGGTCTTATAGTCTTCTGGACAATCTGAGAACTTATAATCAATCTTGAAGTTCAGTTTTGTTTCAACTTTCTTGACAGTTCCAGACTGGAGAAAGTTTACAATTCGTTTTTACATGCTTTGATTCATGATGATTTATGTAACAGCCCGATTTTTTTTTTTAAACAAATTCAAATTCATAATAAAGAGATAAATACCTTTGGATAAAATAATTAAGTTGTATCACAACGACAAAAGTCAACAATAATTACAAACAGCGGAAACGGTTTTGAAATGAAAATCCGAAATATTTAAAACAGAAAAATACATCGGGGCTATGAGACCTATCCAACGTAGCTCATACTCCTGGGGTATTCTCGGCAGACACCTGTACAAAAGCACTGCCCCAAGAATTTTAACTTCCCCACGTCACATCAAAAAGTGGTACAAGGACACATCAAAATAAAAGTTAGGCTGACAATATATGGTATAGGTACAGTCTTCCAGAATGAAATTAATACAACCACAACAGATAGACATCTAGCCCCTATACAACCATCTAATCTGATCATGCTACAAAAAAAACTATAACCCAAGTGATCTCCGCACGCCCCGCAGAAATCCTTCTGACACAGCAGTGGTCAGGTAAGTCTAACTCCGTTCCCATCTCCAGAGTACTAACTGGTAGGACGATCCTGATTCCCATCTAAGGGCAAAGCCCAGATTTCCACAATAATTGTAAAGGTCACCAACCGAAATTAACAAACATCACATAGCATTTAAATTTTAAATGCACAAAATAACCTTTCAACTTAGCATACATCTAGAAAGGGTTTTCATATGCCACACATGCATAATCAAAGTTAAAAAATGAAGTTTTTAACAAACTGCGCTGTTGTATTCGAATACAACATCCTTGTATCCGAATACAACTGTGAAAATGGCATAATTTTCAGTTTTGAAAATGTTTCGATATCATTCAACGCTTACCACATTAAGTCAATCAATAACACTCATCAAATACGGCACAATTACAAACCACAACCGAGTATGTATATACAACCATCACAGTATATCAAACATGACTCGCGTGCCAAGCACCCTAATGAAATGCGTATATGCCAATGCACATGATTCCGGAACTCCAAACCAAAACCCTCCTCGAAGGGCGTAAATCATAATTGTACAGCCTCTCACAGACCAGCACTAATTATCAAGGTGCAATCTCTCACGGATCAGCACAATTTACTATCGTATAGCCTCTCACAGACCAGTACTAATTTTCTATGCGTGCAATCGCTCACAGATCAGCACGACTTACAAGAGTGCAATCTCTCACAGATCAGCACGACGCAAAAGTTCCCGCAAAGATAAGATGAACCAACTATTCACATGGCATCATCTCGTGGCCCATCACGGTTACCACTACCACTATGGCCCATCGCGGTCACCATGTACTATGAAATGCATGAGCATACTCTAACTCTTTTCACCACAACCATTAAGTAAATGCAGCTATTAAAAGATTCCCCCTTTTTAATACTCATTTAACACTAATGATTTTTCAAAACTTTTCACAGAGCATACTCAGACATATTAATTCATAATCCAACAATTCCACATCAAATTCAATCTACAAACCACATTAAATACAACAATCCAAATTCCACAAATCCACACCAAATCACCACAAATTACTCATTTTCAAAACTCGTCATATTTCAACCACAATACACCCATTAATTTCCATAATTGCAAACATGCATTTACACCAAATTTATTTCCTCAAATCACTCCTCAAACACATCAAAATAATTTCACATAAAACACCTTAAATTCATTTTCTGCAAATCCACACATCAAACACGACAAATTCAATCAATTCGAATTCCAAAATTTCACACCAAATTTAATCTCCAAAATTTTCAACCATAATCCACACATAAATCACATCTCAAAAATTCATAATATTAATTATGAACACATAAACCACACCAAATTTAATCTCCAAAACAACATTAATATCTCAGAGTTCTCCCCACCGCTAACTCGGTGCCAACAGTCTCGATTCTTTTTCAAGACTCAAGGAGCTAACTACATAAACATGAATATTTATAACAATTTGTTCACAACTAAAGTTCAAACTCATTTATTTGAAAATAACTCATTTCGTAACTCAAACACGTCAAAATCAATTTTTTTTTGTCAACCATTACTAACAAAATCGACCACATTAATCACATTAATTCAATCTCAGCAAATCGCACACAATTCATATCAAACTACGTCTCAACTGCGTCAATTTTAAATTCCGCTAATTCACGCATAAACGAATTAAATTCATTATCACCATTTTGCACATCAAATACAACAAATTTCTTTTCCATAAAATCACATATAATGTCCTAAATGCAAACTAAAAGTTTGGAAGGAGCCCTTACCTTAATGGCAGCTTTAACAGCCGATTACGGTACCGCGATAAATTCCGGTAAAATATTTTGTTCGCACGTCACATTGAAAACTGGCTCACTAGCACCGCAGCGTGGAGGTGAGCAACTTTCTCTTCTGTTACTTCGTGAGATGAAGCTTAGATCTAGAAGAAAATGGAGGTTTTGAATTGATGGGTTTTGATTTTTTTTTTTTGTTTTGAATGCTGGAAAAAGAAAAGGAAAAGGATAGAGAAAGAAAGCGCGAGCGTGAGAAGCAACAAAGGCATTGGTTCTATTTTCCTTTCTCTCACCTATCTATATATAATAACTTTATATATATGTAGCTTATATATATATGTATATATAATATACTAACTAATAACCTGCTAACTAATATATATGTATATATATACTATGCTAACTAATATATATATATATATATATATATATATATATATATATATATATATTTATATATATAATATTGCTTACAATAATAATATTATAATATTATATATATATATAATAATTAAACTAAATCAATAAATATCTAAATATTTATACACGCATCGTTTCACTCACATCTCAAACTATTTTGATAAAAATATCTTTCTCATTGCAACTCAATTGACAAGTAATTTTTTTTAGCAATTAGAGATATTTTTAACAAAACAGTCCGGTAATAAATTCTCCATGACGTAATTAAATTATTTCTCGTCAAATAATTTTAAACGGGTCTCATAAAAATATCATTGGCATTTAACATTCGAAATACCAATAAAATTGGCTAAAAAACCTCAAAATTCAACATAAAAACACATCAAAAACAAAAAGTACAAATTAAAACTACGGGTCTTACAATTTATCTTAGTGATTCGAGAATCCCTTTAAGTAATAATGATTCATATTTGTTCCTTGCCGTGTATTGATGAAATTGGTATCAAGAATTAAGGCATAATCTTTGTCAATATAGTGGAGAAAGATTGGTGAATTGGCTGCGACAATCAATCTTGATTCTACAGAACATTCTCTGTTTTGTACAGCTTATGATCAAGAATGTTCTGTTTAGTTTTTCATTTGATTTCTTTGTTTTGCTTGGTTCCTATCTTTAATAAAACACTCAAGAGCACAAATTAAATTAACATAACATTTAGAATCATAATTAACATTCTTAATTAACCTTTGTTTATTTTCATCAAAACTTAATTTGAGAGTTTGTCTTAACAGCTTTTTCAATAGGTGCATTCTTATTCTATTTTTATTAAAAAACGATGTAAATGGAATTTTTAAAATAACGCTTATTTGAGGTTTTTTATGGCACTTTTTTAGAAAACTCTGTCTTTTAATTTTTTTTTCCAAAATCATTTTCATCCAGGATCAGTTCACAATTAGTTCATCACAATCATTTCACAATCAATACACAATCAGTACATAACAACATAACTATATAACTTTATAATTTAATTTTATAACTTTACATATTTACACAATCAGTTCACAACAAACTACAGCACATAACATAATACATATTCATATACATATTCACATATTGACAACAGCATAGAACTATATACATATTCATATAACTACATATTCACAACTTTTCAAATGTGTCCTATTCATATACATATAACTATCATAACTACAACACATAACAGAACTACCATATATTCATATAACTATCCCTTTCAGCATGCCATTTCCCAACAAATCAAATAATCTTCATTTCAATCACATACTGACACCAGTCTTCCTTTATTTCAGTTAGATCTCTTTCAGAGTATGTTGGACTGGAATTGTCAAAGTACTGTGCGATATAAAAATTGAACATAAATAAGTTAGAATCAACTATATACATAGTTTATATATGAAAATCAATTAATGAAAATACCGTACTGTTTCTGGGATTATAGTGTTATTCATATCAACAGTCTTCTTCATGAATCGCAATATATAGTACCCACAGTCTATGTTGTTAGTTTGACGAAGACACTGTAAAATAAAACATATAAGTCAATAAATATTTGTGCATTGATTGTAAATGAAATTTTAAAGGCATATATTTCAAACCTTTATTGGAATTCATGTGATATTATTTGACTTTTGCTTCGACACTGTAGCACATCTTTGAGCTCGGAAAACTTGTAAAGCACTATCGAATAAATAAATGTGATTATTATAGCATTAACAAACACATTATATATATATATATATATATATATATATATATATATATATATATATATATATATATATATATATATATATTACGTGTCGAAGATAGTCTTTATATCCGAGTGATTGTTGTAATGGTCGTGCAAGGAATCTAAATGTTTATTTACGATAACAAATTTTCAAATATATAAAAAATATTAATTTTAATTACAATAAAATAATATAAAAAAGGTTTAAATATGTTTTTGGTCCCTGTAAATATGACATTTTTTGATTTTGGTCCTCGTAATATTTTTATTTTTGGTTTACATCCCTGTAATATCAAAATAGATTTATTTTTGGTCCTTACCGTTAAGTGGACGTTACAAAAATGTTAACTCACAAAGGGAAACATTTTTTTGTCCCTGTAAATATAACGCTTTTCAGTTTTAGTCCCTGAATTTTTTTTTTTTTAATTTCATCCTTGCAATATTCAAAAATATTTTTAAATGTAAAATAACATACAAATTGATCTTTATTAATAATAAACTTATGCCAAGTGATGTTTAAAATATTTTCACTTCAATAATTTAAAGTTTATTAATTTTTTGTTTTATTTATTTATTATTATTAAATTAATTTTCATTATATAATGATTAAAATAATATAATATTAACTACAATTATATAAT
>JBBPBP010009777.1:18238878-18278672 GCA_037974735.1 Cicer chorassanicum
ATTAAAATAAATCTATCACCTAGTATATATTTTATTTATTTTAAGTTACAATGAAAAAAATCTAAAGCGTAAAAGGAGATTTTAATTAAAATTATAAAACTTAAATCTAAAGTTATTTTAATAATTATTTTATACTAATATAATTAATTTAATAATAATAATTAAATAAAACATAACATTTTAGTGATTTTTTGAAACAAGAAATGAAAATTAATTTAATAATAATAAATAAATAAAACAAAAAATTAATAAACTATAAATTATTGAAGTGAAAATATTTTAAACATCACTTGGCATAAGTTTATTATTAATAAAGATCAATTTGTATGTTATTTTATATTTAAAAAGATTTTTGAATATTGCAGGGATGAAATTCAAAAAAATATTTTTCAGGGACTAAAACTGAAATGTGTTTTATTTACGGGGAACAAAAACTGTTTCCCTTTGTGAGTTAACATTTTTGTAACGTCCATTCAACGGTAAGGACAAAAAATAAATCTATTTTGATATTACATGGATGTAAACAAAAAAAAAATATTAGGAGAACCAAAATCAAAAAAAGTCATATTTACAAGGACCAAAAACATATTTAAACCTATAAAAAAACAAAATACTCTCAAATACAAAATACGAATATAAGTATCAGATAAATATTTTATACGAAAAACTTACCATTTTAAAAATAACGTTTCATAGAAGGAAGGGTGGACTTTTTCACAACACAACAGCTGGAGTTGAAACATAAAATCTGAGACACGGACAATATAGTAACTGTAACTAAGCTGTTGCCGTTAGAGGATTTATTTATCTTATGTATTGACTTGCAAATAGAATCATGCCATGTCATCCACTTGATCTTAGATTAAAGTATGTAAATGCAAGGTAAAAATTAAGTAATCACTTTACTTATATTGGAACATTTTCATCTGTATGCACACAAAAAATGGAAAATATTTTATGCATATAATTGATTAAATTATGTTATGATATATTTAAATGGTAAGATTTGATTCAATGTCTATATAATTTTTTTAATATTATTTTATTGAATATAAATTAAACTCTATTGTTAATTAGGTGATTGTAAATAGGACAAATTTAATAATTATATTATGATCTTGCAAGCAGTTTTTTTTACCGATATTCAATTTTATTTTAGTGTGCTGTTAGACTGTAAGATTATATAATTACCACTAAAATTTCATATTCAACTGTAAGGTTTTGAAATTCGAACTCGAAATACGATGTTAAATTTAATAATGTTGACATTTATAAGTTGAAGTATGAGGATTGGCGTAAACAAGTTTTATTTTTTACTAAGGTGTAAACAAAATATTACAATTCTAAATAAAAATCATAAAATGAAATAAAAGTATATTCAATATTGAGAGAATTGTTCAATTGTATCAAATCATAAATAAGATTTATATAACAAATGAGTAACAACTAGTTAATATAACTAATTATATTAACTGACTAACTATTGTTTAATATCACTTTGCAAGTTGAAAAAATGTCTACGGCCCTTTTAGTTTGAAAATTACAAAAAAGAAATATTGAAAATACATCTGCAGAGAAAGAAAAGTGTTGCTTAACCATCAATTATTTTATAGATATATGCTCGAACGCCAATTAAACAAATTATAAAAAAAAACTTGTATCATTAAATTTTTAACGTTCTTAATAAGCGTTTAACAAGTATTTTGAAAGAAATTTAAACTCATTTTATTAGGTGTAATCTTCAACCCTTTTTGAAGCTGCAAAATTTTCCTTATCATTCGAGAAAGCTTGGTTTGGAGTCCTTAGAACTTTGACTCCGTCACCTCTGCCATCAACTCCTACATATATCAAATTCCCATTACTTGAACCATTTGTGGATGTTGATTTACCATTTTGTCCACGCTTGCACCATTTAACAAAGAATCTTTGAGTTCCATCATGACAAGCAATCCACCAGAAAAATCATATATCTACAAATTTGTTACAGCGTGCGGTTTTATCAATAATTTTGTATAGATTTTTTTTTGATGGAGTAATTTCAAAATTCTTGATACTTATGATAACAATGTCCCATTTTTCAAATGTTGAAGAAATGAGTTTTGAATGGAGAAATAATTGAAAAAGGTAATGAATTAAGCAGGCAAGAGATCACATTGACCTTGATTAATCTTCGAAAGAGGAAAATGTATGGAAGGGCCTTGCATGTAAATGAACCATACTTAGGAGAGCAAACTTACCGTCACCACATGGGTTGTCTTGAGGGTGTACGAGAGGAGCGACTGCACATGACCTATTTTTATGGGCCCCATTTATTATATATATATATATATATATATATATATATATATATATATTAAAAATAAAACAATTATGTACAATATTTTGCACACGTAAGCCAAGTGACCAAGAGATAACTCTATTCTGCCTTCCTATGTCTATAACCCCCAAGTCTTAGACTTATCCCTCTAAAAGCCTCCAAAATTTATCTCGCAAACACCCTATAAAGAAGTAAGTTGTATATTCATTTATTTGATGAGATTCCTTATTATGTGAATCAATTTATCACCTACGATGAGTCATCACTTCACCACAGCCACATCGTAATTGGAGTCGGGTTCGTGATTCAGAATAAATAGGTTTTTCGAGTCGGTTTTAATTTTAGGGTTTAAGCATTCGTTTTCTTCGTTCCGCTCATTTCTCGTCTCTTGTATTCTGCCGTCACCATGTGGGCTCTTCGTCGAACTTCGATTGGTCTCACCCTAAGGTAAACACTAAACTCACTCATTCTACCCGTTGTTCTTCTGCATCACCTTTTCTTTACTTTTATTTATTCATCATTCACAACCTAATTATATTTTTATATGAACTATTTGCGTTGTATCAATGTTACTAACTACTATTAACTTTAATGTTACTAATGATTTTTTTGCATTGTATTAATTTAGAGCAATACGGCGTCAAGTATTTTTTGTGTGTATTTTTTGAAATGTGTGTTAAGTATAAAATTTAAAAAGTAGAAGAGAGACAGATATAAACATTTACGGTGTAAGGTATGGTATTAGTATTTTGATGTTCAAATAACATAGCTGTTTAATTTAATGAATTAGAGTGGTAGTAGCTGATTTTTTTATACACATTTAGGTGTTTTTTTTTTTGCTAATTGTTTAATCTGTATTGTTTGTAGAAGCCAAGAGCTTTATAATGTTGGAACTTCTCGTGTCAAATTAATGCCAAATACTTTGGTGGAATACGAAGATGCGGCTCCTGATTCTCATCAAATGAAACATGATAGATTTCTGTCCACGGGCCTCACATTTTACCGCACAGGTCATGTTTCTCCGAAATTTACAGTAAGCAGGCGTGAACTTTCGTCACAAGCTGATGCTAGTAGCACGAAAGATGACGATGATGAAGAGATGGAGATGGAAGATCGGTTGATTGAGCTGGAGGTAGACGGAGATAGAGATAGTGTTGAGTCTCAAACAGATCTGTTTGAAGGTGACAAGGATGGTGGGAAACAACATAATGAGCTGGAGTTGTCGGATACTGAAAGTGATCTAGATGCGAAAAATTCACAGAGTAGAAACAAGAGATCAGAATTATTCAAGGCAGTTGTAAACGTTCACGTTGATTCTGCTCTGAACAAGTGGGTTGAAAAAGGTAAAGAATTAAGCAGGCAAGAGATCACGTTGGCCTTGGTTAATCTTCGAAAGCGGAAAATGTATGGAAGGGCCTTGCAGGTAAATGAATCATACTTATATTTGCATCCAATTTTACATTTAAAGTATTGATTTTAGGAAACCAAACTTACCGTCACCACAGGGGCTGTCTTGAGGGTGTGCAGGAGGAGCGACCGCACAGGGTCCATTTTTATGGGGCCCCATTTATTTTATATATATATATATATATATATATATATATATATATATATATATATATATATATATTAAAAGTAAAAAAACAATTATGTACTTAACTAACTCTGAAGTTGGAAATTTACTGCTCAGATCTGATGATGTAGGTAGTAATATCCTTGTTTTTGCTAATGAGCAACTTAATGAGTCTATTCGATTAGAAATTTATGATCCGAGAATATAGAATAGCCTTAGAAGTGACTTGAGAGGCGAATTGCTAAAAAACGATCATAAAAGAGATATGACAATTGTGAATGGTATTAAGGATACTCTTGGTAGACACTTCTAATTGTCACATTACATGTGTTATTGTTTTAATGGAGACGACCATGATAAGAGTTGATTAGTTTATTCAAAAGAATTAGATTGAGTTTTTTGTTTTTGTTGAAAGTTATTTGATATAAGTCATACATAAAACAAATCACTTAGCAAATGAAAATTTTAATGATTGAACCTATCTTTTGAATAGACTTAAAGAACATGAATCTAGTGGTGCACTTATGTCTTTTATGAGTGAATACATTGATTTACTAACCAGAGTTTAGAAAGACATAACAATTGATAAGCATCTTGAAGAGCTTACAAAAAAGAAAAAGAACTTTAGATGAAGGTATTAGTTAGGATAATTTTTGTTGCTATATATATATATATATATATATATATATATATACACACACACACACACACACACGCACTGACGCACACACATATGGCTTATAAAAAAGTAAAGCTCTAAGTTCATAATTCGAAGATGGCACCCAAAATCTTAGGGACGGCCCTGCGTCACAACTTCTGTTGATTTACACATTTTCTCTGTTTGTTTCCAAAAAACGCATTTTCTGTTCCCACTCTCTCTCTCTATCTTCTGATTCAATCAATTCTTTGTTTCTTTTTGATCTTTTGCTGTTTACTTCACAGTTCATATACCACTAATTTTTCAGCATTTGTATATATATATTGTATGTATAAATTATTTACCTTGTATCCATAATCTTTAGTATAGTTGCCATCCTGTTACCACATTTTTGGAGTTGCCGGGTTGGTCATTCCCTGTAACTCTCTTGGAATAATAACAACTATAGTTAGGCCTGCAGGGGAGGTGGAATGGCCTGTTTTCTTTTTTGGCATGTAGATTTTATTGTGAATGACATGTAATTTTTCATCAGTCGATTTTACAGGCATATTGTCTTATTTGATCATTCTTCAAAAGCATTTTATGTATTACATTGTTGATTGTTAATGTCTGATTCTACAATATAATGTAATTTTCTTTCTTTTGTTGGAACTGTAGGTCCTTGAGTGGCTAGAATCAAATAAAAAGCTTGAATTTACTGAGAAAGACTATGCTTCTAAACTTGATTTGATTGCCAAATTACATGGCCTATCAAAGGCAGAAAATTACATCAATCGCGTTCCAAATTCTTTCAGAGGAGAATTATTATACAGAACATTACTAGCTAACTCTGCTAGTCTGAACAATTTGAGGAAAACTGAGGAAATATTCAACAAAATGAGGAAGTTAAATCTTCCTGTTACACCTTTTGCTTGTAACCAGTTGCTTCTTATTTATAAAAGGACTGACAAGAAGAAAATAGCTGACATGTTACTTATGATGGAAAAGGAGAATGTCAAACCTTCTCTTTTTACTTATAAAATTTTAATAGACGTGAAGGGCCTGTCCAATGACATTGATGGAATGGATCAAATAGTTGAGACAATGAAGGCAGAAGGTGTTGAACTAGACCATCAAACACAGGCATCCTTGGCTAGGCATTATGCCTCAGCCGGGTTTACAGAAAAAACTGAAGCCTTATTGAAGGAGATTGAAGGTGAAAACTTGAAAGAGAATATGTCGGTATTCCCAACTTTGCTTCGCCTTTATGCAATTCTGGGAAGGGTCGACGAAGTGGAGAGAATTTGGAAGGTTTGTGAGTCAAGGCCTCCTCGGATAGAGGATTGCCTTGCTGCTGTTGAAGCTTGGGGAAAGTTGAAGAAAATTGAAGAAGCAGAGGCAGTTTTTGAGATGATGTCAAATAAATGGAAGCTTTCCGCTAAGAACTACTCAATACTCCTCAACATTTATACAAGGCATAAGTTGGTAAACAAGGGCAAGGATCTTATTAAGAAAATGGGAGATAGTGGATGCCTAATAGGTCCATTGACCTGGGATGCTCTTGTGTCACTTTATATTCATGCAGGGGAAATTGAAAAGGCAGACTCTGTTTTGCAGAAGGCACTGCAGCAGAATAAGATGAAGCCACTGTTTAATACTTATATGACTATTATGGAGCAGCATGCAAAGAGGGGCGATGTCCATAATGCAGAGAAGATTTTCTATAGATTGAGACAATCTGGTTATGTTTCTAAAATATCTCCTTTCCGTGCTCTAACACAGGCTTATTTAAACGCCAAACTACCGGCATATGGAATCAGGGAGAGGATGAAAGCTGATGATCTATTTCCCAACAAAGCATTGGCTGAACAGTTGGCTCTATTAGATCCATTTAGGAAAACTCCAGTTTCAGATTTGCTTGATTGAGGAAACTAGCATATTCTATCTTGTGCTTGTACTTTTCAAATGAAACTATTATTTGTTAGTTTTATGGTAAGATTGAACTTCCCAAATTCTAATATGTTATCTTTTACTTATTACTGCGTACATAGGTTCTGTGGTTCTATGGGGTCCATTTGTTAAGAGTAGATATTCTCTCAAAATAAATGGAGAGCTTTGTTATATAATCTTCATTCTAGAAATGTATGCTGCAATACCTCAAACTATGGTAATAGAGTTTTCGATTTCTTTTGAGAATTAAGAAATAAGAAGGATCTATATCCATAGGAATATGGTGAAAGAAGAAAAATTGAGAGATTATTGAATTATAAAAATGAGGGTTATTTAATAACCTTATGACATATTTTCCCATTTCTATGGCATGGTTTTGTTTCCACCTATAAGTGTGGGGTATCAAGGACCCGTTTATTTTGTGAAAATATATATCTTTTTTTAAAAAAATTATGTTCATTTTAGTTGTTAACAAGAAAGAAAACTTTGAAGCGAACAATTGTCTATATTTTTAGAAAAAATGTGTCAATAAAATATTTTCAATATTTTCATTAATGGATATTTCATTTTCTCTCCTTAGCAATAATTCACTTCACAAGTCTCTCATCAAAGCAAAATGAAAACACATTTTAAAAAAATAACAACTCTATTTTCACAAAGTAGATAGAGCTTTAAACATTTAACTTCTTTTCGACACATTTTCTATAGAGGCATGTCGTCGCATCTACGATTCTTAATTCTCTTTGTCTTGTTTCACAAGGGTTTCAAAAGCTAACATTCTACCATCAATATTATTTAATTTGGACTATCTTACCCTACTTGTGTATACATATTATACATATTTTTCTTTAATGAAATTATTTTCACTTTTACTATTATACTCTCTTTTGTCTAGTTACACCCACTATCACCTTTTTTAAAGACATAAAATGATCAAGTTGCCCTCAAAACCAAATTCAAATTTACACATCATACCAAAAACCATTTATTCTCTCATATCTCATTTTCAACATCGTGACCACATGATATGTCCTTAGAACATTTAGTGACCACATGACCACTCGACTTTGGGATGGAGGAATAATTTATTGTCATATTATATTTTTAATAGTTATAATGTCATTTAACATATATTTTACTTTTATTTTATGATCGTGGAGAGCTGAGGGTATTCAACAATAAAAAGAAGCTGAAAGATATCATTTAGCATACAAAGGTGGATCAGTTAGTGAAGGGCATAAGATTGTTACCATTATTGACTTGTAGATATGAAAAGATCAACAAATGAATCATATATGCTTTCGTAGAGAGGTGACATCAAAACACCTACAATTTCCATATTCCAATTGGATAGATGACCATCACTCTAGATGATGATTGGTCACTTTGGCATATACTGAATTGAGCATCCTTCATTGTTATAGTATTTGACAAAGTGGAGGCTGCAGGGGTATTAACTAATCTAGTTGGAATTACAGAAACTGCTTGAGCTCGTGTTTTAATTTGATGTTACACGATCGTCAAATGTTCAGTACAATTGGCTACTCAAAGTATACTGTTAACGCCGTGATGACCATCTCCTAACTACAAGTGGTAAGTATGAGCAGTTATTGATTAACTTGGTCTTCCCTAACATAGTATTTAATTTTTTTTTTTTTGTTTCTATTTTTCTATTAACTTCTAAGTCTTCTGTTAAACATTGTATATATTTAGAAGCTAAAAGTGAGTTTACTGAGAATCAACATAAGATTTGAATGTGGAAGGAAAATCAAGTGCTTCCTGTTACTTAGTGTTTTATGAAAAAGATCATGTTAGGAGTCAGGTGATGATACTTTTCTAGAAACTCTACTTGCAACACACTGCTTTTTAGATAACTGGAAGATCACACAAAAATGATGTTACTTTATAATGATTGTGAATTCTTTCCTGTCATCTATGATTTTTTTTCTTCCATATTTTGGAATACAAGAGGAAAGCAAGTCTTTTTTATATAAAAGTTGTTTAATTGATTCCCAATTTCTACTATGTTTTGGTGTTAATATTTAATTTTTTTCCTTTGATGCAATATGTGATATGGCATTAAGTTTTTAAGTTTTGTTGTTTTTGATTAAATGTCAGGTGTCTCAAATTTAATGTCATTTTCATACACTATGTCTACTAATGTGACTATGTTAGTTAGTCTTGGCGGTGTTCTATTCTCATGCTCATGGTCTTTATCATGCTCTGGTATTTGGAATTTTAGTTTTAGTGTTTTTTTCCCTTTTGGATTTAATTTAGCATGTATATGTGATTAAATGGAGGTGATGCATTTTAAATTAATTGAGGTCACTGGAATTGAAGTTGGATTTGCTGTGTTGATGTGGCAATCCTTCATGTCATGAGGAGAATGAGATCAGTGCTCTAAAATGATTTTTTTTATAAGAGTCAAATGATTTATTTGGTGCAATAGATCTATCCCATAATTTTTTTTTATGTTGTATAAATTTTTGTAAAATGTGTAATTAAACGAATTATAAAAAAAAATTATATCATTAAATTTTTAACGTTCTTAATAAACATTTAACAAAGATTTTGAGAGAAATTTAAACTCATTTTATTAGGTGTAATTTTCAACCCTTTTTGAAGATGCAAAATTTTTCTTTTGGTTTGGAGTCCTTAGAATTTTCACTCGGCCATCTCGGCCATCTCGGCCATCAGCTCCTACATATATCAAATTCCCATTACTTGAACCATTTGTGGATGTTGATTTACCATTTTGTCCACGCTTGCACCATTTAACCAAGAATCTTTGAGTTCCATCATGACCAAACAATCCACTAGAAAAGCATATATCTAAAAATTTGTTATAGGTTGCGGTTTTGTCAATAATTTTGTATAGAATTTTATTTTGATGTTGGCAAACACTTTGTCCTTAATGCCCATTGTTTTATGGGACTTTTTATTTTTTATTTATTTATTTATTTATTTTTTTTATCATCATCATTATGATGAGACAATTCTAACTTGCAATTTGAGAGAGAAGAAGAAAATGAACAAATTGTTCAAAAATCAAACAGAAAAAAAAAAGATAAATCAATTAAACTTCAATAAAAAATTTTTCAAGAAAGATTTGAGAAAAAAGTAGTTGAATAGTTATTTTTATGATACCATATTATAATTCTAAATAAAAAAAAATAAAATGAGAGAAAAATATATTGAATAATGAGAGAATTGTTCAATTATATCAAATGATACATAAAATTTATATAACAAATGAATAACAACTAGTTAATATAACTATCTATATCAACTAACTAATTATTGTTAATACAAAATTTGATAGATGATATTATGATGTAAAATAAATAAAAAAAGAAATGTAATTAGGTTATTGTGCAAAGGTGAAGGAAAAGAGGGCTCTCATAAGACACCGGAGAAATCGTGGTTACTAGTAGGGGTGTGCAAAAAATCCGGTTATGAGACCAAAATCCAAAATCGGATCCAAATCCATTTTAAATATCCGGTTAAAATAATATGGTTATAATCCGGTTTATTTATCAACCAGTTGGATAGCCACTTACGTTTTATATTTGGATTTGGTTTTTATCCGGTTTTTATCCACTCAACTCTTAAAAACTCTAAATCTCCAAAACTCCAAAACAATTATGATTTTGCCATCACCCCACCGATCTTCCACCTTTTGACAACGACAATTTATTACTAATTTCATTGAGATATTATTAACTTCATTTAATCAATTGTTTATTACTAATCAACCATATTTAATATTTATTGAGAAAGAGTAAAATATGATAGACTAAATATTTTTAAATATACTATTAATCAAATTTGAGAACTTATTAAAAATAATCAACTACTTATTATCTTATTTGAAAACTTTTTTTGTTTGGACTGAAACTTTTCTCATTATTATGTACTACGTCTCATGTTTTTTGCATTTTGTTTTTGAAATAAATTCGTCTATTGAAGTAGTTTAGTTATTATCTTTGATTCATTGTCTGCTATGTATATTTTGCATTGGTAGTATAAACAATTTGGTTTCTCTTCTACTATATAGATTTAGACACTAAATGCATCATATTTTTGCTACTGTGTACCTCTTCAGTTTTAAAAGTTTCTTTTTTAATGGTTGTGTTTGAGACTTTGAGTGATATGATTGATTTATAGTCTATATTCAAGTTAATAATTATGAATTTCCTTGAGCTATTAAGTTAATAATTATGAATTTAATCTCTTTTACTTAAAAGATACAAGATTGTGGTTGATTGAGAGTATGATTTGGTTGAGGGATTTTTAAGTGTTTTGTGATGGCTTAACATTGTTTATTATGTATGTACTCAGTTATGATGAACTATGTATCTTTTGTGAATCAAAAGATGCAATATTTGTACTTAAGTGGGGGTTATTTGGGTGCAGGGATGTTATTTTGGTTTTACATCTTTTAAGGTTCTACATCATTGTTACAAGGATTAACAGTAGGGTGTAATTTTTACTTATAATACGGTTTTTTAAAAATAATTTGAGAAATTATGAATTAATGATTATTTTTAAAATAAATATTAAAAAATAATTAAATTTTAAACGATATTGAAAAAAAATCGATTTTTTAATTGAATTTTTCGAAACTGGTTGCTTATCTAGAAATCGGTTATTTAACCATAACCAATTTTACAATTGGTTTTATAACCGGTTTTAAACCAAATAATGGATTTGGTTATAAATCTAAATCCATATATTAGTTTTAAAATGGATATAGTTTGGTTTTTTAAAAAATCCAACCATGCACAGCCCTAATTGAAGGAGCAAATCAAGGAATATACTAATTAATAAAGGAAAGACAATTGTTGAAAAGAGTAAAACTAGTATGTCTATGTGCAAAGAAATGGGTTGTCAACTGCTTTTTCCTGTTTTATAAAAGACGTTTAAATTAAATTTTGATCTACAAAAGTTAATTTATTTATACTATAATATAAAATATTATCAATTATAAATATATGATACACTTGTAAATAAATTGAGGTACCTTCTAGAACCAATGTATCAATTCACACAATAACATATCATACAAAAAAAAAATCGTCAATATTACCTTGTTATTATATTTTATCATATAGATGGATAAAACATAATAAAAAGATCGTGATCCTATCTTCGACATTTTTTCTTTTTTTTAAATATTTCAGTTTTTTCTCCACCAAAATGTCACGCCGCGAAATTATATTATAGTAATGTCCTATTTTTTAGGCTCAGTTGATGATAGCACCTTAAGAATGCGACGGAGGTGAAGCAAATTTTTTTCCATCTTAATAGAAGGTCGCATCTTGAGGATGAGACCATCTACTGTTAATTATATTCATTTTATTAATACCGTTAATTATTATTTAATAAATTATAAATAATTAAAATATTAAAAATTCAAAATACTATTAATAAAATTAAATACATTAATGAATAATAATAATAATTTTAATAATATTATGAATTTTATTAAAAATTATAATAATATTAATACTAATAATAATAAAAAGAAAATTATATTAATAAAATAAAATAAAAATACATTAAATTAAAAAAAATAAAATATTAAATTAAAGAAAAAAACCACAAATTGAAAAAAAAACATCAAATTTAAATTAATTATTTCCATCTAAATGTCCTCCAGTTCTACATCTACGCGGTCGTCGAACTCGTCTAACCCTTTGTACGGCTTGAGGTTGTTGTGGTTGATCCCCAATTTGATTATTATCCTCGTTATAATATGTGTGTGGATTAGAACCACTACAACCTGCTTTCGTATAAATTTGAGTTTCGACGTTATATATGAAATCAAAAACAGCACAAGCCGACTCAGGAGTTGTGCAATGAATACCAAACAAATTATAAAAAATTCCGGTCCCTGTCGGATGAACGAGAGTTGGTATTGTTGGCACTGAAGGAACGTAGTACTGAGTCGGTATATCTGCAGATTCATGTAGATGTGGTGGTGATGATAAAGACGGTGTTTGGTGCATGGTATGTTGTTGTGGGATTGATTGAGGGGTTGAGTGAACATCAGAATATGTTGAAGGTTGCAAACGTGGATCACACAAGTATCTTTCCACACACACACACACACACACACATATATATAATTTGGTGTGATGTCTGAACCAATTCATATATTCTCCACTGTGGCGTAAAACACCTTCTACAAATTGACCTTACAATACGTAATTCTGACGTTTATTCCAATATTGAATCTCATCTTTCCAAACCACACTCCAATTACCATCAATGCCGCGCCTCATGTCGACCTCATAGTAGATTGTCATATCCTCCGGTGGTTGCGGAATTTGTTGATGGAAGCCGAACTGAAGTGCGACTCTATCTGCATGATGTTTTTCGACGATATGATAATAGTGCAGATAGGTACATGCAGTCCAAGTGTTCATCTCTTGTTTGGGTACTTCGTGTTGGAACCCGAGATACGGTCTCCAACGAAACTAATATGTTAAAAATAGGCTAAAGTAAATATTAAGAGGTATAAAAAAATATAATTAAAAAAGTGCAACTAAATGTGAATGAATATATTACTTCTTGAACCATCATATGATCGATTGTATTCTGGTATCCTTTTATGTCGTTGTGAGGAACTCTACTGAAATTTAGACCATTGGAATTAAATCTGTCGAATATATAAAAAAATATAATAAAATTAGTAATATGGTAAGTAGTAAGTTTTAAAAAAGAAAAATATATAAAAATTATTTGCAATAGTTACCTTTGTACAAGCGAAAATATCCATGCACTGGGTGCATCTGGAGCGACACAAGTCAAATGATACCATGCCCAGTTTTGCAACAACAATGCACATCACATTATGTCGGGTTTCGTAGCAAGGCATAATTCTCTATAAAGCGTTGCTAAAACTGCTGAACCCCAACTATATTGGGATGCTTTATTTAAATCACCCAAGAGTGAAAGATATTTTAAATGTACATGATTGTTGGATTTGTTCGGATCAACAATCCTCCAATCATACGTAGTATGTATGCTCGACACGATGCTTGTTTTTCTACTTCGGATGCATTTTCACCAACATCGTCAAAAGTATCTTTAAGCCATTTTAATTTAATAAAATTACCCCTTGTTGCTCCTTCAGGTGGAATAACTCCTAAGTATTCTTCACAGACATCTTTAACATTCATAACTACACAGTTAGTTATAGAAAGACTTGGTTGGGAAAAAATAAAGCGATCAAACAAATTTATGGCAATTGAAAAGAGTCTTACAATCAACTCCGACGATGGTTGTTGGTTATGCAAACGTTTGCTCCAGGAACCAAAATTGAAATGGAAACGATCCCAACTTATCATGAGAATAGTTTGATAAGTGGGACGAGGATCTTTCATAGACTATTTTGGGCTTACGTTCCGTGCATATCTGCGTTTAAATTCTGCAAACCAATTGTACAAGTTGATGGGACTTGGTTGTATGGAAAGTACAAGGGAACTCTATTGGTAGCAGTTGCACAGGATGAGAACGACAATGTAATTCCTATTGCTTATGCTCTTGTGGAAGGTGAGACAAAAGAGGGTTGAAGTTTCTTTTTGAGAAATTTGAGAAAATACGTCACTCCACAAGCCAACATTTGTTTGATTTCAGATAGACACGAATCTATTAAGAGTGCTTATAATAATCCGAATAATGGGTGGCAAGATTCTCCGTCAAAGCATGTCTTATGCGTCCGACATATTTCACAAAATTTTGCAAGGGAATTTAAGGATAATGCTTTGAAGAAAAAAGTTATTTCTATGGGTAATAATTTCATTCTTACTTCTTATAATTAATGTAATTTTTAATAATTTAATTCTTAATTTTTATAATTAGTGTAATAATGGATTGTCTACTGTTTCAATACATGTTACTCAATCAATTAGCCTACATATCGATACTACCGCAGATAAATCGGCATCGTAAACCCAAAAGCTTTGAAATGGCTAGACAAAATACTGCGACAAGATTGGATTCAAGCATTTGATGGAGGTAGCTGTTGGGGTCAGATGGCCACCAACCTTGTGGAGTCGATTAACGGAGTATTACAAGGACCACGCAACCTTCCCATCACTGCTTTGGTCCAATCAACATATTATAAAACAGGGACACTGTTTCCAACCATGGCAAAACAACACGCATCAATTTTAGCTTCTAGTCAGGTATACACAGAACCATGCATAAAATTTATGAAATCGGAAATACGTAAATCCAATAGTCATAGAGTCGATAGTTTTGATCGGAGCAACCATACTTTCATGGTCCACGGGATAGTAAATCCAAGATAAGGGCGACCAATTGGTCATTTCAGTGTAAACATTCTTAACAATTGGTGCGACTGTGGGAAATATCAAGCTAAAAATATGCCTTGTTCACATGTGATAGCAACATGTTCTAGCATCAAATATGATTATCGGAGCCTTATATCTGATGTGTACAAGGTGGAAACGGTACTAAAAGTCTACGACAAAACATTCTAACCCATACCAAACAAAGGATATTGGCCACAATATGAAGGTGTTAAGGCGTGTCACACTCCACTAATTTGGAAAGTCAATAAAGGTCACCCAAAGACCAAACGCATTAGAATAGAAATGGACACTACATATAGAGTCCCAAGAAAGTGCGGATTATGTCGGGTCTCTGGTTATACTAGAAAATATTGTCCAAATGTTGTTGGCACATCTACTCAAAATTGATGTATTTTTTTCTTTTAATTTAATGTATTTTTATTTTATTTTATTAATATAATTTTCTTTTTATTATTATTATTATTATTATTATTATTATTATTATTTTTATTTATTAATGTATTTAATTTTAGGCTAAATACCACCCGTGGACCCTTAATTTCGGTTAACGATTTAGTCCTTTATTTTTTTTTCTCGATTTGGTCCTTTATGTTTTTAAATAATTTCAGTGTTACCCTTTAAGTGTGGTTCCGTTAAGAAAAAGTTAAAAAATCCTTTATCTGGATCATTGCATATGTTCATCAAACCTCTAGGAATGATTGCCACTGATTTGAAGTGATGTTTATGGAGTATAAATACCCCATAGCTTCAGTTTTAACGAATCAATCTTACTACCAAACTTAGAACAAACTTTGAACATTTTTCTGAAATATTTTCAAAACATAAAGGCTAACTTTTTCTGAAAACGGAGAAGAGATTTTTTAACTTTTTCTTAACGGAACCCCACTTAAAGGGTAACATTGAAATTATTTAAAAACAACATTCCTGTAATATAATTTCGCGGCGTGACATTTTGGTAAAAAAAAAAATAAAACTAGGTATATTGATAAAAAATTTCCAATTTTCACTCTCAATAAAATAATAAAATTATTAACATTGTTAATTATTATTACTGATTTTTTTTATAAAATTATTGTAATTATATGTGTGAATTTTAGGTGGTAATTAACACTCCATCTAAGGAAAAAATTCTATTATTTAAGAAAATAGTAAATTGAGAGGTAATCTCGTCTCTATTTGTGTAAAGATTTTGTTGAGATACAGGATAAATCATGCTTGATTTATATGTTTACATTTATAAATATTTTTGTTTGATTACCACTTAACAATGAAAGACTAATAGTTTATTAAATTCTTAAAAAAAATATATAGGTATATTCATTAGTAGTATAACTAAAATCAGAGGCTCTAAGCAATCTAAATTTTCATTAGAAAATACTTTAACGAATACAATTAGATGAAAATCAACGATTCAACATCAATAGCAACAAATAGAGACAAAACGTTATTCAAAAAATAAGGGGTTCCTAAATGATGTAATTAATTAATTCACCGATGCCATCGTTATCTAAGTTTTCTCAATCTAAGATTTTTTCTTCAACATTTTCACCTGTAATTTAATCTTTGTCTTTCTTCAACATTTTCACTTGTCCTTTAATTTCAACTTCCTTGATTGAGTAAATACTTGTAAATGAATCAACCATTTCAATCTTTGTCTTTCTACCATTTAAACAATGATTAGTTCTAATAATAGTAATTAATTAATGAATTATAATACAATTATAGATTAATTTATGTACATTTCGTCTAATATATTATATGTGTAACACAAAAATATAATGTTAATGACTACATTATAATATGACCACAAAAAATGGTGCATAAATCAAATTTATTAAAAAAAACTATTTTGTCGAAATTATATTTATTTACACAATAACCTAACACATACTTAACAATATTCACTTATAATATATACCACATAAATCAAATGGCTTTAATTGATTTTTTTAAAATAATTTGAATAAAGTTATTTTAACAATAATATATCACGAGCTTGACACGGGATACACATTAATTGAAGATAGAAAAGAAAAGAAAAACTAACTGAGATATTTTAGGTTATTAAAAGTTAAAACATATTTCATATATTAAAAAGAAAAAAACAAAATACAATAAAAACACCTTGCACATTTCCCCTATGGGCACAGGGCTGTCTCAACTTCGACAGCAACAACAATGGAAAAAACACCTTGCATTTCATATCTAGGTTCACTCACCCATAAATTGAAAAAAGTCATAAAATTCTAAACTTCAGCTTAGTACTAAATGTACTTAATTCTGATTTTATATTGTTATGGTCGAGAAATTAAAAGAATGTCACCAATCAAAAACTTTTGGTTTAGTCCTTTTAAATATGATCGTCAATAATTGTCTATTTTAACATAGAGCATCAATTCTTGATATTAATAGATCATTATATCAATTACATGAAGCTATTTAGATTATGGGTAAAACATAATCAAAATACATAACTGTAATTCCAAAAGAGCTTAATGTAACCGAAAAGAAGAAGGGAGTAAGGTGAAAGACATATTTTGGATAAAACAAGAAAGGACATAATGTTAGAACAAATTGTATAATTGAGAGGATTTGAAATTGAGAAGAAGAGAAAAGAAAAATTGAATGTTCTGAAAACGGAGAATGATTAACTGTATCTGGAGAATGATCTCCATTTTACAAATTTATATCAGTTTGAGAACTAACTGTCAAAACATAATTTTAACCTTCTTAACTATTTCTAACTGTATTTTAACATTCCTAACTAACTACCAATCACTTTTAATTACATTTAACATGCCTCCTAATTTAAAGTGATTCAATTGATGTTAATTCAAGATTGTTCCTCATCTCTTGAAACTTCACTCTCTTCAAGCTTTTAGTTAGGATGTCAGCTTTTTGATCATTTGTACTGCAATGTAGCTTCCAGCATAGATTCTACAATAACCGCTCTCTTCTCCATTTTTGCAAGTGCAACAAATGCTTCTTCATACTTTTCCTGTAGCACTTCAGAGGCATATCTTTGCGCAGATGCATCTTGCTCATCAAGCCTGCGAGCATCTTCTGTCACATTTTGTTCTTGCTCCACCCGCATCAAGACCTGAAGCATTGCAGTTTCCTATTCTTGTTTATCAGCAAGTGCTTGTCGAAGCTCAACAACCTCTTCTTCTAGTCGCTTTACCTTGGTGCTCAGTTGCCGCCTATTATCCTGCTTAACCATCTCAATTAATGTCGTTTCAAGCTCCTCTGCTTTGAGAATAGCTGATATTTTCTCTACTAGTAATATGCAAAATTCAACTTTCAGCCAAACAATCTGCTCTGGAAGATCTGGAGTTGAATCAATCTCACCCTTTTCAGTTAGACTAATTAGAATTTCATCTGCATTAGTAGAACTATATTATGTACGGGATAAACTCCAAAGTATTTGCACATTATCCGATTGCTCAAATAGCTTTGATGACAAACCCTTAGAATCCCTTCGAGCTTTAAGCCCTTTTGATCTTTCTTCAATTGCAGCTATTTTCACATCAGGTCAATCTCTTAGATTTGCTCCCTTTCACTTCAAAGATATTCAACACTTCTGCTTGCCCAGCTACCTTGATACTAGCACGAGTTGCTGCCTGGCTAAGAGAAATAGGTGGACTCTTGACGTTGAATCCAACTATGCATGCACCGCAAGCATGTGCTACATTATCGGTGTCAAATGAGTCCTCTATATGTTGGAATACACCACTCGCTTTTTCAGACACATCATCATTCTTGGTCAGTCCCATATCCTCAGTCTTGACTAAACTCATATTTGACAAGCTCTTCCTCGAATCCTTCAGTGCAAGTACACCTTGTAACTCTTCTTTCTTTCTGCAAGTAGAAACTGCAGGGACCCTTCTCCTACTACTTGGCACAACAACAAGAGTGACTGGAACATTAACATCTTTGTTCTCTTGCTCAACATCTCCTACAACAACTTCTGCTCTTGCTACATGGTTGACTGTTTTCCTTTGAGTTGTAGTTCTACAAGCCGTACGAGATTGAACAGTTGGGGGTACCAACATCACATTTCCTTGGATTCAAAATCTCATCCAATCCTTCAACCTCTATCATTCTTGAAGATCTGGTTGGCAGTGTTGTTTTGAAGGTTCTGTTTTTGGACAATGGTGCCTTCAATACAAGCCTCTTTGCACTATCAAGCATCTTTATTTGTCCATGCTCCATCTTCATTATATATCCCTTTTCAAGCAACTGTCCAAGACTTAGCAGATTGTTCTTCATTCTTGGCACATACAGTACATCACATATGAAAGATTGCTTCCCATCTCTCCTAGAATCAACACATTTCCTACTTCTTTTGTAGTTACTTTGCTATTATCTGCCAATCTAATTTCCCTTTTTATTCTTTCATCAAGATTCACAAACCACTTCTTATGTCCAGTCATATGATTAGAACAACCAGTATCAAGAAATGAGAACTGGGACGAAGAATGTTCTTCGTATGTGGTAGCCATTAACAAGACTGTTTCTGAGTCTGACGAGGAACGTTCTTCCTTTGTGGTAGCCATTAATAACACATAATCTAAATCTGAATCCTCAGCTGCCATTTAAGCTTTATCATTCTGTCTTTGTACCTTCTTGGATCTGCATTCATTTGCAAAATGCCCTCATTTTTTTACAATTGTAACATTGGATACCTTTCTTGTTGAATTTCTTCTTGCCATTCGAATTCTTGCTGCTGTTATCACATCTGTTTTGGTTTCTTGAATTTTCAGCCCCTTCATCAGAATCATTAGTCTCTTCATCACAATCATACTTCTTGTACCACTTGAATTTACCCTTGCCTTTCTTGTTCTTCACATCACGTTGGCTAGTCTTCTTGCTAACTCGGGCTTGCAGGGCCTGCACTTGAGATGCTGAGGTTGCTGCACACCTTTCTCTTACTCTCAGTTCATGAGCTTCAAGAGAGCCTTGCAAATCCTCCACCTTCATCTTATCAAGATCATTTGATTCTTCAATTGCCACCACTATGTGATCGTACCTTTGTGTTAATGTTCTAAGGATCTTTTCAATAACCACCACTTCAGTGACTGATTCACCATTTGTTCTCATCTAATTAACAACAACCTACACACGATTGAAGTAATCTGTCACAACTTCATCTTCTTCCATCTGCAATAGTTTGTATTTCATTCTTAGCATTTGGAGCTTCACTTTCTTGGCCTTTTCCCCACATGTATAGTACTTTACCAAGATCTCCCATGCCTCATTTGATGTAGATGTTGAGACAAAATCTGAATTTAATGTTTTGATGAAAACAAACAAAAAGTTAATTAAGAATGATAATTATGATTCTAAGTGTTTTGGTTTTTAACATGTGTGTTTGAGTGTATTAATCAAAGATAGGAATCAAGCAAAACAAAGAAAACAGTTAAAAACTGAACATATAAAGAAACAACAAAATCTGGAAAACGGAGAATGTTCTCCAGTTTCAAGAATGATCGTCACAGCCTCTTGATCAATCTATCTCCACTATTTCAACGAAGCTTTTGCCTCTGAATTTTATACTAGTTCATCAGTACATGGCAAAGAACAAGTAGAAATCATTATAGACAAAGAAGGCATTTGGATCGCAAAGAGAGAAGATCACAAACTAGCAAGACCAAACATATTTGAACTTGACTGTCAACATTCTTGACAGCATTCTGATCATTCTCCAGCATGCCAACATCATTCTCCAGCATGCTAACATCTTTCTCCAGCATGTTAACATTAATCTCCAACATGCTAACATCATTCTCCAGAATGATAATATCAATCTGCAGAATGATCATCAGTCTCCCGAATGTTCAGATCAGTCTCCAGAATGTTCAGATCAGTCTCCAAAATGTTCAGATCAGTCTCCAGAATGTTCAGATCAGTCTCCAGAATTTTCAACATCATTCTCCAGCAGACTGTCATCATTCTCCAGCAGACTGTCATCATTCTCCAAGCTGTTTTGGCAGAATCAATCTCCGTTTCTGCAGAATTTCAGCATTGATCTCCTTACTTCTGCAGATGTTTATAATCATTCATTAAACTGTTTTGGACATAATCAAGACTCCAGATCGAAGCTGTAACATCAATAATTACATATGAAGCTTCAAAGATTAATCTCTGTTTCTGTAGAATCGATTCTCTTATTTCTGCAGAAGTTGTTCATTACTTTCCAAACTGTTTTGGATCAAATCAAGTGCCCAGATCAAAGCCCAATTATCATCAAGTATTTTCGAAGCTTAATGGGTCATTAAAAGCGCAGAAAATCTGTTTGAAATTGAGCAAAACAGCCCAGTCAAGCAAGGCCAAAAACTGTCACATCAATGGATTATTTTTTCAACAGAAAGGTTGCTTGTGTCAGAGGAAAACAGAGCACTCCCAACAGCTCTTTCTGACCTGAATTAATTGCTCAAATCACCTATAAAAGGAAGGCCAAGCTCAAGGGAAAATCAGAGCTTCAAGTACTAAGAAAATTCATCAATCACATACACTTACATACTTGAATACTCTCACTCACATACATTGAATCAATTCTGATTTTTCCCATTCGATTCTTAGAATCATTTTCGTGTAATTCTCTGTAAAAGAATCAGATCTCAAACAAGAGTTGAGACATCTCAGATTCTAACAAAACAGTCTCATCATTATTGTAAAACTCAAACTATAAGAGTTTAGTATAGTTTGGGTAGATTGTAAGAAATCCTATCAAGGTTGATAGGTGACCTGATTGAACTCCTTTCTTGGTGGAAAGGTTTTAATATTGTAACAGATCAAGGTTGATCTGAGCTAGGTGCTGTAAAACCAAGAAGGTTCTTTGTTTTGAACACTTAGTGGAAAATCTCACGGTTGTGAGGACTGGACGTAGCCCGAGTTGGGTGAACCAGGATATATCCTTGTGTGGTATCTCTTCCCTTATCTATTTACTTTCAGTCTGATTGATTATCAAGTTAAATACATAAACTGAATTACTGATTTTAACTAACCAAGAACGTTCTCCGTTTTTCTGGTTAAAACCAAGAACGTTCTCCGTTTTCCGTTTTCACAACCAAGATCAATCTTGAGTTATTTTCTTAAGTTTTTTCAGGAATTTTTAAATAGGAACATTTACAATTCAAACCCCCATTCCTTGTAAATCGACATTGCTACTTCAATTGGCATCAGAGCCCGGTCTCTAAAGTTGAACACCTAACAAGTGTTAGAGAAAAAGATCTAGAAGAAAAATGTCAAAAGTTATGTACATTGTTGAAGGAGGGTCATCACATAGACCACCTTACTTTGATGGCACAGATTACTATTTCTGGAAAAACAAAATGCAGCTGTTCTTGAAATCTCAAGATACAGGAATGTGGCGCATCATTACAGATGGAGATTTCACACCAAGAGTTGATCAAAATGATTCAAACTCTGCTGCGAAGAAAGAAACAGACTGGACAGTTGAAGATAAAACCAAGGTACTCCTAAACTCTAAAGCTCAATTATTCTTATCGTGTGCTTTGAGTAGGCAAGAAAGTGAAAGAGTTGATGAATGCACAACTGCTAAAGAAGTATGGGATACACTACAAACTCATCATGAAGGAACAAGCCATGTCAAAGAAGCAAGAATAGACATTGGCATAAGAAAGTTTGAACTCTTTGAAATGAATGAAGGAGAAACCATTGATGAGATGTACTCAAGATTCACAACCATTGTAAATGAAATGCGCTCCTTAGGGAAAGCATACTCGGTACAAGATAGAGTCAGAAAGATCATGAGATGTCTTCCAATAATATGGAGACCAATGGTGAGAGCCATAAGCCAGGCCAAGAATCTCGACGTACTCGGACTTGAGGAACTGATTGGAACATTACGAGCACATGAACTGCTGCTACAAGAAGACAGACCAATCAAAAAGGGCAAAGTAATAGCTTTGAAAACATCTCAAGAAAGTCCAGATGAGGACTCAGAAGAAATCGAACAAGAAGATGTTGATGAAGAAATAGTTCGTCTTACAAAAGAGATACAGAGAATGTTGAGAAGAAGGGATCATATCAAAAAGGGATTTTCAAATCAAAAGGAAAACTTCAAAATAGAGGTAGACAAAAGTCAAATCACATGTTTTGGATGCAACAAACAAGGACATTATAAAACTGAATGTCCCTTGAACAAAAGAGCACGAAAGAAGTTCCCTTTCAAGAAAAATTCCATGATGGTGACCTGGAATGATTCTGATGAATCAGAAATAGAGGAACCTGAAGAAGCCGACTTATGTTTAATGGCAAATACTGAAGACAAGGAGGTAATAAATTCTGAACCATGTCTTTTATGTGAACAAATTGAAAAAGATTTTGATAGCTTACTTGATGATTCAAATCTGCTTGTTCAAAAATGTAGCCTTTTAAAAGATCAAGTTTTAAAAGAGAAAAGGGAAAAAGAGAAAGCTCATGTTATGATTGATGAACTAAAAATCATCATTCAGAACATGTAGGAATCTCATTTTAAGGAAAATAATGAATTTGAAAATCAAGAACGTTTTGCAACGAAAACGGAGAACGTTCTCCTTAAAACTGAAAATGAACTTCTTATAAATGACTTGTCAAATTTTATTAAAGCTACTGAAACCTTTCAAAAAATCATGGGATCTCAAGTGGGAATATTTGATAAAGCTGGTCTTGGTTTTGATAAAACTCAAAAAACGAAAATATATGAAAACTTTTTTGTTCCGGAAATAAAAGAGGATAAATGCAAAATCAAATGCTCATATTGTAAGAAACTTGGACATCTGGAATCTGCTTGCTACTTTAAGAAAAGAGATGAAAAGATTAAAAGCAAAAGGGTTTTTAAAAGGGAAGATCGCTCTGCAAATAAAGCTGAATCAGTTTTAAAAAATCTGCAGAAAGGAGAATGTTCTCCAGGTTGTTCTCAAAACGGAGAACGTTCTGGAACAAAAGTAGAACTTTCTCCAGAAAGTCTGAAAAAAGGAGAACGATCTGGGATTTCTTCAAAATCAAGATTAAAATCCTTTAAAACTCAGATTTCGAAATCCATTCCAAGATCAACAATTAAATGCTCCTACTGTCTCAAAATTGGTCATCAAGAATCAACTTGCTATTTTAAAAAGAGATCAAGTTTTAAAAAATCTTCTTAAAGAAGATATATTTACCATCAAGGACCCAAACAAATATGGGTACCAAAATCATTACTAACTTGTGATGCAGGAACACCATCCAACAATCAAGAAATAACATTGATACATGGACAAGGCATGTTCAATACACAAGAATTGAAAAGTATGATGCCTCCTCTCATTACAAAAATTTGGAGTATCTATAACCTTTGGAAACATTAAAGCAATGGATGATGAAGAAAAAGAATATTCTGGACAGCAGCAACAAGGTTCATTCTGGAAGCAGTACCAGAACATTCTGCAGAAGAGCAGAACATTCTGTAGAAGAGCAGAACATTTTGTAGAAGAGCAGAACATTCTGCAGAAGAGCAGAACTTTATGTAGAAGAGCAGAACATTCTCCAGAAAACAGAACATTCTGCAAAAAAGCAGAACATTCTCCAGAAGTGAAGAACTTTCTCCATAACGTTCTTGACAGTTTATATGCAACATCCAATCAAATCTAATGTTTCCTATTATGATGATATGGTTGAAAAAACATCAAAAACTTCTTAATAAGTTTGAACCATTTGCTTTTGGCACTCCTACACCTACCTCACTTCTTACCCTTCCTCCAAAAGATCACCTCATGATCAAATTATTGGGAGGGATTTATTACTGATACCAAAACTGCTGATGGAGTCTAATTAATGTGCATCTACATCTTGATGAACCTGGAAGAACAAACAACATTTAAAGAACTCGTCTTTGAACAAGATCACTAAAGGAGGTACACTTAATCCCAATTCTTATGATATTTGCATCATGATAAGAATGAATATTTTTTAATGATATTATGTGATTGATTGAGTGCTCTTTAAATTAAGAATGCATACTATTTTTTTTATGCAAGTATGACTTTAAAGTTTAAATTGATTACATCACTCTTTGTCATTACTTATACATGAATATGTCTAATTTCTATCATTCTTCAACATATTTTAAATATATATCCTTGTTTAGGATTTATTTTTTGAAGGAGTACAACAAGAGAATATATTTTGGTCTTCATGAAAATGATTTGTGCCACTTATTTCTTTAAAACTCAAAACTAATCCAAAAAGACTATGGCATGAAGTCAAAAATTGATATTTGAGCATTTTAAGGCATATTAATATATGTCTTTGCAAATGAGTCTTTTGTTGCTCACTTCTTTTGTGAAAATTTGATCTCAAATGTTTAAATTTATTTTAAGCATGATAGCAACAATCAAAAAGCCTCATACATACTTACTAAATAAAAGCAAGTTTGAACATGTGCCTTATTGTCAATTTGTGTGGTTGGAAAAATGTTGTGACAAAACATTTTTTTTATGTGAACAAATCTCTTTGATCGTTTCAAAAAATTAGTTTTGAAAAACACACTTTTAGCATAAGAATGTTTTGTAAAGAGAGAAATTATATTTGACATGTTGTCACATTCATCTTATTTTTGCTTCCCTATATGCGATCACTCTCTCATGTTCACATTCATCTTATCTTGTGTTTTGGAATTTTGAAGGATATCAATTTCAAAATATTCAGGGGGAGTTTTTAGAAAATGTTATTTTTCTTAAAACTGAAGTCTACTCATTGTTTTCAATGTGTAGTATACATTTCCTTTGTATTCCCCAACCTTTTTGTGTTGACAAAGGGGGAGAATTAATTTTAGATTTTATGTTGGTTCAAAAATCTGAATCATATTCTGAGGGGGAGCTTTTAAGCTCTCTATGATTAAAATTAGAATCAAAATTAAAATCTAAATTAACATGTTTGTCATCATCAAAAAGGGGGAGATTGTTGAGACCAAATCTCAATTTAATGTTTTGATGAAAACAAACAAAAAGTTAATTAAGAATGATAATTATGATTCTAAGTGTTTTGGTTTTTAACATGTGTGTTTGAGTATATTAATCAAAGATAGGAATCAAGCAAAGCAAAGAAAACAGTTAAAAACTGAACATATAAAGAAACAAAAAAATCTGGAAAACGGAGAATGTTCTCCAGTTTCAAGAATGATCGTCACAGCCTCTTGACCAATCAATCTCCACTATTTCAACGAAGCTTTTGCCTCTGAATTTTATACTAGTTCATCAGTATATGGCAAGGAACAAGTAGAAATCATTATAGTCAAAGAAGGCATTTGGATCGCAAAGAGAGAAGATCACAAACTAGCAAGACCAAACAGATTTGAACTTGACTGTCAACATTCTTGACAGCATTCTGATCATTCTCCAGCATGCCAACATCATTCTCCAGCATGCTAACATCTTTCTCCAGCATGTTAACATTAATCTCCAACATGCTAACATCATTTTCCAGAATGATAATATCAATCTGCAGAATGATCATCAGTCTCCAGAATGTTCAGATCAGTCTCCAGAATGTTCAGATCAGTCTCCAGAATTTTCAACATCATTCTCCAGCAGACTGTCATCATTCTCCAGCAGACTGTCATCATTCTCTAAGCTGTTTTGGCAGAATCAATCTTCGTTTCTGCAGAATTTCAACATTGATCTCCTTACTTCTGCAGATGTTTATAATCATTCATTAAACTGTTTTGGACATAATCAAGACTCCAGATCGAAGCTGTAACATCAATAATTACATATGAAGCTTCAAAGATCAATCTCCGTTTCTGCAGAATCGATTCTCTTATTTCTGCAGAAGTTGTTCATTACTTTCCAAACTGTTTTGGATCAAATCAAGTGCCCAGATCAAAGCCAATTATCATCAAGTATTTTCGAAGCTTAATGGGTCATTAAAAGCGCAGAAAATCTGTTTGAAATTGAGCAAAACAGCCCAGTCAAGCAAGGCCCAAAACTGTCACATCAATGGATTATTTTTTCAGCAGAAAGGTTGCTTGTGTCAGAGGAAAACAGAGCACTCCCAACAACTCTTTCTGACCTGAATTAATTGCTCAAATCACCTATAAAAGGAAGGCCAAGCTCAAGGGAAAATCAGAGCTTCAAGTACTAAGAAAATTCATCAATCACATACACTTACATACTTGAATACTCTCACTCACATACATTGAATCAATTCTGATTTTTCCCATTCGATTCTTAGAATCATTTTCGTGTATTTCTCTGTAAAAGAATCAAATCTCAAACAAGAGTTGAGACATCTCAGATTCTAACAAAACAGTCTCATCATTATTGTAAAACTCAAACTATAAGAGTTTAGTATAGTTTGGGTAGATTGTAAGAAATCCTATCAAGGTTGATAGGTGACCTGATTGAACTCCTTTCTAGGTGGAAAGGTTTTAATATTGTAACAGATCAAGGTTGATCTGAGCTAGGTGCTGTAAAACCAAGAAGGTTCTTTGTTTTGAACACTTAGTGGAAAATCTCGCGGTTGTGAGGACTGGACGTAGCCCGAGTTGGGTGAACCAGGATATATCCTTGTGTGGTATCTCTTCCCTTATCTATTTACTTTCAGTCTGATTGATTATCAAGTTAAATACATAAACTGAATTACTGATTTTAACTAACCAAGAACGTTCTCCGTTTTTCTGGTTAAAACCCAGAACGTTCTCCGTTTTCTGTTTTCACAACCAAGATCAATCTTGAGTTATTTTCTTAAGTTTTTTCAGGAATTTTTAAATAGGAACATTTACAATTCAAACCCCCCTTCCTTGTAAATCGACATTGCTACTTCAATTGGCATCAGAGCCCGGTCTCTAAAGTTGAACACCTAACAAGTGTTAGAGAAAAAGATCTAGAAGAAAAATGTCAAAAGTTATGTACATTGTTGAAGGAGGGTCATCACATAGACCACCTTACTTTGATGGCACAGATTACTATTTCTGGAAAAACAAAATGCAGCTGTTCTTGAAATCTCAAGATACAGGAATGTGGCGCATCATTACAGATGGAGATTTCACACCAAGAGTTGATCAAAATGATTCAAACTCTGCTGCGAAGAAAGAAACAGACTGGACAGTTGAAGATAAAACCAAGGTACTCCTAAACTCTAAAGCTCAATTATTCTTATCGTGTGCTTTGAGTAGGCAAGAAAGTGAAAGAGTTGATGAATGCACAACTGCTAAAGAAGTATGGGATACACTACAAACTCATCATGAAGGAACAAGCCATGTCAAAGAAGCAAGAATAAACATTGGCATAAGAAAGTTTGAACTCTTTGAAATGAATGAAGGAGAAACCATTGATGAGATGTACTCAAGATTCACAACCATTGTAAATGAAATGCGCTCCTTAGGGAAAGCATACTCGGTACAAGATAGAGTCAGAAAGATCATGAGATGTCTTCCAATAATATGGAGACCAATGGTGATAGCCATAAGCCAGGCCAAGAATCTCGACGTACTCGGACTTGAGGAACTGATTGGAACATTACGAGCACATGAAGTGCTGCTACAAGAAGACAGACCAATCAAAAAGGGCAAAGTAATAGCTTTGAAAACATCTCAAGAAAGTCCAGATGAGGACTCAGAAGAAATCGAACAAGAAGATGTTGATGAAGAAATAGTTCGTCTTACAAAAGAGATACAGAGAATGTTGAGAAGAAGGGATCATATCAAAAAGGGATTTTCAAATCAAAAGGAAAACTTCAAAATAGAGGTAGACAAAAGTCAAATCACATGTTTTGGATGCAACAAACAAGGACATTATAAAACTGAATGTCCCTTGAACAAAAGAGCACCAAAGAAGTTCCCTTTCAAGAAAAAATCCATGATGGTGACCTGGAATGATTCTGATGAATCAGAAATAGAGGAACCTGAAGAAGCCGATTTATGTTTAATGGCAAATACTGAAGACAAGGAGGTAATATTGCGCGCTTGTTATACGCCTTTTACAACGCAATACATCTTTTGCATCATTCAATGCCTTATCTCTCCAATCATCTATTGTGATTGGTATATTTTGACGAACAACAGCTCCAATATAACTAACAAACATGGAACTGTTGGGGTCAATTGGTTGACCACTCTCATTCCATCCAACCTAATAAACTCATATAGTAAGTACCTCTATATATTAACAGCAAACAAGGTAAACAGCAAACAAAGTATCGTATAAACAGCAGAAACAGAAAACAACAAACAAAGTATACCTCAAATTTTTGCCCAGTACTTCTTGCTTTTATAACATTTTGCATTATTGTTGCACCACGTTTGACTTCATTTTCATAAGTCTTAGTGTTGCCAACTTCTTCATTTTGACAATCTAACCCCTTGTTGGTATCCATTTATCTACAACATGCAGTTCAACATCAACATATATGCAGTTCAGTTCAGTTCAACATCAACAAATATGCAGTTCAGTTCAGTTCAGTTCAACATCAACATGCAGTTTAGTTCAGTCTAAGTACGTAGCAAAATAAGTTAACATGCATTTTAGTGAAATAAAAAACTAATAAATACAATACCTGAATTAGCTCTTTTTAATGCTTAGGGTTACGGGTTCAAGAAAGAACGGCGCAGAAGAAAACGAGGACGAACGGTTACGAACCATCGTAGGGTTACGGGGTTCGCAGACGAAAACGAGGATGAAAACGGGATTACTTGATGTTTATGATGTTTACGTACGATCATAGGTGTAGGATGAGAGTAAGTAATGAGGAAGAAACAAGGAAAACTGAAACTCTCGTAGGGTTCGAAGGGTTTGCAATGAGAAGGAGAACGCAGAGGAAACTGAAAAATTTACGTAATGAACATGAAACTAAAGAGGTTTACTATTATATATAAAACCCTATTACAACGCTTTTTTGAACAAGCGCTGTAATAGGTCTCATCATTTTATTTTTTAAAAGCCTTTTACAGCGCTTCTACAGAAAGCGCTTTAAAATGCCTCTTTGTTTTATTATATGCAAACGCTTTGTGACCCTTTTACAACACTTATGAAGTAAGCGCTATAAAAGACCTCCCTATTTTATTTTTTTAACCCTATTACAACGCTTTTTTAGAAAAACGCTCTAATAGGGTTTTATATATGAAATGACTCTTTGTTTTACCATGTCCAAAGGCTGTGTGAACCTTTTACAGCGCTTATGAGGAAAGCGCTGTAAAAGACCTTCCTATTTTATTTTTTAACCCTATTACAGTGCTTTTTTAGAAAAGCGTTGTAATAGGGTTTTATATATGAAATGACTCTTTGTTTTATCATGTCCAAAGGCTGTGTGAACCTTTTACAGCGCTTATTAGGAAAGCGCTGTAAAAGGGTTCCTTAAATTATTTTTTCATGAGCCCTCTAATAATGTATTTTCTTCCAAATTAGTTAAATTATTTTTTCATAAGCCCTGTAATAATTTATTTTCTTCCAAAATAGTTAAATTATTTTTTCTTCCAAATTGTGTTTAACTGATCAGGTCAAATTCAAGCTAAATTACATGTATACCTTGAACTTAAATTGTTTTTAAGTTCAAGCTAATTAGTTAAACTATTTGAACTTGAACTGATTAGGTCAAGTTCAAATAGTTCAAGCTAAATTACCTGATTAGGTCAAGTTCAGTATACAATTACATACAATATAAGCAGAAAATTACAAATTAACAGTTCAAGCTAAATACCGAAATGCTCAATTATGGCAGATCAAACAATTAAATTACACATGAACTCAGTTCAGATTACATGGATTAAAAAATTAAACACATTAAGATGCCCTTCTTCTTTTCTTGGTGGGATTCACATTTGTTTGTCCATTAATGATACGAAACGATGGATTAATCCAAATTCCCTCATCATGATCATCTCTAAGATATAAACCATCATCAGTTGAACCAATTTCATGTGGTTGTGATGTTGCAAAGAAAAAATCATTACCAACAGCTTCATCATTATTGTTATCATCACTTATTTTATTGGTCGATAGGACAACAAACCATTTATCATCAGCAGGATCAGTGACAAAAAACACTTGTTGAGCTTGCGACGCTAGAATAAAAGGCTCATCTTTGTATCCCACCCTATTAAAATCGACAAGCAAGAACCCTGACTCATCAATCCGAACGCCATTATTATTATCGGCCCACTTGCAACCAAATATGGGAACACGAAACATTGTGTAGTCTAGCTCCCATATGCACTCGATAACCCCAAAATATGATAAATTTGCATATATTGGGTTCTTGTCTTTTGCACTTGAGATATGCATCGCTTCAGCTACGAGAGTGACTCCGCTATTTTGCATAGTTGTTTGATCATCTTGTTCTTTGGTATAAAATGTGTAGCCGTTAATTACATAACCGGTGTAAGAAAAGACATGTAAACTCGAACCATTTGCTAGCCACCTCAATCTCTGTGAAATTGATCCGGGGTCTACATCAAACTTTGACTTTATGTGATTTTTAACCATGTTATGAAACTTCGATTGTGCTCTCGAGTTATCCAATTTTGATTCCTATTCATGTTCAAACTAGATAATTGATCCATGTGTATTTTTAACATACGGCTGAACCTCATCATCATTGTGCAGAACATACAATTGTGCCTGCTCCCATTCTGTCCTTGATATAGTCATTATTCTCTTTCCAATTGTCCCTTCTCCTGATAATCTTCCCGAATGACGAGACATGGGAAGCCCTATGGATTCAACATTTGACAGATATTCAGTACAAAATTCAGCAGCTTTTTCAACAATGTACCGTTCAACAATACAACCTTCTGGTCGACTTCTACTTTTTACGTACCCTTTTAATATTTTCATATATCGTTCTAACGGGTACATCCATCTCATATAAGCTCTCCCATAAAGTTGTGTCTCCTTAACAAGATGAACAGTAAGGTGAACCATTATATCAAAAAACGAGGGCGGGAAGTACATTTCAAGCTCACACAAAGTAACAACAATTTCCCTCTGCAATCTCGGTAATTTCTGAGGATCGATCACTTTACTACAAATTTCCCTGAAGAAGAAACATAATTTAGTTATGGCTCGGCGAACTTTTTCAGGTAAAATTGAACGTATACCTATTGGTAGCAAATGCTCCATTAGAATATGAGCATCATGGGTCTTCAAACCTTTTAACTTGAGGTCTTTCATACAAACTAAAGTTTTAATGTTTGAAGAGTATCCTTCTGGAACTTTAACTTCGTGTAGAAATTTACACAAAACAATTTTTTCCTTTCTAGATAGAGTATGAGCGGCTGGAGGTAGATATGTGCGATTTCCTTTCTTTACGGGACCCAATTCATTTCTTATTCCCATATCGACCAAGTCCAATCTTGCATTGATGCCATCCTTAGACTTTCCTGGTACATTAAGTAACGTACCAATAACACTGTCAAATACATTTTTCTCAATATGCATCACATCGAGAAAATGTCTTACATACAATGACTTCCAATATGGCAATTCAAAGAAAATTGACTGCCGCGGCCGGTTTGTCCGCGAAAAAGGAGTCGCCACCAATTTTATTTTATTCAAAGAAAAACTTGGATAAAACCTAAAATAATTATTTTTGAACCAAAAATTCGGATTAGGGAGTCGATTACGAGTAGGGAAGGTATTAGCACCCTACAACGTCCGTTAAACGATTACCCTATAATTAATTGTATACAAACTATTTATTTATTTATTCATTTATTTTTACCCCAAAAAGAATACTAAAGAAAAAATAAAATGAATTATTTACATTAATAAAAGAAGAAAAAATATTTTTTATTAATTTGGTTTGACAAGGAATAAAACCTTGCTCCTACGTATCCCCAGGTGCAATGGAGAAATCAAAACACACGTTGTTCTCGGGTAGAAAATATTTATGTGTTGACTGATTTTATTATTAATTTTATTTCATATATATACATATCAAAATAAATTAACAACATAATAGTGATAATAATAGTAATAACGGTAATATTAATAATAATAATAATAATAATAATAATAATAATAATAATAATAATAATAATAAGAGTGATGTGTTGTATATTGATTTGTGTATCGTTTTATTTTAAGGAAACACTTTTGTTACTTTTAGACTTTTACAAATTGTAAAGGATAAAAATTCAAGAGCAGATTTGCGAGTTGGCGGCGCATATGTAGCGCGGACCGGCGGCGATAATAACAAAAAAAGTTTAAAATACAAGAAACAAAACAAAATAAAGATAAGATATCACGAATTTGATAAAGAAATAAACGATTATACAACAATCGACTTTATTCTTATTAGTTAATTCCAAAACTTGATCGTGAAACCGAAAAAAAATTGTTGTTTATATCATATGTGCATAGAATAGTAAAAAAAAAACTCTATAACAACAATAATGTCAAAAAAAATAGACGAGGAGAAAAAAAAGAAAAAAGAAAGTGTTTACCGCACTGTAGAGGTTTATTATTAGTTCCTGGTTCCAATCTCTCTTCTCTATTTTTATGCCTATTATCCTATCTTCTCTTTTGTTTTTTTGGTGCTCTCAATTGTGCTCCAAATAGTACTCAATCGTCCTCCTCTTCCACTCTTACTATCGATTATTTATAGGCCTTTCGGGTGTAGGTTACAAAAGACAAGGGAATAATTGCTAATTGATCACCATTTTATTACTATTAATCTCTTTCTTTGTGGTTTCTTTTCTTTCAATTGATTATCATTATACCGATTTTTATGACCATCAATCCATTCAATTGATCCTCATTATACCAATTTTTATGACCATCAATCCATTTCTTTTCAGTTTCTTTCATACAATTATGTATATTTATTTATTTTTTTAATTATTTTTTTTATATATTTATATATATATATATATATTTTTTTTTTCTTCTATTTTTAAGAAAAGAGTCTAAACAAGAATTAGAGGCAAAAAAACTGGGAACATATGTGATTGTTTAAAGTTTAAAGCCCTAATTATTTATTTTTATATTTCTATACATTTATTATTATTATTATTTCCTTTTTTTTTAATAAAAAGTAAAAAAATAAATAAATAGATAAATAAATAACAAGCGGACAAAATTAGGTGTCAACAGCTGCCCCTCTTTACTTAGAATTTACTTGAGAATCAAAGTAAAAGATAAGTAAAGATGACAACTCTAATTTTGTCTGAAAAATGATTTTTTAGAAGGGTGCGAGTCGTTTTCCCGGCTTCAACATGCGGGTCGTTTTCTCGGCTTCGGGTGCGAGTCGTTTTCCCGGGTTCAACATGCGGGTCGTTTTCTCGGCTTTAGGTGCGAGTCGTTTTCCCGGCTTCAAGATGCGGGTCGTTTTCTCGGCTTTAGGTGCGAGTCGTTTTCCCGGCTTCAACATGCGGGTCGTTTTCTCGGCTTCGGGTGCGAGTCGTTTTCCCGGCTTCAACATGCTGGTCGTTTTCTCGGCTTTAGGTGCGAGTCGTTTTCCCGGCTTCAACATGCGGGTCGTTTTCTCGGCTTTAGGTTTATGTAATGTCATGAATCAATGAATGAATGAATATGTTGGTTTTTATTAATATTTTTATTGGACACGACCATTAAAATCATGGATGAAAAAGACACTTATAAATTTTTCTTGAACTTGATATCTTTGGTCTCTCTTTTGTCCATTTCTGTTTTTTTGTTTTGTTTTTTTTTTGTATTTTTTTGTTGTTTTTTTTTAATGAAGAATTACTGTTGTAATCTTAAGCTTGATCTCATATTTTCGTTTGCCTTGCACTCTAAACAACCTCTAATATATCCAACTTTATCGCAATTCATTATATCGAGGTATGGTATATATTTTACACGATAATCATAAAATGCATTCGAGAAAGAGGGTTAAATTATAAAGATGATAAAAGTATATATCAATATATTGATGTTCAATATAAAAAAAAAAATATACATAAGATAAAACAAAAGGAATGGGTGGAAGACCCGACTTGGTTACTAGTAATTCAAAGGTAGATTGTACTAACTTCTCGTGCCATAGTCCGATCGATACTGTTTGTTCTGTCCTTTTGAGTATATATTCTTTGTTTTTTTTTTCTTCTCCTAGGTTGCCCTTTCTGGTTTTCAACCCAATAGGTATTTATTATATTTTTTGTGCCCTAATTTTTGTCTAGGTGGTTCTTTTAGGTTTTCGACCCAGCAGGTATTTATATTTTTTGTACCCTAATTTTTGCCTAGGTTGCTTTTTTAGGTTTTCAACCTAACGGTATTATTTATTATTTTTTGTTTTTGTTTTTTATTCTTTTCCTAGGTTGCCCTTTCCGGTTTTCAACCCAATAGGTATTTATTATATTTTTTTGTACCCTAATTTTTGTCTAGATGGTCCTTTTAGGTTTTCAACCTAACGGTATTATTTTTTATTTTTTATTTTTTTTTGTTTTTGTTTTTTATTCTTTTCCTAGGTTGCTCTTTCCGGTTTTCAACCTAGTAGATATTATTATATTTTGTACCATAATTTTTGCCTAGGTCGTCCAAGAGGTATTTATTATATATTTTTGTACCCTAATTTTTGCATAGGTCGCCTTTTCAGGTTTTCAACCTAACGGGTATTATTATTATTATTATTATTTTTCTTTGTGTACCCTAATTTTTCCTAGGTTGCCCTTTCAGGTTTTCAACCTAGCGGGTATTCTTTTTTGTACCCTAATTTTGCTTAGGTCGCCCTTTCAGGTTTTCAACCTAACGGGTATTCATTATTATTTTTGTACTCAAATTTTTGCCTAGGTTGCCTTTTCAGGTTTTCAACCTATAGGGTATTCATTATTTAAGTATGATACTTTTTTACGACATATGAGTTTATAGGGAGGACTACATCTTTTCCATCCATTTCGTGAGGATCAAAGCTCCACCTGATAAAGATTTTTTCACGACGTATGGGTCTTCATAGTTAGGGGTCCATTTCCCACGATAATCCTTTTGAATGAGTAAGATCTTTTTTAGCACCATGTCTCCCTCTCCAAATTCTCGAGGACGTATTTTTTTTTCTCTTATGCTCTTTTCAATCTTTTATGATATAATTGCCCATGGCATAAGACCGCCCACCTTTTTTTTTTTTCAATTAAATTCAATTGATCGAAACGGATTTGTACCCATTCCGACTCCTCTAGTTTGGCTTCCATTAATACTCTTAGTGAAGGGATTTTTACTTCAATGGGTAGCACAGTCTCCATCCCATATACTAGGGAAAAAGGGGTTGCCCCAGTTGAAGTGCGTATCGAAGTGCGATACCCATGTAGTGTAGACGGCAACATCTCATGCCAATCTTTGTATGTTGGCACCATTTTCTGAATAATCTTTTTGATGTTTTTATTTGCTGCTTCAACTGTGCCATTCATTTTTGTAAGGGGACGAGTTGTGGTGTTGAATTTTAAAGGTGGCACACAATTCATCCATCATTTTGTTATTCAGATATTGTGGCATTGTTGGTAATGATCTTGTTTGGTAGGCCATAACGACATATTAACTCCCTTTTTATGAATTTGACTACCACATTTCTGGTTACATTGGGGTACGAAACGGCCACTACCCATTTGGTAAAGTAATCGATTACCACCAAGATGAAGCGATGTCCATTTGATGCTTTCGGTTCAATCATTCCGATGACGTCTATGCCCCACATTGAGAACGGTCAGGGCGCTGAAAGGGTGTTTAGAAGCATTAGTGGGGGGTGGATAATATCAGCATATATTTGACACTTATGGCATTTCTTTACATAATTAAAACAATCTTTTTCTAGGGTGAGCCGGTAATACCCGGCCCGAAGAATCTTTCTAGACATGGCGTGTCCGTTCATATGGATCCCATAAGAGCCTTCGTGGACATCTTGTAGAATTTCTTTCGCCTCATTGACATCAACACATCTAAGGAGTACCATATCATGATTCCTCTTATACAAAATATTTTCATTCACGAAAAAGCTCGTGGCTAACCGTCTCAGAGTTCTTTTCTCATTCTCCGATATTCTGGAAGGATATTCTCTATTTATAAGATAATGTTTGATGTCGTGATACCACAGTTTCCCGTCAGTTTCTTCTTCCATTAAGTGGCAGTAGGCAGGATGATCTCGACTCTCCAATTTCATGGATGGAATTTCATCGTTTCAACTTATTTGGAACATCAAGGATAAAGTAGCCAAAGCATCGGCCAATTGATTGTTTTTTCGAGCGACACGATGAAAGGTGATTTTGTCAAATTGTGAAGATAATTCCTTTATGTAGGTAAAATAAGGTATTAACTTCTTTTCTCGAGTTTCCAATTCTTGGTTAAGATGATTAATGACTGTTGCTTTTGATTCCAAAGTAGCCAAAATTCCTATGGCACAAGTTTCATATTCTGCTATATTATTGGTACAATCAAAATACAAGCGCACTGTGATAGGTATGAACTGCTTTTTATGAGATATTAAGACAACCCCAATATAATGCCCCATTACCTTTGAGGCCCCGTCGAACAATAAGGTCCATTTTCCATTATCACATTCTTCAAACAAAACCATGATGCTTTCATTCGGGAATTTACATTGCATTGATTGATAATCATCCCTAGGTTGATTAGCCAAATAATCTGTCAAGGCACTCTCTTTGATGGGTTTCTAAGTAACATAGGTAATATCATATTCTGATAACATTACCTGCCAACGAGCAATTCACCCTGTGAGAGCATACTTTACGAAAATGTACTTGATTGGATCCATCTTGAATATCAAGCTGGTCGTATGGCAAACCATGTATTGCCTTAAGCGATGGGCCTCCCAGGCTAAGGCACAACAAGTACGTTCTAACATTGTATATTTGGTTTCAACCTCTATATATTTTTTACTTAGATAGTAAATGGCATGCTCCTTTTTTTCCTGTTTCATCGTGTTGCCCCAGCACGCATCCCATGGATCTATCGGGGACTGTAAGATACATAATCAAGGGTCGACTCAGAACTAGGGGGACTAGAATTGGAGGCTTCTGTACGTACTGTCGGATTTTCTCAAATGCATTTTGGCATTCCTCATAACCATTTGATTTTTCTGTAAAAGTTTAAAGATTGGTTCACAAGTGGCGGTTTTTTGTGATATAAATCTGGAAATATAATTTGGTATCCGAAAAAAACGTGAACTTCTTTTTCTGTACTTGGGGGAAGCATTTCTAAAATGGCATGAACCTTATCGGGGTCAACTTGTATTCCTTTCTGACTAACCACAAATCCCAATAATTTGTCCGACCTCACGCCGAAAGTGCACTTGAAAGGATTAAGCTTTAGCTTAAACTTTCTAAGCCTTTCGAAAAGTTTTTTTTACATCATGTCATCTATATAAACTTCTACCTCTTTATGAACTATGCCATGGAATATGGCTACCATAACTCTTTGGTAGGTTGTCCCAAGATTCTTCAGACCAAAAGACATTACTTTTTAACAAGATGTTCCCCAAGGGGTGATGAAAGTAATTTTTTTCATATCTTCGGCTGTCATCTTAATTTGATTATACCCAGAGAAAACATTCATAAAAGAGAAGAGCGAATTGTAGGACACATTGTCAACCGGAATATCGATGTGAGGTAACGGGGAATCATCTTGGATTTTAAATTAGAGGGTGCATGTTAGTCATCCCAACTTTAAATTAAAGTGTGTGGGTCAGTAGGCCTGACTTTAAATTTATATACTATTGAAAATATGAAATGTCATGAATGCATTTGATGAATGAACATTTTCCTTCATTTTCATCTTTTTTTTTTTTTTTCAATCAACTTTTTTACAATTTTTTATTTATTTCTTTCACCTCCTTACGAACATGATCCTTGGATTCATGGATGAAGAATATGCACAACTTTAAATAAATAGTGGAGATTGTCCTTTTGATCTTTAAAGAGATTTTTGTTACATCTTCGACTTGATCTCTAGTTACCACTACCTTATGTGTAAAGACATCATACTAGTTTTGGCCTCTTGACATTCACATATCTTGTGCCCCAACATATGATTATCATAAAAATGCATTTTGACAAAAAGATTCATAACTCAAGAAATTAGTTTAGACCATGATATTTAGTGAAAAAATCTATGGTACAAAAAAAAAATGATTCATAGGAAGAGAAGAAGATTAGGTGATCTCATATGGGTAAATGACCCAATTTATTAGTAGTATTTCATAAAAGAAGTGTGCTAATAAATCATAACATAATGTGAATCACGTTATCAACCCAGTTTGGAGGATATGATTTGCCCCAATTTATCTTTGAAACCTTTCAGAATATATTGCTTTGACTTTGATCTGTGTAAGCCATATTATTTGCTCATTTTATTTTATTCTCAAGCTAGTGAACTTCTTCATTCCTTTTTTTTTTGTGGGCATAATTTTTTCCTAGGTCGCCCTTCTGGGTTTTTTTGACCTAACAAGTCTTAATTCATTTTCGTCTAGGCCGCATCTTCAAGTTTTTGACCTAGCAGGTCTTTATTCGAATTTGTATCCTAACTTTTTCCTAGGTTGTCCTTTTGGATTTTCAACCAAGTGGGTCTTTACTCATTTTTGTACCCTAATTTTTGCTTAGGTTGCCCTTTCAGGTTTTCAACCTAACGGGTATTTATTATTTTTTTGTACCCTAATTTTTTCCTAGGTCGCCCTTTCAGGTTTTCAACCTAGCGGGTATTTATTATTATTATTTTATTTTTTTATACCCTAATTTTTGCATAGGCCGTCCTTTTGGATTTTCAACCTAGCGGGTCTTCATTTAGATGTAATACTTTTTGAAGCATCAATGTGTGCAAGTAGTGATAAGTCTTCTCGATCCATATTGGGGTGGATCAGAGCCACACTTAAATGTATTTTTTTTTATGGTACTTGGGCTCATATAGTTGGGAGTCCACTTGTCATGCTAGTCCTTTTAGATATGTGAAATCTTCTTGAGCGCTAATTCTTTCTTTTGAAGCTCTGAAGTTCATATGTTCTTCTTTTAAAATCTTTTGAAATAATTGTCCTTGACAT
>JBBPBP010009777.1:18287685-18320830 GCA_037974735.1 Cicer chorassanicum
AATAAAAAGATCAAACTTTTTATTTTCACAAAACTTAACAAATTGTGACAACGAAAATATTATGAACTAACATTTGTTTAAAATAGAAGCTTAAAATGAAAAACAAAGAGTTGTTTATTAAAATGGAAACTTTTAAAATGGAAGATTTGTAAAGATGCAAACTTTAAAAATAAAAATATTTGAAGAAACCTTCTTTTCTTGAGTTGATAAAAAATGGTTTTGAAGAGATTAAAAAAGGTGAATGACGATGAACAAACCTTAATGATCAAAAATGAGTGTGAAGATGAAAGTAGATAAGTCTTTTTCCATGTTCTCCCATTTGGTGTGATTAATTTTCCAATTTAATGTTTGAACAAATTTCATAGATGAAGAATGATAAAATAAAATGGCGAAGAGAATAAATAAAGGCAGAAAAGAGAAATGCTTAAAGAAGATTTTGAAGAAAGTGGAGAAATGGTTGATTGAAATCGAGAGTAGTGCATGAGTGATGGATGTTGAAGTGATTGAAGGAAAAAGTTTCCTTGAAATGTGAGTTTCCCGTGAAAAAAAAAAGAGGAAAAACACGTGGAGGCAAAAGTAAAAAAATGGACAAAATAAATGAAAAAGAACAATGCGTCTTCTGTTGAACAAATTAAAAATAGAGAACAATGAGGGTATTTTAAGATTATCAAGATAATGTGTTTGTTTTAGATAGATAGTAGATATGCTTCTAATATGAAATAAATCTTTCATTTCTCAAACGCTATTAGTAAAGTCAACATTTTAGTTTGATTGATTAATTGATCATGTCCAAATATGAAATATATTCCATATAAAAATAAGGAAGTTCACTCATCAAAATATCACTTTGAATAAACTATAAATATCATAAACTAAAATAAAATAAATATGTCATAGAATACAAAGTGTTAGTTCTAGTTAATATAAAGTAAACAGGAAATGCAAATTTGTTCAAGTAAATGTGTGTGTACTAAATTAGTTCTAGAACACGTAAAATGCAAATAAAAAAGGGGTAAAATAAAAAATAAAAAACATAAATTGAAAATGCTTATAATGTTCATATCCCAATAATTAAGAATTAGGGGTCTGTTATTTTTTTTTTTCCGTTCAGATCTTTGTCTCCCTTGCACGAAATTTGCATTCGATAATAACTCAAGATCGTAAAAATCGTAAATCTGCTTAAGAAAAAATCAAGAATGTGAAGAAGAGAGTATAGTACTTTATTCAACAACAAAATAGATCATAAAATAAAATTAATAACAAACAAAGAAGAAGAGGAAGAAAATGAAACAAAGATGAGCAATAAAAATCACAATGTTCAAAAATTAAGTACTTGTGTTGAGGAGAAAAAAGAAAAAGATGCACCTTAGTTTGAAGAATAGAAGGTTTGGAAGAGGGTTAAAGAAAAGGAAAAGGAAAAAAATAAATGAAGGTTGAAAAAGAAGAAGAAAAATAAGAATAATGGTTTGTTTGATATATCAGAGAGAGAAGGAAAACAGAGAGAGAGAGTGGTGAGAAAAATAAGGAACATAGAAAGTGGTGAGCAAAAGGAAATTTGAATTTTGAAATGAGTGGAGACAAAATTACAAATTTGGACAAAAAGAATGAAAAGGTGATGATGTGTCGTTATTAAAAGAAAAGAAAGTGGGAGAAAGTGAGGGTATTTTTGAATAATCAAAGCAATGTTTGTTTTTTAGATAGATAGTAGATAGATAGATGAAACAGATATAATACAAGTTGCGCTTGTGTTTGAGCGGTTAAAGACCGCAATTTTTTTTAAAAGAAAAACACACACACATATATATATATATATTCAACATATCCCACCTATATATATTTATAATATTTCGCTAGTTAAAAGAAGCTGATTGACCCGATGGTTAAGGTAGAGTTAACCTTAATCACGGCAAGAGTACAAGTTCCACTATTTTAATTAAATATATATTTTTTACTTTTTCTGATAATGTATGACATAGTAATAAAACATTGCACTATGTCCATGATTTGAAACCATTAAAATTAAATTTCACAAAATGTGATAAGGTAACCTAACAAATTAAAACATTACATATCAAAGTTGAATCCAATTCAAACTACATAACTCTTAAATTTAATGACACAATAACATCCACCAGCATTTATAGATCATTAGAATTTTTTTTAAGATAGTTCTCACTTGATATTTTCTACACTCACAGAGATAAAAATGTATTCAAAAAATTGATTATATTTAAAATTGAAATTAATAAAAGAATTTAGAATAAACTAAACATGAATAAATTTATTTACCAATAGAGAAACAAATCAATAATAATAATAATAATAATAATAATAATAATAATAATAATAATAATAATAATAATAATGATAATAATAATTTGCAAGAAGTTTGCCATTCCAACATCATTCAAATTTGTGAAGAACAAATAAAGAAGAAACAAATAGAGAAAAAAAAAGAAATAAAAAGAAATAAAAAAAATAAAAGAATTAAAGATTGAAGGCATAGAAGCAAGCTTGCTTCTTTCTAGACTATTAGCTACTTCATATTTATCAGAATTATATATGGCATTTTATGTAGTCTAGACTATTAGTTACTTCATATTTATCAGAATTATATGTGGCATTTTATGTAGGTTTTGAAGAAAGATTATTTTTTAGAGTTAGATTTTCTGTCTTAAGTTCAATAATATCATTTTTTAGAGTATCAATTTTTTTAGTCAGATTTGCATTTACTTTACTAAGGGCATTCAGTTTTAGAGAGATATTATGAATTTTATTTAAGAAATCATTTATAACTGTAATTAATTCAAAACGGGTCAAATCAGAAAGTACCTATATTTCTTCATTTGCAGATTTGCTTCTAGAGTCAGAATCAGAGTCAGCATCAACTATCAAAGCCATATTGGTTTGTTCTTCATCATTAGAGTCATCTCACGTGGCCATTAGAACTTTCTTCTTGGACTTTGAATCTTTCCTTTGAAACCTTCTTTTCTCTAGATTTGGACATTTTGTCTTAACATGTCCAAGTTCATTGCATCCATAGCAAATGATGTTTTTCTTATCGTATTTTTCATCATTTCCTCTGCTGGACTGCTTGGAACCTTTATGAGGGAAATATTTCCTCTTGTCGTGCCACATTCTATGAATTCGTCTGGATATGAAGGCAAACTCCTCTTCCTCTAAATCTGCATTCCGATTCTCTAAATCATTATCCTTTAATTCTGCTTCTGCTTGCAAGGCTTCATTTTGCTTGGATTTCAAAGCCAGAGTCTTGTTCTTCTTCTTGGACTTATCTTCTTCAAGCTCAATTTCATGTGATCTGAGAGAGTTGATTAATTCTTCCAGTTTAAGAGCATTCAGATCTTTTGCTTCTTGGATAGTTGTGATGTAGGGTCTCCACTTGCTGGGCAAACTCCTTAGGATCTTCTTAACATGATCAACAATCGTGTAGCTTTTTTTTAGTACCTTTAATCTTGAGATCCGAGTCTAAAACTTGGAAAACATAACTTCAATGTCTTCATCGTCCTCCATTTTGAAAAGCTCATACTTTTTCACTAGAAGATTTTCTTTAGCTTCTTGAACTTGCTTGTTTCCTTCATAGGTCAGAATAAGATTGTCATAGATACTCTTTGTTAGTGTATTTGTCAAACTCCTTGAAGATGATTTTGTTTATCATGAGGGTTATGAACTTGTGATGCATCTTGTACATTTTCTTTTGTTCAACATCCATCACTTTCCTTGGAATTTCAATAACATCAATATTTGTTGGAGCAGTATAACCATTTTCCACCAAGTCCCAAAGTTCAGGATCTTGTGAAATAAAGAAACTCTTCAACCTATCCTTCTAGTACTCAAATTGTTCTCCATCAAACAGAGGTGGTCTGTTGATGTTTTTGAAGGTGAAAACACGAGAAAGGGGTTAAATTGTGTTTGACTAAGTTGATAAATTTTTCTTTATTTGATTAAACTAGTTCAAACTTGATGATTTACTTGGAGTAGCAGCAATAATAAAACTAAGGAGTACAAGAATAAAGTGACACAAGTAATTTATCCTAGTTCCCCACTAACTTGGTTACATTCAGTCCCTTCACTCAGAAGGATTTAATCCACTTATTCAACAACTTGAATTACAAAGCACCTAAACCTCCAAGCCAGTCTTCTCAAACAACCTGACAACCCCAGACTTTTGAGGAACACACAGACCTTGATTCTATCAGCCAAGTCTTCTCCACATAATCTGACAACCCTAGATTATTGAAGGCACACTAACACCACTATCGAGTTTGAATACATAGGTTTTGAACTTGAGTAGTTGCTTCTAACAAGATGATTATAAAAATAACTATCATACTCTAAGAAATACACTTAGAAAATATTTTTCATTCGAACAAATGTTTCTCTCTTTGAACTCTAAGATGAATTTGGAATTTTGAGCTTGAGTTCTTATATTCTTTTCTGATTTTTCGATGATCTTCTTCTTCAGCCTTGAGTATCTATTTATAGATAAAATTAGGGCTTCAATTTAGTCATTGTTTAATTTTGAATTGTATCTTCATTCCTAACTTAGTTAACAATGATCTTATTCAAAAATAAAATAAAATTATTGCTCATCAAAGGCACACAAACTCTAGAGGTATACTGGGTCTTCAGAGGCAGATGCGTAGACTCTTTAGAGGCATGCTAACCAGAAGCACACTTCATTATTCAGAGGCAGACGCACGTACTCTCTAGAGGCAAATCTTCAAAGGTAGATATGCGCACACAGCAACACATGTGTTGACTGGGTTTGACTTCGCTTCCTCTGATCTTTACTTCCTTTGATATCTTCTTGTGGTGACTTTCTCTAGTCACTTCATCTGGTCGTTTCCTCTGATTTTCTTATTCTAATTGCTGCATACTTAATGAAGCCATTAGTCTAACAAATTGTTCTCATAAAATACATTTATTAACATCAAAACCACACAAAGAATTATTCGAGGGACTAACTTGGTTCCAACACAACCTGTTTCTTATCTTTGTATATTGATAGCTAAGTGTACTCCAGTTTTGCTCGCAATTTGCAGCTGAAGTTGTTTGGCAGAACTTTTATAGCTATACTTTGAAGTTTAGGAGCACAAGATCCATATATCAACCACCACTCAGCGGAATAAAATAAAAATGATGGTAAAAATTAGCAATTCTTCATACTTACATATTAACAAGAAGAAATTATAAATCATACTAGGCTTCATTTGAGACCAAGCTCTTTGATCTTGTAAAGTTCCAATGGTCTCTTGTTTTTCTCGAAAAAGTAACAATTACAAGCACCAATATACCATATAAATCCGTAAATGAATATTATACCATACAAGTATATAACATTGACATGTGTCTCACTTGATTGACAGCTTCTATCGCAGTATCAACGTTTCGTTCTAACTTGATTATGACTTCTCGGTTTTTATTCAAAGTTTCCTTAGCTACATGACTTCCTTGGACTATTCCAAATTGGGACTGTGGATTGAGAAAACACCTTTAAGAGTAAATTAATAATTCTACTTCAAAATGGAATTCAAGTTTAGAAAAAAAATGTAGATACAAACCTGATGAATGCAAATCAGAGTGTATGAAAATCCATCTTTTGCCAATGATTGCAATATAATAGGTGTGGATACGACATATTTTTTCAGTAGCTTGCTTGCTCTATCTACCACTTCATAAAGAAATCCCATTGTTGTCATCACCGTCCACCATATTTATGACCTTAACTATTGGTTCGAATACCTTTAGTATTTTAGTTGCCTTATTCCAGAATTGTGTACTCATTAGGAACTCCTCCTAATTTGTCTTTTGCATATTTGGAATATTTATATTCATTAGAATCAAACTTATTTTTCAAAGCTTGTTTTTGTTTTACGATTGATTCAAGTTGTAAAAATTGTATAGCAAAATGAGTGATAGTTGGACGAATGGTTTCTTCACCACTAGTATATTTGTTCATCAAAATTTTAGTTCTAATAAAATTTCAAAATTTTATTTTTAGTTCTTATAAATTTTCTTTTTCAAATTTTAGTACCTAAATAATTTTTTGTTCACTGTTAGTTTATATTTTTAAAAAATTTTGTAAAAAATTAATACTTTTAGTCCTTAAAAAAACTCTTACAAAATCAAAATAAGAATTAAAAATGAAGAAAAAAATTTTATACACTAAACTTAAAAGGTCATAATTTTATAGAAAATAAATATATATTTAACCCCTAATTATATAATCTAAATTCTGATCTAGAACGGTTCCACAAAAAATAAATTAATTAAAGAATTTGGTTATATAGTGTCAATTTGTTCCATCTAAATCACTATCAACACATCTTATACCAAAAGAAAAAAATCTCCATCAATACCTAATTTTGTTTCTTAAAATTTTCCACGAACCCCTAAATAAATTTGTTCCACTTCCACCAAATTTTCCTCCTAAATTTTAAATCCCACATGCTTATGTTTGTTAAAGATATTACTAGTCAACATAAAAATAAAAGTTAAACTAAATGCAATAAAAAAAAAACACAACATATAGCTACTGAAAAATGGAAAAAGGCTTCAATCCTCACTTCACGCACAAAACAAAATCACCAACATAACAATCAAACTCTCACGACGACATGGTTATCCTTGAATTCTCATTATCGCTGGAGCTCTATCATTGCAAATGTCGATGTCAAATTTCACTCCAGGAGATGTGAATGCAAACATTGTGTAATATAATCTTGCATTGGTTGATAATTGTTGTTGTTCTCACTTTTCTTGTTAGACAATAGATGTTGAAGTAAAGGTGGTAGTGTCTTAAAAAGTAGTATTTCAACCTTACTATTAGCACAACATAGTTGAAACTTTGGGGTTATTTGTTGAAGTGAAATAAATACTCACAATAAAGGGGTTTTGAATTGTGACCCTTTTAAGCTTCCAACAGACTGGCCCAAAAAACATAGTTACTACAACCAACACATACAACGAGAAACACAAAAAAAAAAGAGCTTGAATTGTGTTTCTTGTTTAAATCTTTTTCGTGTGGCTACTCTAAAGTGAAGAAGGCAGAGCAGGTAGATAAAAACTGAGTAGAAAAACACAACCAATTTAATCTGGTTCACCATCGACATGGTAGATATGTCCAGTTCCTTCCAATTGAAGGATTTAAACACCTAATTCACCATGGAATCAAACTTACACTTCAACACCTACTAGTCACACTAACTGTGTTCATTATTCTCAACCTTCTAGCTCAATACAATCAAGCTCTTGAGGAAAGACAGAAACTACAAGGCTAGGTTACAAAAGAAAAGGTTTAGGTTTTTTTGAATTGGCTCTTCCAGATAGTGTTTACAATTGTTCCTTTAGAAACCATTCTCAACACTAAAGTGAAAACGAATGATTATGAGCAAGAGTACATATGTGCTTATAGTTTGTGCATTTCTTGTATTTTTAGTGAGGAATGCATGTCCTTTTATAGATATCGATAAGAGTTTCTGACCGTTGTCCTGATTGTAAGAAATCAACATAATTCTTGAAGTTTCGTATCGTATCTTTTGAGATTGATTTGCCATAGATACTTTCCAAATTAGATCTTCTAATTGATTTAACGTATCTTATTTAAAACAGTTGGAAGTAAAGGTTATGTTGGTCAGAGCATGTCTTAATATCTTCAGACAAGTAACATGTTCATGATGTTCATTAGAGGATGCACAAATACTTTGTCTTCTTTGGAGCATTGACTTTCATCAGAGCGTACAACATAAATCAGAGTTAGATGATCAAATGCTTGAAGTGATGGTGTGATTATCAAAGGCAGATGATCACTTGTTTGTTAAGCTTATTAGAGAAAGACAAACACTTGCTTTGTCAATCTTATTCGAGACAGAAAAACACTTGCTTTATAAATCTTATTAGAGGCAGACAAATAGAATATATATGCGTTCAACAGAGGCAACAAAAATAGAACATATCATGTATTTCCAAACTCACCAGAACTAGAGCATTGTTTGCATTAACAGAGTCAGCCAACATATAGCGTCACTAACGTCACTGGAGGTGTATGTCAAAGTGTAACAGCCCGATTTTTTTTAAAAAAAACAAATTCAAATTCATAATAAAGAGATAAATACCTTTGGATAAAAGATTTAAGTCGTATCACAACGACAAAAGTCAACAATAATTACAAACAGCGGAAACGATTTTGAAATGAAAATCCAAAATATTTAAAACAGAAAAATACACCGGGGCTATGAGACATATCCAACGTAGCTCATACGCCTGGGGTATTCTCGGCAGACACCTGTACAAAAGCACTGCCCCAAGAATTTTAACTTCCCCACGTCACGTCAAAATGTGGTACAAGGACCCATCAAAATCAAAGTTAGGCTGACAATATATGGTATAGGTACAGTCTTCCAGAATGAAATAAATACAACCACAACAGATAGACATCTAGCCCTTATACAACCATCTAATCTAATCATACTACAAAAAAAAAACTACTATAACCCAAGTGATCTCCACGCGCCCCGCAGAAATTCTTCTGACACAGCAGTGGTCAGGTAAGTCTAACTCCGTACCCATCTCCAGAGTACTAACTGGTAGGACGATCCTGATTCTCATATGAGGGCAAAGCCCAGATTTCCATAATAATTGTAAAGGTCACCAACCGAAATTAACAAACATAACATAGCATTTAAGTTTTAAATGCACAAAATAACCTTTCAACTTAGCATACAACTAGAAAGGATTTTCATATGCCAAACATGCATAATCAAAGTTGAAAAATGGAATTTTTAACAAACTGCACTGTCGTATTCGAATACAACATCCTTGTATCCGAATACAATTGTGAAAATGGCAAAATTTCAGTTTCGAAAACATTTCGCAATCATTCAACATTTACCACACAAAATCAATCAATCACACTCATCAATTACAACACAATACAAACAACAACCGAGTATGTATATACAACCATCACAGTGTATCAAACATGACTCGCATGCCAATCACCCTAATGTAATGCGTATATGCCAATGCACATGATTCCGGAATTCCAAACCAAAACCCTCCTCGAAGGGTGTAAATCATAATTGTACAGCCTCTCACAAACCAGTACTAATTATCAAGGTGCAATCTCTCACAGATCAACACAATTTACTATCGTACAACCTCTCACAAACCAGTACAATTTTCTATGCGTGCAATCGCTCACAGATCAACACGACTTACAAGAGTGCAATCTCTCATAGATCAGCATGACGCGAAAATCCCCGCAAGGATAAGATGAACCAACTATTCACATGGCATCATCTCGTGGCCCATCACGGTTACCAAGTACTATGAAATGCATGAGCATACTCTGACTCTTTTCACCACAACCATTAAGTAAATGCAGCTATTAAAAGATTCCCCTTTTTTAATACTCATTTAACACTAATGAATTTTCAATCTTTTCACAGAGCATACTCAGACATATTAATTCATAATCCAACAAATTCACATCAAATTCAATCTACAAACCACATTAAATACAACAATCCAAATTCCACAAATCCACACCAAATCACTACAAATTACTCATTTTCAAAACTCGTCATATTTCAACCACAATACACTCATTAATTTCCATAATTGCAAACATGCATTTACACCAAATTTATTTCCTCAAATCACTCCTCAAACACATCAAAACAATTTCACATAAAACACCTTAAATTCATTTTCTGCAAATCCACACATCAAACACGACAAATTCAATCAATTCGAATTCCAAAATTTCACACCAAATTTAATTGTTAATCATCCGTGTTCACAACTCCACATTTTCAAACATAAACCACCAAATTTAATCTCCAAAATTTTCATAATATTAATTATGAACACATAACCCACACCAAACTTGAATCACCACAACCCACATCTCAAACACATTAAATTCATTTTCCTCCAATCTACACATAAGATACATCTCAAAATTCATAATATTAATTATGAACACATCAACCACAACAACATTAATATCTCAGAGTTCTCCCCACCGCTAACTCGGTGCCAACAGCCTCGATTCCTTTTCGAGACTCAAGGAGCTAACTACATAAACATAAATATTTGTAACAATTTGTTCACAACTAAAGTTTATCCAACCACAACAAAATTCTAAAATTATATCTTTTTCACACACCAAACTTTTACAACCAAATAATCTACATTATTTAGTTAAAATTAAATAAAACAAATATTGTCCAAATCACACGTACGCACACTCGACTATTAAAGCACCAAAATTTTGAGTTAATAAAGTACTCTAAACTTTTTCTTTTTAAAATTTCAACTTTAGTTCAAACTCATTTATTTGAAAATAACTCATTTCGTAACTCAAACACGTCAAAATCAATTTCTTTTTTTTTTGTTAACCATTACTAACAAAATCGACTACATTAATCACATTAATTCAATCTCAGCAAATCGCACACAATTCACATCAAACTACATCTCAACCGCGTCAATTTTAAATTCCGTTAATTCACGCATAAACGAATTAAATTCATTTTCACCATTTTACACATCAAATACACCAAATTTCTTTTCCATAAAATCACATATAATGTCCTAAATGCAAACTAAAAGTTTGAAAGGAACCCTTACCTTAATGACAGCTTTAACAGCCGATTACGGTACCGCGATAAATTCCGGTAAAATATTTTGTTCGCACGTCACTTCGAAAACTAGCTCACTAGCACCGCAGCGTGGAGGTGAGAAATTTTCCCTTCTGCCACTTCGCGATATGAAGCTTAGATCTAGTAAATAAATAAGGATTTGTGTTTGTGGGTTTTGTTTATTTTTTGAAAAGTGAAAGAAGAAGAAGAACGCAGGCAGGCATGCTTGAATCTTACTTTCTCTCACTTTGTTCCTTCTGTTTGCCTTCACACCCTTCACACGTCACTATATATATATATACTTATACTACATATGTTCACACGTCACTATATTTATACTTATACTTACAATCATATTATATATATATATATATATATATATATATATATATATATATTATAATTAAACCAAACCAACAAATATCTAAATATTTATACACACATTGCTTTATTCACATCTCAAACTATTTTGATAAAAATATCTATTCTCATTGCAACTCAATTGACAGGTAAAAGTTTTAGCAACTATAGATATTTTTAACAAAATAGTCTGATAATAAATTTTCCGCAACGTAATTAAATTATTTCTCACCAAATAATTTTAAACGGATCTCATAAAAATATCATTAACATTTAACACACAAAATACCATTAAAATTGGCTAAAAGCCTCAGAATTCAACACCAAAAATATACTAAAATTGAATAAATTAAAATTTAAAACTAAGGGTCTTACATTCCACCCCCCTAAAATTAGTTTCGTCCTGGAAACTACACGTCGATAAACAACTCCGGGTGTTGTTCCCTCATCTTGCTTTCCAATTCCTAAGTCGCATATCCGGTAGTTGGGTTCCAGATCACTTTGACCAACGAAACATCCTTGTTCCTTAATCGCTTAATCTTCATGTCATCAATTCTCACAGGTAGTACATCGAATGACAAATTATCCTTCAGTTGGATCGTGTCCGGTTCGATCACGTGAGATGGATCTATAAGGTACTTCCTCAACTGCGACACATGAATCACGTCGTGAATATTGGACAGTGTCGGAGGTAAAGCAATCCGATAAGCTACCGGTCCAATTCGTGCAGAGATCTGATATGGTCCAATAAATTTAGGAGTCAATTTCTTCGATTTCAAGGCTCTACCAACTCCAGTCGTAGGCGTGACTCTCAGAAACACATGGTCACCCTGCTCGAATTCTAGAAGTCTGCGACGCTTGTCCGCATAACTCTTCTGACGATCTTGTGAAATCTTCATTTTCTCCTTTATCTTCTTTACCTTATCTGTAGTCTGTTGCACTATCTCAGGTCCTACAATCATACTTTCACCGTCCTTATACCAACACAAAGGCGTCTGACACTTGCGCACATATAAAGCCTCATATGGTGCCATTCCAATACTTGCGTGAAAACTATTGTTGTAGGTAAACTCAACCAACGGTAGTACATCATCCCAACTTCCTCTATCATCTAGTACACAAGCTCTCAAAAGATATTCCAAGGACTGATTTGTTCTCTCAGTCTGTCCGTCAGTTTGCTGATGGTAAGCTGAACTCAACCTTAGTTTCGTTCCCAACGCATCATGCAATGCTCCCCAAAAGTGTGACGTGAACTTCGGATCACGATCTGATACGATGCTCGACGGTATTCCGTGTAATCTCACAATCTCAGCAATGTAGATCTCTGTTTGCTTATCTACCTTATGTGTGGTCTTCACTGGTCAATCGATCCACTATCACCCATATAGAATCATTCTTCCTCCTTGTCTTCGGTAATCCGGTGATAAAGTCCATGGAAATGTTATTCCACTTTCACTCCAGTATATCCAAAGGTTGCAACATTCTAGCAAGTCGCTGATGTTCGACCTTCGCTTTCTGATGAGGAACTAGAATGCATAACAAAGGAAGGAAGCATAGAAGATATTCAAGGTCTTGGAACTCCAATGACAAGAGCAAGGTCAAAGAAGGCAAAGGAGGTTCTAAATAACTTGATAACCACTTTATTTGAAACAAGTACAACTCATAAAGACTTGAAGCCCAAGATAGTCAATTGCTTAATCCAAATTGAAGAAGCTAAGGAATGAAGGCTGATTCTATGTGTTACCAAATTTTAATATTAGTTTTAATTAAAGTAGTAGACTGAATTAGTAAGAAATTTGGGTCTAATTGAAAAAAACTTCAGTTGGGCCAAATTTAAATAACTTGTAAGGAGGTGCCACTATAAAAGGCAAACTCTTATCTTTTTTGAGGGGATTTTTAGAACATTATTTTTGTGAGGCTTTTTGCTCTCTAGAGTTCTTGAAAGAATTCAATTTGAACTTATCAAGGGTCTTAATCATTGTGGCGTTCTTTTTGGCTTATCAATCCCTAGATTGTGGCGCCATTCTGTTCTTGGTTCTTTTATCGAATAATAATAAGTTTGAGTTTCCTTTACATCAAACCCTAATACACAAATTGTGCCAATTTTCGTGTTCAATAACCTGTTACCATATCTCGAGTTCTACACACTTGTTTTCGGTGATTCAACATCCTAATTTGCGTTTCAGAACGTCATCTTTCACCTCGTTTTGGAATCGGCCGATTCTGAGTTTCGTAGCTCTATTTATCGCATTCTCTAGCAATACGCGATTTTGGATCCAATCTGTAAGTTTCCAACCTAGAACGATCCTTATAGTGATTCATGAGAATAGGACCATAACATTTGGTATCAGAGCTTGTCTCTAGGTTTGGAATAGAGTAAAATTCTGTTTATGCATTTTTTTTAATTGAAATTGCTAGTTGTGTTGCTTTTGTTTGATTAGTTGACTTTTGTTAATTTGTGTGTTGCTGATACCTAAAAAAAAAAATATATATATATATATATATATATATATATATACAAAAAAAAAAGAATACAAAAAATAAAAAGGTAGCTGTATTGTTGAAAGTAGTGCACACTACCTGTTTGACAAAATTCCTAAGAGTAATTTTGTTTTTTTTTTCAATCACATTACTACTACTTTGTGTTATTTTAAGTTCTTCTTTCCAATTTGATTCGAAAATATTGAGGTTCTTGCTGATTCAATTAAGAACTTGAAGAGAGCAATTGAGTGGAAAAAGGCAAGAGGGATTCATTTTTTTTATAAAAAAAAACATAAATTGAGTGAAACATGAGTGACAAATTCAAGAGTGTAAATACGTGAGCTGTGTGGTGAGGTCCTTTTCTTTCACTTTTGTTTGTTTTCTTTTTTTGTTTAAAATATGGCAGGAATAGGTGGTGATGATAGTCCTCCCCAAGGGGGACACAACAGATTGTTAGTTGAGGCTATAACTGCTCAAATGCAAAGAATGTTGAGGGAACATACTGAAGATTTACATGCTAGAATTGAGCAGTTAGAAAATGAAGAAAATCATGGTGATGACGGAGGTAGAAGAAGGAGAAGAGAAACTGAAGTTGGTGGTAGAAGAGATAGAATAGATGGAGTGAAGCTTAAAATACCATCTTTTCAAGGAAAAAGTGATCCGGAGGCTTACCTTGAGTGGGAGATGAAAATTGAACAATTATTTTCATGCAATAATTACACAAAAGAGAAGAAGGTAAAGGTGGTAGCCATGGAATTTACTGATTATGCACTCATTTGGTGGGACCAATTACAAAAAGAAAGAGTGAGGCATGAAGAACCAATGGTGGATAGTTGGGTGGAGATGAAGAGGTTAATGCGGAAGAGATTTGTTCCTTCTTACTATCATAGAGACCTTCACAATAAGCTTCAGAGGCTCACACAAGGTAGCAAAAGTGTGGATGATTATTATAAGGAGATGGAGGTATGCTTAATTAGAGCCAATATTAGTGAAGATAGAGAAGCTACTATGGCACATTTCTTACAAGGGCTGAATATTGATATAAGTGATGTTGCGGAATTACAAAATTATGTGGAGTTGGAGGACTTGGTACATCAAGCTACTAAGGTAGAACAACAACTAAAGAGAAAAGGTGTAAGAAAGAGTTCTTCTAACTTTAATTCCTCTAGTTGGAAGGATAGAAATAAGAAGGAGGGAAGTACTTCATCAAACACATCCACAGTTGCACCTCAGAGAATTCAAAATAAAGTCAATGATGCTCATAAGAAAACAAAAAGTAGTGAAATTAAATGTTTCAGATGCTTGGGAAGAGGTCACATAGCTTTTGAATGTCCAACTAAGAAGAGCATGCTGCTTAAGGAGAATGGAGATATTACTAGTGGATCATCTTCTGAATCTGCTACATCTAGTGATGAAGAGAATGAGGAAGAAGCTGCCGAGGGAGGAGACTTGTTCATGGTTAGAAGAATGTTGAGCAGCCAATCAAGAGACTTGGATGAAACACAAAGGAATAATATTTTTCATACTCGATATCTCATCCTAGGTAAGTTATGTTCTTTAATTATAGATGGAGGAAGTTGCACTAATGTTGCAAGTGCAAGAATGGTGTGAAAAATGAACCTGGTGACTAAATCCCACCCAAAACCATACAAACTTCAATGGCTTAATGAGGAAGGCGAGCAGATTGTGAGTGAGCTAGTGGAGGTGAAATTTTCTATTGGGAAGTATGAGGATACCGTTATATGTGATGTAGTGCCAATGGAGGCTTGTCATTTGCTTCTCAGAAGGCCATGGCAGTATGATAAGAAAAGCAATCATGATGGGTTTACAAATAAGTTCTCTTTTGTACACAATGAGCGCAAAATTACTCTTGCTCCTTTGTCTCCAAGAGAGGTTGGTGAGGATGAATCAAAAATGAGAGAGAAAAGAAAAAAAGAGAGAAAAGAAAAAGAAAGTGAAAAGAAAGAGAGAAAAGAAAAAAAAAAGAGTCAAAAGAAAGAGGAAAAAGAAAAAGAGAGTGAAAAGAAAGAAAGAAAAAACACAAAATTTGTTCATAAAAGAAAAAGAGGTGAAAAAAGGTTATGCAATTAAAAAAGCCAATGCTATTGCTGTTGAGCAAGGAAAGTGACTTAAATGTTGCATATTTTACTAATTCTTTTCCTAGTGAAGTTGTTTCTTTGTTGCAGGATTTTAGTGACGTAATTCCCAAAGAGGTTCCTCAAGGCCTACCACTTATAAGAGGTATAGAACATCAAATTGATCTCATTCCAGGTGCTTCATTGCCCAACGGGCCGGCATATAGAGCTAACCCCCAAGAGACCAAAGAAATCCAAAGGCAAGTTGAAGACTTGATGCAAAAGGGATGGGTGCAAGAAAGCCTAAGCCCATGTGCAGTCCCCGTTATTCTTGTGCCTAAGAAAGATGGGACTTGGAGGATGTGCACTGATTGTAGAGCCATCAATAATATCACGGTAAAGTATCGACATCCCATTCCTAGATTAGATGATTTGTTGGATGAATTGCATGGTTCTTGTGTGTTTTCAAAAATTGATCTTAAAAGTGGATATCATCAAATTAGGATTAAAGAAGGAGATGAATGGAAAACAGCCATTAAAACAAAATATGGCTTGTATGAATGGTTAGTCATGCCCTTTGGATTAACAAATGCACCAAGCACTTTCATGAGGTTGATGAACCATGTGTTAAGGGAGTTTATAGGGAAATTTGTTGTGGTCTACTTTGATGACATTTTGATTTATAGCAAATCTTATGATGATCATCTTTTGCATTTGAGAAATGTGTTGGAAGCTCTTAGGCGTGAGAAATTATATGCAAACATGGAAAAATGTGTTTTATATACAAATCATGTAGTTTTCCTTGGTTTTGTTATTAGCTCACAGAGAGTGCAAGTTGATCAAGAGAAAGTGAAAACTATCCAAGAATGGCCAACTCCTAAGAATGTTAACGAGGTAAGAAGCTTCCATGGCTTAACTAGTTTCTATCGGAGGTTTGTTAAAGATTTTAGTACATTAGCTGCACCTTTAAATGAAGTGATTAAAAAGAATGTGGGATTTAAATTGGGTGAAAAACAAGAACAAGCATTTTCTACCCTTAAAGAAAAATTGACTCATGCACCTATTCTTTCATTGCCTAATTTCTCTAAATCTTTTGAAAATGAATGTGATGCATCAAATGTGGGGATAGGGGTTGTTTTGATGCAAGAGGGGCATCCCATTGCTTATTTTAGTGAGAAACTTAATGGTGCTTTTCTTAATTATCCTACCTATGATAAAGAGTTGTATGCATTAGTGGGAGCATTACAAACATGGCAGCACTACCTTTTACCAAAGGAATTTGTAATCCATAGTGATCACGAATCATTGAAGTATTTAAAGAGCCAAGGTAAGCTCAACAAGAGACATGCCAAGTGGGTTGAATTTCTTGAGCAATTTCAGTATGTGATCAAGCATAAAAAAGGTAAGTCAAATGTTGTTGCTGATGCACTTTCAAGAAGGTATGTTTTGTTCTCTACTCTTGAAACTAAGTTTATTGGTTTTGAGGTAATTAAGGAATTGTATGAACATGACCCTGAATTTTCTCAAATATATAAATCTTGTGTGCATGCTGCCCAAAATAGGTATTTTAAGCATCGTGACTATTTGTTCAAAGAAAAGAGGTTATGTATGCCTAAAAGTTCCATTAGGGATTTACTTGTGAAGGAAGCACATGAGGGGGGATTAATGGGACATTTTGGAGTACAAAAGACTTAAGACATGTTGCATGAACATTTTTATTGGCCACTCATGAAACGTGATGTACGCAAATTGTGTGAAAGATGCATTGTTTGTAAGAAATCTAAGTCCAAAGTTATGTCTCATGGTTTGTATACTCCTTTACCAATACCTAACTCCCCTTGGATTGATATTTCTATGGATTTTGTTTTAGGTCTTCCTCGGTCTAAAAGCGGAAAAGATTCAATTTTTGTGGTGGTGGACAGATTCTCCAAGATGGCTCACTTCATAGCTTGCAGAAAAGTGGATGATGCTTGTCACGTGGCAGATTTGTTCTTTAAAGAAGTAGTTAGACTTCATGGTGTACCTCGAAGCATTGTGAGTGATCGAGACACTAAATTCATTAGTCACTTTTGGACGACACTTTGGGGTAAGCTTGGAACTAAACTTCTCTTTTCCACTACTTGCCACCCACAAACTGATGGCCAAACTGAGGTAGTGAATCGAACTCTTTCTTCTCTTCTAAGGGCTGTAATAAAAAAGAATATTAAGTCTTGGGAAGAATATTCTAATTCATAAGGATGGGAATGCTAAGGCTGAATATGTTCGAAAATTACATGAGAAGGTAAAGGCACAAATTGAAAAGAAAGTGGATAGCTATGCTCGACAAGCTAATAAAGGAAGAAAAAAGGTTGTATTTGAGCCAGGTGACTGGGTTTGGGTTCATTTAAGGAAGGAAAGATTTCCTTCTCAAAGAAAATCTAAGCTTCAACCAAGGGGCGATGGACCTTTTCAAGTGCTGTCCAAAATTAATGATAATGCCTACAAAATAGATCTTCCAGGTGAGTATGGTGTTAGTCCTACTTTTAATGTGGCTGATTTGTCTCTGTATGATGCAGATGAAGAAGATTGCTATTTGAGTCCTACTTTTAACAAAGGAAGGAAGCATAGAAGATATTCAAGGTCTTGGAACTCCAATGACAAGAGCAAGGTCAAAGAAGGCAAATGAGGTTCTAAATAACTTGATAACCACTTTATTTGAAACAAGTACAACTCATAAAGACTTGAAGCCCAAGATAGTCAATTGCTTAATCCAAATTGAAGAAGCTAAGGAATGAAGGCTGATTCTATGTGTTACCAAATTTTAATATTAGTTTTAATTAAAGTAGTAGACTGAATTAGTAAGAAATTTGGGTCTAATTGAAAAAAACTTCAGTTGGGCCAAATTTAAATAACTTGTAAGGAGATGCCACTATAAAAGGCAAACTCTTATCTTTTTTGAGGGGATTTTTAGAACATTATTTTTGTGAGGCTTTTTGCTCTCTAGAGTTCTTGAAAGAATTCAATTTGAACTTATCAAGGGTCTTAATCATTGTGGCGTTCTTTTTGGCTTATCAATCCCTAGATTATGGCGCCATTCTGTTCTTGGTTCTTTTATCGAATAATAATAAGTTTGAGTTTCCTTTACATCAAACCCTAATACACAAATTGTGCCAATTTTCGTGTTCAATAACCTGTTACCATATCTCGAGTTCTACACACTTGTTTTCGGTGATTCAACATCCTAATTTGCGTTTCAGAACGTCATCTTTCACCTCGTTTTGGAATCGGCCGATTCTGAGTTTCGTAGCTCTATTTATCGCATTCTCTAGCAATACGCGATTTTGGATCCAATCTGTAAGTTTCCAACCTAGAACGATCCTTATAGTGATTCATGAGAATAGGACCATATCACTTTCTGACATGTTAGACAAGTTGATACATACTCCGCTACATGCCTCTTCATTCTTGGCCACCAATAATTCTGCCTCAAATCCCGATACATCTTTGTCGCTCCAGGATGAATACTCAATTTACTCTTATGAGCCTCGTCTAAAATTGTTTTCCTCATATCTGCAACTTCTGGTACACAAATTCTTTCAATACATCTCAAAATATTATCCGACCCAATCTTGAACTCAGTCGTTTTCCCTTGCACTATTAGGTTCCTCTTCTCTTGAATTAAAGTGTCATTTTGGAAATTCGCAACGTCTTCAAGTAGTCCACTCGAAATTTTAATCATTCCGAATTTCAAAATTCCCAGTGCAACCTCTACATTCAAGTGTAAATCTCTGAATGCTTTCCACAACTCTTGTTGTCTAGCCATCACTATTGAAGACACTGATACACTCCGTCTATTCAACGCATCAGCCACTACATTGGCCTTCCCAGGGTGGTACTTGAATGTGAAATCAAAATTCTTGAGAGTCTCCATCCATCTCCTCTGACGCATGTTCAATTCCTTCTAATCAAACAAATATTTCAAACTTTTATGGTCACTGAACACTGTGAACGTGCATCCATATAAATAGTGCCTCCAGATCTTCAATGCAAAAACTACAGCAGCAAGCTCTAAATCATGAGTAGGATAGTTCCATTCATGAATCTTCAATTGCCTTGAGGCGTAAGCTACAACTTTCTTGTGTTGCATCAGAACACATCCCAAGCCTTGGTGAGATGCATCACAATAAACTTCATACGGTTCTTCTGGTTGTGGTAAGATCAAAACCGGTGAGGTCGTCAACTTTCTCTTCAGTAACTGAAAATTCTCCTCACACTTCTCAGTCCATGCAAACGGTTGATCTTTTCTAGTAAGTTGCGTCAATGGAGCTACAATCTTCCCAAAACCTTCAATAAACCTCTTGTAGTAACCTGCCAGCCCTACAAAACTTCGTATGTCAGCGACGGTCTGAGGCTGTTTCCAAGCAAGAACTGACTCAATCTTTGCCGGATCCACAGTGATTCCTTCCTTAGTTATCACATGACCTAAGAAATTCACTTCTTCCAGCCAAAACTCACACTTCGACAAATTGGCATACAATTGCTTCTCGCGTAAGATCTCAAGAACTTGGCGCAAATGCTCTTCATGTTCTTCCTCAATCCTTGAATAAATCAAAATATCATCAATGAACACCACAACAAATTTATCCAGAAATGGACTAAAGACTTTGTTCATGTAATCCATAAAAATTGCTGGTGCATTGGTAACTCCAAATAGCATCACAAGATATTCATAATGTCCATAACGAGTTCTGAAGGCAGTTTTCTGAATATCTCTTTCTCTTACTCGGATCTGATGGTAACCCGACTTCAAGTCAATCTTTGAAAACACCGTGGCTCCTCTCAACTGATCCATCAAATCATCAATTCGCGGCAAAGGATAACGATTCTTAATAGTCGCCTTATTAAGTTGCCGATAATCCACACATAATCGTGAGCTTCCATCCTTCTTCTTAACTAGCAATACCGGAGCTCCCCATGGTGATACACTTGGTCTAATAAATTTCTTCTCCAACAAATCTTCAATTTGGCCTTTGAGCTCATTTAATTCCAATGGCGACATTCGATATGGTGCAATCATATTGGTCTGGTTCCTGGATGCAAATCAATGAAAAACTCCACTTCTCTTACCGGTGGTAATCATGGAATTTCTGTTGGAAATACGTCCGGGTACTCCTGAACAAGCACCACGTCTTCTATTTTCACATTTATCTCTGCCCCCACGTTAGCCAAAGACAAAAACTCCTGAGTTCCTTCTCTTAGTGACACTCCGAGTTTGTTAGCAACTAGATACTTAACAACTTCTGGTTCTGGAAAAAGAACCAGTTTGCGAGCACAATCCAAGATCCCATAATGATACGACATCCAATCCATACCGAGAATGACCTCGAGAGATTGTAGAGGTAAACAAATCAAATTAATCAAGAAATCCCTATTTTGAATAGTCACTTGACACTGTAAACATGCAGTATTTACTGTCAACGTCTTAGCAGGTGTGGAAACAACCAAATCAAAAGGTAGAGGCGATACAGATAACTTCAAACGATTCACACAATCCATAGCAATGAAGGAATGGGTTGCCCCCGAATCAAAAAGTGCATTTAGAGTGTTACCTGCAATCTCACAGTCACGTTGAATCAGATTGCTAGATGGATTTCCAGCTTCAGCACTCACGCAATAAACACGTCCTCTACCAGTAGGACGAGTAGCCCTAGTTGCATTCACAACTGGTTCCACCTTCGGAGCTCTGCAATCCCTCACAATGTGTCCTGGTTTCTGGCAATTGTAGCAAGTAAGAGATTTAGAAGTACAGGCATTAGCATAATGCCCCTCTTCCCCACATCGGAAACATCGAGTCACTTGCCCCACTTGTCTTCCAAGGTTCTGGTTCCCCGGGTGATTCTGACCCCTATTGTTGTTCTGCGGTCGGTTATAAGGCTTAGCAACTTGTTTCCCTTTGTTTCCCTGATAACTCACCCGACTAGGCCCCCCTGAACTAAAGTTCCCTCCTTGGCTAGCTCTCTTATTCTTCATATCTTCCAATTCTCTACATTTTTCCACAAGAACTTAGAAACGTTGAATTCCCAAGGGTAAGATAGAATCCTGAATCTCATACTTCAATCCGGCATGGAAACGATGACACATGAATGGTTCATCAACCTCTTCACGGAAAAACCTAAAATGCCTCGACAAACATTCAAACTTAGCGGCATATTCGCCCACAGTCATATTACCCTGATGAAGTTTTAGAAAATCATCACCCAGCTTAGTCCTGGTACTCATCGGGAAGTATTTGTCTAAAAACATCCTTTTGAACGACTCCCAGTTCACCTGCTCATGAGTTGATCCCATCAACAACCTTGTACTCCTCCACCAATACTCAGCATCCCTTAGCAGCAGATAAGTGGCATAGTTGACCTTCACTCTAGCCTGACAGTTAATCATCTCAAAGATCTTTTCCACTTCTTGGATCCACTGATCCGCTTTCTCTGAATTCTCATAACCCCTAAACTTGGGAGGATTGTAACGACGAAAGTCCTCTAATCCCCTCGACTCAGCAGCACGAATCTCTCTTTCCCTCTTCTCTAGATCCTGTAGAGTCTTTGCAGCTGTCTGTGCAGCAACAGAAGCAGCCATGTTATTCATTTCTTCAGCCATTGGATCATCCCTGTTGACGTTGACTCTTGCAGTGTCGTTCCTTCTTGGAGGCATTGTTTCCTATAAAACCAACATCAAAAAGAAATTTTAACACCCTTTAGAAGAATTCCAAAAGACATCTTTCGACCTCAACAACTCAACACTACACCGAACCCGACACTCAGACAACTCACCCCGACGTTTGATCAGATGACAACCCTCAACCTACAGGTTAACCTACAATCTATAACCAATGCTCTGATACCACAATTGTAACAGCCCGGTTTTTTTTTTAAAACAAATTCAAATTCATAATAAAGAGATAAATACCTTTGGATAAAATATTTAAGTCGTATCACAACGACAAAAGTCAACAATAATTACAAACAGCGGAAACGATTTTGAAATGAAAATCCAAAGTATTTAAAACAGAAAAATACACCGGGGCTATGAGACCTATCCAACGTAGCTCATACCCCTGGGGTATTCTCGGCAGACACCTGTACAAAAGCACTGCCCCAAGAATTTTAACTTCCCCACGTCACGTCAAAAAGTGGTACAAGGACCCATCAAAATCAAAGTTAGGCTGACAATATATGGTATAGGTACAGTCTTCCAGAATGAAATAAATACAACCACAACAGATAGACATCTATCCCTTATACAGCCATCTAAGGGTCTAAATATTTATACACACATTCCAAACCAACAAATATCTAAATATTTATACACACATTGCTTTATTCACATCTCAAACTATTTTGATAAAAATATCTATTCTTATTGCAACTCAATTGACAGGTAAATTTTTTAGCAACTATAGATATTTTTAACAAAATAGTCCGATAATAAATTTTCCGCAACGTAATTAAATTATTTCTCACCAAATAATTTTAAACAGGTCTCATAAAAATATCATTGGCATTTAACACACAAAATACCATTAAAATTGGCTAAAAGCCTCAGAATTCAACACCAAAAATATACTAAAATTGCATAAATTAGAATTTAAAACTAAGGGTCTTACATAGAGCGCTTACATTAGATTTAGAAAAACGAAGTGAAGCGAAGTCTTGTTGTCCCTTTGTCTTTGTCCAATTATTAGAGGACACGACATAAGAATCTATATAATTCACTTGATCTAAGACCTGCACACTTAATCATAATGTTAGTGCATTAGATTGTTCTCACAAACTGATTTTGTTATCATCAAAACAACTAAGAGGACAAAAGAATAAAAGCAAAGGACAAAAAATTGGAGAACAATTCTTTAAGGGGCATGCATCATAACAAACTTCTTTATATTTTTTGCTCTTACCATTTCAATGTTAATAACAGAGGCATCAATTTGCAAACTACTTTGCTGCCATATCATGCTTTGCAGTTTGACTTAACCTAACTTTTAAGTATAAATAGGAACTGAAATTAGAGAAAAGGAGGATTTTTCTGGATAAAAAAAAAGGAACCTAAACAAAGATGAGAAAAATAAAAGAGTAGAAGAAAGATATTAAGAGAGAAAATAAAGAAGTAGAATATAGAAGAAAAATGTAGAGAGCTAGAAAGAGCTTAAGCCACACATAACCACCTCCATAATCCTTTACAAACCCCCTACGAAACCATCCCAAAACATTAGTCAGAGACAACATCATCTGCGACCTCACCCTCAATATGAAGAATTTACAAACGTAATCTGAACAAAATACGAACAGAATCAATCTGAAGAATTTACAAACTCAATCTAAACAAAATAGGAACATAATCAATCTGAACAATTTACAAACTCAAATCTGAACAAGATACAATTTAGAATTGAACAATGACTAAATTGAAGCCCAAATTTTAAGCTCAAGGTTGAAGAAGAAAATCATAGAAAAGCAGAAAAAAGTAGAAGAACTCAAGCTCAAAATTCCAAATTCATCTTAGAGTTCAAAGAGAGAAACACTTGTTCAAGTTAGAAATATTTTCTGAGTGATCTTTTCTTAGAGTGTGAGAGTTGTTATTAGTATGAACTTTGTTAGATGCAAACACTTAAAGTTTCAATCTTTTGTATCCAACACGATAATGGTTTAATTCCTTCTCCAATCTAGAGTTTTCAAGTTGTTAGGAGAAGACTTGGCTTGTAGGGTCAAGGTGGTTAGTTCCTTTTTCAATATGGGGTTGTCAGGTTGTTAGGAGAAGACTTGGCTTCTAGGGCCAAGGTGGTTAGTTCCTCAAAAGTTAGGGGTTGTCAGGCTGTTCGCGAAGACTGGCTTGGAGGGTCAGGTGCTTTGTAATTCAAGGTATTTGAATTTGTGGATTAAAGCCTTCTGAATGAGGGGACTGGATGTAGCCAAGTTAGTGGTGAACCAGGATAAATCTATGTGTCAAATTATTTATGCTTCCATTGCTTGCTGCCTCTGAATCCGATTGCTTCTTATCTAGGTAATTGATAAAAACCAACCAACCTTAATCAAATTAGCAAAAAGTTATCAACTTTGGCAAACACTATTCAACCCCATTTCTCGTGTTTGCACCTTCAAAATTGCTTCTCAAGTCGAACCCCCACTTTTTGAAAAAGAAATGGTTGTTATTTTTATGGATACACTCCAATCACCATTCTATGAAAGGATGATTGGAACTGCATCTTTAAATTTCTCTAATTTGGTCATTGTTGGAGATAGAGTTGAAATGGAGATAGAGTTGAAATGGGCATTATTTGTTTTTCCAAACACTAAGGAGGTAAGGAGTTTTACCCTTAGTTACCCCATTGAGCCTAGGATGTGTGTTTCATTCTATATTAACCTCTTAATATTAACTTGGGGTAGGGTAGTGTTGTTAGTGCAAAAGTGATTTTACATGCAATCCTTTGTTTGATGTTTTGATGATAATAAAAACAAACAAATAAAGAACAATTATCCCCTATTTGCTAAGTGTGCAGATTAAGTTATAAGACAAAGATCTCTATTAGTGACTATCTATTTTAAGGTAGCATAAATTACAAGTAAATTAGAGATAATAATCTAAGTGTTTCCAAACACAAAGAATATTATCACCTAATAAACAAGTAACTATGTCTACTAATAGAGCAAGTCGTAATATAGCAATAAGAAGCATGACATTATGTAATTCAAGTCAAAGTGTTACAAGTATGTATTTTGATATAAGCTAGATCCTTTGATGAATAAGAAAAAGAGAATCTACTAAACAAAGTTATCAGTGACTCTGAAGATATTAAAGATGTGTGTGACTCTGGTTAAAGCGCTCTAACACACGCCTCTAGTGATGCAAGCAACGCTCTGTTGACTCCGACAAAGCAAGCAACACTATACTTCTAGTAACTCTGAAAATACATGATATTTGTTTCAGTTGCCTCTTTGGAATGCATTTATGCTCTATTCTTCTGCCTTTGATAAGCTTGACAAACAAGTGATTGTCCGCCTCTGATAATCACATCAATTATCTGATCATCTGACTCTGATTTATGGTGTACGTTCTGAAAGAAGTCAACGCTGTGATGAAAGTTAACGCTCTAAAGAAGACAAAACATTTGTGCATCATCTGATGAACATCCTGAGTCTGCTACTTGTCTAAAATTCTTTAGGACATGCTCTGATATTCATATCCTCTACTTCCCTGTCTTCGTACCAATATACGTAGAAACATTCATGAAGATATATATGGATACATATTAAAGATCGATTTGCCTTAAATAGTGATTGAAGATCTTCAACGGTAATATTCTCAACGGATACTTCTTCTCTCTATTTAAGAAGAACTCGCTTAGTGTAATATGTGTTTGAGAGAGAGAATGAAAAAGACAATGTATTAAGAACCAATTCTGAAAAAGCCAAGAACACATCAAAAGAAAAGTATAAATGAAAAATCCTCTCAATAGAAAGTTATTAGAATTGATGTAAATCAGTCAAAGTGTTTTCACACACTTATACTGATATAGGAATTGATATGTAACATCCTCCCAATAAGAGTTAGAATCCTAGAAACAAACTGTGTTAATTCAGATACAGACTAGAACTGATGTAAAACAACCTGATAGTGGCAACAATTCTTTCACCCTAAGAGGTACCTGAAAAGGTACAACAACACTCATGAACCTCAACATTAGGTTGCCATAAAGTTGGAGAAGGTTCTAACAATGACAGCTTGGAGGCTAGAAAAACTACTCAAAGCTTGAACATGAAAAGTAAAAAATATTTGTATGCTATTAATTGAAATAGTGGATTAAGTCCTCGACAATATTGATTCAAAATTTCTTTGTAAGGGGAGAACTAGATGTAGCAACAGTTTTGTTGTGAACTAGTATAGAATTATATGTGTTTCCTTAATCTCTAGATATTCCTCTTATCTTTGTTCTTTATGATTCAACCTTATTCTGACTAAACCTGTTTTATGTAAGTAGTTTGAATGTTTTGATATAGAACAGTTTTATGTAACGCAATCAAAGTATCTTTCAAAAATGGAAAAATACAATTCAACCCTCCCCCTTTTTTGTGTTTCCCAACCCCTTCAAGTGTTTCAATGAATTTTGCTAAACATTCAATATTTAAAGACGATAATTTCCATTTATTATTCCAAATATTTCGCATTCTTTGACTAGCCGGTTGAGCCATATTCCATTTTTTTCTCTTTCTTCTTCTCCCTCTTCCCTTTTCCATAACTATAATGTATCATCCAAGAAATAATGAGAATTCAATACATAAAAATGGTAGTTTTTTACTAAAGAATATCAAAAATTCACCAAAGCAAAGCAAACTAAAAAATATTTTCTCGCAAGATTTTTCAAAGTAGAATAGTGATATATAAAAGGAATGTTGTGAAAAAAAAAAAAAGCTGAAAAACAAAAAAGTACTCTCATACTCTTAAAAAAAAGTTAAAAATTGAAAATTGGTGATCACTAATTTAAAAAGAACACCACAAATAATCAAAGAATAATTCCCATTATTGTTCGATATCCTTTTTTTAACCTATCATATCATTTCCTTCACAAGCCATGTCATCCACCCTTGAAAAATAGAAGAAAGAAGGGATTACAAATGAATTTTTAGCCTTACGATCCTTTTATTTGAAAGACTATGCACCTAGCCACGCTACAACCCTTCAAAGTTCTAATTGAAGCAAATTTTATTTGAGGCATATGAGGGTAACTTTTAGGATATAATAAATAGACTCCAAAAATCATGTTAAACCATATTTTAAAATAAAATCTTGTTCAGGCACTATCATCCTCCACTACTTTTGTTACCCGAACAAGCATTGCATTCTCATCCCTTATTCATTCACCACGTCTCACTCTCTTCTCATCCACTACAAAAACTAATTATTAGATTTGTTTAACCTTTCAAAAATTGCAAGATCATTGCATTAATGTTACCTTTTTTTATGAAACAATCTTTGCAAGCAAACATTTGACGATGGAGAAGTTCAAATAATGTCAAATCAGATCATGAGCTTAAATCCTCATTAGTCACCATATTAAAGAATATTTTCAATTGTTGAGCTCACCATATGCAACAATCGAGGTAAACATGTGTTGCATGGTAGTTCTTGATATTTGAAGAGTTACCTCCAAGTCACCTAGAAATTCCCCACCCGAATACCTCCAAGGTCTAACAATCTTGCCTCAAGGCTCAACAGTAGACCACCACGATCAGGCTCATTCAGTTGTACTTCTCCAACATCACTAGGCTTGTTGGGCCTTACCTAGGGGTGTGCAAAAAATATAGTTAATTGGACTGCATTCATAAATTGGATTGCACTGCACCAGAAAAGCCCAAACCAATTAAATGGTTTATGAACTGCACCATAAATTTTAAAAAGTCCAGATAACTAAACTTTTTTTAAAAAACCAGTTTAAACCACTTTCAAACCTTTTTGTATTCAATATCATAAAATTATTTTTAAATCATCTCATAAAATATTATAAACGATAATATTTAATCAAATAAAAACATCCAAAAATATAAAAAAAAAAAAATACTTATTACTATGAACAAAATATTGGTGAGAGTGTGGTGTGCTCACATTCCGTCCAAGCCTTAACGCAGAATATAAAACAAGAACTTATCTTATAATTCTGGCGCAAATTAAACGTATTTATGCATGTATTTATGGGGTGTGGATTGGTGTGTGTTAAAGTTTCTATACATGTATTTATGCTCAATTTTATGGATATTTATCCAAAACTCATATTCATACTACCATTTTTACCGATAACGGATATCCCAATTAATTTTAAATAAATTCGATATCATCTTATAATTTAGATTGGTCGTTAATTTACCTCTACCAAATTGACTTTTAAAAATAAGTTATTGACTCAAAATCATTTAAAAATAAGTTTTTGTTACAAATAATACAATTAAACTAGTTTTAGAACCAATTTTTTTTTAAAAAAAAAAAACACTTAAAACTGATTTTAAAATCAATCTTTCAAAAAATTCACTGAAAAACCGATTTTAAACAATTCGATAAAAACCAGTTCGAATTAGTTTTAATAAAAAAATCAGTTTCAAATTGGTTCAAACATACTAAACTGGTTTATTATTAAAAACCGGTTCTAAACCGGTTTAAAACTGAACTGTAACTGGTTCAAAAAATAACTGGTTTTTTTTAAAGTGGTTTTTAAAAACTGAAGTGCACTATTAATGTGGTGCAATTCAGTTTGGTTTTTGAACTATGCACACCCCTAGGCCCTTACCTATATGATGACAAAATAATCTCCACTTCAAAGAAATAACATCTAGTTTCTCCCCTCATTGGTCTATGATACTCTATTACGACCATCATCTCAAGCACACATTGAAATCATCACTATTTCATCAACTACGGGATTACTTCAATTTCCTCATCACAAACTTATAACATCACTATCATTAATCATGCATCATCACATAAATCCATCACAAATTTATAACATCACTTTCATCAATCATACATCATCATCATCACATAAATTTATCACAATGCATCCATCTTTTATTATCACATCACATAAACTTATATGATACAATGCATCCATTTTTTATTATCACATCACATAAACTCGTCTAATCAAACACATGCACAAAATTCATTCAACACCCAATATCACAATAATATCAAATACTACACATTTAACAAAATTAAATCAATTAACACCTTATAAATATTTCTATTCCATATTTTAATCTCACAATTTTCATATTTGCACATTAATTAATTTATCCCTCAAAAGGCTATTGCCGTACGTAGCAAGTCTCAGATGAATCGTTGGGAAATACAGTTTTTCCGTTCCCCTGACAATATATTATACCCATAAATTCAAACGTTCTCTCACCCCTAACCTTATTTCGACTCTTTCTCAAACACATAAATCAATGAGAGTTTTCAACATCAACTTTAGATCAACAACGCATAGCGAACAAATCCGAATATATGGCGAGTTCACAAAATCGTCGAGCGCGACTGATAAGTTATGCGGAGCATAAAAATTAATGTTAAATAATTAATAATAATTTTAGGAGAAAAAATGGATTCAAAACGACGAGAAAAATACTACAGAAAAGGTCTCACCGACTCGTCGGAGCGCTGAAATGGTTCAACGTCAACTTCACCGAAAAACGCAAATGAGTAATGTTTCTTGAAGTTTTTGACGAGAGGAATCCAAAAACGATGCTATTATTTTTTTAGATGACAAACGTGGTGATCAGAACCGACCAAAAAAAGCTCGCCCAAGGGAAGAAATGCAGCTGTTTATGATGAAATGGAGCCACGATCGATAAAATTGATGCCAAAATGGATTTAGTGGCCAATTTTGTGTGGGTAGAGGTTGAGATCGATTCAAATGGCAATGAATTGGTGATAGTGAATTTGAGAGAAAGAGGGTTTAGCGATTTTTTGGTTGTTGTTGCTGTCAATTTTTTTCTTTTCTTTTTTTTAATTGCATATGTACAGGTGCAGGAGTAAAACATACTGTAAGGCCCAACATAGTGGAGTCTAGTCTGAGACAAAAATGGGGTGTAATGAGCAACTCACAGGTGTAGGAAAGAAAAGCTCAATTAAGTAACAATAATAGCCTAAATTAGTATGCAGAAGTAGAAAATAAGGATGTAAATAGTTGTCTGGTCCAAAATCCATTTTCTAGTATTTCTAAAAGTCTTTAATGAACAAATAATTTATTTTACTCATCTACGTTATAAACTTTTTCTTCACAATATTCATTTTAACATAATATTATTCTTCCTTAACATAAATAAATAAAATATAATTTTAACCACTAAATCAAAATATCTATAAAATCATCACATCATAGCAAACACAGATATAAAGAAAATTAACCATAATATTATCAACATATATCCTAAAACACAGTAAATATCACATTAACTCAGTAAAATAGTATTTTAGTTAATTAAATAGTCTACAATAAAATTTGGGGTGTTACTTATTTTTGAGGATCTCATAACCTTCTAGTCACAATGCACATGACATGCATCTCACTAAGTCCAGTAGCTATTGGCATTCACGTCCATAATCTAGTGTAGCGCAAAAATCCAATGTTCATTTTGGCACCACAAATAAAAGTCCAATATTCATTGGCACCTCAAGCGAAAGCCCAACATCCGTTGGCACTAAAACCCAATTTTTCACTATCCATTGGCACTACAAAAGTTCAGGATTCACTTGCAAACCAAAAAGTCCAATGTTTATTGGCATTCAAATCCAATTACCTACTTGAAAATGATAATCATCTACGTTCGTGTTGGTATACGCATCGGTAACCAATCCGAAGACGATCATTTACATTTTTATCGATCTGTGCACCGATAGTCAATTCGGAGAAGATCATTTACATTCATATGGATCTATGCATCAGTAACCAATCTGAAGGTGATCGTTTACATACTTTCTTGTTGATCTACACATCAGTAACCAATCTTAAGACAATCATTTACATTATTGTCGATCTATGCATTGACAACCAATCTGAAGACGATCATTTTCATTTCTTGTTGATCTATGCATCGTTAACTAATCCGAAGACAATCCTTTTCATTATTGTTGATCTACGCACCAGTATGCAATCTAGATATGATCATTTTCTCTCTTGTGGATCTACGCATCGGTAACTAATCCAGAGATGATCATTTTTCATTCGTGTGGATCTACACACCAATAACCAATCTAGAGACGATCATTTTCATTCTTGTCGTTCTACACACCGGTGACCAATCCATAGATGATCATTTTTATTCCCTTCGATCTATGCACCAGTAACCAATTTGGAGACGATCATTTTATACTCGCATTTACAGTATTCTCGTGTTTTATAGCTTTCACATTTTTTTACCTATTTTGCATAGTTAATTTATCTGTTTTCGCATATACTCGTTTTCGCATTATTATCGCATTGTATTAGCATTCATACTTACCTGTTTTCGCATAAACAATTTATCTATTTTCTCATTATTATCGCATTTACCTATCTTTGCAATAGCAAATTATCTATTTTCGCATTATACTCAATTTTGCATTTTATCGGCATTCTCATCTTTTCTGCCTTCACATTGGCAATGTATATGTTTTCACATCATACTCAATTTTGCATTTTTCACACACTTTATCGTTTTCGCATTAACAATTTATCTACTTTTTCATTACACTCACTTTTGCATTATTCTCACAGTTTATAATTTTTACAAGCCCCTTTTGCATTTTACTTTCTTATACATTGTACTTGTCTTCACATTTCACATATTTCGCACTTGATAGACAAAATTTGGGTCCTTATATTTACCTATCTTTTATGATGATAATATGAAAACTTTTGTTATTCATATTATCTCGTAAAATATAATTAAATAGGGCAACTATTGTACCCCAATTTTGTCCGGCCAATAAAAAATAGTCATAATAGATATGATTTTACAAGACTTATCATCATTTGAGTTTTCTTAAAAAAATGTCTAAAAATGTAAAAAAAAAAAAAATTGTCCATTAATTTATTCCATTAAATTTGGCTCATCATTAGCAGCAACTTATTAGGGTTCATAATTAATAAATCATAAAATAAAAAACAGTGTTTTTATCATATTTTTGTAATAAATAACAAAATTGAGATTTGAAAAAAAAAAAAACTATGTTTATCTTGATATGCTCATGCGGTTCACATATTGTCATAGAGCAATTAGCCAACTACAAGTTTAAAGCCTTAAACTTAAACCACAAGTATGCTTTAAACTTAATAAAATATGCACAAGAACAAATGAAAAAGACAAAATTGGAGAACAATTCTTTAAGGGGCATGCATCAGAACAAGCTTCTTCATATTTTTTGCTTTTACCATTTCAATGTTAATAACATATGCATCAATTTGCAGATTGTTTTGCTGCTATATCAAGCTTTGCAATTTGGCATCTTCTTCATCTAAGAATAGCATTAACCTTTTTTTTTATTATAAATAGGAACCAAAATCATAGCAAAAGGGAAGATTTTTTTGGATAAAAAAAACCTAAACAAAGAGAAAAATAACGAGTAGAAGGAAGAGAGAAAATAAAGAAGTGGAATATAGAAGAAAAATGTAGAGAGCTAGGGAGAGCTTGAGCCACACACATAACCACCTCCATCATCCTTTGCAAACCCCTATGTAACCATCACCACAACCTCCGGAGACAATATCGCCAGAAAACTTCAAACCAACCACCACAACCTCACCCTTTGCGAGCAACTCCAACGCGCACCGCCGTCGAGCTCATGGTCGCACCGCACACGACGCCTTTCGTCGCCTCTCTTCTTTCTCTCTCTCTTGCCCAAACTCCATAAGGGTGATTCTCTCTCACATTCTTTTTTATCTTTTAAAAATGAAACTTTTCCTCTTTTCTCCCTGATGCACGACTCTCCCTCTCCCTTTGTATTTCTTTTTTTTTTTCTACATAGGGTTTCGTTTCGCTTCTTTTAATTTTACTTTAATTTTTT
>JBBPBP010009777.1:18321074-18343570 GCA_037974735.1 Cicer chorassanicum
TTTAAATTATATTTTGGCTCCAGACCCATTTACTTTTTTTTCTTCAGGATTCAAAGTTTTCTTCTCTTATAAAAACAAAAATAATTTTTTTATTAAAGATTGGGATATTGAATATCAATGATAATTTTTTTTCATTGTTGAATAATCTTGGTACAATTCTGATCATATCAACTTATATACTTGTTGAGGTTCACCTGTTATAGCAGGTTTACAAGAGGTTAGATAGGCAGTTGTCATTCACTAGGATAACTGTCATATAATTGCCTAATTGAGTCTACACTTAGTTACAATCAGTCTTCTATTTACTATACTCTTATATACCCCCCCCCCCCCCCCCACACACAAGCTCATGGTGGTTGTCTTGTTGGCGTTGTCACATTGATCTTGGGCCTTAGGATAAGCAACTTAGAGTTAGAGACTGTTTTATAAGTGCATATGCCCACTTATCATCACTAGTTATACGTAGTACATGCAATTGGTTTTCTAGGACCTTGTCTCTAACAAAAAAGGTCAATTTCCATATGCTTATCACTAGGATTTTGAGCCTTAAAAACAACTTATTGATTATCACAAAAAAATCAATGGGGAAACGCATGGAACAAACAATTTAGTGAGTAGTGTTTGGAACCAAAAGAGTTCAAATGTGACATGAGCAAGACTACGAGACTCAACTTCAACGCTAGAATGGACGTGTGACCCTTATGACACACTTTGTTGACAACAAAAGAGAGCTCAGGACGTAACCACATACCTATAAAGAAAAACCTCTTGCCCTGAGTTCGAACCTGTTCTAGTAGGTTTGCAACCAGACTACATAGGTGTTAAAACTGGAGTAGATTCCAACATATTTGTCCTAGCAAGTAAGTCACAAATATACTTGCTTTTAGTACGGAGGAGGATACCATATAATTGTTTCTTTATTTTTATAGCCAAGAAATAACCAAGGTCCCCTAGATGCTTTAGAGAGAAGGCATAATTGAGCTTGGATACAAGCTTGAGAATCAAATCTGATGAACTGCTTGTGATTATGATATCATCAAAATAAACTAGTAGGTACATAACATGTTTTTGCATAGAGAAGGTAAACAAGGATGGGTCGCATTTACTGCCTTTGAAACCAAGTTGTAGTAAGGTAGCCTTGAGGCATTCAAACCACTTCCCGAGGGCTTGTTTAAGCCCATAAAGAGCTTTCTACAGTTGGCAAACAAGAGCAAGGTTGCTAGTTTCAAATCCTTGAGGCTACATCATATATACTTCTTCCTCAAGGGTGCCATTTAAGAAGGCTTTGTTTACATCAAGCTGCTGAATAGACGAATTGTAGGTAGTGGCAAGGGATAAAATCAGCCTTATAGTAACAGGTTTAATGACGGGAGAAAAGATTTCATTAAAATCAAAACCTTTGGTGGAATCCTTTGGTCACAAGTTTGGCCTTTAATTTGTTGATTGTCCCATCTGCATTCTCTTTGACTATAAAAACCCATTTACAACCAATTGTAGTCCTATTATGGGGTAGGGGAACAAGTTTCCCAGTATGATTACGGTGTAGTGCATCATATTCTTCTTGCATGGCAGCGAGCCTTTTAGGGGTCAAGAAAGGCTTGTTTTATTGTTTTGTGTTCAAAATGGGTAAGAAGCAAAGTAGGCTGCCTTCGAGGTTGTGCAAAACCAAATTTGGCACGAGTCTTCATGGGATGGTCATTAACAAGTTTAGTTGGAAGAGGTTGAGCATAAGGTGGAATAGAAGTGGAATTAGTAGAAGATGAAGATGCAAGAGAAAAGGTAGATGGTGAGGGAATGATAAAACTAGTGTCAGGTGTATAAGAACTAGAGGGGGAAGAAGGAATGATATGGGATGTGGAAGGTACATGATCAAAAATTGAGTGTTGAGGAGAGAACTCAGGTGTAAGGGCTAAGGAGGAAGTGAATGTTGAGGTACTAGATTGTTGAGGGTAATTTGTTGGAAGAGATGAAAAAGGAAAAAAAATGAAGAAATGAGCTGGTGTAACACTGATGGAGGGTGAAGAAGAAGTACTAGTGTTGGGAAAAAAGGGTGGGATAAGGAAATTTGGTTTCATTAAACAAAACATCATTGGAAATGTATAACCTACTAGTTGGGAACAAGCAGATATAGCCTTTTTGAGAGGGAGAGTACCCAAAAAATAAACACTAATGAGAACGAAAATCAAGTTTGTGAGCATTATAAGGCCATAGCAATGGAAAACATGCACAACAAAAAACTTTAAGGAATGTGTAGTCATGTTCTTGATTAAACCAAATCATGTATGGTATTTTGAAGTGAAGAGAGGATGTAAGGAGTCTGTTTATGAGATAAACAACAATAAGAAATGCATAGTCCAAATAGGTTAATGGAAGATAGGTTTGGCTTAGGAGAATGAGGCCTAACTCCACAATGTGACGATATTTTATTTCCACAACACCATTTTGATGATGGGTGTTAGGACATATAAGTCTATGAATATTCCCTAAATTTGTAAGGTATTTCATGAAGGGGCGAAATTCACCTCCCCAATCAGTTTGAAGTGCCTTAAGCCAATGACCAAGTTGTAACTGAACCATGGCTTTTAATTTTTTGAATATGGTAAAGGCTTCAGACTTGGATTTTATTAAATAGATCCAATTGCATCTAGAGTAAGCATCAACAAAGGTGATATAATAGTGATAGCCAAGGGTGGAGGCATTAGGGGAGGATCCTCAAAAATCACTAAAGACTAATTCAAGTGGATGAGTGTAAATGGTGTATGAAGTGGGTGAGTGTAATCTGTGAGCCTTTCCCATGCAACAAGCAATGCATAAATTGGAAACGTCTTTATTAGAAAATGAGATCTTACAATGAGGAAGTACTAATTTCAATGTATGACTATTAGGGTGTTTGAAGCATAGATGTCAAAGATATAGAAAACTAGCAGATAAAACACTACTAGAAACAATATTACCATTGGATACAATATTAACAGATGGTAAAGTTTGAGAAATGGGAAACTTAGCAGAATTAAGAGAAAGATTGGCAACACGACCTCTCAGAAGGATATCATTAATTTCTTGATATTTAACAAAACATGCATTAGCAGGAAACTGAAAATAAACAGAGTTATCCTTGACAAATTTATTGACACTAATTAGGTTCTTAGTTATTGAGGGGACGTGAAGTAAATTATGAAGGTAGAGAGGTATGTGTGGGAGAAGGAAAAGTACTAGAACAAGAGGAACGAATGGTCAAACCTTGGCCATTTCCAATGAAGATCTTATCATTACCGTCAAGTGGAGTCAATTGTTGAATGTTTCTATCATCAATGGTTACATGAAATGAAGTACTAGAGTCTGGAAACCAAGAAGAAAAAGCAACAAGTGCAGTATTGTGAATCAACGCACTAGGTTGCCCAAGAAAAATAGGAGAAGGACGATGTGGAGCTTAAGGTTTGGTCCAGGTGTGATTAGGTTGATACAACACATAACCTAGTGGAGGAGTACCATATCCATGTGAAGAACCAAACAATTCAACATTAAATGAAGGATAACCTTTGAAACTTTGTGTTGTTGGAGGTTGAAAATGTTGGTTGAACCTATGCCAACAATTCGCAGCTGAGTGTCCATATTTGAAGCAGACTTAACATTAAACATTGAAGAGACGACCGCCTCTACCACGACCACCACCTTCGCAACCACCACAAAAACCATGAGATTGAGAATCAGAAGGTGTAGAGGACGAAACCTTAGTCTGAGGAGAAGGAAAATTAGAAGCAGATTGAGGCGATGGAGAAGGAGCGTGCTTCAAATTCAATGAAGCGGTGTCAGCTAGGGTTTTCTTTTTGTACTTTTCAAGGCATAATTCATGAGCGAGGAGAAGAGCCTCGACCTCGTCAATATCCATTAGCTCAAACTTGTTTTCAACAACAGACACAACAAAACTATCATCGGTACCGAATCTCAAATCGAAGCTAGCGAATCAACAATAGTATGAATTTTGAGCAGATATTCCTTGACGGTGCAATTCTCCAATGTCGTTGTACATAATTCCACATGAAGGTGATGTGCTTTGCCACATGTTTGTTTTTGAAAATACGCGAGCAGTTTATCCCAAAGTTCGAACGCATGAGACGCACCAAGAACACGAGCGATAATCTAACTTGATAAGGTAGGTTGAAGCCACAAAAGAAACATTTGATCGCGTTGACGCTGAGAACATACACTAGATTCAAAATTCCAAATCAACGATCTTCTTCGCTTGCAAATTGAAGAGGAATCACTGGACAAACGACGAAACCAGTAAGATTGTGAGCATTGATGTACCATTCGATTTGTTGGCGCCATATATGAAAATTCTTTTAATTTTATTTCTCGGTGATTTTGAGTGATAAATTCAGATAAGGGGATGTATCAGGAGGCAGAACAGTTAGAGGTGAAGCAGGAATCAGAATTTCCGCGCGAAACGGAGGAGGATGAGGTGGTGGAGAAATTGAATGTGACGGATCCCGCATGGATCGTAACCTAGCTCTATGATACCATACTGAATATCAATGATAATTGTTTTTCATTATTGAATAATCTTGGTACAATTTTAATCATCTCAACTTACATACTTGTTGAAGTTCACCTGCTATAGGAGGTTTACAAGAGGTTAGATGGACAGCTGTCATATAACTGCCTAATAGAGTCTACACTTAGTTACAATCAGTCTCTTATTTACTATACTCTTATATGGGATATCTTTTTAATCTTTGAATTGTTAATACACAAGTTTTACAACTTGATAGTTTTAAATTTGATTAACTAAATGTGACATCTTTTTAATTTTTGAGTTGTTAAGACAAAAGTTGTACAACTTAGTGGTTTTAAAACTCATTTCTCTAACCAAAATAATAAAAATATTCTTAAATGGGTTAACTAGATGTGACATCCTTTTAATCTTTGAGTTTTAGAGACACAAGTTGTACAATTTGATAGTCTTAAAACTCGTTTTAAAACAATTATTTAAATCAAACGAACTCATTTTCTTTCGTCAAAACAACTTTTTTTTTTACCTAACTTGTTTATCAACAACAAAACACATTTTCTTTACAATCAATCAACACATCAACAATTTCTATCCAAGAACTATGTAACTTTGATTTCTCCATTGCACCTAAATATACATAGGAGCAAGATCGCACTCTTATCAAACACAACAATAAGAAATAAACTTTTTTTCCTCTCTCTATTTTAAGTACTCTTTTATTTTGAGTACCTATAATCACATTTATAAAAAATTATATTTGCATTTAACTAATATGGAGAAATAGATATTCTAAAGTTAACATAAATATTCACACAAGTAATTATAGATAACTGTTAGGGTGTGATAAACCTATTTTTATAGGATTTTAATAGGGTATTTGTCCTCTATTTTATCTTATTTTATAATTTTGATTTCAATTTCTTCTTATTTATTTATTTATCATATTTGCATAATTGATCATTGAGATGATAAAATAATTCAAATTGGTCAAATCTACTAAGGTTTTAGTGCAAAATATCAAGTTTAATATTTCAACTTATGAATACAAGAATGAGGTTTGTTGCATTGGAGATTGAATTTTATGATAAGAAAATGTTGCCAAAAAAAGGGAAGGTTGTTGCCAAAAAAAAGGATTGTTGTTGTATAAATTTAGGATCTTCTTGTTATAGGAGAAATCAGGAATAGAAAGTAAGCCGCACACAAAAACATAATTGGAGGGAGAAGAAAAAAATCAAAGAGAAAGAGAGAGAAAATAAGGACAAAACACTTTAGAAACTTAAGTGCTTGGAGCTGAAGTAAAAGTGTATCAAATTTTAGAGCAAAAAATTCATACTTTTTTAGGGTTGTATTTCTTTTTCTTTAATTGATGAACACTTCTATTATTTGCTTTATTTTCTATATGTCAATGAGTAACTAAACTCATTTATAAGGTCTTTGGTGAATCTTGTGATTAAGATATCTTTTCACTATATCTTAGTTTTAAGTTCTAATTTTATTTTATATTTTTTGTTTTTGTTTATATCAATTAAATTATTCTACTATTTTATTTACATGTTTGGGATTACCGACCTTTGCATGTCTTAATCAATTAATTGAGTAGTGACCAACTACAATTAATTGGTACATCTATAGGATAATTGAGATTATGATTCGATGAAACATAGATACTAATTTTTGAATCACTCAACCTCTTGGTTTTTTATGCTTTCTCTTAATTATATTTCTTGTATGATCAATCAAATAATTAATTTAGGGAAAAAAATATTACATTGAATAACGAATCTTTGTTAATAGTTTTAAATTGAGATTGATAATTGAGAAAATAAATAAGAATTCATATAAAACAAGGAATTGAAGTATTGATATTACAAGTGAAACTATGACTCTAGGTTTACTATTTTATTAATTCAAAATTGTGTTATTATATACTCTCATTATAATTTTTATGCTATCGTTACGTTTTCATTATCGCAAACCAACAATAATTTTCGTTATCATTACGTTTTTCCAAGTAGCAGTATATAAAATTATCTTATCAACATAGATTAATTTAACAACTGACAAATTAATAAATTTTTTATATTATTTAGACTAATGAATAGATTAATTTAACAACTAACAAACTAATCAAGATTTTATATAAAATTACTGTAGTTACATAGATTAATTTAACAATTAAATTGTGGATTTCAAGAATCAAAAGAAAATAAGAAGAATGGTTGATAAATTTGATTTAATAATAAACACAATTTAATTTTTTTCAACAATAATAATAGTGTAACTATCCAAATAAAGGGAGCATGGGGAGCAAAATTGAAAAACTTTTTATTATAAATATAATGATAATTTGTGAACCAAGATCCATAGAACCAAGACATTTCCTTGTCCTTCGTGGTCATCTTCTTCATTTCCTTGTTACCAGAGAAAAGGAATCATCAGCAAGGACCCTTACTCCATCCATACATTAATGGCAGACTGGTCTGAACTCCCTGCGGATCTCCTCCAACTTATCTCCGAATTCCTCCAAAGCGAATTCTATATCCTTCGCTTCCGATCCGTATGTTCCACGTGGCGCTCTTCCATCTCAAACAACCTTCATCTCTATCTCCCTTCCCAATTCCCAAACCCATCATATTCCATCAACGTCCATTCCAACACCAACAACACTTTCCCTCTCTCCAAACGAACCCTCTTTCTCATCACCCCACCCCCAATTCCAAATCATCCTCAAACCCTACTACACCCTTGGTTAATCAAAATCGGTCCTAACTCACGTGACCAAATTCACCTCTTCCACCCTCTCGCACGTGATACACCTTTCCCTCTTCCTTCCCCTCACGTGATCGACTTCAACCAACTCAACGTCATCCATCTTGGACACGAATTCGTCATCGGTAACTTCATTTCCCATTCTCCCAATCACAACTCACTCTACATGGAAAAACTCGTTCTCTATCATGACACGTGTCACAACGAAAAACTCAAACATCCTTCTCCCGTTCTCCTCACTATTCATGTTTCCGGTAAACTCGCTGTATTCCGATGCGGAGACGAGCACTGGAAGATTATTCCTGAAATGCCGGCGCCTTTCGACGATGTCTGCGTTTTCAAAGGTCGGCCTATTGCCGTTGATAATATCGGTCGAACTGTCGCGGTCGGACCGGATTTAAGTTTGGACTTGGTGGCGGAGGCTGTGTTTGGTGGTGACATTAAATTCTTGGTGGAGAGTGGTGGTGAATTGTTGCTAGTTGATAAGTATTTGTCTTGTGTTTGTGGTGATAGGTTTTTGGAGGATGATGACAATGCTCCACGTGATGGTAGTGGTGAATTTTATTATGAGATTGGAATGGAGAGAGCTGTCAGATTTGATGTGTTTAGGCTTCATGAGAAGGAGAAGAAGTGGGTGGAGGTCACTGATTTGGGGGATAGAGTTTTGTTTTTAGGGGAAGATTGTGCTTTTTCTGCTTCTGCTTCGGATTTGCGTGTTAGTAATGGGAATTGTGTGGTATTTAGGGATGATGCTTTTCGAAATCATCGTTCCACAGAAGTTGGGATGAGTGTTTTTCACTTGGATCAACGTCGAATATCACCTTTGTCTGTTTTTCCGAGTTATTCCAAGTTGTTCTGGCCACCTCCAGAATGGGTCGGGATGGTTCACAACTAGAATGTGTCTTGCATTGAAAGGTTTGTAATGTAATTCTAGACAACACCATATGATATTATTATCATTATTTAATGTACACATTTGCTTTGTTTCTGTTGTTAGATTAGATAAACTTTTAAACAAGTTACTTGTAGAAAAAGAAATGCTTCAATGTTCTTATAGTAATGTCTTTAGGTTTTCTGAACTGAAACTGATTACTTTTTGTATATAATTAAATTGTCTTTTGGACTTCAACTTTATCAAAAGATCTCTTAGAGTCTTATCTAACTTGTTCATAACTCATAAGCAGCTTTTAACTTATGAAGAGCTTTTTCTTTAGGAGCTAAATGCTTAACTCACCTGAGAAGTTCCCCTAATATAGAAGAAACTAACTCACATAGTATGTTATCTTGCATTGAAATGTTTCTAATGTGATAGTGCATTATTGTGCTTAGTTTCCTCTGTTAGACTGGATAAACTTTGCAACTAGTACTTATAAAAATAGAAATGTTGACATGATCTTACATTTGACTATTGAGTTTTCCTAACTAATACCTTCTTGCATAGAGTTGAAATCGGTAGTTGGACTTCAACTTTTTCATAAGCTCATTCGTTTAACTTTTTCACATCCAGCCAGCTTTTTTCTAATCTAAAAAGTAAATATTTCACTCACTTTAGAAGTTAAACTCAAACTAGGGCATACTACGTATAAGTAAGGGATTGACAAGTGCAGCATGAGATTTAATGTAAGGACTATAGGTCTTCGATATAGTTTATTCATCAGAACATAGAAGAGCTTTACCAGCTAATATATTATATCCCCGAGTTGTCGAAGATTCTTTCATGTGAAATGAGGTTGATTTGTCCTGAATAAGACTCTGCTTTCTGGATAAACATGCTTTTTGGCATAAAGCTTCAAAATCATTAGTGCATCCTACCACTAAGACAACAGTGTCCCTACTGGATGGTTGTTACCTTGCCAACTTGGATGTTTCTTAAGTACGTAAAAGGATTGGATAGATTATTACTAGAAAGTGGAAGTGAGATTCTCCAAAAGATCTTCAATCTTTAAACAAGCTTCTTGGAGTTCTCTTCAGTATTTTTAAATCTCAAAGGCATACATTATCATATGTGAAGCTGTTTTTTTTGACATAATGACTATGATAGATCCTAAACCAAGAATGTGAAGTGTTGACATATAGCAATCAGATCTGATATGATTGTGTTTATTAGTTGATTTTCTATTTAAGTTTATTTGTATTTTGGGAAATAATCAAATCACTCTGATTTGATTTATTTCCTAATTTATTTTTACTTTATTCTGCATTCATTAGATAGCTGGCAGCATTTTATATATATATATTTGTACTGTTTCAGTTTCAATAACAATAATAAGAAATTTTCCTTCCCTCCTGTTTTAACCTAGCTGCACCCTAAAACACATGGTATCAGAGCTTCGGCTCTGATCCTGTGGCAGCTCACCATGTCCTTACAAACTGAAAAAAATTGTTCCTCCACTACTACAATACCAGAAAAAAATTCTGGTGACCCTAAAATCGTGTCAACCCATACCACAAATGATCCACTATCCATAAACTCTGGTTTACAGCTTCTAATCCAAAAGCTGAATGGCAGAAACTATGTTGAATGGGCCCAGACTGTGAAGTTAGCTCTTGATGGCAAGGGAAAGTTTGGCTACTTGACTGGAGATACTCCTCAACCAGAGAAGACCGATCCAGCCTACCAAAAATGGAAGTCAGAGAACTCCCTAATCATTGGGTGGCTGATTCACTCAATGGAATCTTCCATTGGGAAGCCCTACCTATTCATTTCCACTGCAAAAGAGGTGTGGGAAGTTGTACGCGATTGCTATTCCGACTTGGAGAACTCCTCACAAATTTATGAACTTAAGACTCGTTTGTGGCAGTCCAAACAAGGAGATAAAGATGTCACAACATTCTTTAATCTCATGGTTGTCCTTTGGCAGGAGCTTGACCAATGTTATGAGGATGATTGGGAGAATTCCAAAGATGCAAACAGATTTAAGAAAAGAGAAGAGAATGATAGGGTTTATATGTTTCTAGCAGGACTCAATCCAGAACTTGATGAAGTCCGTGGTCGAATTTTGGGCAGAAAACCGTTGCCTTCATTGAGGGAAGTATTTTCTGAAGTAAGAAGGGAGGAATCCAGAAGGAAAGTTATGCTGCAAAACTCTGATAGTACAAGGGTGCAAGAAACTGAGAGTTCGGCTATGGCTGCAAAGGGATACGAAGCAGATGGAGAAAGAAAAAAACGACCTTGGTGTGATCATTGTAGACGACCATGGCACACTAAGGAAACTTGTTGGAAACTTAATGGAAAACCACCCAACTGGAAGAAGAAGCCAAATGGAGAGGGTAAGGCCTTCCAAGCTGCAAATAGAGAAAATGTGGAGAATAAAGTTAACTCTGAGACATCTCCTTTCTCTAAGGAACAACTAGAGCACCTGTATAAGCTCTTTACCTCTATGTCAGTTACTTCTTCATCCTCTCTTGCTCAAAAAGGTATCTCTTTCTCTTCTACTCTTTTGAGTTCCAAACCAAATTCAAAAACTCCATGGATCATCGATTCTGGAGCCACTGATCATATGACCAATTGCTCAAAATTGTTTTCCACTTATAGTACTTGTGCAGGTCATAAAAAGGTAAAGATAGTTGATGGTACCTTTTCCACCATAGCTGGAGTTGGTTCTATTCCTATTTCTAAAACTCTAACTCTTCACAATGTCCTTCATGTTCCAAATTTGTCATGTAACTTGCTGTCCATAAGCAAATTAACACAAGATCTTAACTGTTTGGCTATTTTTAACTCAGTTAATTGTCAATTTCAGGAGTTGAAATCGGGGAGGATGATTGGCAGTGCTAAAGAGGTCAATGGTCTCTATCTCTTCGATGATGAGGCTGATCTTAAAGAGGAATTTCATAGTAATTGTCTCAACTCAGTTTTGGTTCATAATAATAAAGAAATAATGTTATGGCATTATAGGCTAGGACACCCAAATTTTTTGTATTTGAAGCACTTATTTCCCGAGTATTTTAAGAATAAAAATCCAGATCAGTTTTTTTGTGAAGTTTGCCAATTTGCAAAGCATCATCGTTCTTCCTATTCTCCTCAGGTGCATAAACCATCTAGTCCATTCACATTAATTCATAGTGATGTTTGGGGACCTTGTAGGGACCCTACTCCTAATGGAAGAAGATGGTTTATTACCTTCATAGATGATCACACTCGATTAACTTGGGTTTACTTAATGACAACAAAATCTGAAGTTGAAAGTATCTTCAAAAGTTTTTTTCAAATGATTTTGACCCAATTTCAAGTAAAAATCAAAATTCTCCGTAGTGATAATGGAAGGGAATATTTTAATAAACACTTAAATGAGTTTTTCCTACAACAAGGTATCATTCATCAAAGTTCATGTGTGGATACTCCACAACAAAATGGAGTGGCTGAACGAAAAAATAAACATCTCCTTGAAGTTGCTAGGGCATTGTTGTTTCAAAATAAGGTTCCAAAGTATCTTTGGGGAGAAGCAATTCTCACTGGAACATATTTAATAAATAGGATGCCTACCAAAATTTTAAATTACAAAACTCCTTTTGATGTTTTCACATGTCTATTTCCTAATAACAAACTTTCATACACTCTACCCCTAAAAATATTTGGATGTACTGTTTTTGTTCATATTCATGATCCGAATCAAGGAAAACTTGAGCCTAGAGCAAGAAAGTGTGTTTTTATTGGCTATGCATCCAATCAAAAAGGATACAAATGTTTTGAACCTATTTCCAAAAAGATTTTTGTGACTATGGATGCCACTTTCTTTGAAAAAACTCCTTTTTTTGGTAATCATCTTCAAGGGGGGATAATTAAAGAAGATGATGTTCAATATTTAAAAATTGCAAATTTGGATTTTCTAAACAATTTGGAAAAAACAGATTGTGAGAAAAGTAACATAACAGAATCCTATTTGAAAATACTAGAAATTGAGGAAAATAACAAAACAAAATCTTTGGGTGAATCTAGTCAAGAAAGCCATGAACATAATATTCAAGAAAATGTTTTGACAGAACCAGAAGTTGAGAATGAGACAGTTGAGATTGGTAACAAAGGTATCCAACCATTTGACCATGTATACTTAAGAAAAAAAGTGCCTCAGAGAAGAGAACCTCAACACTGCCAAACATCCAAGGATCCAACAGGTACGAGTCTTTCTAATTCTGTTGTACCCTTTCAAAACTCTGAAAATTTTGATCATAATAATCTTGTCTTTGCTGAACCTGTTCCCAATGATTTTGTTCCTTTAGAACCTACCTTTGATGATTCTAGTCTACCCATTGTTGTTAGAAAAGGGATAAGAGCATGTACAAAACATCCTATCAGTAACTTTATATCTTATGACAAATTGTCCCCCACTTTTAGAGCTTTTACTTGTGAACTGACAAAAACAGAGATCCCAAGAGATATACAACAAGCTCTAAGGGTTCCTAAGTGGAAAGAAGCTGTCTTGGAGGAGATGAGTGCTCTTATAAAAAATAAAACTTGGAAAGAGGTGGATCTACCTAAGGGAAAGAGAACTGTGGGGTGCAAATGGGTGTTTACCATAAAACACAAGGCTGATGGATCAGTAGAGAGGTATAAGGCCAGGCTAGTTGCCAAAGGCTTTACACAAACATATGGTATTGATTACTCAGAAACTTTTGCTCCTGTTGCAAAACTTAACACCATTAGAGTTCTTTTATCTTTAGCGGTTAACTTGGATTGGCCATTACAGCAGCTAGACGTAAAAAATGCGTTTTTAAATGGAGATTTAGAGGAGGAAGTCTATATGGATTCACCCCCGGAGTTTGAATTTAAATTCAACCAAAAGGTCTGCAAGCTTCAGAAGTCTCTTTATGGCTTGAAACAGTCACCGCGAGCGTGGTTTGAAAGATTCACCCAATTTGTTAAGAAGCAGGGATATTCTCAATGTCAAAGCGATCACACCATGTTTGTGAAACATTCTTCTGAAGGTAAAATGGCTATATTGATCGTTTATGTAGATGATATTGTTATCACTGGGGATGATTCTAATGAAATAAAAAATTTGAAGGCATCTCTTGCTGCTGAGTTTGAAATTAAAGATCTTGGGTCTTTAAAATATTTTTTGGGAATGGAAGTTGCAAGATCAAAGAAAGGGATTGTTGTATCACAACAGAAATATATTTTAGACCTTCTAAAAGAAACCGGGATGATGGGTTGTAGGCCAGCTGATACTCCAATAGATCCTAATCAGAAAATTGGTAGTGATGGCAGTGGTGATCCAGTGGATACATCTCGGTATCAAAGATTAGTAGGAAGACTAATTTATCTATCTCATACTCGTCCAGATATAGCCTTTGCCGTTAGCTTAGTGAGTCAGTTTATGCATTCACCTCATGAAGAACATTTAGAGGCTGTTTACCGTATTCTAAGGTATCTCAAAAGTTCCCCCGGAAGGGGACTGTTTTTCCAAAAAACTGATCAACAAGGCATTGAGGTATTTACTGACGCAGATTGGGCAGGGTCCATCACGGATAGAAAGTCAACATCTGGTTACTGCACATTTGTTTGGGGAAACTTAGTTACTTGGAGGAGCAAGAAACAAAATGTAGTAGCTAGAAGCAGTGCTGAGGCAGAGTATAGGGCAATGGCCCAAGGTGTTTGTGAAATCCTATGGCTTCAAAGAATCTTAGAAGAGCTTAAACTTCCTATAAATCTTCCAATGAAGCTGTATTGCGACAACAAGGCAGCAATTAGTATTTCTCAAAATCCTGTTCAACATGACCGAACCAAACATGTTGAAATTGATAGACATTTTATAAAAGAGAAAGTAGATGCAGGTTTGATTTGCATGCCTTTTGTCCCTACTTCACAACAAGTTGCTGATATCCTTACCAAAGGACTGTTCAGACCCAGTTTTGAATTTCTTGTAAGCAAGTTGGGCATGCTAGACATATATGCACCAACTTGAGGGGGGGTGTTGACATATAGCAATCAGATCTGATATGATTGTGTTTATTAGTTGATTTTCTATTTAAGTTTATTTGTATTTTGGGAAATAATCAAATCACTCTGATTTGATTTATTTCCTAATTTATTTTTACTTTATTCTGCATTCATTAGATAGCTGGCAGCATTGTATATATATATATTTGTACTGTTTCAGTTTCAATAACAATAATAAGAAATTTTCCTTCCCTCCTGTTTTAACCTAGCTGCACCCTAAAACACATGAAGCATCTAGTTTCAGCTGATACTACCCATATAATATCATTTTTTAATCAAACCTAGCTACTTACCAAGTACAAAATCTGTTAAGATTAAACAAGAATACAAGCAAAAGGGTGAGTTTGAATGAAAAGTAGTTATGCTTCACTTAACAAGTGTTGCATCATAGAGCTTGTAATGGTAAGAGGGAAAATCAGAGTTTGTATGGACTATGGAGGTTGTTTCTGCAAATGGGTTTTTTCATTAGATGCTTTGATTTTGAGGGAAGGGTTTGAGTCAGAGGTAGGTGTTGCAAAGGTATTAAGAGGAGATAGAGGTAGTTGTTGCTTAATAGGCCATAAGGGAAAATCATTGAACTAAATACTATGCTTTTTGGCAACATAATTTCAGTCAATTCCAGTAAATTTTAAAATAAATCTCGCTAGGGATAAAAGTATTTGTATCTTTTTAAAAACATACTAGAAGAATCTGGCACAATGGAGATTTATTCCTGCATAATGTTGTTGATAAAATAGAGCCAAAAAACTTAATGCTGTCAACCTGATTTAGGACTCCGCTGAAAATGATAACACTGCATTTTGAACTGCTGATGGCCGATAACTGTGCAGTATATGATAAATATATAATGAGGAACAATAAATGATATAGAGAAAAAAAGAGTATTTTTATAATAAATATATCAGGTTCTTGGATTGTTAGTGGACCAGAGGTATGTAATTCTTATTCAAGTTATGTGGCTTTCTACAAGCAATTTTTTGTGCCTACATGTGTAAGTGAAGGTCTAGGGTTTTGTTGCATCATGGCTTACCTTCATATCCTTTTCTAGTATGTGACATATATGCTTGATCATGTTCTTATCTTTGCAGTAGCCGTATAGCTTGTAAGTATGATAGATGCCTTGTTTATGCACTTTATGTAAGTCAAAATGCATGTGTTGGAGCCCTTTTACTTCTGACAGAACCAGAGGTTTTGTTTCTTTTAATTGCTCATTATTTTGCTTGCTTTGAGCAGGTTCATACTAAGAAAAGTTTAGTTCAGTTAATGTTTGAACATGGTTGTGTGGGATTAAGGTTGTGTAAGGTCTAACATATCATTTCTGCTTTTTCCAGGTAAGCCCAAAATGACTTTTTCCACTTTTTTCATGCTTCTGTCAATAGATCAGGCTCTCATGACTGGGCAACAGATTAGATGTGTATTATCTACTGAAAATGGAGCTCAAAGGCTCTACAAAGGAAAATGAAATAAACCAGAGCAAAGCTTATCAGAGAGAATACTCTCCTAACTAACAATCAACAATAATCCTCAATGATTCCCTCACTCCCCTTGCTGCCCTCATATTCCCACCCACTAACAAAATTGAATCGGATCTAATGCCTTGTCAATAACTAACTTCCCTATTCAACTTAGTTGTTGGACTTAGGCCCAAAGCTAGAGTCCTAACATGTACTCACATTCTTGTTTGTTTGTATGAAGAGGACTTTCAAATTATTAGTAACTATTGAATCAAGAAGCCCACTGTTTCTGCAGCTCTGCTCATAATGTTTGTTGAGTTGCTTAGATCATCTCTACCCCAAGTTATTGGGGTTATTAAATAGGTTTTACTTGTTTTACTTTTTCAACTTAAGTGCCTAATAAGCATATCATCCTTTCTACCCAACACACCCTATAAAGTTACTAAACGGACTGGACCAATAACTTCACATTATTATATTTCATCAATAATTCATCTATTTATTAACTTAAAATAACTCCACCTCATCTCATAAACCAGACACACTGACCCTCCTAAAAACAAGAGAAAGAGTACTTGTGCGCATTAGGTACCATTAGGAATTAGGCCATAGTGGAGTACTTATTTGGTACAATTTCTTAATAGGTTATTAAGCTTTCTCCATTGAGGACACTCTTATAATATATATCTGTCTATTGATCTATTGTTAATAAGCCTACTGTTTCTGCTCACAAGATTAAGCTAGCTTAGCTGATTGGACAAATTGACAGTTGAATATGCTGAAAATGTTTAGAAGTTAAACTCAAACTAGGGCATACTACTTATAAGTAAGGGATCGACAAGTGCTGCATGAGATTTAATGTAAGGACTATAGGTCTTCAATATAGTTCATTCATTAGAACATAGAAGAGCTTTACTAGCTAATATTATAACCCTGAGTTGTGGAAGATTCTTTCAAGTGAAATGAAGTTGATTTATCCTCTGAATAACAACTTGCTATCTGCTTAATCATGCTTTTTGGCATAAAGCTTAAGTCAAAATTATTAGTGCATCCTGCCTCTAAGACAACGGTGTTCATACTTGGATGGTTGTTACCTTGCCAACATAGATGTTTCTTAAGGACGCAAAAGGATTGGATAGATTATTACTAGAAAATGGAAGTGAGATTCTCCAAAAGATCTTCAATCTCTAAACGAGCTTGTTGGAGTTCTCTTCAGGATTTTTCAATTTTAAAGGCAAACATTATCATCTGTGAAGCTGTTTTTGTTTATATAGTGACGGTGATAGATCCTATACCAAAAATGTGAAGCATCTAGTTTCATCTGATACTACCCATATAATATCATTATTTAATCAAACCTAGCCACTTACCAAGTACAAAATCTGTTAACAAAAAACAAGAACATAAGCAAAAGGTGATTTGAATGAGAAATAGTTATGCTTCACTTAACAGGTACAAGTGTTGAGCTTTAATGAGAAGAGGGAGAACCATTGAGTTTGTATGGAGGTTTCTGTAAATGTGTTTTTTAATTAAATGCTCTGATTTTGAGGGAAGGGTTTGAGTCAGAGGTAGGTGTTGCAAAGGTATTAAGAGAAGGTAGAGGTAGTTGTTGCTTAATAGGCCAAAAGGGAAAATGGTTGAACTAAATATTATGCTTTTTGGCAATATGATTTCAGTCAATACCAGTAATTTTTTTTTAAGTAAATCTAGCTGGAGATAAAAACATTTGTATCTTTTAATAACATTCTATTCAGATTTTTCAGACATTTCAAGTAGAAGAAAGTTGTACATTGTAGATTTATTCACGCATTATCCATTGATAAAATAGAGCTGAAAAATGTTATGCTGTCAACCTGATTTAGGTATCAACTGAAACTGATAACATTGCATTTTTAACTGCTGATGACTCACTGGGCAGTATATGATAAATATATCAAGGAGGAATAAGAGAGAAAAAAAAATAGAATTTTTATGATAAATATATCAGATTCTTGGATTGTTAGGGGACAAGAGGTGTGTAAATCTTGTACGTTATGTGGCTGCCCACAAGCAACTTTTTGTGCCTACCTATTCAAGTTATGTGGCTGTTTTTTTCTTTGCAGTATCTGTATATGTTGCAAGTATGATAGTTGCATTGTTTTGTACACTCTTATGTAAGTCATAGTGCATCTGTGTTAGATCCCTTTTACTTTTCACAGAACCGGAGCTTTTGTTTCTTTTAATTGGTCATTTTATCATTATTTTGCTTGCATTGAGCAGGTTCATTGTAAGAAATTTAGTTCAGTTAATGTTTGAACATGGTTGTGAGGGATTAAGGTTGTGTAAGGTCTAACATATGGTTTCTGCTACTTATCCATTTTCCAGGTAAGCCCAGAAAGACCTTTTCCACTTTTTTCATGCTTCTGTCAATGGATCAGTATCTTTGTTGGGAAACCAATAATATGGAGTGGGCAACGGATTAGATGTGTATTATTTACTGAAAATGAAATAAATCAGAGCAAAGCTTCTATCAGATAGAATACTCTCCTAAGTCCTATCTAACAATCAACAATAGTCCTCAATGATTCCCTCACTCCCCTTGCTGCCCTCATATTCCCACTCACTAACAAAATTGAGTGGGCCCTAATGCCATTTCAATAACTAACTTCCCTAATCAGCTTAGTTGTTGGACTTAGGTCCAAATCCAGAGTCCTAACATGCACTCACATTCTTGTTTGTTTTATGAAGAGGGCATTCAAATTATTAGTAAGTACTGAATCAAGAAGCCCACTGCTTCTACAGCTTTGCTCATAATGTTTGTTGAGTTACTTAGATCGTCTCTATCCAAAATTCTCTCACAGGGGTTATTAAATAGGTTTTATTTGGACACATTACTTATTTTACTTTTTCAACTTAAGTGCCTAATAAGCATCTCATCCTTTCTACCCAACAACTTACTAAAAGACCCGACCATTAACTCCGCATTATTATATTTCACCAATAATTCATTAATTTATTTAATTATGTTAGGACCCCTACCCTGGGTTCTTTGATGTTAAACCTGACACACTGACCCCCCAAAAAACAAGAGAAAGAGTATTTGTGCGGGTTGGGTACCATTGGGAATTAGGCCACAGTGGAGTACTTATTTGGTACAATTTCTTAATGGATTACTAGGCTTCCTCCATCGAGGATTCTGTTATAATATATATGTATCTTTTGATCTAATGTTAATAAGCCTACTGTTTCTGCTCTCACAAGATTAAGCTAGCTAAGCCGACTGGACAAATTGACAGTTGAATATGCTGAAATTTGGTTGTTGGTGGCTTAATTTGCTTGACTTACACAGAAAATGCCACTTAAACCTGAATTGTCTTTGACTGGGAGAATAGGGAGTTCATGTTTCTTCGTTTCATTATAGAAAAATTATTATAGTACCATAGTGATGATTTCTTATACTTCATGAAAGTTCTGCTGATGGGGCATTGGGGTTTAACTTTTATGCTTATCACAAGATAGTATGAAGAACAAATAATCTTCCTTGATTATTTCTTAATATTGCATTTTAATTTATTTAAATTGTAGGTTGTGAAGGATCCCTTTGATGCAACTCGAGGCAATACTGCAGATGATTGTGCCCATAGATATTGGGGAATGCTTCTGTCTTTTTTTCTCTTGTATAGTTTTGGTGTATAGAATAGAGGACTTAAATAGGAACAATATGACTAAGTCAATTATCCATATGTACTGTCTCCATCATTCTTGTTAGTGTATCCTGCTCATCGCTGTAACCTAATTCCTACAAAGGAAACTGTCTTGCAATTTTTACTTGAAACAGCTGTAGTACAACATTAGGTGTTACTGGGCTTTTCTTTAATGTAAGGTTTCAGCTTTGCCAGTATGTCCTAATCTGATCAATTTAAATTCTCAAAGTTGGAGTTTGTAAACTGGTTTTAAAACCAATTTTATAAAACAGCAGTTTTTAAAACAGGTTTCTGAAGCTGGAAACTGGTTTTTGTAGTTCAGATTCAGTTTTTTTTAACTGTTTTAAAAAATAGTAGTTTGTGAAACTAGTTTTGAAAAACCAGTTCAAACTGGTTAGTCACAAACCATTTTGTGTTTCTAAGTTTTAATAGTTGGAGTCCATTTGGTGTTTGTAATGTTGCAACGCACTGCCTCAAGAAAGAGAAACACCCCAGAGCTTATTTCCCAATAAGAAAGTGAATGAGGAAGTGAAGAGCCGAGAAGATAGACAAGGAGATGCACATAAAGATGCAAGCTGTGGCAGATTTTTTAAGCATAAATTGTCGGTCTGCAACATGTTCGAGACCTGACTTGATCAATGACAAAAAGGATTGGAAATAGGTTAGGCTGAAGTATATGTTGTAAAATCCGAGTATGATCTACTTTATAAGTGATAAGTCTGAATTTGACCTATTACATGTCATAAGTTTATTTTTAAGACATGGTATGATATTTTTTTAAAGTTTGACAAGATTTGAAATTCTGTTTAAAAGTTTATTAATTTTATTTACAGAGATCTATATAATTCAAGTGGTGAATAGTGTAGACTTTTGTAAAGAGACTAACAAATTAATATATCAATGATTTTAATTTTTATTTTGATATCTAAAATGACTATTTAAAAAATATAAGATTATATGACATCCTATTTTAACTCTATTTAAAAATAATATATTTCAATACGTCAAATATTATTGCAAAATTTTATTTTTAAATTATAGAAATGTTTTTTTAAAAAAACCTCAATCTCTATCGATTATAGTTATATGTTTTTTTATCTGATTTATCATAGGTTAAATCATAAACATCAGGCGATCTGATATATTGTCACTCTTTAATAACAAGAAACCATAATAGAGATAACTACTAATTAACTACAATCTAAACCATTTTCATTCGCGACTCTGCCGGGAACCTGCGAAGCTGCAACTTAGCAACTAAAGAATGGCCTTCTTCATCCTATTTTACATTTTCTAGAAAGAAATCAAGAAAGAACTAACACGGAACATCAACTAGGCCAACATCCATGATGGATTGGTCTCATCTTCCAAAGGAAATTCTATTATTATATATAAGAATTTTACCTCAGTCTAGTCCAAGTTGTGTTTGTATGATTAAAATAATGTTGTTTCATAATAGTTTTTTTCTCTAAGTTTATAATGATTTTTTACGAGTTTACAAAAAAAAATTAAAATTAATTAAAAATATTTTTTATGTTATTTTATATTTTTTCAATTGATTGATTGTTAATTTTACTAGGTATTTCAAAGTCAATCGGTTAATTTATTATATGTTATCAATTAATTTATCTGTTATTTATTGTAAGATTACCGGCTGTCAACTAGATTCTCTTTTACCTATTTATCTATTATGTGTTTATTGTATGAAATATAGCCTAGCGCAGTTCTAATTTAGTGGTGAAATCATGGGCAAAGATTTTTATATTTTACTTTTTCCAATGTATTTTTATACCTTGAAGCAATGTGTATTAGATGCCACCATGTGTTTCTGATCTTCTCATGTTACAAACTTTCTATTATTTCACCAAGAAACCCTGTACGTGCAATTCCTAGACGCATATACATGGCTTACAATTTTGCATGCAAAAATCGATTGACTTTTGAAAGGCCTAATTGATTAATAATATGATTATTTTAAGATTTGGCAAAACAGTAGTGTTTGGCTTGAAATTGTATATTGCATGAGATTGAGATTGTAGTGTTTAAAATTTCTTTAATGAATTTCAGTTAAAGATAAATTATTTAAAAAAACTTAAATTTTAATTTTGATTGAAACAATTCTATTTTATTTTTTCCTCGACCAAACTCTAAATACATAGATCCTCATTCTGCTAAGAACCAAAGTTAAAACAAAAACAAAAAAGTGCATGCATACTCTTTATTTGACGAGCACCGGCTTTCCAATGGATATGTAGATCTGTTGAACAACCAAAAACAAACATTAGAATATATATATATATATATATATATATATATATATATATATATATATATATATATATATATATATATATATATATATATATATATATATATATATATATTGACTCTTTCTAACTTAATCATTCCATGTGAAAATTGTTTAAATTGGTGACTCTAAACGTATCGTATATATTGATTCAACGGAACTCCTTTTTTCCATCTCATATTCCCTCAAAATTAGAACTATCCAAACTCAAAATCTATCTCTAATATTTGCTTTTCCACCTCTAAAAAACATCACATTTCGCAATTGTAAATGTTAGATTCTAAATGACTTCAATTTTGTTATGTTATGGTAACTAGTGCCCTTAGATTGACCAATCTTCAATTTCTTTAAGGAAATAGTGCATAAAGATCGGTCAATTCGGACGTAATATTCTTGAAAAAAATTAAAAAATAAAGTGGGTATTTTACACATTTGACCCACCAATTAATAGGTATGTATGTATTGAAAAAACTTAAAAAGTTGAAGTTCGTATTTTACATCATATCCAAATTGGATAATTCAAATTTTTAGAAATTTACGTTTTGATCGAGATGTAAATATCTTTAAAAAATATTTTAAAAAATAGAGTATTTTATACTTTTGGGAAGACTAATTTAGACATGTATTTCTTAAATTACACGTTTGAAATTGCCAATTAAAATGTATCAGATATCAGTAAAAACATTTACCGAATCAATATATATAATATATTTAAACAAATCATTATGCTGACACATCAAAATATTATATACCATATAACACTAATTATGTCACAATCATTCAATAAATAATATGATGTGACACATTTACCATTCATTCATTCTTTATT